>CM065321.1:0-637500 GCA_033032175.1 Saturnia japonica | reverse complement strand
GCTTATTTTCATATCGTGCTTATTTCTTATAATAGTGCAGCAAAGGACGGCACTGTGCCTGATAAAGTTATAAATTAAGTATTATATTAATTATTGTATTGGCAAACTGCTAAATAGTGGAAAAAATCAAGTCGTATTATTAAGTTTCTGATGACTTTATGAGATTCAGCATCTTTAGGGGTCTATCATGGTCGTCAATTTTTTTCCTACCAGAGCTGGTTGACTATTTTGGGTATATTTTTGTATAGATTTTATTATTAAGCATAAATATGCGTTCTATTTCAATCTCGATCGATGATTGGGTACTCTGTTGTAAAAAGCAAATTATTATTACTTGGTTCGTACATATTTATAAAAGTTTAAAAAGAAATAGTTTAACAAATAGTTTTAAAAAAAGTGCCGTCGTGGTGGGACATCTGGTAGAATTGAATTATCGCAATAGGAATTTGATTGAATTCAATTTGATCACACACATATGACATTTACAGCCAATAAAATGAATAGGATAGGTGGCATTTAAAACAAAAGTAGCTTTAGCGGAGTAATGCCATGTCGTGGTTTTACCTCCAACATATAGTGGGCTCCAATAATGCCGTTAAATATTTCACATCAATAATAAAAAATATTAATTCAGCACTGGGAAATGAATCTTCCAATGAAAATATTATTACAGGTATTATCACAATACCAAAGCAGGACATATTGGCAAATCTTACAATGTGGTATCCATAGATTTTCCAAGAATATTTCACGAGTCTCCAGATTTCTTCATCAGCCGATAGTTTTATTGTTAATATAATTGATTACAGATTTACCTTCTTTCCCAAAAACTCTGTCTCTTACTTGAGAACTGTTTTCCGGGCGATGGTCAATGAACGCGGAGGCTATGATAATAAGAACTATAAGGAAAACAAGGATTTGCTCGATGCACTTCTAAAATTAAAAAGGGAAGCTGCGCGGGATGGAGAAAGTAAATATATTTCGTTTATTTTACGTAATTATAACAGGCTCTTAACAAATCTGGCTTGGCAGGGAGGGTATCCCGGGCAGACAAAGTGAGCGCTGATGTGCATCATAAGGGGGCTCCTTAAACCTACACCTGGGTCGCAAGTTCTGGGGACTGCTCATGTTCCCTCTGTTAGCTACAAGATGGACCCAGCACCCGCATGGTGAATCCATGGAATGCTAAGATGTTTGTCTCATATTCTCACATGAACTGCTTCATGGCAAAATTCTTCACCACTTTATCTATACCTATGAATTTTAAATCCAAAATGTTCACTTTGGGAGGTTTTGGCGGAATCACAAAGTGTCATGTAGTGGTATTTGTTTTTTATTCATAAATGTATGTTTAAACCTATATTTTGTAATACGGGTGGCATTTTACATAAGCTCTGTTGTTCTACATAATTGAATTGTATTTTAAATTATAACAAGGACTGTTGATTCTGAAATGCCACAAAAAGTTTCTAGAAAGTTCTAATGGAAGTCACCACCTTGTAAGGATACTGAAATCATCATAACTATATTCACTTGATAATGGCAGAATGGCCTTCAATAATGAGGACTAGTTGCCGATTTAGGAAGAAAAAGATTTTTTTACTTAGCGAGTATATCACTTTTCGAATGAGCTTTGACTTCAGGTAGATTTTAAATAACTAGAGTTATAAATATAGTACTAACTATATTACTACAACCAAATAGTTAATGGGAATGGATTTTAATATGGATAAGTTGGCAGGTATAAACGAATTACGTTTTTTAAGTGATTAAATATGCGCGGATTACTCTTTATCCTTATCTTCTATTTTATCTATCTATGTAACAAATACTTTTTTAAGTAACACCGTTGTGCTTACAGATATGACTGAAGATTTACTGTTAGCTCAGGCAGCTATATTTCTACAAGGTGGTTTCGATACAACTGCGGTAACATTAACGTTCGCCGTCTATGAGATAGCACATCAGCCAGAGATACAGATAAAATACTTATTACTAGAGAATAATCATGGTAAATCTATATTTAGATAAAAATAAGAAGACGTGTAAAAAATAAATCATCTTATGTTTTAAAGACTCGTCTCTACAACGAGGTTTGTGAAGCAAAGAAGAGAATAGGAGATGCTGAGTTTGACGCAGCTTTACTTGCAGATTTAACTTATCTTAACAGTATTCTGGAAGGTACATTCTAAATATTTTGCCGTTTAATCAACTTCAATTCCTAAGTATACCCTACAGTTGTCTTGGTTAAACATAAATTTAATAAAAATAACGTTACAAGCCCAAATAATTACTCTAAATTTTAATAAATTCTTCTTTAATTATATGGCACTAAAAGTTTTATTCTAGTTTACTTTAGAATTGGGACAAGGTTTACCAACGCTATCATCTATATCTATTCTATACATATAATAAAAACGTAACTGATCGATGTCTGTACATAGAAGATATGTGAGAAAAACTATTATTGGGGGTCTCTATCAACGCAGGAGAACTCACAACAATGATTGTTACAATTTTTGTCTGTTTGTCTGTTTGCCAACTTTTGTGCGCGCTAATCTCAGAAACAGCATAACCGATTTAAAAACGGTTTTCACTATTATATTCTGGTAAGGTTCACTTAACATTTAGTTTTTTTTTTACTTCAATAAGTTCATAAATAAAAAAGTTATAACAATTTAAAAAATCACGTCGAACATTTTTTTGATAAAAATGCTATAAAATAGCTCTTCAGTTGAATTGACTGAAATTTTAGTTATCTGTATATTATGATTTGTAAAACGTTGATGATCGAAACCTTTCATAAAGTTAAAAAATGAAGAGTTTAAAAATTGCAAATTTGCAATATAAGTTGACCTCAGATCTATGTGATAAATCATATTAAAAGGGGGTCAGCATATGCTGGATATTTGTCAGTTGAATATAGCTGTACCGCTGCTAGGGATGGCAATTCATTTCTAAAAAAGATTGATTCGAATCCAACTCTTGTGAATCAAATCCCAAAAAAATCGATGTGTAAAAGATTGATCTCTCAAAAATTGTTTTTTTTTTTTTTTTTCGATTCACTTTCGCATTTGTATTAACAATATAACAATTCCTAAAATAGAAAATTAAAAGGGAACCACAACAGTCGATCTTTTGTGATTTTTATCTTACAAAAGTATCACTTATTATAGAGAAACATAGAAAGATATATAGAGAGAGAATTTATTACAGGTTTATAGGGAAAGAGAATTCATTTCAAAAATTTATTATTATAAACTGTTGTCGTTATTTTGCTGTTGGGTAATAATTTACCGTTAGTATTTTAATAGGTAAATGACACCATAGAAAATGACTGCATAATGAATTGAATAATCCATACCTACTAATATTATAAATGGGAAAGTAATTCTGTCTGTTCCGTCTTTTGCATTTTCAAGCCTAGACCGCTGAACCAATTTTGAAGAACTTTGGTTGAGAAAGATCATAGGCTACTTTTGGAAATAAAATTGAAAGGGGTGAAATGGGGGGTGAAAGTTCGTATAAAAAATCTAATTTTGATATGAGATATGTAGGAATTTGGAGAAAGACTTTGGCTACCTTATGTGGTGAAAATAAAACTTTAATGGGTGAAATAGGGGATGAAGGTTTGTACGAAGAACCCGTTAAACCAATTTAGATGAATATAGATATATTGGACCTTGGAGGCGGACATAGGGGTACCTTATGGCGCAAAGATAAAACATGAAGGGGTCAAATAGGGGATGAAATTTTGTATGAAGAACCCACTATTTCTCAATTTAGGGATATGAAAATTCATATTTATGATTTTAGGAAGAAATAAAAGGGTTTCGCGTTTTTGAAAAATGAATCCGCAGGGTGGTACAATAAGGGAGGATTTACAATACCCTACACATAGAGTGATAAATCCATCTATGATTTTCTTTTGGTTTATCGTGTTCAGAGATTAGTCAGTGTATATACAGTAATATAGCAGGGTGGTAGGGATCGCGACCATCATACACATAGTGTTAAACACATGTATGATTTTCTTTTGGTTTGTCGTGTTCCGAGGTCAGTCCGTGTATAGTTACTATTAATAATTTAGTAAAGCGGACGAGTTTTTTTGTCTGTTTGTTTAAACATGGTAATCTCTGGACAACTGGTAGCGGTCGGATTCGAAAAACTCTTTTTGTATATGATAGCCAGATTTACGAAGAATAGTATAGGCTATCTGGAACTAAGCTAAACCGCTCAGCCAGCCTTAAATATTGATTTTTGTTTAAGTAAGTCGAAGTGAAAGTCTTCCCGAACTAATTTATCCGCATGCGCTGGCGTAATGGTTAGTGATACGTAAATATAATATTCTACAAAAATATTGTTATTTAGTATATCTAAAAAGTCTCCGATAACATATGCCTATTTCTTAATAGCATAAGCCACAATAAGGTATTTTGCGAGTTTTTATGTTGAAGATTAAAAATTGATTTTGAGCTTTATTTTTAGGCTTATCATATTAATCCTTACGAACAAAGTAATTTCATCATAAAGACAATTTAAATTTTTCTTTTTATAGTATGTAATTAGGACACATAGTTCAGGAGAAAATGAAAAATTAAAATAATTTGTACTTGCGGGAAGTGATATCAATTATGATAGACTACACGGGTCCGTCGCGTTGGCGGCGCGGTATTTGTTGGATAAAAACTCGGGTGAAACCGAGGTGCACAGCTAGTAATTATAGTAAAATTGTAACTTTAGAGTGAGATGCTTATAAGTTAGGATATTTCAAACAAGGAAATCTAGTAATAGATGTTATAATTATGTTGCTATTATTACAGAAACTCTCAGAAAATATCCACCTCTAGGATGGTTAGATCGAGTAGCTTTAAAGGACTATCAACTAGACGAGAAACTGAAAATCCCCGCCGGCACCGTTGTTTATGTCAATGCCGTTGGGATGCAATATGATCCTGAACTATTCCCTGAGCCTGAAAAATTTGACCCGAACAGGTTCCAGCCTGATACAGACTCGATCAAACCTTATACGTATATGCCTTTCGGAGAAGGACCTAGACACTGTATCGGTAAGAATTATATGTTCGTATGCTTTAATCTTTTAAACTATTTTTAAAATTCAACAAATTGTTACTATGTCCTACTTTTAAGAAAACAGGGCACAGCGGGATTTCTCTCTACTATGTAAATTACCAGCTGTACCTATTGTCTCTAAATAACTAACGGATTGTGTTATAGTTATAGATATTCATTATTATGTTTCAGGTAAACGATTTGCATTCATGACTATGAGATATGCGTTATCTAAGATTATACTTAATTTTGAGATCTATCCCCTGCCTGGATCACCGAAGCCGAACGAGTGCCATATCGAGAACAAGGGTCTACTGATCGCTCCAGATCAAATAGTTTCAGTACAGTTCGTACCTAGGATAAAGGATCTTAATATAAATTATTGTAAATAAAGAAATTATGAGAGCCGCAGTTGTTTAGATTATACGTGAATTTGACACGATAGATTAGAATAAAGTTCGATTACTATAGGTTTTTGTTGTAACACAGTTGATATTAAATAATGTCAAGAAATGCATTATCTTTTTAATATAAAAATAGATGTAACATTAATACCCTTACAGCCAATATAATTTATTGTAATAATTATCCACATAGCATATATTTAGTGAAAGAGATTTACAGCGGCAAAGAGACTGGCGTTTTTCTCTTTGCATTTCTGTTTCGTAAGAACATGGTTTGTTAGAAAAGTAATTTTTTTAAATCGTCCGATACCTGCAATGAAATTTAGATTCACTCTTTATATGGAAGGTGTAATAAAACCCAAAATTGGTGAATTACGTAGGCACATAAAATTGTTAAGGATAATATTTGTGTTAAGGCTCTCGCGGTTCTCAAACATAGAGCTGTATTGCCGGGACGAACTTCGTTGTACAAAACTCAAACATGGAATTTGTAAACGGAGCACGTCTAGTTAGTGTTTCTGTTTCTTCTCGTATCTGTCTTAATGTGTTTTGTATTATGTACATCGTACATACCTGTACTTCTGACATTAATTTTACTCTTAAGTGCTTGATTACCATTTTTGGAATATTATAATGGAATATATTTCTCTGTCTCAATATGTTTTATCAGTAAGATGACAAAAGGTTTAAGTAATATTAATAAGAAAATTGATTTATCTTAGTTAAATCTATTTCTTGATGGTTGCTATTATTTTTTATAAAGGATCGTTACTGTACGTTTTCACCAGAGAAAAAATATGATGCAAAAGACTGATTTTGAAGGGACAACTTCTTTAACATCGTTATCATTTGAATGTCGATGAAACGAAAAAGCGAAAGCGACTGCAATAATGAACTTTATTACCTCACGAAAAAGGCAAGAAACGAAATCATTTTAGCCAACACTTATGACATCCTGTTATTGATTGATATTGTTTTAGATTAGCATGGATGTTTGAAATTGACTACAATTATGACATTAAGTTACTGATTGATATTGTGTCAGGTTACCATGGATATTTTTCAAATGTACACTAATTGAAAATGATATTGTGAATAATTATTGTGAGTACTTGTATGTACATTTTAATAAACTTTAAATTAGTTCATATTTGAACATTTTTTGAATTAAAAAAAAAAAATTTTTGTCTGTCTGTCTGTCTGTTTGTTCCGGGTAATCTCCGAAACGGTTGAACCCATTTTGACGGGACTTTCACTGATAAATAGCTGATGATATAGGGAGTAACTTAAGCTACTTTTATTTTAGAAAAAAAATTAGGGCTCCGCACGAAAAATAACTGCTCATGGTGAATCAATTCGGGCGCTTAAATGGCTTATGCTGAGTAAACCTTAGGAGATATAGCAAATTAATGTACTACATAATTATAAGCATTAAAAATACCTACAAAAAATTCTGGAAGAATATACATCTATCTTCTAAGAAATACCCACAATAAGGATTTTTACCTTTAAAATAGCCGGGAGCGGGGGAGCAAGATTCGCACGGGCATTCTGTAGTCCACGTGAGCTAAGCCACGGGCACACCTAGTTAGCTAATATTGCATCAGGCCTTGAAATTTTTATAAATATCTCTAGTTCGACTAATAAGAAACAACTGTTTGAATAATGACTGTGTGAAATTAAAATTATTTCAATTATTTCTTTCTTAAAGAAGGTACATTTTTAAAAAAATCTGAAAAACTATGTTATAATGTATGTAGGTAGTTATAATACTTTAAACAATATATAATTATATTTTTGTCCCCAATTTTTATCATGATTAATAAACAATAAAAAAAAATGAATTTTAGGCTCTAAGAAGGCACTTATGAATGTCAAAACACTACCACCGGTTCGGAAAACATCCCAGATATCGAGAAAAACCGGTAAGAAACTCGATCGGGTTTATCTTTTTTTTTATCTGTACAAGTGTTAATATGACAGGTACAATAATAATAATTTAGTGGATGCACAGAAAGGGAATCACTTCCAGACATCACTATCATTCACATAATGATCCACCCTTTACAATAAACTTACTTTACTTTACTTTACATTACTTAGACAATAAAACCTCCTTGACATGGTCCTTGAACTTAATGTCCGCTAAATCAATAATGTGCTTCGGAATCTAAACCTAAAACCTTTTATTAGTCTTACTAAGTCTAAAACACGTGTTAGCTTTACGAAAAATATAGTTCTAATTTTAATAAATATTACGTATTATAATATATATTAATAATTGCTGAATGAATAATAAGTTGAGAAATCTATTAAAACTTCTCGATCATGGAGGTAGTTCGTACAAAATAATATATTGTTTAAGGTTTTATAAAACATACTATGTTTTTAGCTTGACGATAATTATTGTTTAGTCTACCATAAAACGTATTGTTATTATCTTTTATTTTAGAATATGTCTAGATTTTAATATTGTTCTATTTAACTCTTAGTAGCTCAGTTTTGACTTCCGGTATTATTCTTTCCGATTGAAAATGTCGGTACCTTAAATATTGGTTTTACTATAAAAGGACGGGCAGTCTGTACTGAGCGACGAGGTAGGCTGGATGTGCAAGATTAATAGAGTTAATGAAGTAAACTATAGTGAATACAAGCGGACACCGTGATTAGTTAGTAAAGTGAAATTATAGTGAAATATCTTTGGTTTATTTTATCGAATTTGTTTTACACACGTTACGACTACCTCATCTCTATTTCTAGTATTGTGTATTATACATTGTGCTAATCTTTGACAAAATCTAGCTCGACTAAGTTTTTGCGAATATAAATTATGTTAACAGGACGTATTGAGAGGGTAAACTTAATATGCGGTAATATATGTTCTTTAGTGATCCGCGAGGTCTCATGCTGTATATTGCTCGAATTGCCCATCTTTGGTATCACAATTTTTTAATATAACATAAATACTATAGGTACTAATATCTGGTCTAAGTAAGCTATGAATAAAAAAAATGTTCAGTGATCTTTTAGCTATCAATACTTTGGCAAGGCGCTTGCTTGACGGTAAGTAAGTGTATTACAATTCGAGAATAACGGTTACTGCCAGTCTGCAGATAAAAAAGCAAAAACCTCACGTAATCTGGGATGACAGTTTTGCATCCAAAGTTCGATATTTATAAATCTTACTATACAGGAGATTAAAAAAAACAAGCTTAAAAAGTTATATGTGTACTGTGTGTTTATTAATATTAACATTACAGCAAACTCTAAGCGTTAGAAACAAAAAAATGGTCCAACTGACTTCAAAAATGGAGGAAAAATGGAACTATTGAAACGTTACGTTTTGTTATTTTGATCTTTATATATTTTAAAACAGAGTTGCAATTATTTAGTGACCCCGAAGCCGGAGATTATACAACCTGGGAGCCCATCATCAACACTATGGAGGCTTAAAAGCCCTTATTTGGTGACCCTGAAACTGCAGACAGCGCAACCTGAGAAAGCCTATCTTAGCTACTATAGAGGCTAAAATGGCGGTATTAGGAATACTGAATATTCCCTTGATTGGCACTTTGAATTTATATTCATCGGTCTATTGAACATTGGTTTTTATAATGTCCAGGCTGTTTAAATTTGTAGCATTTCACATGAATTTTATTTTGCCATAAAAGCTGCCATCATTAACACTGCGTAGACTTTTTGTTTTTATGTTGCCACTTCTGCGAACTCACGAACGCGACGCCCCCTTGATGTGTTTCGCTGATATTGGTTCCGCCTTAATTAATAATTTTGCTTTAAAAAACGCGTAAATTTTACTAACACGTGTTTTTCTCTTTTTTTATTGTAAGTATTTAATAAAGGCATAGTGACTCTTATACATATTTAGTGTACACGAAGATAACATTGACGACTGTGTGATGATGATACTTCGGTTATCGAAGTGAGTTTAGGCGTACATAATTGGGACGCATATTGTAGACGTGTGAAGCAATTTATAGCGTTGAATAACATCGGGAAAGAGTTGCATGTGGCGACTTTAGTGACGCATGTAGGAGTCGCGTGCTATGAGATGATGTGTGATTTGTATTCTCCTGATCATCCTGAAGACAAATCTTTTGAAGAATTAGAGAGAATAATCAAGGAACATCTGGAACCGCGACGGTCAGAGATCGCAGAACGACATGTATTTCGGCAAAAGAAGCAAGGACGTGAAGAAACTGTAAGCGAATACCTACAAAATTTAAAACATCTCGCTAAAACTTGCAATTTTAGTGACGGTCTAGAGGTAAATTTAAGAGATCAGTTCGTTTCTGGACTTCGTTTTGAGAATATGAGATCCCGGCTGTTTGCTGAACAAAATTTAGATTACAAGCGGGCAGTGGAGCTTGCTTTAGTACTTGAAGCGGCGGAGCGGCACGCGGCGATTGCGGCGGGCGGTGGTAGCGGTAGCTGCGCCGAGAGCGGTGCGGGCGACGGTGAGGTAGACGGGCTACATCGGGTGAGCGTGGCGGTGCCGGGGCCGGGTGACAGTGTGCGACGCGCCGGCCGTGCGGCCCCCTGTACGCGTTGCGGCAAGGACAATCACGTGGCCGCGCGATGCAGGTTCTAGATGTACTCTTGTGATCGGTGCGGTGAAAAAGGACATTTGAAGGTCATGTGTCGTAAGTACGACGTAGATTCGGGACCAAATTCGTCGAGGAGAGTGAAAAGTCAATTTTTTTGAGTGAATCGAATTCTGACGGTGATATAAGTTTTTACAATTTTCTATGTAATAATACTGATGGCCCTTATTTACTTGATGTTAAGGTTGAGAATTGTTTTATCAAGTTTGAAATTGACACTGGTAGTAAAATTTCTGTTATATCTAAGAGGTATTATGATGAATGTTTCTCACTTAAAAACATAATTAAGGAGTCGCCTAGTTTAAAAACATATACTGGCGATGTGATTAGACCTCTGGGTTATATTATGGTTAATGTTGTATACGGACAAATAAATATAAATTTAAAATTGTTTATTATAGAGAACGGGGGCCCACCGTTGTTAGGCCGTACGTGGATACGCTGTTTGAATTTGAATGTTACACATTGTCATAATACAATGCCAGACATAAACAAATGTTCGATAGAAGCATTACGTAGAGAATTTTCAGAAGTATTTGCTGATGGGTTAGGAACTTATAAATCTCGCATTAAATTACATTTAACAGATTTAACTCCGATTTATGTAAAAGCGCGGACGCTCCCGTTAGCACTGCGCGAACCGGTTGAGCGCGAACTTGAACGTTTGCAGCAAGATGACGTCATATATAAGGTGGATCGTTCAGATTACGGAACACCTATTGTTCTTATAGTTAAAAAAAATGGTAACATACGTATTTGTGGTGACTATAAGGTCACAATCAATCCACTTTTAAAAGATTTTCATTATCCGGTCCCTCGAATTGAGGAAATATTTGCTAAATTAGCGGGAGGAGAACAATACTCAAAAATTGATTTATCTAATGCTTATCAGCAATTACTTCTTACGGAAGACTCACAACCGATGACGGCGATTACCACACATTTGGGTACTTTCATTTACAAACGCGTACCGTTCGGTTTAAAGTGCATACCAGAGAACTTTCAAAAATTAATAGAGGAAACCATTAGTGGCTTGCCGTGTACGGTGGCATTCCAAGATGACATCTGTGTTACTGGAGTAGACAGAAACACTCATTTTAAACACTTACGAGCGGTACTATGTAGATTGAGGGATGCAGGGTTACGTGTAAATTGGTCAAAATGTGATTTTTTTAAAAATAGTGTCACTTATTTAGGTTACTGCATAGATAAGTTTGGTCTTCACACTGATAAGAAAAAGATTGAGGCGATAGTGACCGCCCCCACTCCTAAGGATATATCTCAGTTAAGAAGTTTTTTTAGGTTTAGTTAACTTTTACGCTAAGTTTTGTAAGAATATTAGTAGTATTTTACATCCATTATATAAATTATTAAAAATACGTTAAATGGAATTGGGATAATCAGTGTGAAAGAGCTTTTAATGAAATCAAAAACATGTTGAGTAGCAGTCCGGTGTTGGCTCATTATGACCCTACATTACCGTTAATATTATCTGTGGACAGCAGTGCGTATGGGTTAGGTGCAGTGCTTACTCACAGATTTCCTGACGGTTCAGAGAGACTCGTTAGCTGTGCTTCTCGCACATTAAATGAGGCCGAACTTAATTACTCTCAATTTGATAAAGAAGCACTGGCAATTTTATTTGGAGTAACCAAACATCACCAATATTTGTATGGTAGACATTTCATATTACGTAGTGATCACCGTGCTTTAAGTTTTATTTTTGGCAAAAATAAAGGCATCCCGCAGACAGCTGCGAGTCGATTGCAAAGGTATGCGATACGATTGGCAGCTTATAATTTTGACATAGAATTTGTACCTTCCACAAGAAATTGTTTTGCTGATTCATTGTCTCGATTACCGTTACAGTCAAGCGATAAATATAACATTAATTCTGAAAATTATATTGGTAGCTATTTGCATTTTATAGAAAATGATTTACCAGTTACATTTTATGAAGTACAAAAGGAAACAAAGAAAGATATACAACTAAACAAAATAGTAGGGTATATTAAATTTGGTTGGCCAGAAAGTGTAGAAAGTGAACGAGACAGGGTTTATTTCTCAAAAAAAGATAATCTTTTCATAGAAAATAATTGTTTAGTTTGGGGTTATCGCGTTGTAATACCAAATAACTTACGTTCTATTATTTTGGATGAGATTCATAGTGGGCATATAGGTATTGTCAAAATGAAACAAGTTGCACGAAATTATGTCTGGTGGGAGGGGTTAGACTCAGACATAGAGCGAATATGTCGTGAATGTCAGGCTTGCGCTTCTCAACTCGAACAAGCCCCGCCAGCGCCATTACATTCGTGGAACTGGCCAAAGGAACCTTGGGTCCGTTTGAATATAGATTTTCTAGGGCCATATCGTAACAAGTATTTTCTTATATTAAGAGATGCTCATTCTAAGTGGTTAGAAGTTGAAGAAGTAAATAGTACTTCAGCAACAGCAGTTATTAATAGTTTGCGCAAAATTTTTGCTCGTTTTGGTCTCCCGAGAAGTATAGTGAGTGACAACGGACCACCGTTTTCTTCGGCTGAATATTTACAATATTTAAAGATGAATGGTATCAGACGCGTACTAGTTGCTCCTTATCATCCATCTAGTAATGGAGCTGCTGAAAACGCAGTTAAACTTGTAAAACAAGTATTAAAAAAGGCAAAAATAGAAAATGTAAATTTTAATAAAGCCATTTCTAGGTTCCTATTTACATACAGAAACGTTGAGCACTGTACAATACAAAAAGAGCCAGCAGTGGCCATGTTAGGTCGGCGGTTACGTGGTAAGCTTGATTTGTTACGACCGGTTACTAGTGAAATAGTCCACGATAAGCAGATAGAGCAAAAGACGCGCCGTGGTGGGAAGTTGCGTGAGTTTTTACCAGGGGAGGGGGTACTGATGCGAAATTATGTCAATAAAGATATAAAATGGAAAGATGGTGTAATTATCGATAGAACAGGGCCTGTCTCGTACACTGTTAAAGGTACAGACGATGATCGCATATCTAAGCGCCACACCGACCAATTATTAAGTAAAAGAAAATCACGTCATTCATTATCATGTGTAAATACACAACAATTGGATTCAGAAACTAATTCTAATGAAAACAATGAGCCGATGGTTCCGGTTAATGAGTTTCCCTGTTCCAATAACGTTGTTTCATCCGATATAAATAACGAAATCCAGAAAGAGGTGGTACCTAAACAAACAGATAACGTAGATTCAGAGATTACCCAAAAACAGAGCTCGCCTAAAGCTATCACTCTGAGGCCACGAATAAAGATTCGGGAACCTGGTCATTCTATGATTTTAAGATCTAGGTCAAATAAGAAATAATTTTAGATTTTTAGATAGTGGATTAAACTATAAAATTAGGTTTTATTCGTTTATACTTTATTTTGGTTATTCTGTTAGTTTTAAGATGATCTTTATTTAGAAGGAGGACAATGTAATGTATAGATTGATTAAGTTTTTCATATGTACCCCCACGTTCACCTTTGTCAATGCGCTTGCGATAATACACATTCATTCTGCGACCGTCCGTGTTTCATTGCGTACATTACAGTTAGAATCCTACAATGACCTTGAACCTATGAAACTTTTATTGAAATATGAGCTCACTCTATAGTTCCATCACTCTGACTATTATCTAAACATCTAAAAATTTTAAACTAATACGGCAGTTACATCGGTGGCTAGCCTCGTGATGAAGTTTGTGACTTAAGTACCTCAGAAGAAGGCCTATGCTTAACGTTAGGAGAGTATAAGTACCTTCTTTGAAAGATTTTATTTCTCTAAATGTAACTAGATATCTCCTATCCACATCAGATATATATAAGAAGGATGAAGAAAAATTCGATAAAAGAAAGTAATATTACGAGGTACGCTGAAGAAAACGACATTTTTTGTAAATTAATAATTTAGTTAATACTTATGGACTTCAGATCCGCGTTCAAAAAATTCTGCAATAAAAAAACAACGAACCACGAAATGGCACGTTTATTGAACTTACATACATATTTAGTACGTAATGACCCACATATGCTTATCGTGTTGGGCACCCACGTCGCCCTCGAGTCAGTGTATTAGTTTTGACATATTATATGACAACAGTTATCTGCCCGCGGCCTCGCTCACTTAAACTATTTTTTAGTATGGCTCTGGGTCGTTTTGTTTTATTTTTTTGTACAACTAAAGAGTCAGACAATCACAAATCCTGCCTTGGATATCACTAACGAGTAGTCGCCTAAACGCATCGCGTAGTAGTAGAAACCCTAATCACCGCAGGAACATAGTACTATGTTATTTGGCTACGGTCTTCTGCAAGGTGAAGTAATACCAACTGTTGGACTGCACTAAATACAAAGTAATCTCTAAAGAAATTTCTCTGTTTCCTACCTAGGGCTCTCTTTGAACCCTTCCCACTTCCCAAGGATCTCTGAAAACCCCCTCTGAATATCCTAATATATAAGAAAAAAAATAAAAACAAAAGTTACTAACAATAACATAAATTCAATTAAAATAAATTTTGGTTTTCTTTAATAGCCAAATAACCTTGCGTTGTGTTTCTGCGGTGAGGTTTTCAGGACACTTTGGGGTAGGGGGGTTCAATGTCGGTAACGCGCCAGTGATACCTATGATATTGTTACAGACATCCTTATGCTACTGCAGCTATTTATCGCCAGGCGGGCGTGGTAATCTTGTTTGTCAAATTTGTTGTTTACAAAAATATCCACCATAATATCATTTTTTTTAATAAAAACTTCAACTGTCTACATATTATCATGGTTTAAAACATACTGCCCACCATATCAGGATAGCGTGGCCGTAAGCTTAGCAATTTGGATTCGTTCTTTAGAAACGGAATTCTAAAAGTACGTCTCGGAATAAATAATGATAATTTATGTGTCTACGATAACCACTTTATAGTAACAGGTCATTTATATACAAACCACAGTACGTAGATCTTGTGTGTGTGTTTTACTTTGTCACGTCTAAGATATTCAAAGTAAACACTCAGTAAAAAGTGTAAGTAAAAAAGTTTTAAGTAAGTAATTCAAGAGAGGGTAGCACAGAAAAATTTCTTTGGAAGATTATTTCTACTAGGGCAGTCCGAGTGGTGGAATACCTTCATTGTACAGAATATCGTAGCCAAGTAACCTAGCGTTGTGTTCCAGAGCTCTCTAGGGTTACAAGTGGCCATAGGCTATTCTAGCCGCTTACCATAAGGCTGGCCGTATGCTTGTTTGACACCTTTGTTGTATGTATTTTGTACCGTTAACAGTGTAACTAATATGTTGTAGTTCAAGCAATCTGTTGCATTCAAGTTGTAACTTGTAATTATAATTAAAACAACACTCAAAGCATCAAGCAGAAATAATATCAGTTTCTTATTTAACATTTTACTTAACTAAATAGCTGTACCCGCGGCTCTGCTTGCATGGACTACAGAATTATTGTTTAGATAGATATCGTGATATTTTTTTTAGATAAGGACCAAGTTTATAAGGTGTAAAACAAAAAAAAATGTCAAAATATATCTAGTACAAGCAGAAGGTTCTCAAATCGATTATATTTATCTAAGGATGTTCAGGTATAACTTCTTTGTTTACGAATCGATTTGAATACTTTTTTTTTCGTTTGGATAAAGAATACCAAAGTGTGGTCCTACTTTAATTTTATTGCCAATGGACCTTCGAATTCCACGATGCACCAGGGAACTACTCAAAATCATTGAATATCCCCTTTTTTTGAAGTCGGTTAATATAAAGAAAACTTCCAATTTCCATTTGTTTTTGCGGCCTTTTATGTCATCTTACTATAAGGCCACTTAGTTTGTAAATAACTTGTCATCAAAGCTCTGACATAAAAACTGATTTGGCTTATCCTTTTGTTTCGTTCAGCAGACTGGAAATCTTAGCACCTTGTTCAATTTTAAAATTTTGAATTACAGAGCAATGTTTCTAATTCTGCTGATGCAAGTGTTCGTTTGGTCAGCGATCTGGGCTCTGGTCCGTTGGCGGCGTGTGAAGCGGTTTTGGCGCGAGCGTAATGTTCCACACGATCCACCGCATCCGATCCTGGGCAGTCTCACTTTCCTGCTAAATGAGAATATTGTAAGTTTTCGACATAAGCTTATTGGAATCTCTTGCTCACTCTTATGAGCAGTAATAGCTCGAATGTTAGGTGTCCCACATAAATGAACCAAAGATTTTTTATCGGATTTGCGTCTTACACAGACCAACGTGACGCCATAATTTCATTACACCTGATATTGTATAATAAAGGCTTACTTAGGGCCTAAATTAAATAAACATTTTCTTTATTTCATTTTCTAGTTTTTGACTAAATCTTGAAAATATCCTGCTGAAAACGCTGATATTTTCAGGTACTCTTTTAGGTAGCTTTGTAGAAGCAGAAGTGGACCCTCAAGTTAGGTATCTTGTCATCATGCAAGTAGTAGTGTGTTCCGAAAAAAAACTTCAGAATAAGATCCCATTCTCTGATGCTCAGTGATCAGTGTGGTTTTTAGGAAATCCTTATGTTAAAATTTTATTTTATTCTGATCTAACCACTAGCTTCAGTAAGATAATGTACATTGTATATCGCAGTTATTATTAAATAATGAAATAATATCTCGTTTCTTAGACATTCTGGTTGCGCAGAATCTACAAAAATTTTAAAGCACCATACGTCGGTATTTGGCTTTTCTGGCGTCCCAGTTTAATTATTAACTCGCCGGAACTCGCCAAGAACATTCTCGTCAAGGATGCTGACATATTTAGGAACAGACTCTCAAGTTCTGGTAAATCTGATCCAGTGGGATCTTTAAATTTATATACAGTTAATGTAAGTACTTTTATAACAGCAATTATTTTAAACTTTAAGCCGAATAAACAAATGTAATGTAACGACAACGAAATACGAGTGTGTTAAATACGTCCCTCTTCCACATTCATAGAGACATTAAACATTAGTTCATTAAACTGTTACCATACAGTCCGTTGTGGAAACAATACATTATTAGCATTATTTAAACATTGTACTTGTATTGTTGGGTAATTGACACAATAGACATGCAAATTACATTTGTATTTTTGGAACTAGATCAAAATCAAAAATTCAATAATTTTTATAACTCAGTTCACTCAACTCGACTCATGGGTTTTTAATTTTTTATACAATAATAAAAAATATATATATAGACAAATAGGAGCACAAAACATAAGTAATTAAAAAAAAGTCTTTTAATTTAAAAGTCTGCATTCTAAATTGAATTTAAATTCAACATTTGACGAAGCAGCCAATAAATCTTCTGAGTTTGTTTTAATGCACCTTTTTTAAATAAAAGTGCAGTAAGGTAACGTCACTGTTCCTAATAAAGTTATAAATTAAGTTGCGGTGATTATTAATTAGAATGTAAATTAACTGCGAAAAAGTAGAAATAATTAAATCGACATATTATAAAAACCGATTTTAAATGAACACTATGCATATGATGTCATTGACTTAGTAATTAAACGCAGATTATTAATTATTCGACTGCGAAAAGGAGTGTTATGTTTTTCGAACGTATAAATCCCTATTTCTTTGGCACGATATGTAGCCTCGACGGCTTGATGGATTTTAGCATACGAGGTGTCGTTAGATTTGTCTTAATCGTGGGAGTGACATAGGATATTTTAAGTACGACGTCTGGGAACAAAACACAAAGTAGTAGGTATGTATAGTATAGTAGGTATGTAGGAGATTTATAAGCCAAAAGGGAGTATGAAATGATTAATCAGATAGAAATCGATAAAAGTGTATTTACAGGTTATCTCACATTAAAGTCTATAAAATTATATGCAGGTTTACTATATCGTAAGTTATTTGCTTAATACATTACAAAATCCTTAAGACTCTTCCTTCAATTGACCACAATATACTGTCCAAAACAAGAAGAACTCCCACTACAGACAACTCCATATTGAGATCTTGAACCAGGATTTCGTGGTCTCGGTAGATCGGCACGAACAAATTCCCACCAAGAAGCTCGCTTCCAGAAGTCGGCACGGTGTAGGCCGTATCAGGATGCATCGCTCGAGCAGACGAAGCAGCACCAAATATCTCGGATATTGAGATTCCTTCATATGCAATAGGAAAAATTATTATTTGTATTATTAATAAAAAATCCAGGTGATACTTTCCCGGTAGTGTTTTTTCAATCTTCAGTAGATATTTGTCGTCTAAACAAGGGGTATTTCACCCATAATAATATTATAACATTGTTTTTACGAATATTGATTTTATATGTAAATTGTAACAATTAAACTAGAGTCTTATAACTTTTCTATATTTCAATATAAAATAAACTATCTTTACGACTCCGAGGTCTGCCGTATATTGACAAAAATCTGTCGTGCCCTCACGTTCTTTTTTCTCTGATTTTTCAAATACTAATTTCTCTATTAATTAATTGAATTCTTTTAAAATTCAAAATAATTTGTACTCAAAATCGAAATATGTATCTCAAAGGTTTTATTAATTTGCATAAAACCATGTTAAAAAGAAATATATTTTTTAATTGTTAACAGCGCATGATGTAAACAAACATTGAATTATAATCAAATATGATAAAAATTATATATAAACATTCTTTAATAAACTAAAAGAATCGAATTATAAATGATATCTGAACGGACGAATAGATCAACCTAACCGATTTCCTGGAAATTAAAAAATAGCATACATAATATACACGAAAATAATATAACGTAAATAAGAGAATTATGATATTAAAATAAATATAAGCTGACCAATCACTACACCTAATATAACAATCTCTTAGGTCAAATGTTTCTTGTTGCAGACGGGATTATTGGTTATAATTATAATATACCTTGATTTTTGCATTATTTTTAATATGAAAAAGGTTGAATATTTATGAGGTTAAAGTGTACAAGGAAGCAAAATATTTAAGTGGACTAAAGAAAAAGTGAACTTATTTTATTGCAGGATCCTGTCTGGTCCTCTATTAGGAGGCGCCTGACTTTAGTATTTACAACGGCCAAGCTGAGAGCACTATACCCGATTATAAACCTGAAATCTTCAAACGTAATTGATCGTATCACGACTGATTTGAATAATAAAAATCTTATCGATTTGAGAGTAAGTATTAAAAGAAAATATAACACATATTTGATGATGCAATAGCGGACATAATTAACACTACACACATTAAACACGAGATTACAATAAAGTATTAATAATTTGATTTATAACGTTGCAACATTGCCATACAAATGCCGCACTTAAGTTCAAAAAGGATCTCAGCTCAGCATATGTTATAGCAAAATACTACTACAGCGCTGGTTTTCAGCTGGGCCTACACTAAACACTAGAGGCCTCAAATTAGATTAAATCATGATTGATTGTTACAATATACATTGCTTGAATAAGAAATAGGGTTTAGGTCGCGAAAAGCATGGAAGAACAATACATTTTTAGCGGAGGTGAGGAACAGAGAGTAAAGTTCCTCATCCGCCATAGAAAAGGCAGGATCCTCCGGCCAGACGGGTGCTATGTCTGGCGGGCAGCTGCCCCGACTGTTGTAGTCGGGTTCTTGTATATATACTCAACGATAGAGTGAATTTCTATAGCACAATGTAGGATAGTAGGAAGCTACTTATGTGGCTCGATAGATGTCGCTATGTGTCGCTACGTAGTTGTGTCGATGCGTTGATGCGTCAGTTGTGGCGAGAGATGTCGCTACACATTGATGCAGGTTGGAGCTCCAAATATATAATGGTAGCAAATAAAATGCAGTTGATAAATCTCTAAATATCGAATAGACTATTCGATGTGCCATGTTGTTTTAGTAAAAACTGTAATAGTCATTATTTAGTTAGAAAGCAATTATCTTATGCCCTCATAGTTTAATTATCTCTTACATTCATAAACTTGATAATTATGTTACACTTGCTGATCAATAAATTTGTTTATTTAATTCGAAATATATTGCTGGTGTGATTATAGATTCAATAGAAAGTATATCATAACTCGTCTATAAAAATTCAAGACTTCGCTGTACAGGCTTACATTTATTAATAGGTACGTTTCGTGTGTTATGTCTCGTAGTGAATTTATGCAAATAAATAGCTGGTATTATTTTCAGCCTTTGTTCACCGATTACACTACCGACGTCTTGGGTGAAGCGGCGTTTGGGGTCTCAAGCAATGCGACTTTAAATAAAAAAAGCGCCCTACGAGAAGTGACTAACGAATTTATGAGATTCAGTGTTTTCAGGGGTATAGCGTGGGCATCAATTTTTTTCTTACCAGAGCTGACTGACTATTTTGGGTACATATATTTTTATAAACCTTTTCCTCATAAACTTTCAAGCTCATACTATTTTATGAATACTACTACTTTGTTATAACCTTGCATCAAAATTTTGATACTCGGTACCTACATTTTTGAAATATTAAAAGTTTAAAATCAAACGATGTTTCTAATTAAAGCATCTTAGTCAGCCGATATTTGTATTTAAAATAGTTGGTTACAGATTTCAAGTATTTCCCAAGAAACCTGTCACTTACTTAAGAACTGTTTTCCGGGCGATGGTCAACGAACGCGGTGGTTATGATAATAATAACTATAATAATGAAAACAAGGACTTACTTGATGCACTGCTAAAGATGAAAAGAGATGCTGCACGGGATGGCGAAAGTAAATATATTTCTTCTTTTTTTTTATGGAATTTACTTTCCTTTCCATTAATCTAACCTAATTTTCATTACTAAATTCTTCCCAAATATTTATTTGCCTGATTACATAGACTGTATAATTAAAAAAAAAATTCTTTACCATTTCATATTTCCCTTTTAATTCCAAAAGCATATGATCTTGTTCACTTAGTGAGTATGAAAACTTTTTGAATTAGTTTTGACTTTTGGGTTTTTAATAACCATACATCATTTTATTAAATTTTACCTATATAATCGTTTACGGCCGCCTGAGGTCTTTGTGCAATTTTTTTTTGTTAAATTCGTATGCCGGCTTCCAAGATACAGAATCTGCTTAGTTTGGAAGCCACTGTGTAAATGTTAGTAAATCTTGTGTATAATAAATAAATTTTGAATTTGAAATATTTTTTTACGTTTTCACGCCTAAACCACTGAACCAATTTTAGTATATAGATAGATTGGATTTATGAAAGCACATAGATTTTATGGATAAATAGACTATATAATTTTGTAGCGAAAATAAAACTTTAAGGGTAGAAAACAGGGAATGAAAGTTTGTAAGAACAAATTATAGCAACGCCAATGCGCATGCACAGTAATGGTGAAATGACATCGGTGTCAATGCCAACTAGTTTATTGATTTATTGACATTTTTAATAAGCATAATAATAATAAGCATTGTTTATACTTAATAAGAAATGTATTGTATTTCTAATAATTACCTATGAAATGGTAGTCCAATATTCTTTTTAAGACTGGCTGAAATATTTTAAACTCTTTAATTACACAGTACGGCATAATTACTGTTTTATTTTATTATTGTAAAGTGACGTGTTATGAAAATTCATATTTATGCTTTTGGTAAGAAATAAAAGAGGATTTACGTTTTTCAAAAAAAACCTTCCCGCAAGCCGGTACAATATAAGGCTGTCAATCCATTAATGCCGAGTGAAGAAGTGGAGCAAGCTTGCGGAGTTTTGTCGACTAATAGTATTGCATAGAAATCTCAGCTCCGAATCAGTGGACATGGGCTTCCGAGTTATATTCAAATTTCATATATTTTATATGCGGAGCGGTGAAGTGGAGCGGGCAAGCAGAGCGAGGAAGCGGATTGGAGAAACGGACTAGACCATCGCACCGTCGCGCCGCACAGTTGTTCATCATCATCATCATCATAATTTCAGCCGCAGGACGTCCACTGCTGAACATTGGCCTCCCCCATAGATCTCCATAGCGACCCATCTTGTGCGGCCTACACCCAACGGCTCCCAGCGACCTTTATTAAGTCGTCTTTCCATCTAGTGGGGGGCCGCTTTCCGGTGCGTGGTCTCCACTCGAGAACCTTTCTGCCCCAACGGCCGTCAGTTCTCCGAACTATGTGCCCCACCCACTGCCACTTCAATTTGCTAATTCTTTTGGCTATGTCGGTGACCTTAGTTTGTCTACGGATCTCCTCATTTCTGATTCGATCTCGTAGAGAAACACCAAGCGTGGCCCTCTCCATAGCTCTCTGAGCGACCTTGAGTTTTCTTATGAAGCCCACAGTGAGCAACCACGTCTCTGTGCCGTATTTCACTGGCAACACACATTGGTCAAAGACTTTCGTCTTGAGGCACTGAGGTATTTTGGACGAGAAGACGTCGCGCAGTTCCCGAACGTTGCCCAGCCGAGTAGGATTCGTCGACTGACCTCTTTTTCAAAGTTGGACCTACCTAACTGAACTGTTTGTCCCAGGTAGACATATTCGTCAACAACTTCTAGACAAGAGTTCCCGACCGATACTGGGGTGGGCACCACATGGACATTCGACATGATTTTCGTCTTGTCCATGTTTATTTTAAGGCCCACCTGTTGAGAAACTTTGTCGAGGCCATCGAGCATTGTGCCAAGATCTTCCAGCGATTCTGCCATGACTACGATGTCGTCAGCAAATCGAAGGTGAGTGATGTACTCGCCATTGACATTGATGGCGAGTCCTTGCCATTGCAGGAGCTTGAAGGCGTCTTCTAGGGCGGTGGTAAACAGTTTCGGAGATATTACGTCTCCCTGTCTAACGCCTCTTCTCAAAGGAATTGCCTTCGTGCACTGCTCCTGTACTTGGACCGACATGGTGGCGTTGTTGTGCAAGCACTTCAACACTTCGATATATCGATAGTCAATATGGCACCGCTGGAGAGACCGCAACACTGCCCAGGTTTCGACGGAATCAAAGGCTTTTTCGTAGTCCGCGAACGCTAAGCATAAAGGCAGATTATACTCCTCAGTCTTCTGTATAATCTGCCGCAGCATATAGATGTGGTCTACGGTGCTAAAGCCTTTTCGGAAACCGGCTTGTTCGGGAGGCTGGAAGTCATCAAACCTGCGCTCGACACGATTCGTGATGTCCCTCGAAAACAGCTTATAAACATGGCTCAGCAACGAGATGGGCCGCTAGTTCTTCAATAAGGTTTTATCACCTTTGTTGAAGAACAGGACCACCACGCTGCCTCCCCACGTTTCCGGCGTTTTACCCTCGAGTATAACGGAATTAAAGAGCTTCTTCAGAACCTTAAGTACCGTTGTTCCACCCGGTTTCAGAAGCTCTGATATAATTCCGTTATCACCCGGCGTCTTGTTGTTCTTAAGCTGCTTAAGGGCCATCCTAATCTCTTACAGGCTGATGTCGGGGATATCTTCGGTATAGTGTCGGGTCAGCCCAGCTCTCGGATCTTTAGCCGCGCTGGTAACAGGCTTAGTTGACGAGGTATATAACTGCCTATAGAACCTTTCGATCTCTCTTAATACCTCTGGCTTGGTGGATGCTACGCTGCCATCATCCATTTTCAGCTTCGTCAACTGGCTCTCCCCAATAGTTGCATTCCTTGCGAACACTTTAGAGTTGTTGTTGTTGTTCAAGATTTGAAAAATAGAGGCATATGAGTTTATATCCGATTTTTAATAATTGGATTACTAATCTTGAACATAACCACTTTTATTGAAATACATATTCCTAATTACCATATTGAAGAAAAAAAAAATCCCGTATCATGAAATCAAATTTTTACTTTGATTTTGTTATACTTTTATAACATTTAGTTGATCTATAAGTACTTGCTGTTGCAGATTAGGTTGCTGTGAACTCAAATAAATATTACGAATAAAACAAATAAGTGCGCTAGGTTACGGCGGCAAATGATTGGAGATCTGTATTTGTATTTAGGATTCAGAATACCTTCTTTTATGCTAATATAAACATTATACATCTTAGACTCCTTTGCTGAACCGTTTTGTAAGAAAAAATAAAAGGTGCACTTTGCCCAACTGGTGATAAAACAAACATTTAAACTATTGACTTTACCGAAATTTATCTAAGATCAAAAGTTATTAAGTTATTCTTTGAAAAATACACCTCGGAAATAGTATTCACTTTGGACCTAAAGAACTCGAGCAGCGGCGAACATGTTTCTAATTATTTTATATTGAGAATACCTTAATCTACAACAAAATATACTCTAGAAGCTGCTCAACTGATAAATTTCGAGTAATTTTCACTTGAATTTTTCCATATATCTATACAGTTAATAAAATTGAAGTGTCTGTCTGTAATGTCAAAATAACAGTTTTTTTACTAAATGCTTATGAAAGTATATAGGATACCTATAACAAAAAGCCCACTTAAAAATTTCTTGTTTGTCTGTCTGTCTGTTTGTTTCGGGTAAACTCCGAAACAGTAAGACCAATTTTGACGGGACTTTCACTAATAGATAGCTGATGATATATGGAATAACTTAGGCTACTTTTAATTTAGAAAAATAATTAGAATTCCGCACAAATAAAAAGAAACTGGTCATGGTGAATCAATTCGGGTGCTTAAATGGCTTACGCTGAGTAAACTATAAGAGATATAGCAAATTAATGTACTACATAATTATATGCATTATAAAGACCTACAAAAAAGTTCGAAAGAGTATACATCTATCTATTAAGAAACACTCACAATAAGCATTTTTCTCTTTAAGATAACGGGGAGCGGGTTAATTAAGGGTAAATAATGTCTTATAATTACAATACCATTACACACAGTGATAAATTCATCCATGATTTTCTTTTGTTTGTTCATATTATGAAATGAACCGGCGGATATGCAGCAAAATAGCGGTGTGGTAAGGATCGCGACCACCATGCACATAGGAATAAACCTATCTATGATTTTTTTAGTTTTACACGTTTCGATGATATAAAAGAGCTATTTGATAAAAAATGAGCGCATTACTTTCCATTTATTCTTGTCTTCTATTTTATGTATGCATACAATAAATTAGTTTTAAGTAAAACCACTGTTACAGATATCTCTGAAGATTTATTGTTAGCACAGGCAGCTATATTCCTACAAGGAGGTTTCGATACAACTGCAATGACATTAACCTTCGCCGTCTATGAGATGGCATATCAGCCAGAGATACAGGTAACATACTCTTTATTAAATTCACTTTAGGTTTTAGCGTTATGGCCACAATCTTACCTGATCTTAAATGACGAGGTGGCCCGAGATGGTAGCACTATAAGGCTGGTGTGGAAGATTGACTCTCAAGTGCAGCTGCCGAAACACACCTATTGGTTCTTGGCGACAGATTTTTAACTAAAGGGTTGTAGCCTCCAGGTGGGCATTTAAAAAAGCCTTAACACCGTGTTATGGTTTCATCACAATATTTCCTTTATCGAAAGCTCCGGGTCATTGCAGAGATTCGAACTCACGTGGATCGACGCGATGTCCGTACACGCTACCACTCCACTGAGCCCTCATTGCTACATCATGGTCTGAAGTTACTACATCTGTCTAAGGTTTTTGTCCTCATACTGCGCTATCACTATCATCAAAGAGAGGTAGGGCACAAAGAAATATCTTTGGAGATTTCTCTCTACTCTGAGCGATACGTCTGTCAGAACACCTCCACCATACGAGGATTGCAGTGGAATAACTTAGTGTAGTATTTTTGCGGTGATTAGGGTTTCCAGACCTCTTTGGGGTAGGGGGGTTCAAAGTGGGCAACGTGCTAGTAATATATAGATATCATATATCATATAGCACCATAGGGTGCTACATGCATCTATAGACTGTAGAAACCACTCATTATCATTCGGGCCGAATGCTTGTTTGCAAACTTTGTTGTTGTTGTTGAAAAGATCATCATTGGGTTTTCCATATTCTTTTCGAATATTGCTCAACTGGATCATAGCGAGTACTTTGAAACCTTACATGCGTGAGATACAATTTTTCACCCATTTTAAAAGTTTGATAAAAATAATGAAGCTCTCCAAAGAAACATTCTTGACTTTTAATTAAAAGGATTTTAAAATCCATCAAGTAAACGTTTTTATTTTAAAGTTAATAAACGAAATAATTCTATATCTACGTTGAAAAGTGAAGATGCGTTAATGATAACCTTATGTTTTAAATACTCGTCTCTACAACGAGGTTTGGGAGGCAAAGAAGAAAATAGGAGATGCTGAGTTTGACGGAGCTTTACTTAAAGATTTAACTTACCTTGACTGTTTTCTGCAAGGTATATTGTAAATATATTACCGTTTAATCAATTTATTTCAAAGTGTATTCTATGTTGTTATGTTTTCACATAAATATAAGAAACAGCATCACAGGAACAAAAATTAAATTTAAATTCTAATTTCATCGGAAGGAACTAAATTTAATTCAAGTTACTTTAGAATCTAGATCTAAATTTTACTAACGCTGTAATATATTGAAAATATAAGTATTGAAAGAGACGATTTAGAGATTTAGAAGCTAGGATATTTCAAAGAAGGAAATTTTATGTAACAGGTGGTATAATTATGTTGGTTTTATTACAGAAACCCTCAGAAGATATCCACCTGTAGGATGGTTAGATCGGGTAGCTTTAAAGGACTATAAACTAGACGAGAAACTGAGAATCTCTGCTGGCACCGTTATTTACGTAAATGCCGCTGGTATGCAATACGATCCTGAACTTTTCCCTGAACCTGAAAAATTTGACCCTAACAGGTTCCAGCCTGATAGAGACACTATCAAACCTTATACATATATGCCTTTCGGAGAAGGGCCCAGACACTGTATCGGTAAGAATTATTTGCTAGTATGCTTTAAAGTCATCAATCTTTTAGATGTTTTATAAAATTCACAAAATTTTTACTAAAGTGGGAACTTTTAAGAGAGGTAAGGCAAAGCGGAATTTCTCTCTACTTTGTAAATCACCACCTGTACCCAAGATTATTTTCTCTAAGTAACTAACAAATTGTATTATAGTTAAATAGTAAGCGCGCAAGTTGAATGCAGCCGGGGTGTGAGGTGAAGAGCGGGAACATCTTCCCCGCCGTTCGCAAGCCTCGCCTCATGCGTCTTTACTGTAGTGATGCGACAGCTCTCTTTGACAACTACCGTATGCTTACCGATCGCGTTACTGATCAACTTGCGACCCCGTGTTATATTTTTTTTTTTAAAAAGACTGATCCGAGCCTATCATCAAGTTCTTATGTTAAAAGCAAAACATATTTTATTCATCGCCAAGCATAAAAAATAGCGAAAAATAAATCTGCTGATCATTAAATTTCAATAATTTATTTTTTAGTTTGTATTATCTGTGTGAAATAATTGATAAAAATATAAGATAAATTATATTTTGTTTAAATGTTTGGTTTATAACAACGTTGGAATATATTTAAATCCTCATTATCGACAGCAATAATTCTAATTAGATTATAGCACTATCGAATTCCTTAGCTCTGCATTCAACTCGCACGCTTTCTATAGATAATTATTATTATGTTTCAGGTAAACGATTTGCATTCATAACTATGAGATACGTGTTATCTAAGATTATCCTTAATTTTGAGATCCATCCCCTGCCTGGATCACCGAAGCCGAACGAGTGCCATATCGAGAACAAGGGTTTAATGTTTGCTCTAGATCAAGTGTCTTCAGTACAGTTCGTTCCTAGGGTAAAGGATCTTGATATAAATTATTGTACACAATGAAAGTAGGAGAGTCGTAATTGTTTCTAATTGAGTTTAACATGTTTGATTATAATTAAGTTCAAAATTGCTTATTGTTGTATCTATTTTGGTATCAAAAAATATCAAGAAATACATTAAATTTTCAATATGCAATTAGTTATTACATTTCTTTTTTCAAAATACCTAATTATAATTATCCAAATAGTATATATTTAGTGAAAAAGCTTTACAGTTTGCTGCTTTACCGTTTCGTAAGAATATAGAGTGATAGACAGGCAATAAGTTTTTTTTATCATTTAATTTTTTATCGAATAATAAAATTCACTCTGTATATGGAAGGTGTAATAAAACACATAATTTGTGAACAGTAGATACATAAAACTGTTTAGGATAATATTTGTGTTGAGACTCTCGCGGTTCTCAAATACAGTGCAATCTTCCCGGGATGAATCTCGT
The DNA here is from genome assembly GCA_033032175.1 of Saturnia japonica. Taxonomy (NCBI): domain Eukaryota; kingdom Metazoa; phylum Arthropoda; class Insecta; order Lepidoptera; family Saturniidae; genus Saturnia; species Saturnia japonica. The sequence goes on along the minus strand of CM065321.1, from coordinate 609,225 downwards.
TGTACAAAACTCAAACATGGAATCTGTGAACGGAGCGCGCTTAGTGTTTTTGTTTCTTCTCGTATCTGTCCTCAATGTTATATATTATGTACATTATACATACATATACGCCTGACATTATTTCTACTGTTTATTGTTTGATGGAAGGTTTTAAACTAATGAACGATGTCTAGCTAGGAGAAATTTTTCAAAGTTATGTAATAATAAGATTTGGGAAAATGTTAATTATTTTCAAAGTTCAAAGCTACATTCTAATAACGTAGCGTAATGTTAGGACTGTGGCTGCAATCAACCCATTGTGACGTTGTGACGGAGTTACCCGATTGCAATCGAGTGTACCTCGATGGCGATGTGAAAGAAGTCTGATATTGTGTACTGAGTCACTTAGTAAAGGTTTTTGTTATCCAGTTTGTATTCACGATGAGTCAGTCTGTCAGTCTGCAAATACTAAAACAACCTCATGTAACCTGGGATAAAATTTTTGCATCCAAAGTTCGATATTTATAAATGTTACTATACAGGAAAGTAAAAATAAACAAGCTTAAAATGTTATATTTTTACTGAATATTAATTAACATTACTGAAAAATATAAGCGTAAAAAGTTAAAAGAAAACGGGCCTTTTTAATCGACTTCAAAAAAAAAAGGTTTTCAATTCGGTTGTATTTTTTTATGCTTGTTACCTCAAAAATCCGTCCTTTATAAACCGATTTAGAAAATTTTTTTTTGGAAAGCGTATATTTTCATGTGATTACCATTTTAATTTCATTGTCATTGGACCTTGGATTTCAAATATACAACAGGGAACTCTTCAAAATCAAATAGGAAATATATAGTGATTGATATATTGGTAAGTCTATGATAATCCAAGGCTAGGTTTGGTCAAGGATGGTCTGGATTAAAATGAACTGCGAAGGCACAGCGGAACTCTTTAGCGAAAGTCAGCACGTATGAGGAAGCTAGAAAGAGATTTTTTTTGGATATTTCTCTCTACTTGAGGCAGTACGACTATTGGAATACCTTCAACTTGCAGAAGATCGCAGACAAAAACCTTGTATTGTGTTCCTGTGGTAAGTGGGGTTTCTAGAGCTCCTTGGGTTAGCAGGGGTTCAAAAGTGGCCAACGTGCGTGTGATATCTACTAGTATTACATGCATCCATAAGCTAAGCTATCTGCTAGCCATCAGGTGTAATAGAGTAATGGATCGATCTTACTTGCAGTGAAAATGAGAAGCGAGTATAGTAACACAGGAATTTATTATGAGTTCACAATTTTTTTTACAATGTTTGATACTAATTATATTTTATGAAAATATGCACAATACAGTTTTATTAAGAACCCTGAACTTGACAACATTAATATTTTTTTTCAATTTTATGTTTAAAACAGTTTTCTTTTTTATTTATTTCACCATAGACATACCATACATTTTATAACAAGAACGTATTGTTTAACACTTTCCCTCATCAATTAAGAAAATTAGACCGTAGACACAACTCAGCAATAATATTCAATAGCCTGGGTTTTGGAACTGCCTTTATCATATGGTCTGACAATTGTGCCACAGGAGATGTCTTCTGGACATCTATGAGACCTTCTTGACTCTCTCTCTCTCGAACAAGGAAGAACTCTGGATTATAAGGGATGCGAATAGCAGCTTCATTGTCCACTTTCAGTGTAGGAACTTTTTCTATGTTTGTTAGTTAAGTGAAAATTCTCTGAAGCCAAAATAATTCTCTTGTTTTTTCGCTCGCAGCTACAATTTTCGGTTCTGTAGTAGAGATCGCAACCGATGGTTGACTATCTATAAATTCTTTTGACTGTTTTCCAATCAGCTTTAATTGGATTCTCTAAACTTCTGGATACTAGTCCAATCGCATACGCGCTATCGTGATGTATCGAGGAATATGTGGCGACGTACCTGCACTTGGCGATGATGGCCCCACGCTGGTGTCGTTGAGGTGCGTTCCACCGCTTGGTGAGGTATCGAATCCGACTAGGAACCTCGGTATGAGAATGAATATACAGGGTTTCTATTGTCACAATCGCATAGACGCCCAAAAGAGATTTTCACCACACAACTGATTAGAGTAATATATTTTTTATAAGGAGTAGGTCGGAGCTCGTCAAGCCACCGCCGGACATGAATCAAAGAGCAGCGCGGTGGTGTGGACGAGTGCGCGGGAGCCAATCACAGCCGGGCAAGACTGCCAACCACATACTACACTTGAATTGACAAAAAGAACAAATGATGTTTCAGTGTTGTCACAATGTACTATATTTTCTCTTACGGTGGCAACGTAACACAGGACAAGTGCCTGTAATTAAGTACGCCAGAGCACCTACGATCTCTCTGTAAAGAAATTTATTTTTATCAGGGTTACTATCTTTCCCTAATTCAGTGATTGAGTATATTTCAATAGGTGTAGAAATTGCACTGGAATCATGCATTGTGAAACAATTTAAAATCTTTTTTGTATAACGCTTCTTTTTAACGGACATCTTATAAAAATAGTTCAGATAAAGTTAATTTATCATAACAAACTAAATAAATAACCCACCATACTCCCCGGAACTAGCTACAAGAGATTACCATTTTTTTCGGAATTTGGACAATTTTTTGCAAGGAAAAATATTAAGTTCCGATGATGCTGTCGATACCCCTTCAAAGATTTTACTTTTTCTCGCTCCCACAATTTTGGAATCAATTAACTAGGTTAAAATTAATAAGTATAACGCTTCTTTTTAACGGACTTCTTATAAAAATGAATTCAGATAAAGTTAGATTATCATAACAAACTAAAATAAATTCAGTTTTACAAATTAGCAAATGTTTTTGGTAATTAATATTAGTAATAATGTAAATGTCAATCTTTTATGTTCAAAATCTCGTATCAATCCTAAAGATAAAAACTTAACAATACCGAGACTTGAGCTTAACAGTGCCTTATTGTTAGCCATGTTAGCAAGGAAGGTATATGACACTTTGTCATTAAAATACAATAATATCCATACATATTTGTACCTAGATTCAAAAATTGTACTATCATGGCTTAAAATTGAACCTATAAAGCTCACTGTTTATGTTGAAAATAGAGTAAACAAAATTAAACAATTACTAAACAAAGTTCAGTGGCACTATGTTAATACTAATGAAAACCCAGCTGATTGCTTATCATGTGGCTTAAACTAGAACAGCTTAAGAATAATTCTTTGTGGCTTCATGGTCCACAATATCTGCAAAGTATTAAATATGTTCATTCTAGTTCACAGTTAAATATTAGTGAAACAAATTCCTGAAATTAAAACGCATTCAGCTATATGTAACATGTATCAAAGAGAAAACAGTTTTCATAATTTCTTGGATAAATATTCATATTTAAATAAAATTATAAGAATAATAGCTTATGTTACGTTACGTTGTAACGTTTTGTATTTAGTTGTAAGAAAGAAAACGTTAAAAAACAGGGTCATTTATTACCTGAAGAGATGGATGTTGCACTGCATGACTTAATAATAATTGATTAATATCACCATTTTAAAAATGAATTGAAATGTTTAAAGTTAATTTAAAGTCTAATTTGAGTAGTTTGAATTCTTTTATCGATGGCTATGGGCTTTTAAGAGTAGGTGATCGTTTGCAAAATACAAATCTGACATTTCAGCAAAAACACCCCATAATTTTACCAAAACGGTCATCTTTAACAAAACTAATTATTCATAATGAACATATAAGGCTTAAGCATGCAGGGCAAAAACTAACTCTCAGTAGTTTAAATTATCAATATTGGTTGTTCATGCTAACCGAGAAGTAAAGGCTGTATTGCACAAATGTGTGATGTGTTTTAAACTAAAAGCAAAATAATCTGTAGTAAGAACAAGTGTAATGAAGGTGTGCCCATTGCCTATTGATAATAATTAGTTATTTCTTTTTTGTTTGTTATTTAATAGTTTTTAATATAGTAAAGTAAAATTTAATAATGTTCTTACATATGTAACCTTTTGGCCGAGGCCCCAATATGTTTATTACCAAAGTCAAAACATGTTATAATTATCTATTTATATATGAGTATCTGTGGTAAAACGGATGACATAGGAGTCAACTGACAGATGTGGTTGTACTCGGAACGTGCTTTCTATAAAAGTGCCTTATAAAAAGAAAATCTATAATTTTCACATTTATTTTATGTTCCCAAATTTACCAGCAACCTTAGTGTGGAATATTTAGTATATATAAATGATCTACCCCTAATGGTTAACTAATAATACTTTATTGAAAATATCAGAATTTGGTTTGCTTTAAATAATCTATTGTTAAATGCAAACAAAACAAAATGTATCAGATTTACCTTACCAAATGTACAACGTGTTGAAAGTAATATTAAGATAGAAGAGAACATAGTAGGTTCGGTTGATAATACTGTATTCTTAGGCATCACACTAGATACAAAATTACAATGGGGTCCTCATATTAAAACCTTGGCAGGGAAATTAAGCTCCGCTGCATACCTAGTACGTAAGATTCGCCAGTTAACTGATATTGCTACTGCTAGGCTGGTCTACTTCGCTTACTTCCACAGCTTAATGTCTTATGGTATTTTACTGTGGGGTTCAGCAGCACGCAAAATCAAATCACGCAAAAACGGCGATTTTTTTGGTTTGTCGTGTTCCGAGATGTCCGTGTATATACAATAATACGCAGACGAAGTCGCGGGTACCAGCTAGTAAGAAATAAAATTGATTGTCCCGAAATCCTTCAAAAGATTAATTACAGGGTACCTATTTTATGTATATCCTTATCATATTATAATAACTCCTTTAGTTCCGCCTCTACGAAAACCAGTGCTATGAAGTAACTAACAAATTCCTAGAATACTGTAAGTTAAACAACTGATATTCACGTTGCCGAAATACCGAAAATGAATCACTGTTTCTATTATGAAAAAATTATAATAATGGAATTTCTTAGTTATGTTTTAGAAAGCTTTACTTTAGTTCAGCTCTAGTTAAAATTAAGTTCATGCTGTGTTTGCCTTTAATTATTTAGTACTTTGGCATATTTGTGAACTGTATGGTAGCTATAAAAATATCGTACAACTGCTGGCTAACCTAATAAAGAGAAAAAAAAGTAACAGATCTAAATACCTTAAGGCGATTCAAAGCATCAAGTAACTACAATCGAATACAATTATTAGAGAAAATAGGTTATTAGCATGCAAGCGCATCGAAAATGTATATAACGGAAAGACACGCTTAGGTGCAGTCAACTTCAAATTAAATTAAATTAAATGTATACTTACGATTCTTCGTTCGTTAACCTTGTCTGGCACCGAATCAAAAATAACAATAATGGTAGGTATTTCCTAATAATTTGGTAAGTTGTCCTAATAAATTATATGGCGGACGAATAGTTTGTAAGAACATAAAATTGACTTTAAAAAAAAGATATTTTAAAGTAAAAAATATAAGTAAATAAATACACTAAATATTATTTAATTTTTTAGTATATTTTTTTAAAGTAGAATTTATAGGAGTCGGGTTATGTTTTTTGGTGAAAAAAAAATATTATCCGAACATGGATGCTACTTCAAAACCTTCTCGATTCAAAAGAATAAAGAGCTTATTTCAAGTCATATCCAGAACTAATACCAGTTTGAACTTGTTGACTAGGCTGTCTCTCTCTCTCTCTAACAAAGTGAAGATCCTTAAGCTTGATTAGAGAAGAGCATGTTCCAAAGAAAGATACAGGGAAAGAAAGAAAGAATGAGAGAAAAAAAAGTTAAGATGAAGATGATAAAAAATCGCGACCACCATACATATAGTAATGAGCCCATCAATGATTTTTATTTCAAAAAGGTTAACTTTTATCACGTATAGGTGCAATTATTTTATACATAATTTATACAATACGTGCTTGTTTTAAATTGAAATCGTTTTTATTCTCTTGTGAGTAAAAGAGTGTTTTATTCACTGTTAACGATGAATAAAATGCCCTTCTACGAGTGACAAAGCTAAAAATTGTTTTTATATTCTTTGTATTTTGTACTCGTTAGCCTAGAGGTCGTATGAGCGAGGACCTGGGTTCGAATCCCAGGTCGAGCAAAGTGTCATTGGGTTTTTCCTATGAAATTCTCAGTAGCAGCTCGGAGTTTGGTTTCGTGGCTAATTAATGGCAATAAGCTCGCCCCCTATTATATGTCTAACCCTTCGGGGAATACAGGCGTGATGGTATGATATGTATTTTGTACTCATATGTCTTGTAACAAACGGCTACAATATTCTTTTAACCGAGTTTGGCAACTCTTAACTTAATGATGAGTAAAGTACCGTTCAAGAGCGATACCCACCGTTGAGAGATGAGGATTTATCGACAGTCGCCACCGTTATACCAGCTTATAAACTATACATACAGCTATCCTCTAATAAAGCCGATAAAACAAGAATAACTTTGAATAAACAAATTCAACCCAAAGCGTCCAATGCGTTTTTTAATCTTTGAGCAAATCGTCCCTTAACACCAAGTAAGGCGATGGATGGCAAATAAACTTCAACAAATCACAAAAATAGTGCGCAGGCATTTTGTCGAATCAGTGAAATTTAAACCTAAGTGAAGACTTCGGTATTATTTAAAGATTTTATGGAGTCATTGACTGACTTTCGAACCTTTGCTATCTTGTACGGAAGATACAGTACAATTTATAAATATAGGTATTAGGTATATTTATATATTATGCATATAAAGGACTTCAATGTATATATACTATGAACAACAACATTATAGAAAAAAAAAATACAGTTATAATATTTTACATTATTCGATAAAGATTGATAATAATATACATTTTTAATGCATTTTTTTAAATTAAAGTGTGTTAAGCGTATTATTCGTGATGACTGTCGGGGTCATGAACACTATCGGACCATGATAGCTGTCGCACCGGCGAGAATGATGTCGGAAGAGATGATTGACGTAAGTCCTTGATAATTGATTGATTCCAAGCTGTCTTGATTAATATAGCTTCCAAGAATTGATTGGTTTGTAAAATGATAAGTGTAAATGGTGAAAAAGCTATTATTACAAGACAATAGCTTAAAGCAAAATAGGGTTACACACTTTTTATACTGGATGGCGCTATGAGTAACAAAATAAAGCCGCTGAACAGTAGTATTATACAGAATCTAAATATAAAAAAGATAATAATTAAGTTTTTAAATACTGTACACCTAACATCTACACAAAGTAATAATACTAAGTACTACTTAACCTGTTACTTAACTGACACAAGTCACTGCTTTCTAGACGAATCGAAGTTAGAGTGCGAAGCAGGCTTATTTTTCCCGCGAATCGTGAATTATTAAATAAACTCTTCAGTTTATCAAAAACACGTAAATTTTACACGCACATGTTTTTTTTATTAAAGGCTAGTGTCTCCTATACATATTTAGTGTACACGAAGTTAACTTTGACAAGTCTGTGGTATCGATACTTTTTTTTTTTTTTTTTAACGTGGAGAGACCCTTCATGGGTACACACCCGCCCGGGGGAGGACGAGTGTGGTTATGTGAGACTCTTACTCACTAAAACTCCACGGTGTACCTCAGTCGCCTTAGATGGGCGACGTGGGCTCGCGGTTGCATTCAACCACGTCGCCCCGGCGGCAGGCCCAGCTACTACTGCCGGGCCACCGCAAAAGGGAGACAATTCGGTACAATCCTAACTGTCTCCCACAGCCGCCGAACCTGTGCAATAGGAAGACGCCCCCCCCCCCCCCCCCCCCCCCCCCGTCTTCCCTGGTTCAGCGAAGGCGGCGGGAGTTGGCGGACGAATCGCCTTCTCCTGCCGCCCGTTCGTCTTTGGCGGAGAGGACCGCTCAGAGAATCATCTTCGCGTGCCCTCTCCGCAGCCTCCTTCTGCGATATAACTTCCTCGCAGAAGGAGGTCATCGCCTCCCACGACCTCTCGCTACCGAGCATGGCGCGAACCACACTCGGGAGCGAGAGGTCCCCTCCTACCACCGCGGTCAGAGCCCGGCGCTGGCTCTCCCACGCAGCACACTCTGAAAGAGTGTGCTGTGCGGTATCATCGGCAGCACCGCACTCATGACACGCGGTGGTCGACTCCCTCCGTGCGATCCGGTGCAGGAACCATCCGAAACAACCATGTCCGGACAGCACCTGCACCAGTCGAAACGTGAGGGAACCACGCTCCCTAACACACCACTCTCTTAGGACCGGACGGACGGCGTCTATGGTATATTTACCATACCGCGCGTCCGCTAGGTCCTCCCCCCATCTCCCAATCACCCCCTCCTTTAGGGCCCTCCTCATATTTGCCACCTCTGTGGAATCTGGAGGCTCCCTTCTTTCCTTCCTCGCCGCCGTGTCCCTATACACAGCGGCGAGTACCTCCGCCTCCAACTCCCACGGCGGGGAGCCGGCGAGCACAAAGGCCGCCCCCGCGGACACCGATCTGTACCTGCGGATGGCTCTTAGCGCCACCACACGTTGCGCTGCACGCAGCACTCGTCTATTAGTGGCGCTGAGAGCATCCACCCGGATCGGTGCCCCTTAGACGGCCATGCTCCGCACGACTCCCATGAATAAGCGACGGCATCTTGCACCCGGTCCCCCCGAATTCGGGAGCAGCCGACCAAGAGCCGCCGCCGCTCCCACCAACCGCGGTTCGAGTCCCATTTCAAGGGACTCCGTCCAACCGGCCGGTCCGTCCGGCCAACGTCCGTCCAGGATGAGGCCCAGATAATTCATCTGGGCCCCAACCCGAACCCTCTCCCCCTCAACTTGTATGTGGGCCCCAGGAGGCGGCCCACACCGAAGCCCGTGGAAGAGTAGGGCCTCGGTTTTCTCTACCGCCACCCTGAGGCCCAATAATTCTATACGCCTGACCACGAGGGACACTTCCTCCGTGGCCAGGCGCGCGACCTCTCCGTAGGTGGCCCATGGGCCACGACTAGGGTGTCATCCGCGTAACAGATTATGCGCACCCCCGGAGGGAGCGCTACGCGGAGCACCCAGTCGTAGCCCATGTTCCACAGGAGCAGCCCCAACACCGACCCCTGTGGAACGCCACACCCCACACTTCACCGGACGATCGTCCCTCGCCCGTCCACGTAGGCAACCACCCTGCCCTGAAGGTAGTCCTCCAACAGCCGCCGCAGGTAAGAGGGTACTCCGTGATATCGGATCGCCTCTCGTATAACCCCATGCGGCAGGCTGTTGAAGGCGTTGGCGATGTCGAGCGACACCGCCAACAACCTACCTCCACCTCCGGTCACCCCCGCAGACAGGCTCTTCAGGTGGGAGAGGGCGTCCAGCGTTGAGCGCCCTCTCCGGAAGCCGAACTGCCCGTCAGAAAGTGTCGGCCCTACTTCCTCAATATGCCGGATGACACGGGAAGCCACTATTCGCTCAAACAGCTTTCCCGCATCATCCAGCAACACCAAGGGCCGGTACGCTGACGGGCAATCCGGAGGGCGGCCCTCCTTCGCCAGAAGGCAGCGCCGACCCTCCTTCCAGAGCTTCGGGAACTGTCCGACCGATAAACACCGATCAAACAGCTCCCGAAGCATCCCACCCATATGGCCCAACGCCACAAATAGCACCTGGCCCGGTACCCCGTCCGGGCCACGGGACCTCCGTTTGCTACGGAGGCGCTCTGTCACCAGCCCCATCTCCGTATCAGTTATGAGATGACGCATAGCCGGCTCCTCCGCAGCAGTATCTCCCGGGGGAGGCATCGCCGGTGAGAGGAACTCCGGAGGGTCGGGGAACAAATATCCCACGACCCCTTCCACGAACTCCGGCTGGGGGGTCTCCGTGACCGGCGCCTGGCCTCGGAATTTCTTTCGGGCCACTATGTACGGCCGCCCCCACGGATCCCGATCCAGCGTCTCAAGGAGTTCCCCCCCACACAACGTTTTTGGCCCGGCTTATGGCCACCTGCAGTGTCCTCCTTGCCTCCCTGTAAGCGACATACAGCCGGGCCTCCTCCCCCGGTTCTCGCCTTCGCCGCCGGCGGCTGTGGGTCAGCAGCCGCCTCGCCGCGGAGCAGGCCACCCGGAGATCGGCAATCTCCGGTGACCACCAGTAAACCGCCCGCCTCTGCGGGCGATTATTGCTCCGCGGCATCGACGCGTCACAGACCTCCGTGAGAGCCTCACGAAATTGGTCTGCAGCCGCGTCAACATCTTCAGTCCTCCCAGCTGGCGCCAGCCAGCTCTGGACGATGGCCGCCTCTTCCGCTTTTTCTCTGTCAAGGCGGCCAAGCGCCCAGCGGAGGAATGCTGCCCTGCTACGAGGGCTGGACGCCAGCTCTCCGGAGGAGGTAGAGACCTCAAATCGGATATATCTGTGATCAGATAAGGTCTCCGCCTCTTCCAGTACTCTCCATCCTCGCACACGGCGTGCGACAGACGGAGTGGCGAACGACAAGTCCACCACCGACCCCCCGTAATATCGCACGCACGTGTGCATCATCCCCCTGTTGAGGAGGGACAGCCCAACTAGGACCGCCCACTCCTCAACGGCCGTGCCTCGAGGGTCCGTGGCCACCACCCCCCACGCCCCTGACTTGGCATTCAGGTCTCCAAGCAGGATAATGGGGAGCGGCGATAGCCGCCTCACCGCCAGCCCCAGGGAGTCGAGAAAAGCCTCGAACTCCACTAGGGCTCGTTTAGGGGAGAATTACACCCCTATAATGGCGCACCCTCCCCAGGTGACCGCCACGAACCCCGCTCCCCTCTCTTTGATGTAGAGGGACGTTTCTGGACTATATACTGCCACGGAGTCACCCAGGTCCCCAGCCCATTTATTCTGGGCCGGAACGTGGTAAGGCTCCGCGGCAACCGCAACATTGATATTCCACTCCGCTACTGACTGAACAAAGAGATCCTGAGCAGTGGCGGAGTGGTTTAAATTCCCCTGAAGGTAGCTACCATGGGTGTACTCCATTAAGAATCCATAGCAGCTACCTCAGGCCTAGGGCCACCCACTCCCGATGCAGCCATCCTCTGCACCCACCTCCTGACAAAAGGGGGCCTACACTCCCTTCCCCCCATCTGATGCGCTGAGGGCCTCCCCCCATCAGCGCACACTGCGCAGCGTAGGACACTAGCCCTACAGTCCACCGCCATGTGTCCCGCTTCCCCGCACCGGAAGCAAAGCAGCCCCTTCTCCGCGTCCGACGTGCATAACGCGCGTGTGTTTTTTTTTAATTTATTTTCCAAAATACAAAATACATAATATACTATTTTCTAAAATCGCCAAACTGAAAAACAGTTTGTTGGCGAAAAACAAAATGCACTCAAAACAGTATTACATAACATTTAAAACATTATTATATTAAATATTTATTTCAAAAAATGGTGTCTAGTATTATGGTCTTTATTCTCTTCTTAAATGTATTTACACTTTCGTAGTCTTCTGTTCTCAACATTTTATTATTATGTATTCTCGGTAATATATACTCTGTTGTTCTTTCTCCGTAAAAGTTACTTGCACCAGGCTCTAGGAATTTTTTTATAGTGGTTGGTCTTAAGTTATTGTGTTTGTTATATACCCTTGGGATAGCATATCTAGACAAAGAAGAAAATTTTGCAACTGCTATTAAATAAGATACCTTATCATGTACTGGCAAGATATTACATTTTTTATATAAAATATTATAATTATTATTACAAGACTCCTTTGTCTGTTTATCAACCAAAAGTTTAAGAAACCGTGTCTGTAATGATAAAATTTTGTCTAGGTATGTACGAAATGTACGGCCATATGTACTTAAACCATAGCTTAGTGTAGCATCGACCAGACCATGATACAATATATATAGAATTTTCTTACTGCACACATATTTTAAATGGTTAAATTTATACAATAAACTTCTTAATTTGTTACAAACATTTTCAGTGTGTTTCTTCCAGTTCATGCTACAATCAACTGTTAACCCAAGATACTTGTATTCATTTACAACCTGTAAGGCGGGGCAACTGCACATATGCTTATTATTATGAAGGCAATCATATGAATGACCCAAGATATTCAGTGTTTCATCAGGCTTTCGCAAATAAGATGACTGAATGAGCATACATTTGGTTTTTGACACATTCAGTATAATACCATTGTCATGTGCCCATTTTAAAATATTTTCAAAGTCCTCCTGAATACACTTTTCTATAACTTTCAACTCCTTGTCAGCATACATCATGCACGTATCATCCGCATACATATATACAGAAGAGTTAATGATAACATTAGACATGCTATTTACGTGCATGATGTACCCAACAGGGCCATACACTGAGCCAGTTGGGACACCATACCTTATAAAAGCCTCCTCGCCGTATGTTCCGTTGACAAGTGTTCGGATAGTCCTGTTATTTAAATAGCTTCGAAACCATTTGTTCACTGGACCACGGATACAACAGCCTTGCATAGCATCAATTAGTACCCCGTGGTCCAGCGTATCAAATGCCTTCTTAAAATCTATAAACAAAGCTACCACATACCTTTTTTTATCCAAATGTCTATTTACATCATCCGAAAACTGGTCAAGGGCTGAGCTAGTACTTCTATATTTTCTAAATCCGTGTTGAACGTCTGAAATTATGTTATGGTTTTCTAAAAATGAACTAATTTTGCCAACAATAATTTTTTCTACAATTTTATTCAATGATGATAATATTGCTATAGGTCTATAGTTTGAATAATCCATATGATCACCTTGCTTAAAAATAGGTCGAATTATTGCTTTTTTTAACATATCTGGGTACTCCCCTGACATAACACTTAGATTTATAAATTTAGCTAAAAGTGGCCCCATTTCCTTTTTAATATATTGTAAATCTTGTACCCGTATACCATCTATTCCCGGTGCTTTATTTAAACTTAAACTATTTATAATCTTCTCTACATCACTAGCAGTTATCTTTCCAAGTCTAAAGGATACAAGCCAAGCCCATACATTTATAACAACGCATGGGCTTGTCCTCCATTACCTGCACCTGGGCAGAACTCCACCCCACAAGTAGGCGGCCGGCCTCAACTAACACCTTGGCCGCGGCGAGGGGGAGGGTCATATGCAGCGCATATGCACCCCTCCCGTATGGGCGCAATTCGCCAGCCCTAATTTCGGCTGGCTCGCACCCCCCCCTTCCTCGCCGCGGTCGCAACAACTTCTTCCTTCTCCACGGTATCGTCGAGACCGACCAACCTCAGGTCCACCTTTTTCGTGGGCCTCGTCACCGTAGCCACGTCTTCTAGGGCCCTCTCTAGTGTGACGGCCAGAGCGTCCGCCCGATCCCCTCCCAGAACGCCAGGGATCTTAATAACCCGAGAGCCCGTAGCAGATTCCCGGGTTGTCAACTTCAGGATCCCCAGCTCCGGCAGATCAATGCTCTCCCTTGCTTTGACCAGGGCCGCCCTATAGGTCATCCCCTTGCTCAAAGCCTCAGGCTGCAGTGTGATTACCACCGCAGCCGCCTTAGGAGACGAGGGGAGCTTGGTCTTAGGCTTGGCCCCGGCAACCTTCTGCAGCGTAGGAGCGCCTGCCCTCGCAACTACTGCCTGAGCAGCGACAGTCTTCTTTCGCCGACGCCGGACCACCGTTGTCCACGCTGCCTCAGCTCCAGTCGAGGCCTGCGCGGTGGTCGAGGCTAGGAGCGCTTCCCACTCCATGCCCAACGGTGTTGGAGTTGCCACGTTCACCCCCTCTGATCTTGCCCGGGACACAGACCGGGGCCTTGTCGCTACCGCCGGTACAGACCCGGTACTGCGGCCAGCAGAGCTCGCAGGTCCGGTTCCAGCGGCCGGCCTTGGTCTTTTCCCCGCCGCAGGCCTTTTGTCGGCCGCTAAAGGTGGGCGGATAACCTTTTTGGGCAGGAGCCGGCCATCCACCTCCAAACTGTCGAACCGGGAGTCCATTATCTCCCCGACAGTGGAACGGATGGACCGCTCCAGCCCACTCACCGCATTCGCCAATGCCTTCTCCCAACCCTGGGGAGGCGTCTCAGCTTGTACTGGTCGAGGAGGAGGAGGAGGAGGAGGCGGCATAATCAGTCGTGTGCCAGCCTCCTTTCGCCACGCGAGGACCTCCTTCTTTAGGTCCTCGACCTGCCGATGGAGAACCCTCTTTTCCCTACCAAGGCGAGCCGTCTCGTCGCTAGTAGAGCGCTCCAGAAGCGCCTCCACCACTTCCTTCAGTGTATTTGCCGCACCTTTGAGGGACTTAATACAAGTCCCCTTTAGATTTCTCGAGATGCGGCAAACCTCAAGGATAGTGGCCACCCCGCTTTCCGTACAGGCTCTTAACGTTTTTGAGTCCATCGACTCCACGTTAGTGTACCGCACAGTACCACTCCTGTCCTCTACCAAAACCTCCTCGTCATCAACGTCCCCACCAACGCTCTTCCCTTTAAGAAAGGCCTTTTGGACGACTGCCTGGGAATCTGACTCATTCAAAAATTGTGGGTTATAAGTCGTCCCTCCTCCATTAACTGGGCGTCCAGTGCTCTTAGAGCGACCCGATCCACGAAGTGCCCCACTTTGGGACGTCGTTATCTTTGCGGCAACAACTGGGCTCTGGCCTGCGTTAAGCGGCTCGCCAGTCCGCTTCTTACTTCCCCCACTCACGCCCTCCCTATCAACATCACTTATCCTACTTAGCCTAACGTTTAAGATTTTTGGGTTAGAATCATTCATTTTTAGTCCCACGAGTATGGGGGAAAAAAAAACAGTCCACCCAGGCAGTGTCCCCTGTACCTGGGTAAGCCCAGCGTAACCCGTCAGAGAGTCGGCCGGTTCTCTGACGAGGGTCGCACTAGTGACTGATCAACCCATCAGCCATGCATCCTTTTGCGGTGCGCCGCCGCTTAGGATTGGGGTAATTTTTATAGAGGTTTTCTTCCTTGCGGTCCGGGCGGTTAAACCAAGACCCTCGGTCCCATACGAAGCCGTGAGACATGACCACGACACTTCGATGGGATTACGAGAACGGCGGTTGTAAGTAAGGTAAAATACCCCACTTACTGTCTGACGGCAGTGCTAATGCACGTCAGGCCCACCTACGCCACGTCTGTTGGCTCCCTCTGATACTCAGAGGGATGCCAGACGAACCCCCCTCGTCAGGTATCAGCCGCCGACCGTGAAACGGTCAACATTGCCCGGGACACACCACGTGGAAGTTCCTGACTCGTGCCCCGTGGTATCGATACTTCGGTTATGACAGAACAATAACCTTTAACTTATGAAAATGTTATTTAAATATAAGTTCACTCTATAGTTCTGTCACTCTGACGTCATCTAAGGTATTCATTTACCATTATCTAAATAAAAAACTTTTAGATTTTACAGGGTTTGATATCACCAATACGTCGCGTCGGTGGCTAGCCTCGTGATGAAGTCTGTGACTTAAGTACCTCAGAAAAAGGTTTATGTTTAACGTTGGGACAGTATAAGTACCTTCTAGGATCTCCCTATAATAGAGAGTATATACTAGAGAAATATAACAAGGACAAATAAAAATTCGTCAAAAGAACCAGGTACGCTGAAGAGAACGACATTTTTTGTAAATTAATAATTTAAGTTAATACCTATATGGACTTCAGATCCGCGTTCAAAAACTTCTGCAATAAAAGAACAACGAAATACGAAATGGCATATATAATGAACTTATAAATTTAGCAAACAATGACCCGCTTAATATGCTTATCGTGTTCGGCATCTACGTCGCCGTCGAGTCGGTGCATCAGTTTTGTCATAATATATGAAAACTTTTATCTGCCCGGGGCCCCGTTCACTTAAAATAATTTTTATTAGTACGGCTCTGGGTCCGTTTTGTTTTATTTTTTTATACAACTAAAGTGTCAGACAATGACAAATCCTGCCATGCGTATCACTAGCGAGTAGTCAACACCTCTAGAAACCCTACTCACCGCAGGTACATAACACTATGTTATTTGGCTACGGTCTTCTGCAAGGTGAACTAATACCAACTGTCGGACTGCCCTGAATACAAAGAAATCTCCAAAGAAATTTCGCAATTTCCTACCTCTCTTTGATGATAGTGATAGTGCGACATGGGGACAAGGATCTCTGGAAACCCCTTCTGAATATCCTATTATATAAGAATAAAAAAGTGACTAACATAACAACATAAATTCAATAAAATAATTTTTGGATTTCTTTAACAGCCAAATAATAACCTCGTGTTGTGTTCGCGCGGTGAGTAAAGTTTTTAAGGCACTTTGGAGTAGAGGGTTCAATGTCGGGAATGCGTTAGAGATACCTATGATATTGTTACAAGCGTCCATATGCTACTGCAGCTGTTTACCGTCAGGGGGCGCCATAACTTTGTTCTTTAAAAACATATCCACCATAATACCATATTTTTGTGTCTACATGATATCATGATTTAAAACATACGGTTCACCGTATCAGGATAGCGTAGACGTAAACTTAGCAATTTGGATTCGTTCTTTAGAAACGGAATTCTAAAAATACGTCTCGGAATAAATAATTATAATTTAAGTGTCTGCGATAACCAGTTTATAGCAACTGTTCATTTTTATACAAAGCACAGTACGGAGAACCCGTGTGTGTTTTGCTTTGTGACGACTGAGAAATCCAAAGTAAGCAGTAAGTAAGAAGTGTAAGTAAAAAAGTTTAAAGTAATTAATTCAAGAGAGGGTAGTAAAGAAAAATCTTAATAGGTTTCTTTCTACTTGGGGCAATCCGACTGGTGGAACACCTCCACTCTACCGTAGATCGCAGCCAAGTAACCTAGCGTTGTGTTCCAGAGCTCTCTAGGGTTACAAGTGGCCATAGGCTATTCTAGCCGCTTACCATCAGACTGGCCGTATGCTTGTTTGCCACCTTTGTTGTATATTTGTATTGTTTACAGTGTAGCTAATATATTGTAGTTTAAGCAATCTGTGCTATTCAAATTGTAACTTGTAATAAAAATAAAATAAAAATATTCAAAGCATTAAGCAGAAATAATATCAGTTTGTTTTACAATTATAAAAGTAAACATTTTACTTATCTAAATAGCTGCACCCGCGGCTCTGCTCGCGTGGATTACATTATTATTATTTATGGAGATATCGTGATATTTTTTTAGATAAGGACCAAGTTTGTAAGGAGTAAAACAAAAAAATGGTCAAAATATCCAGTAGTTTTTACGTGATGCGCGCACAGCGGCAAACCTCAAACAATTTTAACCGATTTCAAAACAGGAGTAGTTTCTCAATACGATTATTATTATTTTTTATGAATGTTCATAAATAGTTTCTATATTTTTGAACCGATTTAGATGATTCTTTTTTGTTGGAAATATTTCAAAAGAGGTCCTATTTTAATTTAATTGGTTTTGCACTTTTGATTTCGAAGATGCACCAGAGTACTACTCAAAATTATTAAATATTTTTTAAGTTGTTTTATAAAAAAAATACACCTTGTTTAACATTACGATTTTGTATTACAGAGCAATGTTTCTAATTCTGCTGATACTAGTGTTCGTTTGGTCAGCGATCTGGGCTCTGGTCCGTTGGCGGCGTGTGAAGCGGTTTTGGCGCGAGCGTAATGTTCCACACGAACCACCGCATCCGATCCTGGGCAGTCTCACTTTCCTGTTAAATGAGAATATTGTAAGTTTTCTACATAAACTTATTGGAATCTCTTGCCTACTCTTGTGAGCAGTAATAGCTCGAATGTTAGATGTCCCACATAAATGAACCAAAGATTTTTGTCGGATTTGCGTATTACACAGACCAACGTGACGCCAAAATTTCATTACACTTGATATTGTCAATGTGATATATGATAATATATGATAACAATATATTTTGAAGCTTGAAAAACTGTCTGTCAATATAACTGCACAAGAATTGGTGATAAGCAAAAGAGGAGGGTAGTTTTGATTGTACGTTATTTTTATACACAGGTCCAGATGTTTATATTTTATCAATAATACAAACTTTTATTATAACAGATAACATAATTTTGAATAAAACAGTAATAAACTTTTTCTCTTTTGATAACTTGATATTAATGCGTAATTGATATAATAGATGAGGCTTGAGATATCTTGTTGATGTTTTATATTACCTCGGTAAAGTGATGACGGGACTTTTGAAGATAGTTTATATAAATACATCATAATTTAAGAGCAACAGTGACCACCTAGTGCTCATTACCGATCAGCAGCCGTCACCATCACGCCAGTCTGCTTAAGACACGGCAAAGTTACTGAATTTGACTTGACTTTTGTTGTATGGACTCATCGACTTAACTTGAGTAATACTGTTTTTACGTTAATAAATGCTTCCTTAGGGCCTAAATTAAATAAATATATATATTTTTTTTTTTTCCAGTTTTTGACTAAATCTTGAAAATATCCTGCTGATATCGAAGTTTGAACGCAGATATTTTCGGGCACTCTGTTGGGTAGCTTGGTATCTTGTCCTCATGCAACTAGCAGTGTGCTCCGAAAAATTTACTTCAGAATAAGATCGAATTCTAAGATCCTCAGTGAACAACATGTCTTTAGGAAATCCTTATGTTAAAATTTATAATATTCTAGTCTTACCGCTCGCTTAAATAAGAAAATGTATATATCGTATTTATTATTAAACAATGAAATAATATCTTGTTTCTTAGACATTCTGGTTGCGCAGAATCTACAAAAACTTTAAAGCACCATACGTCGGTATTTGGCTTTTCTGGCGTCCCGGTTTGATTATTAATTCGCCGGAACTCGCCAAGAATATTCTCGTCAAGGATGCTGACGTATTTAGGAACAGGCTCTCTAGTTCTGGTAAATCTGATCCAGTGGGAGCTTTAAATTTATTAACAGTTAATGTAAGTACTTTTATAACAGTAATTCAAAGAAACAGACCACATCATTTAGTTCTAATGATAATGAAATAAAGCATGTTAATTAAGTCTCTATTCCTTTAGACCATAAAGACAGTTCTTAGACTGTTAGCATACGGGTCAATGTAGAAACAAAACATTATTAGCATTATTTAAACATTGTATTTGTATTGTTGGGTAATTGACACAATAGACATGCAAATTACATTTGTATTTGGAACTGGATCATGTTTATGTCTCAATTATCAGAACAACATTTGACGAAGCAGTCAATAAAACTTCTAAGTTTGTTTTAATGTACTTATTATTATAATGCAGTTAAGTGACGTCAATGTTCCTAATAAAATTATAAATTTAGTTGCACTGACTGTTAATTACAACTTAAACGAACTGCGAAATAGTAGACAACATTAATCTACATTTATTTAAAACTGATTTTAAATTAACTCTATGCACATGATGTCATCGACTTAGTAAATAACGCTAATTATTAATTACCCGACTGCGAAGAGAAGGGTCATGTTTTTCGAACGTACGTTTCACTATTTCTTTGGCACGCTCTGTGGCCTAAACAGCTTGAAAGATTTTAGCATACGAGGTGTCATTCGTTTTTAATTGTGGGAGTGACATACGCTTTATATTATTTCACTACGACGTCTGAGAATAAAATATTAAAATATATTTCTTTAGTCAAATGTTTCTCGTTGCAGTCGGGTTTATTGTTTCCTTTTTAATAATTTAACTTGTTTTATTCATTATTTATAATATCACATAAAGGATGATTATTTATGACGTTAAAGTGTTCAAGGAAGCAAAATAGTAAATAGAACAAAAGAAAGAAATATGAATTCTATATGCACTCATTTTGTTTCCAATTCAGGATCCTGTCTGGTCCTCTATTCGGAAGCGCCTGACTTTAGTATTTACAGCAGCCAAGCTGAGAGCGCTAAACCCGATCATAAACCAGAAATCTTCAGACCTAATTATTCGTATCAAGACTGATTTGAATAATATGAATCTTATCGATTTGAGAGTAAGTATTGATGCATGTTTGACCTACATGTATATTGGGTCGGGGAAAAAGTCTTTTCGTATAACGTAGGTATAAACTTGTTATAAAATTTCTTTGGATGTACTATTTGTATCCGGCTGGATTTGGTAACATTAAAAATAATAATAAAAAAAGTTGTTTCCCGCTATTTTGCATTTGTTTTTCTTTTTGTAAAAATGAGTGATGAGTGAGAAAAATGAATCTTAATTATGTTAAACTTGCTGATAAAGATATTTGTTTATTTTATTGAAATATATTGAAAATATTGTGATTAAAGATACAATAGACGGATTATCATTCCTTGTCTCTTTTGTTCGTGTATAATAATTCAAGACTCTACTATGCAAGCTTACATTTATTAATAGGTATGTTCCGTGTTATGTCTTCGTAGTAAATTTATGCAAATAAATAGCTTGTATTATTTTCAGCCTTTGTTCACCGATTATACTACCGACGTCTTGGGTGAATCGGCGTTTGGGGTCTCAAGCAAAGCGACTTTAAATAAAAAAAGCGCCCTACGAGAAGTGACTAAGGAATTTATGAGATTCAGCGTTTTCAGGGGTATAGCGTGGGCGTCAATTTTTTTCTTACCAGAGCTGACTGACTATTTTGGGTACATATTTTTTTATAAACCTATTCCTCGTAAACTTTTAAGCTCATACCATTTTATCAATACTACTACTTTATTATAACCTTGTATCAAAATTTTGATACTCGGTACGTACATGTTCAAATATATCTTTTTAAAATTAGTTTTAAAAATATTACAGTTAGTTAATTTTTTAAATTGAGCTGTCGTGGAATGGGCGATAAATTAAAAAGTTTAAAATCAAACGATATTGAAACATTGAATTAATGATAGCTTTTTAAAACAAAGTTGGTATTTACAATAGATTTTTCTTCCAACCCTGCCAACAGACGTCTCAAATCACAAAAAAAAAGAAAAACAATATTTCACTACTAGAAATAGGTATCTTCCAGAGAAAACATGAAGGCATTATCTTTATACATATTATAGAAGCAAATTCAAACACCGTGGTATCTGATCTTCATTTAGATTAAACTATTATAATTTTCCAACATTTCTTGAGTGTCCAGAGTTCTTCAAGGTTCATAGTCAGCCATTAATTTTATTGTAAAAATAATTACTTTATCCAAATTTTCTTTATTACTTCCGCCTGTAAAGATAATGTAAATAAAGATGGGGTGGGGTCTACGGGCACGACCGCATCTCTTCAATCGTTTCAGTTACTAACATTTCTCTTTTTGGTTTTCTTCTTTTCCACTATTAGTTTCAGATTTAACATTTCCAGATTCACCTCAACTATCAATTACAAACGTTTTTTTTGTCGTAGGAAGACGAAATAACCGTTTATCTTTACAGTCGGAAGTAGCAAAGAAATTTGAATAAATTAATTACGATGGATTTTCACAAAGTAACGCCTACGTTAATCAAGTAAAAATAATTGATTACAGATTTCAATTATTTCCCAAGAAATCTGTCACTTACTTAAGGACTGTTTTCCGGGCGATGGTCAAGGAACGCGGAGGTTATGGTAACAATAACTATAATGAAAACAAGGACTTACTTGATGCTCTGCTAAAGATAAAAAGAGATGCTGCACGGGATGGTGAAAGTAAATAAATTATTTTCTTTTTTACGGAATTTACTGTTCCTTCCAATAACTAAACATAATTTTTTAGTAATAAATTCGTCTCAAGTCTTGTTTTAAATGCACATGGACTGTATAATGATAAAAAACAATGCTTCTTCACCATTTCACATTTCCGTTTAAATTCCAAAACCAAATGATCTTTTTAATTTTACAAGTATGAAAACTTTTTGAATTAGTTTTGACTTGTGGTGGATTTTTAATAACCAAATTTATAAGTATTGTGCTAACTATACTAATATATATCTGAGTTTGTGTTCAATAGAAACGAAACGAATTTTAACTTAGATAAGGTCGCAGGTATGTGATAAAAAATAAGCGGATTACTTTCCATTTATTCTGGACTTCTGTTTTATGTATGTATGTAGAACAATAAATTAGTTTTGTAAGTAAAGCCACTGTGGTTACAGATATCTCTGAAGATTTATTGTTAGCACAGGCAGCTATATTTCTACAAGGTGGTTTCGACACAACTGCAACGACATTAACGTTCGCCGTCTATGAGATGGCATATCAGCCAGAGATACAGGTACCATACTTATTATAGAATTCATTTTTTATCGTTACAGGTTTTAGTTTTATGGTCACAATCTCTCCATATTTTAAGTGAAGAGGTGGCCCAATATGTTAGCACGATAAGCACTGGCTCTTAAGTGCAGCTGCCGGAATACGCTTACTAGTGCTTGGTGATAGATTTACAACTTGAGGGTGATAGCTAGCCAGGCAGGCAATAGAAAAAAACCCTTACCACCATGTTATGGTTTCATCACGATTCATCACGATGTTTCCCTTAACCGGTCTCATTGCATGTATTCGAACTCAGGCGGTTGATGCGATGTCCATACACGCTATTACTGAGCCATCATTGCTCCATCATGGTCTGAAGTTATTACATCTTTCGATGGTTGTTGTCCCCATGCCACTCTATCACTATCATTAAAGAGAAGTAGGGCACTGATAAATTTCTTTAAAGATATCTATTTGGGACAGCCCTACTGGTAGACAACCTAGTGTTGTGTTTCTACTGTGAGTAGGGATTCCAGTTCTTTGGGGAACGGGGGAGCTCGGATCTCTCCGAATGTATAAAGAGATGTCTTTAGAGATTTTTCTCTATTTGGGGCGATCCGACAAATAACTTAGTCTTGTGTTCCTGCGGTGAATAGGGTTTCCAGAGCTTTTTGGTGTAGGAGGTTCAAGATCGGTAGCGCGTTGGTGATGTCCATGGTGTTGCAAGCGTCTATAGGCAGCAGTAACCGCTTATCATTATGTAGGCCATATGCTTGTTTGCCACCTTTGTTGTATAAAACAAAACATCATTGGGTTTTCCGCAGTCTTGTTGAATATTGTTCAACGATTGATTTTATAAGTTACACGCACAAGATGTTATTTTGCACCAATTTCAACCGTTTCTAAACAACAATAAAATAATGAAGCTCTCCGAAGGAACATTCTTGACCTATAATTAATAAGAACTTTAAACCCATCAATTATAAGGTTTTATTTTAAAGTGAATAAACGAGATAAATCTATATTTACCTAGAAAAAGGAAGATGCGTTAATGATAATCTTATATTTTAAAGGCTCGTCTTTACAATGAAGTTTGGGAGGCAAAGAAGAAAATAGGAGATGCTGAGTTTGACGGAGCTTTACTTGCAGATTTATCTCACCTTAACTGTTTTCTGGAAGGTATATTGTAAATATATTGCAGTTTATTCAATTTATTGATAATTTGTTTGTAATGCGTGCTAAGTTGTTGTGATTCCACATAAAAGAAATAGTATCACAGGAACGAAAACTTAATTTAAATTCCAACCAATTCCCATTACATCGAATGGAAGAAAGAGTTTTCTTTAAGTTACTTTAGAATCTGGATCTCAGTTTTAATAACGCTGTAATATATTGAAATTATAACTATTTAGACGGATTGCAAGTTGTAGAGGGCCTATGTAGTAGGTTAGGCACCTACGAAAGGCTGCCCCGTCGCCTCCCGAAAAATTCCGAAATGCTCCGTCGTGCCGGATGGCTACCGGATGGGAGGACGCGACGGCCATCTAGGGGGGGGGGGGCTTGGGCGTCCCTGCAGTCTGCCTGATTATCCTATCAGCAATGCATCCTTTGAGTGATGTGTGGTTAATCACGCTGTACTTCGTCTTTAAAACGTTCTCTCACAATTCACTCAAATAATTATGAAAAAGTCAAGAAAAAAGATAAAGGTTAAACAGCGGCTGCATTTCCTTCCTTTAAAAGTGCACTTCATTATCATCAGAGGTTTGCATTGTAATATCAATGTAGTCCACTATCACTTAGAGACTGACAGACCGCACCTTCTCTTTCTCATGGAGACGCATATACGATGTCCTTCTGATGGAGCTTACGTCGATTACCCTGGGTACTCCTTAGAACACAAATTTAAATAGCACACTGGCGTCTGTGTCCATGGCCGAGATGATATATGTTATCGGATCTCCGTAATCTCTAGGACTCCCGGTTTCCAACTTTATAGGTATTAGTAGACTCCGGTACAGAGAAGAGCGTTTACATTGGAGTCTATCGTTCGCACAGTTGAGATCCGGAGATGACCAGGTTGTTTGAGCACCTAAGCGAGGCAGTAGAAGTGGCACAAAAACGTCACCCTTCCGCACAAATGTTATTCTTGGGAGATTTTAATGCCCAGAAGGAGGCATATAGATATACATACAAAAGGCATATATTTTACTGGACCTCTCTCAGATGGTCAACCAAGCGACGCGAGTACCCGACTTTGATAGCCACACTGCTAACTGCCTAGACCTTCTACTGAAAATGGATTCAGATAGATTTTCTATCATGGCCTCAGCTCCACTGGGAAGTTCTGATCACTGTCTGGTTAAGTCTATATCGTCATACTCCCCTTTAAATGTGCAAGTCCTGAGGGCTTGAGAAAGGTATGGTGAAATAAGTTAGCGGACTGGGATGAGATGCGTCACTTCTTAGCATCATCTTCCTCGCTTCCATCCTTGATAAAACCTGATGGTACGCTGGCTCATTCTGAAGCTGAAAAGGCGAATA
Organism: Saturnia japonica; assembly: GCA_033032175.1. NCBI lineage: Eukaryota > Metazoa > Arthropoda > Insecta > Lepidoptera > Saturniidae > Saturnia > Saturnia japonica. Next base: position 584,569 of record CM065321.1, on the reverse strand, counting down.
TTTTTGCAAGCCAGTTTACGAATAATTCCCATCTGGATGCTAGCTCTAGTATTCTGCCCAGAAAACCTCCGTGCGATTCATCAATGCGGGAAACTGTAATCCGTACTAATGACGTACGAAAAGTGCTTATAAATCTAGATGTGAATAAAGCCAGTGGCTCCGATGGAATTCCAACAAGGGTACTTAATAATTGCGCACCTGAGTTGGCTCCTATCTTCACACATCTTTTCCGCCTCTGTCTGAAATCCGGTATTGTTTCAAAGTCATGGAAGCTTGCAAACGTCCAACCAGTTCCAAAAAAGGGGAGCCAAGCCGACCCCTCTAACTACCGTCCAATTGCCATATTCTTACTTTTGTGCAAAGTAATGGCGCGAGTATTAAATAAGCAGATTTTGGCATACCTAGAGCTTAACGATATTCTTAGTGATCGTCAGTACGGCTTTCGACAAAAACGATCAACTGTGGAACTTTTAGTGTATGCCAGCCATTACAGGGGTGAGGCGATTAAGAAACACGAAGAGGCTGTTGCTATTTCTTTAGATGTTAGTAAGGCATTTGATAGGGTCTGGTATGCAAATCTCTTAAAGAAGCTGCGGGCTAATGGAATTTCCAATCGCCTGCAAACCTGGATCAGTTATTTTCTGAGAGACCAGACAATACAAGTAGTTGTTAATGGCTGTTCGTCTGACCCCAAGGCTATAAATGCCAGAGTTCCTAAAGGATTTGTACTCTCAACGAAACTATTCCTGCTGCACATCTACGATCTACTAAAATCCGGTATCGTTGGGTACGCAGATGACATCACTGTAACTGAGGAGTACTTATCCAATCCGCAGGCTAATTTACAGGCAGTTCATAGTGAGAGAGAAGCCATGGTCGAACGCTTGAATCTGAACCTTAGGATCGTATCCGACTGGGGTTATAAGAACCAGGTTAGTTTTAATGCTGAAAAACACAAGCGTGTCTTTTCTCCGCTAAACGGAGTCCGTTTACACTAACTCCTGCTTTTCGGGGGGTTTCCTTTCAGGTAGTTGACAACCTAGAGCTCCTTGGGGTCCAACTAACATCTGATTACATCTTTGAGCACTTGATCGTGATAAAGACGAGAACAGCTGTCAAGAAATTGGGGATCCTCATCAAGGATAGGTGCTATTTTACACCAAATTAACTTCTTAGCTTATGTCAAGCACATGTACGCTCATTTGTAGAGTACTGCTGTCACCTTTGGGATGGATCAGCCAAATATCTATTGGCCACTCTTGACTCCATTGAGCACCGAGCTTATCGACTTGTTGGCGATGAAGCATTGATGAATTGCTGTCTAGAGCGTCGACGTATGGTAGCTTGCCTCTCAGTGTTTTACAGGCCATACTTTGGAGAGTGTGCACAGGAATTGCACGGTTCAATTCCGCCCAATCCGTTCCACCATAGGACACCTAGACGCCTCAAAAGTTTCCACCCTTATGTTGTGGAAATTCCCCCAATTCGCATGAAGCGTTACGTTTCATCGTTCATTATACGAACGGCAAAGGAATGGAATATTCACTACCGTCATATGTTTTCCCATCCACCTTTAACTTGGGAGTCTTCCAGCGAAGAGTGAATAGTCATTTAATAGAAAATCGCGATACATCGTTGGCCTCACCTTTAATTACCATCAAGTAAGAGAGACACCAAACGCATACCTGTACTGCATAAAAGAAGTCACTTAGAGATTTAGAAACCAATATATTTCAAAGAAGGAAATTATGTGACAGGTTGTATAATTATTATAGATTCATTACAGAATAGATATATTACAGAAACCCTCAGAAAATATCCGCCTGTAGGATGGTTAGATCGGGTAGCTTTAAAGGACTATCAACTAGACGAGAAACTGAGAATTCCTGCTGGCACCGTCGTTTATGTAAACGCCGTTGGGATGCAATACGATCCTGAATTATTCCCTGAGCCTGAGAAGTTTGACCCTAACAGATTCCAACCTGATAAAGACTCGATCAAACCTTATACGTATATGCCTTTCGGAGAAGGACCTAGACACTGTATCGGTAAGAATTAATTTTTGGTATGCTTTAATTAATGCCTTTAATCTTTTTGTTTTGTTCTACAATTCACAAAATTGTAAAGTGGGAACTTTTATGAGAATTAGAGCATAGCGGAATTTCTCTCTAGTTTGTAAATTGCCAGCTGCACCTAAGAGTATTTTCTCTAAATAAGTAACAAATTGTATTATAGTTACATGATAAGCGCGCAAGTTGAATGCAGCCGGGTTGTGAGGTCAAAAGCGAGAATATCTTCCCCGTCGTCCGCCGCCTCGCCTCACGCGTCTTTACTATAGTGATGTGCTAGCTGTCTTTGACAACTACCGTATGCTTACCAATCGTGTTAATGCTCAAGTTGCGACCCGTGTTATATTTTGTTTTAAATAAGGATCGAATCCATCTAGTTCTACCAAAAATAAAAAAAGTTTTATTCATAGTCAAGCACGGGAAATGACGAAAAATAAATGCCCTGATCTAATGATGAATGATTAATTTTTTCAGTTTGATTTCTCTGTGTGAAATAATTTATAAAAAAGTAAGATAAATTAATTATACCTTGTTTGTTTCATCATGTAAACCAAGATGCAAATAATTAATTTAAAACAATGTTGAAATTTATCAAAATACTCATTATCGACAGCAATAATTCTAATTAGGTCACAGCATTATTGAATTGCTTAACCCCGCATTCAACTCGCATGCTTACTATAGGTAATTTTTATTATGTTTCAGGTAAACAATTTGCATTTGTAACTATGAGATATGCGTTATCTAAGATCATTCTTAATTTTGAAATCCATCCCCTGCCTGGATCGCCGAAGCCGAGCGAGTGCCATATTGAGAGCAAGGGTCTAATGTTTGCTCTAGATCAAGAAGCTTCAGTGCAGTTCGTGCCCAGGGTAATGGATCTTGATATAAATTCTTGTACCCAATGAAAATAGGAGAGTCGCAGTTGTTTGAACTTGAACTTAACATGTTTGATTAGAATTAACATTAATATTGTAGCTATTTTTGTATCAAAAAATTTCAAGAAATGTATTAAAGTTTAAATATGTAATTAGTTGTTACATTTTTTTTAAATAATTATCTACATAACATATATTTAGTGAAATAACTAATGTTATATAAAGAGAATGGCGTTTTTCTTTCTGATTTACTGTTTCGTAAACATATGGAGTGATAGACAGGTAATAAGATTTTTTATCGATCGAAGTTTGTAATAAAATTCACTCTGTATATGTAAGGTTTAATAAAACACATAATTTATTAACATTAGTCACATAAAATTATGATGATGATAAAGTTAGGTTTGAGATTCAGAAACATACCGCATAATTGTGTTTAAATAACGTCACTATCAACATTTTTTATTATAACATGTATACTTATCTACGAACTATAAATTTTACGGTAATTTTTTTTAACACAATAATTAGGTCTTATAAATACTATGTAAGTAAGTAAGTCTTGTGTGCAGTGTGAAAAAGATTAAACATTTTCCTCTGTCCATATACATACTCGTAGTGACAGTGGGCTTCGCGTATATACTTCCATAAAAGTTTATAATGCACTATATTTTGGTGGAAATCATACTTTCTGCTTAGTGCGTCCTCAAGGACGATGATGGTTTTCAAAAAAATTAAGTTTGAAAAGCCTTCACTACGTTAATAAAAGCAGACATATCAGTGAATTATATTTCTTTAATAATCATTTGGTATCTCAACACCCTTTGCAACACGTGATTCTTGTTCAATCCGATGTTGTTTTTACGTTTTTCAATGTTCAGCTCTATAAGTTACATACACTCAATGCGGTCATGTTACGATCAAACAATGTAAATGGTTAATTATTTTACTAAAACCGTATAAAAATAGTTGGAGTGATTTAATAGTAAATTATTGCAAAAGCTGAGTATGAGTTTGAAGGCCGAACCGTAGGCGAGGACTTCTTTAATACGAGGCAGGCAATTGACATTTCCGCCTAGGAATATATAGTGCTTTTCTCAAACATGCATGGAAATATTGTCACTATTTTCGGAAAAACAATACGCGAAGTATCGAATTTACGAACATAGAAAATCAAATCCATTTCAGGGACGTTTTTTGAATTTGGAACATTACGACGCTCCAGCAATGTTATATGAAACGGCGTGCTGGGGTTATTAAATACTCTTTGATTGGATCTCTTATCATTCTTAGCATGTCCATAAATTCGATACTTCGCGTGTTCTTTTTTCGGAAATAATGACAATATTTCTAAGCCTGTTTGAAAAAAAAAATTGTCATTTTTGGAAATTTAATTAAAGATATTATAGTAGGTGAAATCATGCGTTGTGCGTTGTTCTCCGTTTGTTAATATTTCTTCGTAAAAAAGGTAGGTAGGACTAAAAATTTGTATGGCAGACGTTCGCTCGATAGATTTATTGATAGTATAGTATAAATATAGTATATAGTATAGGATATAGCGTGATTTTGAGTGTATTCGTGGGGATTATTTTGGACAGTAATCCACGTAACGATGGTAATGATTGTACTGTATAGTTAAAAAGAATTTAAATGTGTGTGTTCCGTGATTTTGGTTTTGCTTTATCGTGATTGTTTGATAAACTGTTGTTGCCGTTGGAAGTGACGAGTAAGGTGGCGCACCTTCTGGCAGCCCTCCTAATTAGACCTACACACCCACTTACACACGGATTCACTATATATACATCACTTTACATGGTCTACGTCTACGTAATTCGTGGCTAGGAAGCCGCCGTGCTGAGTCCTAAGGTAAGCTTGTGGCATTTTGAAAAGGCACAGTGTGTGCTGTGTATCACAGCTTCACTAGAGGTTAACCATGACTCGCGAACAGATGAAATTGTTATCAAAATATGAGCTCACTTTATAGCTCCGTTACTCTGACGTCATTTAATGTATTGAATTAACATTATCTGTTGGTTACGCAGAAAGAAGTTTTACTTCAAAAATAGAAAACTTTTACATATTACAGGGTTTGGAATCACCAATACGTCGCGTCGGTGATTAGCCACGTGATGAATGAAGCTCATGACTTAGGTACATCAGAAGGAGGCCTATGCGTAACGTTAGGACACACTATAAATACCTTCTAGAATCTCTTTAAAATATAAATATATTCATTTGATTTCTGTTCATGTAACTAGATACCTCCTATCCTTAACAGATGGATATAACAAGAATTAATAAAAAATCGATAAAAAAAGTAATTTTACTCCCCGCCGTACACTTGCGGTCTTTTTCGACGTTGCCAAGGCCTTCGATAAGGTCTGGCACGAGGGATTGATCTACAAGTTGTATCACTTTGAAGTCCCCGATAGGCTAATTAAAATAATTCGCGACTATCTAACAGATCGCACCTTTCGCTATAGAGTGGAAGGTGAATTGTCCACGCCCCGTCCAATACGCTCAGGCGTTCCCCAAGGTTCGATCCTGGCTCCTAGCCTATTTAACCTGTACGTCAGTGACCTACCTCGACTCCCGGAGGTCGAGGTAGGGCTATACGCTGACGATACAGTCTTATATGCCTCAGATAGGAATAGATCCCACCTCAGACACAAAGTCCAACGCTCCGTGACCACTCTCGGGAAGTGGTTTAACGAGTGGCGTATAGCCGTTAATCCCTCGAAGAGCGCCGCGATGCTCTTCGATGCGGATTCGTCACAGATACCGTGGAAGCTTAAACCTGTTAAGCTCTACGATAATCCGATTCCGTATGTAAGAGAGACCAAATATCTAGGGGTAACCCTAGATAGTAGGCTCTCTTTTAGACCCCACATCCGTAAGGTTAGGAACAGGGCCGCGTGGGTCCTGGGCCGGTTGCATCCTCTGTTGTGTTCGGTGAGTAAAATGTCCACGCGACATAAGCTCACGCTCTACAAGACGTGTATTCGACCAATTTTGACATACAGTTGCGCCGTGTTCGCACATATGTCCGAGTCGAGTTTCAAACGGTTACAATCGATACAGAATAGGTTCCTCTATCGTCTCACCGGGGCCCCGTGGTATGTTCGAAGCGTAGATCTCCATAGAGATATGGAGCTTCCTTCGATACATGCCTACGTTAAACAGCTCTCCCGTTCGTATTTCGACACCGCGTCGAACCACGCGAATCCGTTAATAAAAACAGCCGCCACTTATGTTCCGGCACCCACGGACATCCGGTGCAAACGCCGGCCGCGCAATATTTTTATTGATCCCGACGATCACATCGAAAATTCGAATAAATATTACACATCCGTCTCTCCAAACAGAGCGTGCCAGCGCCCACGCCCGCGTAACCACCGTTCTCTCCGCAGAGGGCGGGCGGTCAATTTCGCTCCCGCACACCCGTCACGTCCACCCTCTCTAGCGGTAACCCAAGCCTAGGTCCGTTCCTCGGTGTGAAACCCTTGGGTCAGGCAACCGCCCGCGCGATACAAGTGACACTGTACGTGCATCACTTAGCTACCTACATACAACACTACACACGTATGAACATACACACGTGCACACCACACAGGTACATAGGTTCTGTGAGGGACCTTTTTTTTTTCTTTTTTTACGCTAGTTAGTTAGCGCTAGTTAGTGTAGAAACATTCCGATTATTGAATACACATACGCACGATTCCTTCCTTCCTCCCAGGAGGAAGGGAACGTGCCTATGTGTATATTTAGTTAGCTCGAATCGTAGGTGTAGGGATTCGAATAGATCGCGACCTATTTGCGAACGCGACGACCGCCCGAGCCGAGGTCCGGCCACTTTGGCACCCTCGTGCGAGTCGTCCACAAAACTTTCGCGGCTGAGTGCCCTCTGCGCTCGCCCCCAAGTCCGGTGAAGCTGTAAAAGCCGCAGCGGCTTTAGGGCCCCTAAGGCTAACAGTGTAGTCAGTTCAGTTCTAAAAAAAGTAATTTTACTAGGTACGCTGAAGAAAACGTCATTTTTTCTAAATTAACAAGTACATGGACTTCAGATCCACGTTTAAAAACATCCGCAATAAATGTATCACGAAACAAGATATGAGTGAACAATTAATAATTCTGCGTGAGATCATAAATATTGTACTTACATAGGTACCTATTTATTAAACTTCTATATTTAGCACGTAATAAGATAAATTTATGCTTATTCTATTAAGTACCTACGTTGGTGAATCAGTATTGCCATATTATATGAAAACAGTTATCTGCCCGCGGCCTCGCTCCATTAAACTATTTTTTTTAATAGGATGGCTGACGGGACTGATTTGATTCGGCCCTCACCTAAGAGTAAAGTATTTTAATTAGTAAAATATGTTGCCGTTCAATTCCAAGTCATTATAATTATTGACGAATTAAAGGTTTGTAATATTGAGACGGTCACTATAAATGCATATAGGTAAATGATAAGATAACAAAGTTGTTGAATAAGTGCTTCCAAATACACTAACAACCGCGTAAACCAAACATGCGCACAAGCGCAATGTGATGGTTGAACGTAATTTTTAATATTCATTATTTTCTTTCATTAAATAATTAAATTTCAGCATTTTTCATTTCTCCCTTCCTTAATAGGCTAAAGTCCTAACTAACAATTAAAATTTTTAGTTTGTAAGACTGTTAGAAGTACCTTAGAATTTTGATGATCGGTGAGTGAGTCAGTGACAAAATTATACTTTGACTAGCGATAATTCGTAAATTATAAGGTAAAATTGTTAGGTAGGTATGTTGGCAATATAGCCAGCTATAGTATATACTCTTGATATCTAGAAGTTCAAACTTCTTGCTTTATACACAACTAAGATACAGGGGGGTCAGAATTGCCGTGGGTCGCCTCGAGGCCGTGCCTTGCGCAGGACTTCGACAGATTTATGTGTCTACGATAACCACTTTATAGCAACTGCTCATTTATATACAAATCAAAGTACGGAGATCCCGTGTGTGTTTTACTTTGTCACCTCTGAGAAATTCAAAGTAAGTGCTAAGTAAAAAGTGTAAGTAAAAAAGTTTAAAGTAAAAATTTCAAGAGGGGTAGAGATCAGAGGACTTATTTGGAGATTTCTATAGGTTATTTATTATATCAGCTTACCATCAGGCGGGCTATATGTTTATTGTTTATTTGCTGTTATTGTTTTACATTAAAAAAATACGTAAGGTAATAAACATAAGTAATATCAGTCGGTTTTAAAATTATAAAAATAAACATATTTCTCTAAATAGGTAGGTTATTAAATACATAATATGTATATACGGTACTTAAAACAGAATACAAATTTTTTAAATTTTTGTCTTTTTGTTTTTTTCGAGTAATCTCTGAATTGGTTGGACCGATTTCGACGGGACTTTCAATGGCAGATAGCTGATGTTATAAGGAGTAACTTATGCTAATTATATTTTGGAAATGGTGAATCAATTCGGGCGTTTAAATGACTTACGCTGGTAAACCATATGAGAGACCCATATCAAATCCGAGCCGAGCTGCCGATTGCGCATATTGACTGTTTATGAATGTGGGACAGACTGAAAACCAGCGCTGTGTGGTGTCTGCGACACATAGCATCAGTCATGTCTGTCCTATTGCCAAATTGTGTACGTAATTGTATTCATTTGTAACTTGTTTTTAGCAATTAATGATTATTATTATTATTAAATGAATGCACTACATAATTGTAGATCTTAAGAAGACCTACAAAAAGTCACTGATAGCATACGTCATCTTTTAAGGATCAGCCAAAATAAATATTTTTATCTTTAAAATAACCGGGAACGGAGATAACAAAATTCGAGCGTGTGACCGAAGGACGGGCATTTTGTAGTCCACGGGAACGCAGCCGCGGGAACTACCACTTTCATAATAACTTGTATTATTTAGCAATGCCTATTGGCAGCAAGTGAGCACCACATAATGTAGATGTTAATCCGATTACAACTTTTGGGGTAGCAGGAGGGCGTGTAAATAGCCCTCCTACGTCGGGAGCATATAATGGGGGGTAGAAAGGCGTGTAAATAGTCGTCTTAAGTGGTATACACTAAGTATAAAATACCTAAAAATATGTTGCGGTAAACTAAGAGATACTAACTAGACTACACATAGGGGAGCGGGCGAGCGAATGATCACATGGAAACAGCAATAAAATGGCAATAAGTTAGAAGAAGACCTTGCTAGTGACTGCGGTGCGGGCATTGGCGATGCGGGGGGTGATGTTATTCATGCAGTTTCTACGTACTACATACACTACATAACGTAAGGTGTTGCCATCTAGGCGGCAAGCGGTAAAACGTTATCGACCGACACATGGAACCACACTTTGGAAACTCGCGGTAATTAGTTACTAACAAACTCCCCAGGGTGGCGCGATACCAATAACTCGCTACACATAACATTACTACACCCGCGCGCAACCAACTTTCATTAAAGCTTTTGACGGTATCTTGATATATCATGTAATTGTTTTTATTTTAAATTATACCCTTTGGCAATATACATTTTAAATTGCCATAAAAACTCCCTGGATAGTTTTAATAAGTAAGCCACCATCTTATTTGAGATATGTTTCAGCATTACAAGAATAATTAGAAAATATTGTATTTAACTGACATTTGCAGAATTGTGGATGAACACTGTTGTCATTAAACAAAGAGAAGAACCTCAACTTCCATTGGTCCTGTTGCCCTTTCAATATAGTCTTATTATCAGGCAACTGAGCTTATAAATATCTTACCATGATAGCTCTCACTTTAAATTGATTTGGCTTATCCTTTTGTTTATTTCAGCAGACTGGAAATCTTAGCACCTTGTTTAATTTTACAATTTTGTATTACAGAGCAATGTTTCTAACTCTGCTGATGCAAGTGTTCGTTTGGTCAGCGATCTGGACTCTGGTTCGTTGGCAGCGTGTGAAACAGTTTTGGCGCGTGCGTAATGTTCCACACGATCCACCGCATCCGATCCTGGGCAGTCTCACTTTCCTGCTGAATGAGAATATTGTAAGTTTTTACATAAACTTATTGCAAATGTGTTGCGAGTTTTGTAGTTGGGCGTGCTATCTAAATGGAATAAAGATTTTATTATCGGATTTGCATTTCATAAAGATCAGCGTCAGACCAGAATTACATCATATATTGCGAATATTATGTACGATAACAACACTTTTAATATTGAAAAACTCTGTCAATGTAATTGAATAGTAATTGGTGATAAGCAACAGAAGAGGATGGCAGATTTGTTTATATGTTAATTATACAATAACATCACTTTGGTACCCCTTATTCTACTTAAGTAGGGTCGGCACAACATGTTTTCTTCAACCACTCTACTCAGTATTCACACCTTTTATACGCATATCATTCTTCACACAATCCATCCATACCTTCTTCGGTCTTCCTCTACTCCTGTATCGATCCACCTTCATACTTAACATTCTTTTAATTATATAACTTTCATTCCTCCTCATGACATGTCCATACTACGCTAGCCTATAACCTCTCAACTTCTCTGTGACTGGTGCTATTTTAAGACTTCCTCTAATAAAATCATTCCTGACCTTATCCATTCTAGTTACTCCACACATCCATCTTAACATTCGCATCTCTGCCACGTGTAATCTTCAGATATTTTCAGGTACCCCACTGAGTAGCTTGGTAGAGGTAGAAGTGGACCCTCAAGTTGGAAATTTATACTCAAGCATGTCACAGTGTGTTTTGAAAAAAATACTTTAGATTAAGATCCCATTATATGGTGCTCAGTAATCAACGTGATCTTAAGGGAATCCATATGTTAAAATTGTATGTTATTCTATGTTAAGATAATGTATATGTCGCTTTATTTATTAAACAATGAAATAATATCTCGCTTCTTAGGCATTCTGGATGCGCAGAATCTATAAAACCTTTAAAGCTCCATACGTCGGTATTTGGCTTTTTTGGCGTCCCGGTTTGATCATTAACTCGCCGGAACTCGCCAAGAACGTTCTCGTCAAGGATGCTGACGTATTTAGGAACAGACTCTCTAGTTCTGGTAAATCTGATCCAGTGGGAGCTTTAAATTTATTTACAGTTGATGTAAGTACTTTTAAAATAGACCTCCTTTACTAGATTATGTAGACAGTTCCATAACCTTTAACATAAGATTAATGTGGAAAAAAAAGTCAATAGCATTAATTATTTGTTTATTATTATTTTATATTATTGGATGATTGGTACAATAGATATACAAATTACGTTTTTGTTATTGTAACTAATATTTATGTCTCAGATATTGGAACAGCATTACGAGGAGTAGACAATAAAATATCAGAATAGCGAACTGCGAAATAGTAGAAAATATTAAGTCTACATTTTAATATAACTAACTTGATGTCAATGACTTAGTAAACAACGCAGATTATGTTGTGCATTATTCCCAATATGCTAAGAAGACTTCTTATTTGTTAGGCTGAAGTATACAAGAAGCAGGATGTTAAAAAAAAAATGAATTAATTTTGTTTCATGTTCAGGATCCTGTTTGGTCCTCTATTAGGAAGCGCCTGACTTTAGTATTTACAGCGGCCAAGTTGAGAGCGCTCAACCCGATCATAAACCATAAATCTTCAAACCTAATTGATCGTATCACTACTGATTTAAATAATAAGGAACTTATTGATTTGAGAGTAAGTATTTATGTAGGTGTGATTTTCCAATATATAATGATAGTAATAAAAAATGCAGTTGATAGAACTATCATAGTCATTATTTAGTCAGAAGGCGGTCATCGTAAGAGGGTCATTCAATTATTCATTATCATTACATTCATAACCTTGATATGTTACACTTGCTGGTAAAGAAACTTGTATATTTCTAGTGTGATTACTGGTGTGATTATAAGAACTATAGAAAGTTTATCATTCCTTTTCTTTTTTGTTCGTCTATTATATTTAAAGATGTCATTTTGCAGGCTTGCAGTTATTATAAGTTACGTTGTGTCCCGTAAACATTTATGCAAATAAATAGTTTGTATTATTTTCAGCCTATGTTCACCGATTATACGACTGATGTCTTCGGTGAGTCGGCGTTTGGGGTTTCAAGTAATGCGACTTTATGTAAAAAAAGCGCATTACGAGAAGTGACTGATGAATTTATGAGATTCAGCGTCCGCAGGGGTCTAGCGTGGGCGTCAATATTTTTCATACCAGAGCTGGTTGACTATTTTGGGTATAATTTTTTAATGCTTTTCTTTATAAACTTTCAAGTACATACTACTAAATTTTATCACCCTGTATCGATTGAAAGCAAAATGTGATTACTCGATGTGTACAAGATTAAAAAAAAAAACCGTTTTAAAATTATTTACGGAAATACCTTTAATATAATTTTTACAGTGGGTCGTTGTGAAACTTTTAAAATATATTTGCTGATAAAAAAATAAGAAGTGGATACATACCGTTTAAAGAAAAGTTGGCATGTACAATAGGTTTGACCTCCAACCCTGCCATTATAAGTTTCACATCATTATTAATAAAAACAAAAAACAATATTTAACTATTGGGAAAGGTATCTTCCAAATAAAAGATTCAGGCATTATCTCTATATCAAAGCAGGCCATATTGGAAAATTATAACACCGCGGTATCTTAGGTTTTCTTTTAAATCAAAGTATTATCATTATCAAACATTTTCAATTAAAATAAAGTAAAAATAATTGATTACAGATTTTCATTATTTCCCAAAAATTCTGTGGCTTACTTAAGAACTGTTTTCCGGGCGATGGTCAACGAACGCGGTGGTTATGATAATAAGAACTATAATGAAAACAAGGACCTACTTGATGCACTGCTAAAGATAAAAAGAGATGCTGCACAGGATGGTGAAAGTAAATAAATTCTTTTCTTTTCATGAAATAAATTGATGTATTAATTGACATCATAATTAAAATAAGAACATCTTGCAAAATTACAAATTAATAACTTTGGCGATAATACAAAAGTAATAAAAAGTTCAACAAGTATCTAAATTATTTATTTGTAATAAATTCGTCCCAATTCTTTATTTATTTAATTTGCTAGACTAAATGCACATGGACTGTAAAATTAAAAAATAATGCTTCTTCACCATTTCACATTTCCCTTTGAATTCCAAAACCAAATGATCTTTTTCATCTAGAGAGTATGAAAACTTTTTCAATTAGTTTTGACTTATAGTGGATTTCTAATAACCAAATTTATAAGTATAGTACTACTATACCGGTTATTGGTAATTCGACGTATTCCAGTTAAGAGGTGATAGGGGTGACTATTTGTTATAATTTTAACTCCCATATGCATTATGAAAAAGTGAACCATATTTGAGTTATCATGTTTTTTAGTATTTTTCAAAATAAGTCAAAAATGCAAAATCAAAATTTTATTTAAAAAAAAATCAATTTAAATCTCATTTTTTCTTCTGATTTAATAAAAAAAAACGATTAAACACTAGTTATTTATCAATAATTAAAAAAAAAACAATTATTGGTCCAAATAAAAAAATGCGAGACGAAAAACGATATTTTTTTGAGATTTTTTTCGTATACGTATATATATACGAATATATATTCGGAGTTTATTTTTAATAGTAACGAATTTTAATTTAGATAAGGTCGCAGGAATAAGAGAACCTTGTGATAAACAATGAGCGGATTACTTTCCATTTATTCTTGACTTCTGTTTTATGTATTTATGTAGGACAGCATATTAGTTTTATAAGTAAAACCACTGTGCTTACAGATATCTCTGAAGATTTATTGTTAGCACAGGCAGCTGTATTTCTACAAGGTGGTTTCGACACAACTGCAACGATATTAACCTTCGCTATCTATGAGATGGCATATCAGCCAGAGATACAGGTATCATACTTACTATTAAAGTCAAAGAGAAGTAGGTTACAGAGAAATGTTTTTGGAGATTTCTCTCTACTGACAGACCGACTGCTAGAATACTTACATCCTACAAAAGATCGCATCTTAATAGTCTAGTGTTGTATTCCTGCGATGAATTGGGTTTGCAAAGCTCTTTGGGTTACGGCGGATCAAGATCGGTAGCACGCTGGTAATATAAATAGTGTTGCAAGCGTCTATAGGCTGCATTAGTGCCTTACCCTCATGCCGTATGCTTGTTTACCACTTTTGATCTATAAAAAAACATTTCAAACGTTTCCATTTCTTCTCTCTCTTTGCCTCATTCAATAGTTGATGTGCTGATATGGTCTGTCCTGTATGTTGGACTCATTCCAAGTCGCGGTTAACTGTAGACCACCAACAACAATAAAAATACTGAAGCTCTCCGAAGGTATATTTTTGACCATAATTAAAAGAACTTTAAAATCCATCAAGTAAATCCTTATTTTAGAGTAAGGAGTGTCGAATTACATCATTAAAACTGAGACACCCAAGCCAACCTCACTTGCACATGATACATCCTGCTGATTAACGAACGAGGAAATGGAGATAGGAGGGATAGAGCTGTATAGCTCGAATGGGTCGCGACCACCATGCGTGTGTTGAATATAGTTCGTCATAGTGACTCACTTTTGCGTGTCGCGTTTCGGGATTAGCCTGTGCATATCCACTTAAATTAATGCAGGCCGGCATGACAGCGACGACCGTCGCTGGATTACGATCTCTCGGTGGTCACCCTTGTGTTAGGATTGTACTGTGCTTACATTCAGGGAGAGTACCTTCAATTGACCGTGCTAAAAAATAAAAAGATAATTCTATATTTATATAAAAAAGAGTAGATGCGTTAATGATAATCTTATGTTTTAAAGGCTCGTCTTTACAATGAGATTTGGGAGGCAAAGAAGAAAATAGGAGATGCGGAGTTTGACGGAGCTTTACTTGCAGATTTAATTTACCTTAACTGTATTCTGGAAGGTATATTATAAATATATTGCCTTTTATAAATTCAATTTAAATTTATAAGCACGTGCTAAAGTTGTTGTGGCTCCGCATAAGTAAAACAAACATCGATACAGGAGCGAAAATTTAATTTAAATTCCAACCAATTCCCGTTTCATCGAATGGAACTACGAGTTTTCTTTTAGTTTAGAATCTGGATCTCAGTTTTACCAACACTGTAATATATTGAAATTATAACTGTTGAGGAAGATGATTTAGGGATTTTGAAGCTAATATATTTCAAAGAAGGAAATTATGTTGGTTTTATTGCAGAAACTCTCAGAAAATATCCACCTTTGGGATGGTTAGATCGAGTAGCTTTAAAGGACTATCAACTAGACGAGAAACTGAGAATCCCTGCTGGTACCGTCGTTTATGTTAATGCCGTTGGGATGCAATATGATCCTGAATTATTCCCTGAGCCTGAGAAGTTTGACCCTAAGAGGTTCCAGCCTGATAAAGACGCGATCAAACCTTATACGTATATGCCTTTCGGAGAAGGACCTAGACACTGTATCGGTAAGAATTATATATTCGTATGCTTTAATGCCTTTTTTATGTTTTCCAAAATTCACAAAATTGTATCAATATCGGTTAACAATTTTTGAATATTTTGACTGCTACTAATAGTATTATTTAAAATTCTTTTATTCTTCCAATTGACCAATGATATAAGCTTCCCGTGTACAAAATTTTATAAGAATTGGTCAAGCCGATCTGGAGATTAATCCAAACATACATACAGGCAGACAGGCAAAAAAAAATTGGGGCACATTCGTGACCAGTGTCCTTTACATAGTACTAGCTGTACTCGCGACTTCGTTGGCGTGGGTATCGGAAAACAACAGTATTAGGGTAACTTATGTGTTAATCCAGGTTATAAATTATCAGCGGGCCAAATTTCAGCCAAATCTGTTCAGCCGTTTTTACGTGATTGAATAACAACCATCTAAATATACAAACTTATATATTTATTATATTAATAGGATGGTAACCAAGATGTAAATGTTCAATTGAAAACAACGTTGATATTTATCAACATCCTCATTGTCGATATCAATAATTCTAATTAGGCCACAGCAATATCGAATTCCTCTTAACTCTGCATTCAACTTGTGCACTTACAATAGATAATTATTATTATGTTTCAGGTAAACGATTTGCATTCATAACAATGAGATATGCGTTATCTAAGATTATACTTAATTTTGAGATCAATCCCCTGCCTGGATCACCGAAGCCAAACGAGTGCCATATCGAGAACAAGGGTATAATGTTCACTTCAGACCAAGTAGTTTCAGTACAGTTTGTGCCTAGGGTAAAGGATCTTGATACAAATTCTTGTACACAATGAAAGTAGGAGAGTATCAGTTATTTGTACTTGAATTTAATATGTAAGATTAGAATTAAGATCAATCTTTTTGTACACAATGAAAGTAGGAGAATCGCAGTTGTTTGTACTTGAATTTAATATGTAAAATTAGAATTAAGATCAATCTTCTTGTACGCATTGAAAGTAGGAGAATCGCAGTTGTTTGTACTTGAATTTAATATGTAAGATTAGAATTAAGATCAATCTTCTTGTACACAATGAAAGTAGGAGAATCGCAGTTGTTTGTACTTGAATTTAATATGTAAGATTAGAATTAAGATCAATCTTCTTGTACATAATGACAGTAGGAGAATCGCAGTTGTTTGTACTTGAATTTAATATGTAAGATTAGAATTAAGATCAATCTTCTTGTACACAATGAAAGTAGGAGAATCGCAGTTGTTTGTACTTGAATTTAATATGTAAGATTAGAATTAAGATCAATCTTCTTGTACACAATGAAAGTAGGAGAATCGCAGTTGTTTGTACATGAATTTAATATGTAAGATTAGAATTAAGATCAATCTTCTTGTACACAATGAAAGTAGGAGAATCGCAGTTGTTTGTACTTTAATTTAATATGTAAGATTAGAATTAAGATCAATTTGCTTATTTTTATAACTATTTTGGTATCAAAGATGTCAAGATATGCATTAAGTTTTCAATAAATACTTATTTGTAACATTTTTTTACGTTATAGTCAATATACTTCATTATAATTATCGATATAGCACGTATTTAGTAAAAGAGCTTTGCAGTGATAAAAAAAATGGCGTTAGTCTTTCTATTTCGTTAAAACATGAAGTGATAGACAGGTAATATTTTCTCATAGACCGAAGTTTTGCAATGAAATTTAGATTCACTCTGTATATGGAAGGTGTAATAAAACACAAAATTTGTAAATACGCAGGCACATAAAATTGTTAAGGATAATATTTGTGTTAAGGCTCTCGCGGTTCTCAAACACAGAGCTGTTTTCCCGGGACGAACTTCGTTACACAAAACTCAAACATGGAATCTGTGAACGGAGCGCTTTAGTTAGTGTTTTTGTTTCTTCTCGTATCTGTTTTTAATGTTTTATGTATTATGTATATTGTACATACCTGTAACTATATTAATATTCTTTAAAGTAACCTATAAATCTGCGGCTGTTTTTAATTTTATTATATTGCAAGTTTATACATCGACGTAGTTAAAGACTACAGCTGCCGGAACATACTGTTAAGTGAAACATTTAAAAACTTTTTTGCTAAGATAACTTCTAGACCGAATGTGGCAGTCACATTTTTCAACGAAAATCCATTATAAAACAGCTTATCAGTATAACTTCAATGTTCCATTTGAACCATGTCAAGACATCTTTCATAAATTATTGCTACACCTGTAAGTACGGAAGCCTAGGTTTTATGGAAGTTTGATATTATTAGGTTCATACATATGAAATGGGACTTTTGTTGAACTGGCAAATTTGATCTCAAATATCTGGCGTATTGTTACGAACTCCAAGTTTAAATGTATGTTAAATTTAGGTAAGTGTATTTGTGTTTCGAATTTAGTGATTAATTTGTTTTCGCACCATTTGATTTTTCTTTGACATCGTTTTATTCACAAAAGGGGAAATTTAATATATCGCGTTATTTATGAATATACCGTGGCATCAGCGCTGCAGAAACATCTCGAAGGATTAATGATAGATATATATATATATATATATATATATATATATATATATAGGGAAACTACTGTAAAAAACACGCTATGTTTTTGGTTCTAACGATTTCGTTCTGGAAATTTTGACTTAGTAGATAAACCCCCTGGACGGCCAGAGACCCTAGTTGATAATGAAGCATTAAAGGTGATCGTGGAAGCGGATCCATCACAAACCACGTCACAGTTAGCGGCAAGCTTCGGTGTGAGTGATAAAACAATTTTAATTCACTTGAAACAAATTGGAAAACTGAAAAAGCTCGAAAAATGGGTACCCCTTGAATTGACTGAAGCACTCCAATCAAACACGCATTGAGTGCTGCATTACATTACTCAACCTTCACAATTATGAGGGAATTTTGAATCGAAATGTTACTTATGACGAAAAATGTATCTTTTACTACAATCGGAAATGCTCATCTCAGTGGTTAAACCCAGAAGAACCGACCAGATCTTACCCCAAGCGAAAGTTGACTAAGAAAAAGGTTACTGGTGAGTGTTTGGTGAACCAGTGCTGGTTTTATATACTACAGCTTCCTAAGATCTGATCAGACGATAACGACAGATCTGTATTATCAATAATTGCAAATTATGATGGAAAAGCTAGCCGTTAAACAACCGAGACTGGTTAATCTCTCTAGCCCACTGCTGCTTCAGGACAGACGGTCGCTAAATTAGAGAAACTGCAATTGGAATGTCTCCGACACCCACCATACTCCCCGGATCTTGTTCGAACAGATTAATTTGGACATTTTCTTGCAAGGAAAAAAATCAATTCCGATGGTACTGTCCAAATCGCCTTCAAAGATTTTATTGATTCTCGCTCCCATACTTTTTTTTCAGCAATGGAATCAATAAACTACCTATAAAATGGCAAAAGTGCATAGATAATAATGGTACATACTTGATTGATTAAATGTGGAATTTCATTTAAAAAAAATCTATTTTATTTTCCATGTAAAATACTAATTTCATATGTAAGGACCTAATAGTGTACTAAATTATCTATGTAAATGCTAAGTATAGTTTACGATTGGTCTGATATATTCTTCATGGGCCCAAGTCTCTAAATTAAATAAAGTTATAACACTTAAGCTTTTAGTATGTTTGAATGTTCTTTTCAGTACTGAATAATAATATGACCTGACCTGAGTGCATTATATATAATAATTTGCATATAATATTAGACTGGATATCTTATAATGAAGTGATTTCGCCGTGGGGTAAATTAAAAAAAAAAAATCAGAAAAAGTATGTTATAGAGTAGAATATGGTATATTATAAGACTAAAAAAAAATACATTTTTGTTTCGAACTTGGTATTGTGATATAGTGCGGAAAAAATTCTTAAGGCTCATATGAAGCTATAATACAGCTGTTAATTTTTTCATTAAGAGCTCCCAAAATATACCGAATGTTTAGTCAATTCAGAGATAAAATCTATATTTTACATTTATTTGGTTTTTTGATTTCTTAGGTTAATATTATAAATTGGTACCTATGTAAAAAGGTATCGGTTATCTTTTGTCATAATTTTTATTTCACATATTTAGGTTTTTTGAAGCATATTACTGTTAAATTTACCTATTACCTATTTCAAAACTCTGTAATAATAAGATTTGGGTAAGTGATAGTTCTTTTGGAAGTTTTAAGAATCTAAAGTAGTACGAGTTGGTATGTTTTATTCAAAGCTATGCAATGCTGAATTCTACCCATTGTGACGTTGCGAAGTAGTTACCCGACCGCAATCGAGTGTTCCTCGATAGTGATGTGAAAGTAGTCTGTTATAGTGTATTGAGTCACTCAATAGATTTCTCTTCTTTTTTTATCTTATATAATAGCCACGTGGCCTTAATAGCTTAGTGGTCGTTAGCGCGCGACTGCTATGATCGAGGTCCTGGGTTCGACTCCTAGGACGAGCAAAGTGTTATTGGGTTTGTCCTATGAAAGTTCTCAGTAGCAGCTCGGAATTTGGCTTTGTGCCCGATTAATGGCAATAGGCTCGCCCCCTATCAAATAGGCCCTAGAAACATGCTCGGTGAACTGTGGGTGTACATAAGTACACCTCTGCCTAACCCTTCAGGGATACATGCGTGATGGTATGTTATGTTACGTGAATATAATATTTTTCTAACGTTCAGAATTGAAAGATGGTGGCTACCTTACTTGAAATGTAAAAGGAGTATTTGTGGCAACTTAAAATTCGTACTTCTGGTTATTATTTATAATTCACTTCACTTGCACACCGTAATCAAAATATATCCCGTACAATCCTGCCAAATATTACATAATATAGAGTATATAACGTAAGTTTATGAATTAATTTAAAAACCACAGCGTGACATACCGAGTTCTCGCCAAAAACAAAGACTTCGAGAAGCTGGATTTATACTATCGATTTACCGTGTACTGGTATTTCTTTTTAAATATATAATTTTATTGAGTATATTATGATCATTAGAAATACGTATGCTTATATTATCAACGATATTGTGGTTGTTAAGGAGTCTCTAGCATCCGTACCAGTCTTCAGAAAAGTTTTGAGACTGTGTTTCAGCATGAAGACGATGACTTTCGTTTGAATCTGTCACCGACAGTCGCCGTTTTTTATGGAATACACCATATTTACTAACAGGTGCGGTAGAGTTATATTGCCTAAAGTATTTTAAAAACTTTACATTTGCTTTTTCTTGCCTTCATTTTTCCTCAGGCCAAAATCCTGGCTACGTCCATGGATTAAGAATATAAGGAGTGTCTTTCTCAAGTGCAACTACTGGAACACATTGATAGATATATTTTTAAGAATCAATAAAATTTACACTATGGTAATTGCTAACATGTAACACCGTAAAGAATTTTTAGGGCATCAATAAAAACTTAATTACCATTTGATTTGCAGTATCCTTCGCATTATGTGATTATTACTCAATTTGATGTCGCTTTTACGGTTTAAAATGGCTAAACTATTGAGTAAATTCACTCAACTCGGTCATGCTTCGATCATTCAGTATATACCAGTTAATTACTTTACTAAAACAGTATAAAAATTGTTGGAGTGATTCAACATTCATTTCTCGTACAGTTTTGAATTCACTTCAACCAAACTATATAAAATCAAAGTCAAAAAATAATGCGTAATCGAACCCTTTTTGTGTTTTACACTACACGGCCAAGGTTCAAGTAACTGTATTTTCACATATCAGTTGTGCAAATTCAACTCTGCCCTTCACTAGTCCAAGATTACCATAGTAAATGTCCGGCGAGTCGAGCGTCCTGTAACGCTGCGTCCCTCGCGAGTCGTATTTGCACTCAGAGTGAGCGGGAGCGGGGCGCGGGGCGTGAGGGCCGCCGTGTTACACGCTGCGAATTTGAATTTTAAACTAACCGCTCCGCTTTACGGACCTTGTAAAATTTTGTGCGACATTTTTTTTTCACTCGCCACGTTAATATTGTCTTTGAATTATTTATAGGAAAATAATTTTGAAGTGAACTTTTCGCATATTATTTTTATTTTGTATAAGCCGCGACGGTTAAAATAAAATATAAGTTCTAGAAAAAACTACAAACTAAAACTAAAGTTCCCGTAATAAGGTGTTTGTTTTCGTGAATTTTTGCCCTCATTTTTTATTATTTTTGTTTTACTTTTCCATTCAGGACAAACTGGTATGAAACTATGGAATCAGTGTTATAAAGTACATGTTATTATGTCTATTAATGGACCTTAATGTTAGAGTTTGGTCACACTTGCAATGGGTAATTGGTAAAGAAATGAAAGTTTTAACGTATTGCAGTATGGGGAAAAAAGGCCGAGCAAGTAGACATACAGAAAATACTGACGATAGTATTCAATATACGAAAATGAATATGAAGTGTATTCATTATATCCGATGCTGATGTTTGAAACATTGTTAAGGGGGTTTTTTCCACTTGGGGGCAATCTCATATACAACCGTTTGATTTCAGACTAATTACTTTAGCTTTTACTAACAACATACAGTTGCAATCAAACAGGGATCTCTCAGGCTTACTATCATTACACCGCGAGGATTGTGTTCGGGAAAATAAATTGTTTAGAGGGTATTAAAATTATATTTCTGTTAACTTGTAATTCTGTTTGTGTTCCTATATTTGAGTTTTAGGCGAGTGAAGGAAAGTTCTTTGGAGTAGGTATGAAAGCTTTCCAATATAGCTACGGCGGCAGTATAGGGAAGCTTTTATTTCGTTAATAGTTATACATATTTAGCTATTATTTTAGTTTGATGTCTACTTCTAACCAGTTTGAAATACAGTTCACTTAATCTACGATTGCAAAATACCCCACGCAGTGTGATTATGTGGTGGTTGCCAACCTAGGCGATCATTTTTAGATTTAAGTTTAAGTTTAAAAAACATTTAAATTTTTAATATTATTAATTTCTTCTGAATGATGACTTATTTTATTGTATTTCGTAAGGCACAAATTCATGTAAGAGATCAAAAATTAATAATAACTAAACTGTGTTATACCTTTTCAGAATCCCTATTTAATGCGCCAAAACTTGTAACACAGGGTCACTTTTCGGTAGAGTAGTTTGTTTTCACAGTGGGGTCCGAAGTAAATAAAAAGTTATGATTTGAGAATATTTTTTTTCCTAAAACTTAATATTATCTTGAACACACCCAATAAAATACCGTAAATAGCATGTCTAACGCAAGTGCTCATCAGTACCAATCTAGTGAAAATTATAAAAAAGATACAGGCTGTAGATTTTTTCGAATTTTAATAAGAATTAGTAAAAAAAGACAATTTTCTAATAAAAACACAAAATAAATTATAACTCTGCAGGGGTTGACCTTAAGGATCTCCCGTAGAACAATTTTTTGCAGCTGATGGCCCCATTTAACCCCTAGTTGCGTTTGATCCACGAGTTTATGGCCATCCTGTGTAAGATCATTGTTAAAAGCTTATAATTTGGCGAGGATAAAATCGTAAACTAAAATAAATGTTCCGGCTTTCGTTGCTCAAATGAGGATATAATAATTTCCTCAAATTATTCCTTTCAAATAACAAAGGGTATAGAAAGTCACCGATATCAATTGACGCCTTTGTCTCCCCGTTAATTGTTTCCGGGAATCGAACCCGAGACCGATAATTGAATTACAATGGTACTTCCGTACGTTAATAACTCTGAAAGATGAAAGGGGACCCGAATTAATAGAATTTATTAATTTTTATACTAAAAATAATTTTATTTAGCTTTCATTTTCTTAGAAGATATTTTATCATGACGTCTGCTTTTTAATTGGTTTGTAAAAAAGAGCGTGTTGGACTTTTAATATTTTTGTATATTTAAAGGTAGAGTTGTTAAGTTAAAGTATATAAAAAATACAACGTAATTGATATTAATATGTTTTTTATTCAGTATTTTCAATACAGCCGATTCGCAAGGCACTGTTCTTCGAGAAGAGTCGCCAAGAAACTCTAAGGTTGCTGTTTTATACTAATCTTTGACATTGATAATACAGGATATCAGTAAAAAAGAATCAGAAATACATTACAAAATTATAAAAATATATAGCTTGGTATATCAGCTCAGAGAATACGATAGCACCGCACCGTCCCTAGATCGTCCATATACTATACTAAATAACATCCTTTCGATCTAATATATTCTTGGTAATATACTCTAAGGAAATTTCGCATTAAACACCTTATAAATCAAAAGACAGAGGCCGTTTGATTTGTATTAATGTATAATATTTCTATATACTAATACGTGATACCTTTCGGTATATTTTTAAGCGAATTGCGTGCACGGAAGGCTGTGAGATTTGGCACGGTTAAAGTTTATATGGAGAAGGAGTGCTGAAAGTTAAAACTTATCTATAATATCTGTTACTAATATATTTTATTATATTAAGTGAGCATTATATATATATAATAATGTAATTGGTTTCTCGGAAACGGCTCCAACGGTTTTGATGAAACTTTGCATTTAGATAATATTTTATGTTAGCGCCTAATGCTTTATCAATAGCATGTAAGTCAATTATTTATGTGGGGTACTTTCATTATTAGTTTTTTTTTCTTTATTATTTTTTCGCTGCACCGCACACTACGCAGTCTATGATTGACCACCGCCGCCGCGAGTCGATCTATCTAAATTATATTAATCCCGCTTGTTGGAGTTGCTTGTGCACGCTGCACGACATCCAGCTGGTCCAGTACTATCGAAGCCGCAAATCTGAGGAATTGGCCGAGAAGAAGCGCTGCCAGGCTGAAGCTGCAGAATACCACATAAAGGTGATCGTAGAATAAGCGGTGCAGCTGTTTCTTACTTATCCAGTTTCAAGGTAACTCTTTCTTACATATTCCTAACTCTCCCCGCTCGTGGATTAGCGACCCTCTATATTGCTTAGTTGACGCGTCCACATTTTTTTTGGTCCTTCGAGCCGGATTGTTGGTACACCAGTAGAAGCGTAGCTGTATATACTAATAAGATTGTCTATCATCGCAAAGTCATCAGATGTTACGGCTGCGAGGTATGGATAAACGAAGATATGCAAGATATCATCACAATGGCAAACTCCGTAATCTACGTCGTTATTTGATAACAAGTTTCATAAGCTCGTATTAAACTGGTAAGAGTACCGATAAACGTAAGTGAGCTGTCCAAATTTGAGAGCGTGGATCTCAGCAAGCTTGCCGATATTCACCGCGAAGAGACGGTCGGTGAGGGTCTTTACAAGTTCTGCAAATGTATCCTCAGAAACTGCTGCGCCAGAAAGATAATATTCTTTAATTTTTGCATTTTACATTCTAAGTTTACCTTGATAGGTGATTGTCTTTTTTGTTTATAAGACATCGAGCACAGCTCGGCCGCCCAGATATTTAAATTAAATAAAACCCGACAAATGCCAATGGGGTCAAAGTTCAATAACTTAGACCCCTCAAAATATTGACATTGTCACTTAACGAAAAGTGACAGTTAGTGATGTAGATAATACTCATTGTTTATGAATACTGTAAATGTCAAACAGAAAATAGTCTATGACCAAAAGTCACTGGTTGAATTCGACCTTAGGGCGATCGCTAGTGTTATTAAATTGTCTACAGTACATTTATTTACACACAGTTATACCTACATATTATTTAAACAGCTTAAAGACATTTATTTGGTTTTATCAACATATATAGACATATATGTACCATTCTGTCGCAAACCCACATATCAAATAAGTAATATACCAATAAGCGCGAGCGACATAGTACCTGCAAGTGACAAAATTCTTCCACGATCAAAAATATTACTCACTTTAAATTATCTGCTTAGTGTACGAGCAATTATTGTTTATTCATTATCACACTTTCTTTTTTTAGTACTTTATCATCTGTTACTTGATTAAGAGAGGTAGGTCACAGATATTTTTTTTTGAGATTTCTCTCTTTTTTGGGGCAGCCTGCTGGTGGCTCCATACGTTCATACCTCCATCCTTCAGAAGATCGCGGCAAAATAACCTATTGTTGTGTTCCAGAGCTCCATAAGGTAAGGGTACCTCTGGTATTACAAGCGTCGTGCCGTATGTTTGTACACTACCTTTATAATATTAAAAAAAATTCGCGCTTGAGTACACTTGCTTTATTGTATCCATTGTGTCAATATTTTGCTCTTATGTATATCACTCAGTTTATAGTATAAATTCTTTCTTCTTCTCTCAATATAAGTATACCTGTTATACGTCATTTTGCAATAGAACCATTACATTAGAAATTGGCCTAGGAATTTAAAACATTTTTCCTTTAACATGATGTGAAAAAAAAATTATCCAGTTCCTCACACAAAAGTCCGTCTTTTCCGTTAATCTAACCCACTACTTATCGGCCTTCGAGTAGAGCTACTAAGGTTTGCGTAAGTACGTAGTCAAATCATTAAAAAAAATACTTACCAGTAGGTAATCTTACAGCACGGATTCAAGTATTTTAATAAGAAAATTTTTCGAAAATTAAGCCTATGGATAACTTTAACGTCTTCTTAAACGGCACGATTAAGCTAAATATGGTGAAAGTTCGTGAGCGAGCCTGCTGGAAACACCTTAACTTTTTCCACGAGCTCGAGTTTTTAAGTAATTAACCCACGATGGGGTGAGTTTTCGGGTTTGGTACAAACGACATACTTACAGCGTTCTTACAAGATATATACAAATTTTATTTAAGAGTATATCATTTCCATTTCTTTATTTTCTCGATGACAGCTCCTGTGAAATCTTGAACGAGCGTCTTTTTTACATTATGTATGCATTATTTTATAAAAATATGATGTTTACACACGTACAAGGTTATACCAGAGTCGGAGAAACTGATAGGGTTGGAACTATATAGATAAACGTAACACGATAACAGACCTAATATTTTTTTACGAAATGTAAGAAACTAAACTACTGCCGGATACTTTTGTACAAATTTATTAACTAATATTATATTTCATTACAAGATGTTACACGTATTCATTCTTGATTGATAATGCCAACTTCTTCAAAATTTTCGAAGCTGTTGTAAAATAAGTAGGTATTTATTTTTATTTATTGTAGGTACTCGACAATGAAACGAAATAATTATAACGACAGGTAATCTTTATTTATTTATTTTAATCAAAATGTGATGAATCGTTACTGTCACTCGATGAGCTCTCCCCAACATTTATTATAAGTTCCTGTACTTGTATATTATCGAATGCCACATGAATTTCCCAATCCAAGGCCAAGGAACAAACCACATTCACGTAAAGAAATAACAAGTTTTAAAGTGTTGGAATTTCTTTGCGCAAGTAATAGTGATATATATGACGGCGAATAGCATCAGCGTCGAAGTTGTCAACCGATTTCACACGACGTGGTTGGCGTTTTTTCTTCGGCGTACGAAGCTTATTTTCCTGCATGGCGCTTTTACCGTAAGCTTCGGTAGTAATTTTTCAAACATTTGGTCCACTAATAATCCTAATGCGGCCGCAACACGCTCTCGCACTTGCGACAGTGGCAATAGCGGGCCACCATTTTGATACTCTGCTTCAAATTAATTACGAACCTTGATCACCAGTTCTTTCGCCTGCCTTTTCAGAACAGATGCTTTCGGCATTTTGATATTTGACAGCTGGGAAGCAATCAACACGAAGGAACACAAAATACACAACGTAACATATGGATAATGTGAAAAAACTCAGCAAACAGAAATGTAGTAAATAGCACGACCGACTTGTTGCGAGGGACTGATTAAAACAAACACAAAAAGGCGGTTGGCCATTGAGTGTTCCCACCTTGAAAAAATATGTTTGAATGTTTTTGTTGTATTTGTCTTCGTTCAAAATATAATAAATATATGCGATCGATATAATTACTTATTTGGTCACAATACTATCAAATTAGAACGGTCATCGAGAAAATAAATAAATGGAAATAGTATAGTAATCCAATTTTGCACAAATGTTCAGAGAAAAAAAAAAACAATTATCAATTGTATATTAAAAAAAAATCAAAGGAAAAATTTAAATATAAATTAAAAAGTAATAAAAAAAAATATATTTATCGATGGGCGACTTGTCTCTAACGACTAACAAGGATACTTTCTGGTTTAAAGTTATAGATAACCATAGGTTGCAATGGCCAATGAACATTTGGTATAAGTGTATATGCCGACTACTTCCTACATATACGAGTTATTAGCTGTTTGAAAAGTCATGACGATCAAATGGTTTTACGTGAGAGAAATAACTTTTACGACATCTTTTTTCCAGGAGCATAATTTTTTGCTGCTACTATTGAAATGTAAAAACATTGTAGTGTTATATTTATCGATATATTAAATAGAATTTTTGTAATTACCATTCTTAACTGCAGTGTTTTGGTATAATTTTAATAAGTTACAACCAATTAATTTTAAAGTTTTCTACCAATCTCTAGTATCATTTTGCTTAACCTTTTCTTTGACAGGATCATTTTATTATCATCATGATCATTTTAAATTACGCCCACTGTTAGACAGGCATAGGCCTCTTCCAAAGATAACCACAATGACCGGTCCTGTACTACTTACTCGCTTACAATGGCTTCCCGCAATTCGATCACACAATTCACACAAAGAACACCAAGTATAGCACTCTTCATTGCCCTTTTAGTGACCTTGAGCTTTCTTACAAGACCCAATTCTTTCAATTTCTTATTACAATCTTTTATTGTAAAGTTATTAGAGCAAATAATGCATGACTCATTGCTGCCGATCGCTTATAAATTGAACATGGCACATAAGGCACTGATTTAAGAAAACTGTTATTTCTTTTTACACTAAGTTTGAGGTTACTCTCCACTGATATCTAAGTAACAGACGTTATATTTGTAACGGTTATTGTTTTTTTTTTTATAATACGAAATACAGGAAACTTAGGTTTGTTCATTTAAATTACCATACTATTATAGCCGGAATAAAATATCATATTCAGATGTTTCTTAACTATCAATACTTTGAAGACGATTGATGGTAAGTAAGTGTGTTACAAATAACGATTAGTGGCAGTCTGCAGATACTAAAGGAAAAACCTCATGTAATCTGAGATGACAGTTTTGATTCGAAAGTTCGATATTTAAAATCTTACCATACAGGAGTGTAAAAAAATAAGCTTGAAAAAGTGATATTTGTACTCAATATTAACATTGCAACGTAATAGCGTTAGAAGTTAAGAAAAAATGGTCCTTTTAACTCTCTTAATAGGTATGATTTTTGATTGATTTAATTCAAGATCACTAAATTCAAGACGCAAAAACTGTGCATTAGGTACGATTTGTTTTCATAATAAGTCCGAAGTTTTAATGTAACCATAAGTCACAGTGGTAGCTTGAACAGCGCTCCGAAATATAAAAATGTCCTTTGAAACAAAGGGTTTTTCTTTATTATTTGCTAGCCTTCTTGAGGTTTACTCAGCATAAAGAATGCACTTTATGTGATGATGAATGCAGTGAAGTTCTCGAATAGCAATGGCCACCGAGTGATGAGGAGTTATCGACAGTTGATGTCGCAAAGTCGGCGTGCAAACCTACCACGACAAGATCCAGTATGCATTAGTATACTTAGCATGCAACGTTCTGAAGTAAATAATTGAGACGCCAAGTGTTATTGCGGTAAGGATCCGTTCAAGATCCCAATTGAAAAGGAAGGATTAGCACTTTTGGTATTTCCCGTAAATTACTTTACATATTACCAAGAAATGCGGCAAGTAATTTACACTTTCAAAAAATAAAGCCGAATCGGAAGCCGATCGAATCCAGGATTTAGTAAGGTTGCGTCGGTAAATGACTATCGCAAACTGTAATTCCGTTAGGCAGAATACGTAAATACTTACAGCCTTCCTGAATGTTTACGCATAAATTACCTTCTATTTCATAAAGTCGAAGGAATACATTGTGTACAGTAGGTTTAATTCAATTAAAGGGAGGTGGACTGTGTAAACTTTATGTGACTTTTTTTATACATTTAAAGTGGCAAATAAGCGTGCGGTTCCACCTGTTGGTAAGTGGATACTGTAGCATATAGATGATTGTAACAGCATAGGTGTCACTACCACGTTGCCGATTTTCAATCTTCCTTGTCCAACGAACTCTGGGAACCCCCCCACTCATCGCAGAAATACAACACAAGGTTATTTAGCTGCGATTATTTTTCCCAAACTTTCTTTTCATTTCTCTCCCTGCCCTTCTCACTTCTGTGACACTCAGTTCGAGTTCAAATCAGGACGGCCAACACCAACGGAGATTAAGAATAATAGTTAATCCAGAATTTTATCTAGTGAAAGTCTTTAAAAATTCAGGTTTAGAGTGCTATGGTGGTTATCCTTGTTCTGTTATTCCTTCAGTATCGCTGTGCATAAGTTGTGATCTACTTGGAAAGATGGTCCGAGCAATGACCAGGCTAATTTAAAAAAAATCACAAGCCAGTGCTAATGGTCACGAAAGTTTTGATGACGCACTGGAAGTAATGCCTCGTCATGGTTAGTTCCTATAAAATGACGCAAAACAGTGTGTATTTGGGATATTAACGTGCATTACTTGTTTTTTTATTGTTTCTTAAATATATGATGCACGGTTTTTATACGTGGCGATAGCAGCTGACAGCGAATGAGAAGATATTTTTTCCAAATTTCCATCCAAAAAGTGTATCTAATAACTAATAAACTTGAATAGATTGCAAAATATATGAAAAAAAACAACTCTCCGCTTCTACATATCCCACTATATAGAAACAGTTTGATCATACCTTACAACGTATATTCGGAGTGTGTTCTTTTGAAACACACTTTTCAATACTAACTTAGTTCAGTCCTCAACTGGCATAAAGATTATACGTAATAGTTTCTGGGTAGTTTGTTACGTATTCCACCCTCGTACGCTTTTAGTCGAGTTCGGTCGTTCACGTGGCCCCGTTGTGTACTCCATGGAAGAAAAATCGTGAGAAAAAATATTGAAAGCTTCTAAATGTACTACCCTAGTTTATGTACTAAGTAAATCTAAGGCCACTCTTTCTATATTTACAACGATATTTTCTTCTTTAGCAAAAGTTACGCTTTTTCCTCTACTAAAAATTACATTAGACGCAATTTGGAACTAAAAAGATAACAATATTTAAGAGTTTAGCTCACGTGAGAGTCGCAGAGTAATTGCTTGCCTTAAACGTAATAATTTAGTCTGTGATTATAATAAAACTAGTTGTGACACATGGTTTCATCCGTCTTAAATTTATTTCACCAACTTTCAACTGCTCCGCCACCAACGCGGCCTTACTTTCTCAACTCAACTGTCGTTCAACTGTCCCATACGTGATAGCTTCGGAGATTCTTTGACGTTTTATGGCTTCTGCTGCGCTCCATAAGGCCATAGCTTCAAGATATACTTATTACCTAAAAACTTCCGTAATAAATATGCACTATAAAATGCGGAAAAAGGAAGTTCCAAGCCCGGTGAAGATGTAAAAGTCGTCTGAGACTTCAGGGCCCTTAAGGCTAATAGTACAGCCAAAAAGAAAAAAGGATTTTTTAAATCTAACTAGTATAGGTGCAGACATATAGGTATAAATTTCAATAATTATGATGAATGCTTTTGATGAATGGAGATAATATGTGCGCGTATTTTTAACACTTGACACAAAAAGGGGGTCTTATAAGTTTAACGTGTGTATCTATATTGTGTAGTTGTGTATCTGTCTGTGGCATCGTAGCTCACAAACAGCTGAACCTATTTTGATGTGGTTTTTTTGTTAGAAAGGTGACTTGATCGAGAAATCATTTAAGAAAATCTTTTGAGCCGTTTGAAGATTATCAGCTCTATTATAATTGATAAATAGATGTGAGCATCTTCCACAAATTTGATTGAGTCGACATTTGGTATTTTGTTTCTTCATTGATATTAGTAAAACCTTGATCTGATGCTCAAGTGTCACCTGAAATCTGTAGGATATCTAACTCCTCACCAAATTATAGCTGATATATCCTATTTGGGCTCATTGAATGGTCTCAATAAATAAGTTACTTATGTCGGGGGTTTATTAAGTTTTCAATTTACCTTCTTACTAAATGCACATGAAAGTTTATACGGTACTTACAGCAAAAACAGCAGTCTGATTTTAACGTGAGTTTCACTGGTAGATAACTGATACTATCAGGATTAACTTAGAATACTTTTAATTTAGAAAAAGTATTAGTATTCCACGCAAATAGAAATCAATTCGGACGACAACGTCTGCTTACGTAAACCATAGGAAGATGTATCAAAATAATGTAGTACATAATTGTAAACCTTACAAAAGACCTACAAAAAGTTAATGAGATCATATATGTCTATATTCAAAGGATAACCCACAATAACGAGCGTGTGTAGTACGATACGCGCGTGTGCCCGGTCTACGGCACTCTGTAGTCCACGTGAGCGTAGCCGCGGGCATAGCTAGGTAATTGATATAATTCATATTGTACGAGATGATTAGTATTTACTTAATTTCATCTCTGGAATTGCTACGACATAGAAAACACATCGCGTACAAGTTATTTGATCATCATTTTTTCAGTACGTAATAAACCTTTCTTTGGTGTTCACGAAAAGCGTAATTCTATTAAAGTTTACAGTTGTTTTTTATAGATGACTCATAAACGCGTATGACATATATTATAGTATCATATAACTGACTTTAGTGCGTTTAGTGTCTAACTAAGGATCCATGTGAAATGTTCTTTAATAATGTGTCAAAAAGATAAAATAATAAATTCCTCGAGTAAAAGAAGAAAAACAAAATAATGCGCGTCATTTACATAAAACGTTTTTAAATGTAGTCTTCAGGCGAGAGGATAATTTATTAAATGAGGTACTCCCTGTAATTGCTCGTTATTCATTCAAAATAAATATAAAGTGTATACTTGTCAGAAATATCAAGAAAATAGATGATCAAGGTTTATTACTAAAAATTTTTTTGTATAAATCAAGGTGCTCTCGGGAGGTTTTATGTTTAAGATTATGAATTCTAATCTTGTTGATGGTATTCAAAAATGGAGCATTCAGTTAGAGCTTTGAAATTTGAACTTTATATAAAGAACGTAGTTAGTTATATTTATAATAATCTGTCTGTCTCTTTGCTTGCATGTCCGGATTTATCTAAAAACGCCTTGATCGATTTTTAAGAAATTTTATACACGGGGTACTTATGTTGTTGCTCAATTATTATGCTACAAGAATGTTCAATTACGCTTTTAGAAATCATAAAAAATAGACTTATATGAATTCTCAATTGACTTTCATGAAATTTTGTACACGGGAAGTTTCACGCTTTTTGAATGAAATGGAAATTATATTATAAAAAAATATTCGATATGAAAGTTATAAAAACGCAATTAATAAATTTATAAGAAGTCGAACGCAAGCTATGTCCACCAGCTTCCTAGCTAAATAAATAATCACTGTTATATACTCGATAACTTTATTTTTTATATCGGTGTGATTAACAAAGCCGTACTAATGACCGACTATTCATAATAATGACTATCCACTAGCTACTATTGACTGAGTGCTTTAAAAGTCGGTCGATGGCTAGGGGCAAAGACATTCTCACTTAGATCGTCGGATCTTTCATGTCTCTACAAACATTTGCAACTATATTCAGAGGTATTTGCTTTTATTGTTCAAAGATTTGTTTTGATCGATCTGAACGACGACACGCAAAAGTGAGTCACTATGACGGACTTTTTAACACATGTACGGTTTGATAATTTTATCCTAAATTTCACTATCGGTAAATTCATTAAATATTTATATTTATATATTTTAATACTTATTCCGTTATTATTACGCTGTTCTAACCTTTCTGGTAGCTAATGGCTCGACCAGAGCGCTATCTATCGGATTCCAACATAACTAAAAACTCGATAAACAAATATATCATGTGAATATGAGCTCAATGGGCATTGTCCATTTTTTACATTTTCTTTTTTATTTTGGGTAGTATGAAGAATTTTGAGACACAAATTTAAATATTATACTATTTTGTGGCTTATTTCTTACTTTTTAATATTTTTGGAAATGAATAGGTTGTGTTCATACCGCAGTGCATACTACCAACGTTGTCAAATGGTTACATTTTTCCTAACTTTTTACCCTCTCGTTTATGTAACTTATATTATTATTATTAATATTATTAATTTATGTAACTTCTGAGGATATTAAGATTATTATTAAGTTTGATAAGTTACTAAGTTTGATTGTTTAACAAAAAATCGCCAAGAGCAGCGAAATAATTAAAAAACCACATATAAATTTAAAAGATTATGTCGAATATCTCCCAATACTAACAAGGGTTTCAACTGTACTGATACAAAAAAAAAAAACGAATAAATAAATTTCGCTGGAAAAATGTAACTTCTCTCAGGAAAGGAAATGAAATTTTGCTTCAAGGGCCTTGACAATACTGGCGCGCTTGCTTATTTTGACAACATTTTACATTCGAGAAATAACAGTTGAAGATATATAATACTAAAGCGTTTTTGAAGTGATAAGTTTTTATGGGAGGGTAAACCGCTTCGTAACGTAACGCGTTACGGCGCCACTCTGTCTGGCTTTACTTTTCTCTACTCAGTGTTCTAATGTACATAGATTCAAGAATTGTGATTAAGGATGAAATATATTTTATAATTATTAAAAGATTTTATTAATAAATAACCTTCGCTCACATTATCATATTAATATATGTAATATAATATAATAATTTCAATTTGTCAACTCGTTCAGAGGTTATAGAATCCCATTAACTGTCCGATTCCGAAAGTAGAAAATGTAATGTAAGAAACAAATACAGAACGATTTTTTTTACCATCATTAACGTGGTCAGGTCAGAAGTAGAAGTGAAATATCCAAAAGCTTTCAGCTGTATAGAAATCGCCCAGTACGGTGCATCATGTGCAATTATATTAAATATATTTTTAGTACTGGTGCAATAAGGTGACATTATGGAAGGAAAAATAAGTAGAATTACTGTCTTAGAGGACAAAGCCAAGATTGAAACAAAATACGAACGTGCCAATGTGGTAGTTGAAACCAGAAATGATTGAAACTGACTTAATAAAGAAGCATTCATTAGCCTAGTGGTTGTAAGTGCGACTGTTGTGCTCGAGGTCCTTGGTTCGATTCCCAGGTCGAGCAAAGTGTTATTGGGGTTTTCTATGAAGTTCTCAGTATCTGCTCGGAGTTTGGCGTTGTGCCCGATTAATGGCAATAGGCTCACCCCCTATTAAATGGGATGTAAAAACATGTTCGTCGAACTGTGGGTGTACATTAGTACACCTCTGCCTAACCCTTCGGGGATACAGGCGTTATGGTATCCTATGTTATTCAAATCTGGTGAGTTGAAAAATATAAAGAGATCTATAGAAGTATGAGGAGAAATATTTGTGTTCCATCCTTTCTGCCTGTTCTATTAAGAGCATAGTGTGATGATGTGGGCTAAAATAACTCCGACAGTAAAGTGAGGAATCCTTCAAAGAGATTAGACGTTATATACGAAGCTGTGAAAATAGCAGAACTGTTTTACAGCGGGCCGTTTGGAGATAAGCGAGGCCCTTCCCTCGAATAACATTGTTCGGGCGATTTCGACGGGTTATCCGCGGAACGATCCGAGACGGACATCAGTCAAGATTAGAGCGTGTTGACCACGACTTGTATGTCGCACTAGACGCGCTGCTTCCTACTGGGTACGTTTTTAAATACCTACAACTAAGGTGCACCCGATGGTTATTCGGCTATGATCTTCTGAGGTACTCCACCAGTCGCTCTGTTCCAACAAGAGAGAAATCTATAAAGATATTTATCTATGTCCTATTCTCTGTAGCGAGTTGACAATGTGATTAAAAAATAATTTTAGGTATTTCATTTATCGCATTGGTCTATTGACAAAAATGCTAAAAATACAAATATGGATAAAAAGATTCTTCATAAAATTTAGATTTTTATCTGTATATCACGTGACTGGAGAAACTGGAAACTGGAGAAAACGTGACGTTATTGTTCAATAAACATACACTGTTGAGTATTATTATGTTATTTTGTGACAAATGACTTTAAAATTAATAGTAAGGGTGGAAATAACATAATATTTTCCTTCACCTAACGCTCAGGCTCATTGCAGGGATTCGAACTTACGTCTTTCGACGCGCTGTCCGTCTATGCTACCACTGGGTTGGCTATCATTAACTATATATTATTGGCTAATCTTCAGTAGTTATAAAACACATTAATAATACCTAGTGACTTTAAAATATTAAAAAAATTACAATTTTTATTACTTAAAATGCTTTGAATAAACATTACTTCAATGCTATATTTCTTTCAAAATTTTAGGTGTCTTGAAACTCTCTTTTTTTCAAAAGTTTTCTAAGCCTCAAATGAGCACTTGAACTTTATTACACGACGGTTTTATTAAGTGTTATGACAATGTTAAACAAAGTCGCAATCAAGAAAATTCCATTCCATTTCATTTGATCTGAGTTATAATCCTGAGTTTAGTTTCGTTTTTCTTTTTATTTTCTTACAAAATATTATAATAAATAAAAGTACTTATGTTAGTGGGAGTAGTTTCGTCAATTATTATTACGTAAACTTAAAGAAATAAAAAGTCTTTGTTTAAAATTGCTTGTCTAATGCAAAACATAGCTTTGATTGGTGTAGACTGATAGGCTTAGCTGGTACCCACTGACGGGTATAGCGGTCACACTGGTTTCTCCTTGACCATTATTATTCTCACAGTTTGTTCCCTTTTATCACCTAGTCATGACGTCATGATGTTTTTATTATTGTACAGGCTATAGTTTCACCATAATCTCACTTGTAACGATGTAACTTAATACACTAAGTTTAAAGAGGTTGGTTCTTAAATGCCGAAATACACCATTATGTCCTTGGCAACAGATTTTCAACATGAAGTCAGGTGGCTAGCTATTTAATTATTTAAACATAAATTAATTCTCCCCTCCCCCTTCCACCATTGGAAGATAAGAGACACGGCGAAGCGTCACCGATATATTACGTTTGATATGTCCAACAGTACGCAAGAAACGTTTTACTTAAATTCATGCGCAAAACTAAAGAGTGAACTCTTTGCCAGAGTTTGTAATTCCCGATAATTATAACCTGAGTATCTTCAAGGCTCGAGTGAATAGATACCTTCTAGGCAAGCGTGATCCATCGTAGACCACATTATCACTTACGATCAGGCGAGGTAGTGGTCAAACGGAAGCCTGTGTATAGTAAAGGTGGGCATTAGAAAATAGCCTGTCACCATGCATGATGCAGGTTCACTCGTTATATGTAGTAACTTTCACTTGGTTTGTCGCGTCCCGGATCTGCTATTGATCATCCAGCAGCTGAGTTACAAGTATAACAGCGGCGACTGTCGATGGATTACTGATTTCTCGGAGGTCACCGTTGTTTTAGAATGTGCTTACCACCAGGGCCAGTGCCGCACTTTGCCTGGAAAAACTATGTATTCGATATAAATTGGAAACACATATATTTCTAAAAGCGAGAACATAACGAGTTACCTTGAATGTGGTTTTATTTTTTAATCAGAAGTCGTGTTTTGTCAGGCTTCGGTCTTCACTCAGTGGAAGGATTAAAGCCAAATGTAATATAATTGATTCGTTCCCCTCGGATGTATTTGTTTTACCCGTTTCCCGTTGTTTTTTTAGGGATTCGCAATCGAATAATGGAATTACGATTTGGTTTTAAAATGAATGATTAAACGCAAACATCTCATGGCCGACCGGGTAACCATATTTACAGTAATATTGTTAATTGTGTGCGTATCAACAGATTCACTGATAGTGTTGAAATATGTTGAGAGTTTCATGATGAAAGCTACTTTGTGTTTTGGTGTTCAGGGC
This sequence comes from Saturnia japonica, assembly GCA_033032175.1. Taxonomy (NCBI): domain Eukaryota; kingdom Metazoa; phylum Arthropoda; class Insecta; order Lepidoptera; family Saturniidae; genus Saturnia; species Saturnia japonica. Next base: position 547,138 of record CM065321.1, on the reverse strand, counting down.
TCCAACTGAACTAAATATTTAAGCAGGTTTCCTAGTATGTATTCCTTATCCTACTTATGTCAATACATTACGTTCTTAAGTGTTATTGTTGCGTAACTTCAACCAATGACGCAGCGCACGCAGTGGAAGCTCTCAAAAGGAATAAATTTCCCCCGTTCTTGCAACAATTTTCATTGATGCTCCGCTCCTATTGGTCGTAGCGTGATGTTATATAGCCTATATCCTTTATCGATAAATGGGCTATCCAACACTAAAACATTTTTTCCATTAGAACAAGTAGTTCCTGAGAATAGCATGTTCAACCAAACAAACAAACAAACTCTTCAGCTTTGTAATATTAGTATAGATAGAATACCGGCATTTTATACATTGCCTCTAACTCATATGCCATTTAGGTGTACAGTCTACTAAGTTAGTATTTATAAATAATATCCGGGCCACCTATTTGGTAAACTTGGAAATATTATCATTATGTGAGTGCAAAACATTATAAATTGTTGCAATTAAACACAAATAACTGTAGATAATGTTTCTAAAAACAGTCGACTTCCCTTATACTAGAATAACAAAAAAAAGTAATAATTTACAACAGAAAGTAAACTAACGATATGAATTCTATTTCAGTCATATCAAATCAATCTTTTAATAAATATACAGACATTATAAAACTAAAAGTAGTTCGTACAAACAGAAACTCGGTTTATAAAATTCAAATCATAACGACCCACATCCCGGCCGATGACAGAGGTGACTCCTCAGGGAAACCGGGATCCCGTATCCATTAAAACTTGAATTAACACTCGACTTCTGTCATTCGATGCCGTATTTTATACTCTTGGGATGTTTATTTGACGAAGGTAATGGTATTGTGTATCCATTTCAAACCGTCATATTGTTATAATAATATTTTGTTTGAATATAAATTGATCGATTTCCCTTGTTGATTCTCTTCCTCACGATTTACTAAACCGGTAACTACGGAAACTTTTTCACAATGTAGGTATATGGTACTCGTCACTGAGTCAAATACTATAAACACTATGAAAAAATAATTTCTCTGTTTAATACTTAGGCGTGATTCACTATTTCAATGTGAATGCCAACTAGGGTTGTCAGCATTTATTTAAGCAATAAAGTATATTTGTTGTTATAGACAAAAAAGAATATTATATCAAAATAGAATACCTTGCAAGATTGTAGAAGGTAAGGGGAGGAAATATGTCTGTGTTGTATTTTATTAATTAATACGTGAAGAAAAAGCTTTCAGTGACTTTTTAAGCGTATTGCGTGCACGGAAGACTGTCAGATTTGGCATGGTTAAAGTTTATATGGAGAAGGAGTGCAGAAAGCTAAAATTGATATATAATATCTGTTACTAATATATTAAATAAAATAAATAAACCAGTGCCATTGAACTTAGACCCCCTAAAATATTGACATTGTCACTCAACGAAAAGTGACAGCAAGTGATGTACATAATACTCATTGTTTATGAATAATGTAAATGGCAAACAGAAAATAGTCTATGATCAAAAAGTCGCTGGTCAAATTTCAACCTTAGGGCGATCGCTAGTTTTATTTTTTACGCATTTTATATTAATATTAAATCGATTTAGTTATAATTTTTAGATGCTTCGGGCGATATTAAATGCATTCTAATGGGACGTCGCTTCGTGCTATTAGGATAACGTTGAATCTGGTGGGCTCTTTCCGACTCATAGCATCCATCTCAACTTTTATTCTGAACCCTTCTCTCTACTAGTTAGTAACAACGTGTATGTTCGCGTATCAGCATGGTTTTTATGCCAGTCTTTTGGCCTTATTTATGAATATCAGTTAATTTAACGGTTTTTATGTATTTATATTTCACATCTGCTAGGCGTCTCATGACGCCTCAGTATTTTATTAAAATAATTCACACTATTAAAGGTATTTATTGGTAATTCAAATCAGGCTCAAAATACACTGAGAGGAAACTGTTGAGCAACTCAGTGGTTGTTCTTTTCAAAATTAATTTTCGGTTTCAAGTTCGAAATTGTTAACCAAACTTGTAGTGTTTTAAAATTCAGAGGTTTGTGAAATAACAACAACAATTGCAGGTACGTACGTGATTATGTACGACACGCGGCCAGGTGCGAAAGCGTATGCCGGACATTAGGGCTCGCGGTTGACTGACTGGCGGCGGCCGGGTATTGGACGCGCACTCTCGCGGGTCGTGGTGCGCGGGCGGCGAGGCGCGGGCGTAAGGTACCAGGCACCGATGTCGCGAATTCTTATAGTTTCCTATAAACTTATATTTCAGCATTTTATAAACAGTGCTTAATTGAGATGGTGGCGGTAAGTTTGAATTAAAAGTAGATAGATATATATAGGAATACTATATTTTCTATGAGAATTATTTTCCATTTAAATTTTAGATTGAGCATAGGTAGGGTAGGAAATTTATCAGTGGAGATAGTAGAGCATAGACAGGTCTTGTTAAGACAAAAAAAACTGTAAATAACCTTTTTGGTATTTTCATCTCATTGTTTGTAATGTCAAAATAACAGCTTTTTACTAAATGAATGTATATATATATATATATATATATATATACGGCACCTGTAACAAAAAAACATTTTTTTTAATTTTCTCTGTCTGTCTGTCTGGACCGATTTTGACGGGGATTTCATTTGTACATAGCCGATGATATAAAAAGTAACTTAAGTTACTTTTGATTTAGAAAAAGTATTAGGGCTCCACGCAAAAAAAAAAACTGGTCATGGTGAACCAATTCGGGCGCTTAAATAGATTACGCTGAGGAAACCATAAGATATATATCAAATGAATGTGCTCCATAATTGTAGATATTAATAAAACATACAGAAAAGTCGCGAGATTATTTAAGTATCTTCTGAGAAATACCCACAATAAGCATTTTTGTCTTTAAACCAACCGAGGGCGGGAGAGCAATATTTGCGCGTGTGCCCGACGATTGCATTCTGTAGTCCACGTGAGCAAAGCCACGGGCACAGCTAGTAAATTACATAAAATTAATCCCTGAAAAAAAAAAATCATGAAAAAGTATGTGTGGCAACCCTAAAACCAACTGCAACGAGTTGATTAATGTACTCGTATAAATGGCAAGATATCTCATCTGTCCAAGTATACCGGAGTATAACCTGAAGATACAAAAGAATACAAACATGAACTTAAAACGAATCACAAAAATCGTGCGATATCGAATCAATTTATACGAGCTTTGTCCATTTAAACGAAATTATCTCTTTACGTTCGCCTTTATCTGAACCCAGTTCGTTTTTCGCATTTCTACTTTCGTATCTGTTCGCAGTTTGCGCGCGGCTTCGAACGCGGAACACCTTTGTTGACGAGTATGTTTAAACAGGCCTCGAATTTCGACATTCCCCTTTTTCCCTTTTGTCATGGAAAATAGGTTTCCCTAAGGACTTTTCTTAGGGGAATCGTTTTTCTTGTATTAATGAGACTTTTATACGTAATCGGATAAGAAGTAGGTGTTTATTTAAAAGTTCGATTTGTTTCGATTGTGCTTTAAATTGGAAATTAGTTTAAGAAAAATTATGAAACGATCCGTATATGAATTCTCACGGGGGAAGACACGGCAGTGTAAGCTGTATTGCCGGTTCTAAACATCGATAGAGCAATAACTCTGTGTTGTTCCACTGTATGTGAATAAGTGATTAGGTGCCCTCGAGTTGTTTCCCTTCATCATCAGCTGATTATGATACTAATTAAATTCAAATTAGTAAATAATGACACTCGAACCTGTGACCATTGGTTCAATATTCCCCTGGTCCAACCATTGGGCCATCAGTTTTATGGTAACCTCAAACTCGGCACGAACTAAAAAGTTTTCAATGACTTATCTCTGTCGTGCCGTGCAGCTGTGGATTCTTCTCCCGGCCAGTGTATTCCCTCCTTTTTACGACATGGAGTCCTTTAAGCGTAACGTGAAGAGTTTTGTATGCAGGCCGGCAAGACAGCGTTGACCACCGATGGATTTAGATAGAGTCGCCGTTGTGTTTGGACTGTGCCTCGTTTACCGTCAGAGAGAATATCGTTAATGTGCCGAGCCATTGTAAAAAAAATCATTAGAGTTATATAGGTGATATTTTTTATTCAATATTGTATCCTGGGTTTTAGAAATAATAGTTTATTATTTCATAAAATTGCATCTAAAGCACAGCCCCGGATGGTAAGCACAATACAACCCAATACCTCTTCACGTTGCTTCAAGGACCCGATGGTGTAAGAAGAAGGGTAAAACGTCTGAAGATGATTCCACAGTTTCACGGTACGACAAAAAGAAAGAACTTTATAAACATTGAGAAATTTTTAAACCTGTGCCAAGATGAGTGTTGCCGTAAACCTGGATTCTAAGCCCAGTGCGTGTGGATTATTGAAGGGAGAGGAAGAGATAGATTGAGCTCTATAGAATGCTCACCATGACTTAGTATACTCTTCTTCTGTATTATGCAGACGTTGCGTTCTTGGACCTCTCAGAAGATCTCTTAAATAAAGTTGGTCGTCTACCCAATACCATGCCAGGTTGAAATGACTTCTTGTTTGGCAACTTAGGAATGTAATAATACATTGTCTTCGTTTCTCCATACTTAATCATTCCGAATCCACTAAATATTTAAAAACTCTACCTCAATCTCTCGCGAATACGCACAATACACAACTATGAACTTCTGATTTTTTATTCTCATTATACCAGGTCTTCATACCAATTTCCGCGACCGATCTTTCCATCTAACTAGCCAACTCTCGGGATTCCTTCTAGTATTCGCTACATAGGTTTTACTTGGAGCAGTTGAATATCGGCTAGATTTTTTTTTGCTAAATATTATATTCACTTTGAAAATACTTTTCTCTTTTTCAGGTATTTAGTAACGCCTGCAATATGAACCAATGAGGACAGCCTGTCTCTGTAACTTATCCAGATTATAGAGGAGGTATTTTGCGGATCCATTCCAGAGATACGAACAGTATTCCATACACGGCCGAACTTGTGCCTTGTAAAAAATGTACAATTGACTGGATGTGAAAAGATTTTTCATTATTTAAAAATTAATAGCAACATGTCCCAATACTATTATACCTAATCGTTTGAGCGTAAAGATGAATATTAAAGTTTGTTACTTAGATATAGTTTGTGAAGACCACAATTATTAAACGGTGGCACCTCACGCTAGTTTCAAACGGTTCTAAACTATGCGATGAGCCAGACAGTCTCTTATTACATTACAACTTCACCCTTTGTCCTTTGTGGGTACGACAGTGTGCTCCTCAGACTCAAAATTAGAGATATTTAATATCGGAGAGGTCACTGCGATAATTGTTTGTCATCGCTGTACCATTTGCCAGAATGAATTATTTTCATGAGTTTATTAAGTGGATATATTTCAAATTTCATTTTATCCTATCTGCCTTATGTTCTTCAATATTTAAGCTATTTTATTAACTTACTGAACGCAGTCAATCAATATTATACTAAGCCGAAAATGATACTTCGTGCTATCATTTTGAATTCGACTTCAAATTCACTAATCAATTTGTCAATAAAAATTCTAGAGCTGATTTTTTGGGCGAGATAAATGAAAGAAAGAATGATGATTTAAGAGAGGTAGGCCAAAGAGAAATGTCTTAGGAGGTTTTTGCACCTTTGTTGTAAAAAAAAATCTCCCGATGAGTGGGAAGGGTTTTTTTTTTTTTTTTTTTTTTTTTAACGTGGAGGAACCCGTCATGGGTACACACCCGCCCGGGGGGACGAGTGGTTATGTGAGACTCCTACTCACTAAAACTCCACGGTGTACCATCCGCCGCCACGATGGGGGGACGCGGGACCTGCATGTAGCATACTACCGCGTCGCCCCGACGGCCGGCCCGGCACTGCCGGGCCCCGGCCTAAATAGGAGACAGCTCAGTACACCCTAGCCGTCTCCTCCGTCCGCCGAACCTGTGCAGTGGGAAGACAGGCCCCCCGACCCGTCTCCCCTGGTTCGGCTAGGGTGGCGGGAGTTGGCGAATGAATCGCCGCCTCATCTGGGCCCCAACTCGGATCCTGTGTCCTTCGACTATAATGTGTGCCCCAGGAGGCGGCCCACACCGGCGCCCATGAAAAAGTAAGGCCTCGGTCTTCTCAGCCGCCACCCTGAGGCCCAACGACTGTATGCGCCACCTCTCCCCAGCTCTCCCCCTGGGCCACGACAAGGGTGTCGTCCGCGTAACAGATTATGCGCGTCCTCGAAGGGAGCGCTACGCGGAGCACCCAGTCGTAGCCCATGTTCCACAGGAGCGGCCCAAGCACCGACCCCTGTGGAACACCGCATCCTACATGGCGCCGGGCCACAACTCCTTGGCCGTTCGCGAAGACGACCTCTCTATCCTGGAGGTAGTCCTCCAACAGCCGCCGCAGGTACGAGGGCACTCCGAAAAACCTGAGTGCCTCTCGAATGACACCATGCGGCAGACTGTTGAAGGCGTTGGCGATGTCAATCGACACCGCCAGCAACCTACCTCTCCTCTGGGTCGCCTCCGCGGACCACGCCTTCAGGGTGGAGAGGGCATCCAAAGTTGAACGCCCTCTCCGGAAGCCGAACTGCCGGTCCGAGAGTTCCGGCCCCACTTCCTCCATGTGCCGGATTACACGGGAGGCAACTATGCGTTCCAGCATCTTTCCCGTGTCATCCAGCAACACAAGGGGCCGGTATGAGGACGGGCAGTCCGGAGGATGACCCCCCTTCGCAAGAAGGCAGAGCCGCCCCACCTTCCAGAGCTTCGGGAACCGTCCGGCTGATAAACAACGGTCGAACAGCTCCCGCAGCTCTCCCCTCATGTGGCCCAGCGTCACGCCTAATAGTTGGCCCGGAACTCCGTCCGGGCCAGGTGCCCTACGCTTATTACGGAGGCGCTTCATCACCAGCCTCATCTCTTCATCAGTGATGAAGCAGGGCAGCAACTGCTCCTCCACAAAAACGCCCCCACTTGACATGGGAGGTGGGAGGAGCTCTGGAGGGTCGGGCAACAATGTGGCCACGACCCTCGCCAGGATCTCTGGATTTAAGGTTTCCGTTAAAGGGGGCGCCTGCCTTTGGAACTTTTTCCTAATCATCCGGTAAGGGCGCCCCCACGGATCCCCATCCAGGGTCCTCAGGAGCTCCTCCCATCTCTCATTTTTGGCCCGGCCGATGGCTACCTGCAGTGACTTTTTGCACTCCCTGTAGGCACCATACAGCCGGGCCTCCTCCCCGGCTTGCTGTGTTCGCCGCCGGCGGCAGCGCTGGTACTGCCGTCGTGCCGCGGAGCAGGCCACCCGGAGATCAGCTATCTCCGGGGACCACCAATACACCGCCCGTCTGTTTTGCGGGTGGCTATTACTCCGCGGCATCGATGCGTCGCAGACCGCCGTGAGGGCCTCACGGAAACGGTCTGCAGACGCATCCACATCTTCATCCACTTGAGCTAGCGCTCGCCAGCTCTGAACAATGGCCGCCTCTTCCGCCAGCTCCCGGTCGAGGCGGCCAAGAACCCATCGAGGAAACGCCGTTCGCCGACGGGTGCGAAGCGCCAGCTCCCCTGGGGAGGTGGAGACTTCGAACCGAATGTATCGGTGATCCGATAAGGTCTCCACCTCTTCCAGAACCCGCCATCCATGCACGCGGCGTGCGACAGACGGCGTGGCAAACGATACTTCCACCACAGACCCTCCGTTCTGCCGCACGTACGTGTACGTAATACCTCTGTTGAGGAGGGACAGTCTAACCTCAACTGTCCACTCCTCAACCGCCGACCCTCGCGGGTCCGTGTTCGCCGCCCCCCATGCCCTCGACTTAGCGTTGAGATCTCCAAGTAGGACGATGGGAAGCGGTGACAGCCGCCTTACCGCTAGCCCCAGGGAGTCGAGGAACGCCTCGAACTCCACCAGGGCCCGGTTTGGGGAGAAATATACACCAATAATGACGTGTTCTCCCCGCGCGGCTGCCACGAAACCAGCGCCCCTCTCCTTAACAGAGAGGGGTGGTCCGGAACTGTGGATCGCCACAGAGCCATCCAGGTCCCCAACCCAGTGAGGCTGATCAGGGACATAATACGGCTCCGCAGCGACCGCAACGTCAATGTTCCACTCCGCCACAGACTGAACAAATAAATCTTGTGCTGCGGCGGAGTGGTTTAAGTTCCCCTGAAGGTAACTACCATTGGCGTGATCCATTAGTGAATCATAGTAGTTACCGCCAGGATGGGACTCATGGCCCTAGCAATAGGTGCAGGAGCAGCTCTACCTTTGGAGGGAGGCGGCTTGCAATTTGCTCCCCCCATGACGTATTCTGATGACCTTCCAGCATCAGAACATATAGCGCAACGTAACTTTTCTGCTGCACAATTTGCCGCCATATGTCCGGCATCCCCGCATCTAAAACATAGTGCCCCTCTAACGACTGCTGAAGGGCATAGAGGGCGGGTGTGACCCACACCCATACACTGAAAACAGCGTATGGGCTTTTCCTCAAGGAATCAGATGCGGGCTACACTCCAGCCAATTAGTAGCCTTCCGGCCTCTGACAACACTTTGGCCGTAGCAGCTGGTAGAGAAAGGTGAATTGCACCAACGCCCCTCCCATAGGTGCGTATTTCTCCAGCCCTTATTTGGGCTGGCTCGCACCCACCTTTAGCCGCCACAGCCTCCACCACTTCATCCCTCGATACCGATTCGTCCAGTCCGACGATTCGAATATCAGCCTTCTTAACAGGCCTCGTAATGGTGGCGACGTCTGCCAACACCGTCGTCAATTTATGGGCCAAGGTGTCTGCTCGTTCTGGCCCCAGGGCACCAGGTATTTCTATTATTTTAGCTCCCGCCGCGGTGGACCGGACAGAGAGATCTGTGATTCCACACTCTGTCAAGGAGACGCTCTTCCGCGCCCTCAAGAGGACTGACGTGTAGTCGATCCCCTTTTCCACCGCCTCTGGCTGCAGTGTTATTATAATTGCAGCAGAGCGTGGAAGGGCGGGGGACTTGCGCTTAGCCTTTGGCCCCTTTTTAACAGGAACCAAAGCTTCCTTCTTCTTTTTGTTTTTTGGGCGACGTACTACTGTTGTCCACGTTGCCTCCTCCGACACCGACTGGGCCTTAGCAGGAGCTGAGGCTGAGAGAGGAACCCATTCCATTTCCAGAGGAGTGGTAGTAGCTGTCGACACATTCCTAGCAGCAGGCATAGGCTTAGTTGGCTTTGGCAGTGCACGCTCAGGCCCTGCCCGCTTTGACTTTGGCTTAGTAGGTTTTGGCCCTGCAGGACCAAAAGTGGCCAATCTTTTATCTGCCGCCAATGGCGGGCGGATAATCTTCTCAGGAGGTAGACGGTTCTCGATGTTCTCTAAGCGGGCCATAAGCATATTGCCTAGGGAATTGTGAAGAGAAGAGCCGAGTGCCTCTACGGCGACTGCAAGTGCTTCCTGCCAAGGTGGCTGGGAAGGCTCAGATTGTGGCTGCGATGGAGGCAGGACTACCCTCTTTTCATTGGCTTCGCGTCGCCATGACAAGACCTCTGCTTTTAAATCGTCTACCTGTCGGCGCAGATTTTTAGTCTCCCTTTGTAGGCGAATGGTTTCTTCTACCTCGGTACGCGTAACGAGCGCATCTACAACTTCTTTCAGGGCCCTGGCTGCACCCTTGAGCTGTTTTATGCAGGTGCCCTTTAAGTTGCCAGATTTACGGCAGACATCATAAATACTGGCCACCTTGTTCTCTGCTAGGGTCTTCAACCTATCTGCATCCAGGGTCGCAAAATCTAAGGTAGCCTCCAGATCTTCTATCCCCGCATCAGCCACCTTTAAATATGACCTTCTGGTAAGGCCACGGTCTAAAGATCCACCAGCGTCTCCAGCGGCGGATCGTCCTGAACCTGCCGAACAGCCAGGATCTTGTGCTCTACCCCTCCGGTCTAGTTCTACCTTCGAGGATTTAGCTACCGTCTCTCCCACGTCAGGCGCCGTGGTAACCGTCAACACGGGTCGCTTACGACTCGACCCACGTTTTGACAAAATTGTACTCAAATCTGTCTCAGACTGAGCATCAATGCCTTTCTTGCCCTTACAAGGCAGTAAATCCCCCGTAGTACCATCGCCGGTACCACCATCGCTACCATTAAGACTACTTAAAACTATATTGGATTTGGATTTCTTCATTTCTGATCCCACGAGTAGGGGGGAAATAAAGGTCCGCCCAGGCAGTGCCCCCTGTACCTGGGTAAGCCTAGCATAACCCGTTAATAGAGTCGGCCGGTTCTCTAACGGGGGTCGCACTAAGGACTGATCAACCCATCAGCCATGCATCCTCTCGCGGTGCGCCGCCGCTTAGGATTGAGGTAATTTTTTATAGAGGTTTTCTTCCTCGTGGTCCGGGCGGTTAAGCCAAGACCCTCGGTCCCATACGAAGTCGCGAGACATGACCACGACACTTCGTTGGGATTACGAGACCGACGATGGTAGGTAAGGCCAGTTGCCCTACCTACCTGCCCGACAACAGTGTGAGTGTATGTCGAGCCCGTCCGTGCTACGTCGTTCGCCCCCTCTGATACTCAGAGGGATGCCAGACGTAGCCCCCCCACGTCAGGTATTGGCCGCCGACCAAGAGTTAGTCGACGTTGCCCGGGGTGCACCACGAGGAGGTTCCTGACACCGCACCCCAAGTGGGAAGAGCTTGCACAACAGAGACTAAACTAGCGTAACTCTGTTAAGAAGGCAGTAGACGTATTTGAAGATCATCGTTTAAAAGATCTCGATGAAAATCGCCTTTTAAAATATAACCGTCCTAAGCCTTTCTAAATTTACTCTGTGAATTCTTCTGGTCAGCTACACTGTGCGCCTTGTGACCGTACCTTTAAAATAAAGTTCGGTTTCGCGAGCCACATTCGCTCCCATTACCGAACTGGGTTCGCTGTTGACGGATACGTCAAGAAGGACATCCTCATCATCATCAGTTAAAAATCATTAAAGTCTAGGTGCATAGTTAAGTCCGTTTGAAGACCGCTACATAAGGCAACTGTTTACATCTGCGTTATAACTTTGAAATTATATTAATATACATAAATACATAAAACTCACACAACTCCATTTTTTTATTGTCTTGTTAGGAACAGATTTGAATAAGGAATTTGTAGGTGTCCATTCAATTATAATTAGAATTGCTAAGCCTCTTAACATTCTTGGTAACGATGTAGCCAAACTGTAAACGGAACATATAACAATAAATACTGCTAATTATAGCGCTAATAGCGCAATACTAGGCTCCGATATAGCTGAAGTTTCATCCCGAAGTATTCTGGCGGCTGGCCAATGTTACAAACTTACATAAAGTTTATCAAATTAATTTTATTTTATGTCCTTTTAGTGCATTTGATGGAAGTACACTGGCTTCAATGCTGAAGTCCTCAGGATCTGAGGAAAGAGTTTTAATAGTAAGTTTAGTTGAACATATTATTATAATTTTTTAACTTGATAAGCAAATTGGCATGTAATTCGTGACATATTAAACGCTCCCTGCAGCCCATGTTCATCTATAAATGTCCATAATCAAGACTCCCGACCAGCATGAATGTTTTAACTATACCACATTATGTTGTCTGTAACATGTTTTTATTTTTTTACCATTATTATACTGTTCTGAAGCAAACATTATTCATTAAATACATAATTATTAAATAAACTAGTTTTTCTTAAATAACTGAAACCCTTCAAATTTGTTATTGAATTACTCACCTTTTCTTACTCCTACGTTTTCTTAAGTTTTCTGTAAGATATCGGTTAATATTTTTTAATAAATCTGTAGTACTCTCTTTACTTTTCATATTTTTTCAAAATTTGCCTATAGGCACATGTTTATAAATGACGCTGATCATGAATATGCTATTAATTTTTTTTGTCTGTCTGGCTGCTTGTATATCTGAATTTAACTCAAAAACGACTTCACCGATTCGTATTAAATTAGTGTATATGAGATGCGTATATCGTCGATAAATTGTTAGGGTATAAGAAATTTAAATTAGTACTTTTAGAAATCGTAAAAAAAAATCAAAAAAAATATTTTTATCATTTCTCAACCGGTTTTTATGAAAATTTTATACGGGAAATGCATGCTACACCTTAATTAATACGGCATATATAACAATACTAGTAAAAAATAAAATTACGGGATGTCAATAACTACTGCGTAGTAACAAACGCGTACGGAGCCGCGGGCACACCGCTAGTTATAAATAATAATAAAATTGAATGCTAAAGGAGGGATAAGAGCAGTTTAAAGGCATAAGAAACTTACAGAAATTAGCCGTTATCCTGAATAGGCAGTTGAAGCGCAATGTGAGGTAGTTGTATGGAGGAAGTTTCGCGAACTTTGTCGTCCGTCCAGTACAGTATGTTCCAGGACCTTGGGGTAACTAATGACATTGAGTTTAGCTTTTAGACCTTTCAAATGGCGTTTCTTAACCTGAAACTATAATAATACATTTGTTAACTTCGAAAGTTTGAGCATGTAAATCTATATATTAATACGCGAAGAAAAAACTTTTTACCCCTTTTTAAGCGAATTGCCTGCACGGAAGATTGTGAGATTTGGCGTGGTTAAACTTTATACGGAGAAGGAGTGCAGAAAGCTAAAATTTATTTATAACATCTGTTAATAATATATTAAAATAAATAAATAAATACTGCGAATCCTAACTTGACAAGTGCCATTGAACTTAGACCCCCCAAAATAGACATTGACATTCAACGAAAAGTGACAGCAAGTGATGTAGATAATACTTATTGTTTAGGTTCATGAATACTGCAAATATCAAACAGAAATTAGTTTATGAACAAGTAGTTGCTGGTTGAATTTCGACCTTAGGGCGATCGCTAGTTAAATTATATACAGTAAAAATGTACAATCACATGCTATATATAACTGAAATATGTAAAAAGATAACACGGTAGATGCTATGAATGATATTATATTCTTTATTGCACATAAAAGTACAATTGGGGGACTTAATGCTAAAAATCCTTCTCTACCAGTCTTTCATGGGAGCAACAGAACGGTATATGCTAGGTGTGCATAATATTTAGTTTAAAAAATTCTAGCCGATATTAAACTGCTCGAGGTAAAACACCTATGGAGCAAACACTCGAAGAAATCACGCGAGTTGGCTTGTTGGAAGTTGATAGGATGCGTACTCCACAGTCGTGCTGCTGTTCCGGCGAAAATTCTGTCGCGGAAATTAGTAACATGACATGGTATACTGAGAATTAAAGAATCTGAAATTTTTTGTTATCATTTGCTTATATATTTCCATATTTAGAGGATTTGGGATTACTAACAAACAACACAAACCAAAGCAACGGCGGCAGTCCATCGGCTGTTGAATATACATTGGCTGATCCCCAAACGACACTAAGTACAAGAGAATCACTGTGACGGGTTTATCGACTTGCTCATGATGGTGAAGACCCGGTCGAGTACAGATCACTATCACCTCGCATGTTTGACACGACATGCCAAAGCGTGCCGCTACGGCGCGGCGGATGTTCACACCTCGTGTATGGTGGTCGCGATTCAATCGAATATAATTTTTATGTTATATCATCTACAAAATATAAACTTGGTGTATTAAAAACATTTGAAGGAAATAAATAGAAATCTGTGAATGTAGATTTTTTCATTAAAATCCAGTTCCTCTGAGAATATTATTCTCGACGTTTGACTTACATTCAATCGAAGTATCGTTCGTTTATAATTTTCTTGGTTCGAAATTTTTTGGATATATGTAACAATGAAATAATGCAGTTAGGTTTGCGAGCGAGAGTATACCAGCAAAATCTCTCTATAACTTACTAAGAGACTTTGGCCTATCAAGAATTACAGTAAGTTATATTTTAGAACGAGTAGCTTAAGTACTGTGGTACTTTACTGACAAGTTCTTACAAAATTTGGCTTGGCAGGGAGGGTATCGCGAGCAGTGAAGTTGAGCGCTGATGTGCATCATAAAGGGGCCTCCTGAACCTACACCTGGGTCACAAGAAGTCTCCTGTTTCCCTTCCTCGGCCACAGCAGTCAACCGGCATCCATACGGTGAATTCATCGAATGCTAAGATGTTTGCGTCATAAATTTTATTCAGTACTTGCTACTATAAAACTTTTTAATAATAAGCCAACATAGAAATTCTTGAGATAGATGTTTTTTTTTAAATATACCTACAATAAAGGTGACATACAAGCATATGACCCGCCTGATGGTAAGCGGCTACTATAGATGCAATGCAATTTTTTCCGAATTGATTCACCATTATCTTCACTGCTTATTTCGCACGTTACTTTATCTAACAAAATAGATCCTATTACCTCGCCACATAACATAACTATAAAATAAAAAAAAAACGGATAATCATTCTCGCGTGAAAAGAACATAAATGGACAGAGAGACGTTAGAATATGAATAGAAGATGTAATAAGGTTGCCATCTCGCCTGCTCGCAGTAGCCGCGGCGTATAACCGGGTGGCAGAGCGCGGGCTGCTTCCACGCGAGCGAGCATCTCCCGCGCCGCGCGCCGTGCCGCACCGGGACAAAGCGACCCCACACAAAGGACTAACAGAATCGCTCCTATAAACGTATATTATTCGACTGACTTATCGCATTTCTTGAAGGAATTATTATTAAAAAAAAATTGGTTAAATTTGTGACTTGACTTAAAGGAGCTATTGATTGTAGAATATTTTGCTTTGCTTTGTTTGCCTGGTTAGTTATTACGCTCAAGTTGAAAATATATCACAACACCAATTATTGGTGTTTCAATAGTTGAACTTAAAGATAAGTCCCTTATCTAGGATCTAGAATTTCTAAAATTATATTCTATATTGGGCAATTGTTAGATTAATACGGCGAAACACTTGACACAGACTGTAATTGCTTCCACAGAATTTATGAATTAAGAAGATGAGGAGTAAAATGGCATTTTTTGTAAATTTTACTTTATAAAAATATTTTAAAGGGTACTTTTGACACGCAATTAACATACACGACTTGTATGTTACTAAATTATATACAGTTGAAGATTAAAAACTATTGTTCTACTGTTTATTTGTTACGTTTTGATTTATTTATTTGAATACATTGTTTCTCGAATGTATGTATGTTTAAATCTTTCTTTGTATGACACGCTCTGTAGTCTAAACGGCTTGATAGATTTTAGTATACGAGGTGTCGTTAGATTCGTCTTAATTAGAGACGCTATATAATATTTATGTACAAAATCTGGAAATCAAATAAAAAGCGAAAATAGAGAAATATATACTTTTAATCAACTGTTTTTATTACAGTCGGTTTTTATTTTTCCTTTTCAATAATTTTTTTACCAGATTAGTGCTGTTTCATTTTGATATAATTGATAGAAACAAAGTTCTGACTTAAAAATAGAATAATATAATAAATATAGGAGTACGTTCAAAGACCAAACAATATGCGTACGTAACAAATCAGTCCGCGCATTTATATTACGAGTTCGTAAAACGTGGGCTGATATAATTGGGAGTCCGAATGTGATTAACGTAAGAAAAGAATGAGGTAAATTGAAAACGGGCGATAAGGGCCCCCGATCGTAACTCAAGGGTTGGACAGCCTTATCTGGAATTAAGGTCTGTGTTACGCGACGGACCATGAAACAGTATTTATAGCTTTTGTATGTATCAGACTATACGCAGTATCTGGGGTGTGAACTGTTAAGTTTCTTTTTTGTACATTATAATTATGGAGTTGACCTCTAAAGCACAAGTAATTATGATCGAGTATATAATAATCGTCCACGTAGTATTTTTCGTGTATGAAAAACAGCAACTATTAATAAAAACCTCACCTCGCCTGAATCTCACCAGACGGTATTTGACCCGTTTAAGCTTTGATAATACCCAACTAAAATAATTTGAAATGTTAATCCATATAATACTTTAACAATCATACCGATATTATCTAAAATACATTAAGACTGACGGCTATGCTCGAGATCCTGGATTCGATTCCCAGGTCGAGCAAATTCTCAGTAGCAGCTCGGAAATTGGCTTTGTGCCCGATTAATTGCAATAAGCTTGCCTCTTATTTTACATGGGACCAAAAATATATCCGACGAACTTTGGGTATACATCAGTACACCTCTGCCTAACCCTTCGGGAAATATACATGCATAAAGGCATACAAAAATGTTGAGTTTTCCAATCCTTTACGAAATGATTAGTTTATTTAATAACTTTTTTTTTTATAAACCACTATTTTCCAGCTTTATCCTATAGAGTTTATAGTATGTCCTGGCTAGTGTAATTTAAAATAAATCTTGGTAGCCAAAAATACCAAACAACGATATGTGTCGTAGAAATGTATATTAAATAGATTTTGTTACTAATTTAAATATTTCAAAATATCCTTAATATTTATCAAAAAGTTATTTAAAAATATTAATAAAAGCCCCTCCTTAAATTATTAATATATGTGCTTTCAAAGAATATACTTAAGTGTGACAATAAATATCCAACCAATTTTGTGATAATTTAAACCAAGCCGTGCTATCTATGCTCTTTTTTCCTTTAAAAAACCTATTTTTATTGAAAATTATGTAAAGAAATAAATTTAGATTAATTTGGTATCCTTTCACTTTATTTCAATAAATATTCTCAATACATTACAGAGTTACGTGTTTAAAAATCGGTCAAGCCGTTTATGAGTTATTTCCGGATATACAGAAAACTGACAGTTATTTTTTAAATTTCATATTTGTGATCAGATTTTATAATAGATAATTATGTAACAAAACATTTTTTTAAAGTTTGATGTACAGACAGAGCTACAGATATATCCGTATAGATGAATCTATCAGATCATTCATTTTTTTAATGTGAGAATATTATTGTAGTAGAATTGTCATTAATTTATTTGTACTATTTTATTAAAGATTAAGTGATGTCAACCTTTTTTGAATAAAATCGGATTGAGTTTTCATACATGTGTCAAAATAAAATTTATATCAACTTCGAAGCAAATCACCGCCAAAATAACTTTCTGCTCATTTTTAATCCCGTTAAAGAATGAATTTCAATAAAATACGAAACACGTCTACCATCAATTCTGTTAAAAAAGGGTTTATGCAAAATTTGAAGTAGATTGGACCAAAAAATCACGTTGTCCCATACAAATTTTACCCCCATTTTTCACCACCTTAGGGGTAGAATTTCGGAAAATCCTTTCTTATCGGATGCCTATGTCATACAAAGAACAAACCCTCCAAGTTTCAGGTTTCTACGACCAGCGGTTCAGGCTGTACGTTGATCCGTCAATCATTCAAGACAAATCATTTTATATGTATAGGATACATCCTATATAGGATAATTATTAACTCTGATCCCGGGTATGGCATATATGCCAATTTTACGCTAATTTTTGTGACGTAATGGAGCCAAAGAGAAATAAATAAATATTCAAATGAGAGTTTTTTGTCACGTTTAGTCTACTAATCGTACAATTGAAAGCTGCATGGACATCATATGACAGAAGTTCGATATAATAAATTTAGGCATCAATGATAATAATATGAATATCATAAATTATATAATAACTAGCTGTTCCCTACGGTTCCACTCGTGTTAATTTTATCCGACAAGCAACGCACCGCCAACGCTCCCATGAAGTCTATCATAATTGTTCTTCCCACAAGTACAAACTATTTTAATTTTTCATTATCTCCTAAACTATGTATCTAAATAGCATACTCTTAAAGGGCAAAATTTAACTTTATAAAATTGTCTTTATAATGAAGTAGCTTTTGTTTGTAAGGATTAATATGCCATGTCTAGAAATAATTCTTATAAATCACTTTTTAATTTTCAACAAATCTTTGTCACTAAATACCTTATTGTGGCTTATCTATAAGAGATAAGCATATGCTAGCTCTGACTTTTTTAGATACACTAATATTATTGTAACACATTGTATTTCCGTATCATTATTGATTACGCCAGCGCACGCGATTAAAGTAGTTCGGAAGGGTCTCGACTTCCGACATACGTAAGAAAAATCAATATTTAATGGTATCTGAGAGCTGTAGCCTAATTTTAAATAGCCTATACTCGAAAGTCTGGCTATCATACATAAGAATTTTTCGATTTCGACTGGTAGTTGCAGAGATTAGCATGTTTAAACAAACAAAAAAAAAAAAAACAAAAAACTTTTCCGCTTTATTATATTAGTATAGATAGATAGTGTTAAGCTCTTTACTAAGATTCCAAAGCACATTAATGATTTTCCAGACAATGAGTACAAGGATCATGTAAAGCGGGGTTTACTGTCAAAAGGTTATATATTACAGGGTGGATAATGTCTGGAAATGACTCCTTCTCTGTGCGTCCACTAAATTATTATTATTGTTTTATACTATAACACCTTTGTATAGTTAGAAAAAAAAGATAAACTCGATCGAGATTCTTTCCGGTTCTTCTCGATGTTTGGGATATTTTCCGAATCTGTAGTAGTGTTTTGACGTTTATAAGTGCCTTCTAAGGGCCTAAATTGAATAAAGATATTTTTGATTTTTGTAAACTAAGTTTGCTGTCTTTTATACATACATAAATCACGCCTATTTCCCAACGGGGTAGGCAGAGACCACGACCTTCCACCTGCTACGATCCTGGCGTACCTCTTTCGCTTCTTCGACATTCATTAATCTTTTCATTCATGTTCGTCGGTTTAGAGTTCTCTTGACCTTACTTTCTTCAGAACGTCTCCGATTTGATCGATAAATATTCGTCTAGGCCTTCCTCTTCCAATGTTTCCTTTCACACTCGCATCATAAATTTGTTTAGTCATTCTTCTTTCATTCATCCTCTCAACATGCCCAAACCATCTAAGCATCCCTTTCTCAATCCGTGTGACTATATCTTCTTTCACACCACAAAGCTCTCTCATCACACTATTTCTTATCCTATCACTCAATTTCACTCCTAACATACCTCTTAGCGCTCTCATTTCTACTGCATTTATTTTACTTTCATGATTTTTCTGCCACACCCAGCTTTTACTTCCGTACATGAGTGTTGGAACCAACACTCCTCTATGCACAGCCAAACGAGCTTTCATAGAAATACTCTGGCTGCTCATAAAGGAGTGTGTGGGGGCCGGATACTTAGAACGGCGGATTAAAGCCGTCTAGTTTTGTGATTCGCCGGTCCCGGGACTTCCTAAATCCTATCAATTCGGGATTTGTTCAGGCCCACCAAAAATCACTGAGCCCGGCCGAACCGTGCCGACTTACCTGGGGTTGCCGTTGATGCGGTGTCCTTGACCGGGTGCAAATCCACACTGGTCACTGTAGCGGCCGCCGTTGTCAGAGTTATTATATCTGCTTAGGTACACACAAAACTGTTCCACCACGAACAAGCGTTTTTTATGAAGCAATCACAGTACTTAATAAATTTGGAATGATGATAAGGCTCCGAACACTCCGACCAGACCGACGTCGGGAAACCGTTTTTTTTTTTTTGTAGAGACCGTGCGCGCCCCCAAGCGTCGAAACACAGACAACCGGAGCACAGGTAAAAAATAGTGTTGCCTGAACATCCCGCCGCCTAAGCAAGGTCCGCCTTGCTTACCTATTCCAAAGTTACCGATGGCAACCTACACAATTTTGAAACGGGTCTCATTAAAACTCCGCCCTGTGTTTTTACCTCCGTTACCCTAACAATTCCGTCTCTACCGGGTAATAATTTTACAATTCTACCTCGTCTCCAATGAAGAGGAGCTAAATTCTCATCTTTAATCAACACTAGATCGCCTAGTTTAGGTGGATCAGTAACCGAAGTCCATTTAAATCGCTGTTGAAGAGTATGAAGGTATTCGTTTCGCCAACGTGACCAAAAATGTTGAGGCATCTTTTGTAGCTGTTGATACCGAGACAACCGAGTAATTTTAACTTCCGCATAAGGATATTCGGGGAGCGCAACTAGCGGTTGCCCAATCAAGAAGTGTCCTGGTGTCAACACTTCTAAATCCAGCGGATCTGTACTAAGGGGACATAACGGCCGTGAATTCAAAATCGCCTCTATTTTAGTGAAGAGAGTTGTAAGTTCCTCAAAGGTAAGCTTAGTTTCACCGATAACACGCCTAGCATGAGTCTTTGCCGACTTAACGGCGGACTCAAAAAGACCTCCGAAGGTGGGGCTTGCAGGAGCATTGAACAACCACGTTATGTTGTCCCTAGTCAATTTCTGTTCTAAATCAGAATGATTGTTTCGTAAAAAGACGTACAACTCTTTCAAATATTTGTCAGTACCCGTAAAATTTGTCCCGCAATCCGAACGAATCAAAGATGGTAACCCCCTTCTGGAAATAAACCGAGTGAAGGCTGCTACAAAGGCCTCTACCGAAAGATCTGCAACTACCTCTAAGTGAACCGCTTTAGTCGCGAGACAGACAAAAACACATAAATAACATTTTTGTATTTTAAAGTTGCGCAAGGTACTAGATTTTATAAAGTAGGGGCCAGCAAAATCCGTGCCGACTCCGAGAAATGCACGCACGCTCGTTATACGATCCGGTGGTAAATCTGCCATGTAGGGTTGCGTAGGTTTTGCCCGAGTCCGATAGCACTGAATGCACTTAAATGTAATATGTCTAGTCATACGCCGAGCCGAAATAATTCAGTAATTTCTGGACAATATAGCCGCTAAAGTATTTGCACCGACGTGGCAATAAGTTTGGTGATAATATGTAACCAATAATTCCGTGAATTTTCCTTGGCCTGGTAACAATATGGGATGCTTCGCATCGTAAGACAATTCCGAATGTCTTATTCGTCCTCCGACCCGTAATAAATTATTCTTATCTATAAATAAACTCAACCGCTGTAAATGATTTTTAATAATTTTGCCGGATTTTATATTAGAAATATCTTCACCAAAAAATGATTCTTGTATTTGCCTA
Source organism: Saturnia japonica (assembly GCA_033032175.1). NCBI lineage: Eukaryota > Metazoa > Arthropoda > Insecta > Lepidoptera > Saturniidae > Saturnia > Saturnia japonica. The sequence goes on along the minus strand of CM065321.1, from coordinate 526,127 downwards.
ATCAAACTCATAAGAGCAATCCGTCTCTCCGATACCGAAACGTTTCCGACCTTCCGAACTAATTTATTTTTGCAATTATATACAAATCTTAACAGGTATGCCGTAACATTAACCAATTTATTGAAAGAACTAAAACGTTCTAAGAGATTAAAATCTGGATTCAAAAGTCCGATGTTAATAAATTTAGCCGTTGCTCGCAAACCAGGTAGTAAAACCGAAGGGAATTCCAAATAATTCTTAGGCCAAGTCTGCGAAGGTTGACATAACCATGGTGGGTTCCACCACAGGTCATGTGTCAATAACGCCGCCGCCGTGGAACCGCGCGATGCGACATCAGCACAGTTCATATCACTGGGAACATGTCGCCAAGTGATACTTGCTTTCGATGTCTTAATTTCCGAAACTCGATTTCCTTCAAAAACTTGAAGCTGGTGCGGCGGTGTCCGTAACCACGCAAGCACAATTGTGCTGTCACACCAGGCTGTAATGTCTTCAAACCGAATGCTATTCTCTGTACATGACACAATATGGTTCAGAACACCCGTAAGCAATTTTGCCCCGTTTAATTCCAACTTGGGAATAGTGAGTCTAGTTTTTAGAGGTGCTACTCTAGACTTTGCCATTAATAACTGAATCGCGCCTGTACCGTCCGAAGCTTCTGCGCGGATATATACCGCAGCCGAATAACCTACAGAACTGCCATCCGAGAAACCGTGGAGGCTATATCGAGCATCATAGCTTGGCTTTAAACAACGAGGCAGGAAGATCTCTTGTATTCTTGGCAAGTCCTCTATAATATCTTGCCACCGCTGAACTATATCAGCAGGGGCTGGAGAATCCCAATCAACCTTCCGCGAACCGTTATTGTTTTCAAGGCTGCTGCCTAGTAACGATTGAAGGATACGTTTTAATGAAAAAATAACAGGGCTAATCCAACCTAGCGGGTCGTATAGCCGAGCTACTAAAGATAGAATCTTACGTCGAGTAACCGTGCTGTCCGATGGTAAATTAACCGTGTACGTAAAACTATCCGAAACTGGATCCCACTGGATGCCTAAAACTTTAATAAGACCATTACTGTCAAAACCGTCAAAGTACCGCGGGGTCTCCAAATGGTCGGTAGGTAGACTATCTAATAATTGTGGCACATTGCTAGACCACTTTCTTAACTCATAACCCGCTGAATGCATTACTTGGATAAGTTCATCGCGTAGCTCTAAAGCATCTTCCAAAGTATCTTCACCGCCGTTTAAATCGTCTACGTAACTATTTTTAATGAGAAGACGTGACACGCGAGACATCTCCTCAAGCTGAACCGGAACTGACAGACTACAGCCCGAGGTATTGTTTGATGTCGAGTTGACCGTTCGGGATTCGTCATAAGCGATTTGATGTAAACATCGTATGGAAATATATGGACTGCATTTTAAACCGTAAGTATTAGTGCAAAGTTCATACACCAACAGTGGTTCCGATGGGGATGACCGCCAGAAAATTAATTGATATCGACGATCTTCAGGATGAATCCAAGTTTGTCTAAACATCATTTTGATGTCCGTCGTAAATACTATACGAGGCCACCGAAAATTCAAAATGATGTCCGTGATGTCATTTTGGAGTCGTTCGCCACAATATAAGCAGTCGTTCAACGAAACCCCTGAGCTAGTTTTCTCACTACCATTAAATACTACGCGAATTTTAGATGTATCTCCGCATTTTTTAAATACACCATGGTGTCCGATAAAATAATGTTCGAGTCCCGAACTAAAATCAAATGACGAAACTTGCATGTGACCGAGTTCTAAATATTCGTTCATAAACCCAACATATTTCTCGCGAAATTCCGGGTTCCTTGCCATTCTACGTTCTAATGAGTAGAACTGGTTTAAAGCTTTATTCCAAGAATCTCCCAATAATTTCCTATCACACTCCGGAAGGAGTGGAAGACGAACTGTATATTTACCGTCTAAGCCGCGTGACGTCGTAGTTAAGAATAGACGTTCACACTCCAAGTCTATAGGATCCCTAATTTTAGTCTGAGGTGGTTCCTCAGTACGCCAAAATTTTTCTACCGTTTCCAATAACGTATTTCCTATAAAATAATCCGTTTTATTATCCGATTGTACAGGGCCGAAAATCGCAAAATCAAAAATAGTACCTAAGGCATAAGGACCGTGTTTCCCTAAATTGATTTTATCGCCATTTAAAATTTTACCCAAAATATCGCAACCGAAAATTATATCTATCTCTTGTAATCGAGAACATGCCTTATCCGCCGAATGTATATTATTGCTATCACAATTTAAATTTAATCTCTCCGCTAAATAAGTAGTAGGTTTCTTTAAAACCACCGCCGTGACCGATAACAAGTTATTGGAACTTGTAGGTTTAAAATATATTGTAACAACTGATTGACTATTATGAGTCTGTAGCCCGCCGATACCTATTAAAGGTACATCATATAATGTCGATGCAAACCTAACCGAGAAACCAAATCATTTCGTACGATGGTCACTTGTGCTCCGAGATCTAGTAGAGCGCGCGCCTTAATGAAACTGTTACTTTGTTTTTTCACATCAATAACCACCGTCGGTAAAATAACGTTGTCAATAAGTTTAGGTACCGTTTCATCCGAAATATTATTTAAATTACGCGCACCTTCCAACTGAGCTGACGAAATGATTTTATTATTGGTATATATTATTGATTGCTATGCTAAATGATTACTGCGCGACCGGACGTTTACCGGGCTAGCAGATTCCTGACGGCGTCGCGAACGTTCTCCAGATCGCGCGCAAGTACACTCCGAGTTCTGACGACCGAGCTTATCGGCACTGCGTCTCCGTTCCGAGAGACTATTATGGCTTGACACATAGCGGCGATCATGTGACCTATCACCCGCACCGCCTGCGCTGTAACCGGCTGATTTGTTACCCGTATATGATCGCTTACTATCGTGATTACGATCTTGAGACCTAACACCACGATACATTGCCGACTGAGTATTCCGTGATTGGTTTGTTGCGGAACAAACCAATCGATGGTGACCTATGTGACCACATTTATCACATGGCACATATTTGCCACAAGTTACCGCTGTATGAGTTCCGAAACATTTAAAACAAAGGCCGTTGTACACTACCCACTCCCTTCGTGAATGTGCATTAAGTTTAATAAATTTAAAACATTCCGAAATGTTGTGATTGTTCATATTGCAGTACATACAAGTTTTCCGTTCGGTTGTATGTTGGTTTGTACCTACAAGATGAATCACCCGGTTCCGTCTAGTGTTGCTCGACCGTGGATGCTTGTTTGAATCTGACTGATTATTCGAAGTCGTCATATCCGTAGTAGCCGTATCTATATGGCGACACTCGTTCTGCAGAAATTCTAACAGTTGTGTAAATGTCGGTACTACCAAATTATTTCCGCCGTACTTTTGTTCAAACCGAGACTTCAAATCCGTAGGTAATTTAAGTAAGCTGATATGGAGCAATAAATAACTCCATTCTGATACTGGAAAACCTAAGTTTTCTAAGGCCCTTGATGATTCTAATAAGGGATTTAGAATTTCAGTACGAAGCCCGTTACATTTACTCATCGTTGGCAAATGTAAAATTCTAGCAATCTGACTGTCTGCCAATAACCGTTTGTTTTCATACCGGCCGCGTAAAATCTCTAGACCCGTATCTAAAGATTCGTCCACCATCGGCAAATGTTTTAGCAACGACCTAGGCTCGTTTTCGACGTGCGAAAACAAGTAATGGAATTTCTCCGTTTTAGAAATATCATTACGAGCTAAAACCAATGACGTAAACAACGAAATAAAACTTGTCCACGAATATACGTCACCGTCAAAATGCGCAAGATTTATGGTGGGCAAACGCGCAGATTGAGCACTCTCCGTGGGTTTGTGGACCCCTTCCAGATTGGGATAAGCCGCTGATACCGCCTCCAGCTGGTTATAAATTTCCTCAGCTTCCTTATATTTTTGATCATACTGCTGAACCAATTCCTCATCGGTCTCATCAGTCAAAAGTGCCTCATAACATTCATACAAGATGCTATACCGCTCATCTATTTTCCGTAAGCGCGCCGAAATCACTCCCGTGGCGTGCTTTTTACTGTTTATCATTTCCAAAGTATTGAAAAACCAATCATATTGAGTTTTGAATTTAATTGACTGTGGTTTGGGCATTTTACTATAAATTTAAACAAAATAAATGGACTTCCGTTAATTTCTGTATCGAATAATAAAATAACTCAGTGTACTCCTAGCCTAATAACAGTTTTTGAAGTACCGACCGAAATATTGTAAACCTATTATGTGAAATATTTAATGAAATAGATATTTTATGAACAATAATTAATGAAATTAGCCGTATCTATAGAAATACTAACGAAAAAGTAATTATTAACACAAAAAACTTCTTTTTTTTTTAACTACCCCGGGTTACCGAACCGAATACTGATATTTTTAGAAATTCTACCGAAATAAGATGTTAATTGATGAAGGATAATTTAAGCAAGCCCCTATCCTGCACGAAGGACCATGAAATGTGGGGGCCGGATACTTAGAACGGCGGATTAAAGCCGTCTAGTATTGTGATTCGCCGGTCCCGGGACTCCCTAAATCCTATCAATTCGGGATTTGTTCAGGCCCACCAAAAATCACTGAGCCCGGCCGAACCGTGCCGACTTGCCTGGGGTCGCCGTTGATGCGGTGTCCTTGACCGGGTGCAAATCCACACTGGTCACTGTAGCGGCCGCCGTTGTCAGAGTTATTATATCTGCTTAGGTACACACAAAACTGTTCCACCACGAACAAGCGTTTTTTATGAAGCAATCACAGTACTTAATAAATTTGGAATGATGATAAGGCTCCGAACACTCCGACCAGACCGACGTCGGGAAACCGTTTTTTTTTTTGTAGAGACCGTGCGCGCCCCCAAGCGTCGAAACACAGACAACCGGAGCACAGGTAAAAAATAGTGTTGCCTGAACAGAGTGTAACGCCCTATTCACCATATTACCGGTTTTTTTTTTTTTTTTTTTTTTTTTTTTTTTTTTTTTTTTTTTTTTTGAACTGACTACACTGTTCGCCTTAGGGGCCCTAAAGCCGCTGCGGCTTTTACAGCTTCACCGGACTTGGGGGCGAGCGCAGAGAGCACTCAGCCGCAAAAGTTTTGTGGACGACTCGCACGAGGGTGCCAAAGTGGCCGGACCTCGGCTCGGGCGGTCGTCGCGTTCGCAAATAGGTCGCGATCTATTCGAATCCCTACACCTATGATTCGAGCTAACTAAATATACACATAGGCACGTTCCCTTTCTCCTGGGAGGAAGGAAGGAACCGTGCGTATGTGTATTCAGTAATCGGAATGTTTCTACACTAACTAGCGCTAACTAACTAGCGTAAAAAAGAAAAAAAAAAAGGTCCCTCACAGAACCTATTTACCTGTGTGGTGTGCACGTGTGTATGTTCATACGTGTGTAGTGTTGTATGTAGGTAGCTAAGTGATGCACGTACAGTGTCACTTGTATCGCGCGGGCGGTTGCCTGACCCAAGGGTTTCACACCGAGGAACGGACCTAGGCTTGGGTTACCGCTAGAGAGGGTGGACGTGACGGGTGTGCTGGAGCGAAATTGACCGCCCGCCCTCTGCGGAGAGAACGGTGGTTACGCGGGCGTGGGCGCTGGCACGCTCTGTTTGGAGAGACGGATGTGTAATATTTATTCGAATTTTCGATGTGATCGTCGGGATCAATAAAAATATTGCGCGGCCGGCGTTTGCACCGGATGTCCGTGGGTGCCGGAACATAAGTGGCGGCTGTTTTTAATAACGGATTCACGTGGTTCGACGCGGTGTCGAAATACGAACGGGAGAGCTGTTTAACGTAGGCATGTATCGAAGGAAGCTCCATATCTCTATGGAGATCTACGCTTCGAACATACCACGGGGCCCCGGTGAGACGATAGAGGAACCTATTCTGTATCGATTGTAACCGTTTGAAACTCGACTCGGACATATGTGCGAACACGGCGCAACTGTATGTCAAAATTGGTCGAATACACGTCTTGTAGAGCGTGAGCTTATGTCGCGTGGACATTTTACTCACCAAACACAACAGAGGATGCAACCGGCCCAGGACCCACGCGGCCCTGTTCCTAACCTTACGGATGTGGGGTCTAAAGGAGAGCCTACTATCTAGGGTTACCCCTAGATATTTGGTCTCTCTTACATACGGAATCGGATTATCGTAGAGCTTAACAGGTTTAAGCTTCCACGGTATCTGTGACGAATCCGCATCGAAGAGCATCGCGGCGCTCTTCGAGGGATTAACGGCTATACGCCACTCGTTAAACCACTTCCCGAGAGTGGTCACGGAGCGTTGGACTTTGTGTCTGAGGTGGGATCTATTCCTATCTGAGGCATATAAGACTGTATCGTCAGCGTATAGCCCTACCTCGACCTCCGGGAGACGAGGTAGGTCACTGACGTACAGGTTAAATAGGCTAGGAGCCAGGATCGAACCTTGGGGAACGCCTGAGCGTATTGGACGGGGCGTGGACAATTCACCTTCCACTCTATAGCGGAAGGTGCGATCTGTTAAATAGTCGCGAATTATTTTAATTAGCCTATCGGGGACTTCAAAGCGGTACAACTTGTAAATCAATCCCTCGTGCCAGACCTTATCAAAGGCCTTGGCCACGTCGAAAAAGACCGCAAGTGTACGGCGGGGTTTATAAAGTTCAGCAAAATTAAATGCAACGTGCTCCGTGAGGCGGTGCACTTGATGAGTGCAAGAATATCTAGCACGGAAACCGAATTGCTCAGGCGGATAGAGGTCTTTCTCCTCTATTATTGGCTTGAGACGGTTCAGAAGGATCCGCTCGTAAATTTTCCCTAACGTATTTAGGAGACTGATTGGGCGATAGCTGTCGGGAAGCGACGCGCTCTTGCCGGGCTATTGCCTTTTTCCAGGCGGCTGGAAAATGGCAGTGGACTATGGCTACATTGAAGATGCAGACCAATAGAGCTATGAGGCGATCAGGAAGTACTTACAGTACTTCATTCCTGATCCCGTCGGGACCTGGTGCTTTTCTGAGCTTAAGGCTTTTTATAATGGAAAGAACCTCCTCAGACGTGACTGGGGACAGGGAGGCTGTCGCGGGGAGCTTATCCAGCTCCCGCACGCATCCATCGATACCCTCGACCCGGTCGGTATTTGCATCGACACTGTTCGGAGAGCACTGGCTCTCCAAACAAGTGGCGAGGCACTCCGCCTTGTCGCTGCTATCGAAGGCGAGCGGTATACCGGGACCCCTCTCGAGGGGGGGCATAAGATAAGAAGCCTCTATTTTGAGGCTGCGAGCTAGTTTCCAGTAAGCCAGATGCGACGGCCTTAGCCCTTCGACGAGGGCGTCCCATCTGTGACTCCTGAGTTCTAATATGCGGGCTCTAACCGCTCTCTGAAGCGCGCGTAAGCTTGCGCGGTTTTCCTCGGTCGGATAGTGGTCGTGCGCACGAGTCGCCGCGTTCTTTTCCGTCAACAACGCCCGCACGTCGGCAGGGAGTACGAAGCGGCGATCGCTTGCCTCTTCGACCTCTCTCGAGGCCTCTCCGATGCCGACCTGCAGGTGGTCGACCAGGCCACTTTGGTTGGCGGCTAATATCTGACGCGCTCTTCCTGGTATCCCTCTGCTTATCAGAGGGGACCGTGGAGGAGCGCCGGCTGGAGGGCCGTTAAAAGCTCCTGGGTGTGGCGTGTGAGCAGCGCACCCAGTACCGGGCTGGGGCCGATGAGGGCTCAGTTTTGAGCCCCAAGGGCCCAGTTCCGGGTAGCGGCTGGCGGGATCGGTTGTTTAATACCGGTCCCGGCAGGCGTACTGCAAACTTGACGTGAAAAAGGAGTAATGATGGATGCAAAATTAAAAAAGAAATTACCCCAGGAGGGTACCAGCTCCTCAGGAGCTGGAGAATCCCTCTCCGAGCCTAGCTCGGGCTGCCCCACGTTCTCTGGGGGGGGCAAAATTTTGCGAAATTCACGGATTGAAACGACGACTAATGCATGTATAAGGACAACCGACTCTGCTAAAATAATGACGACCAAGGCTTCACACCAAACTGACTTTGTTTCGCCGGTTGTGAGGATTGAGCGGGACCCATTGTTGGACTGCTTCTCCGTCAGGCACTGGAAGGATAGCTCTGAAAGCTTAGGGCCAGTGTCGGCTGCTGAAAGGAAGAGGTCTTTAGCCAAAGACAAGTCTGGTATTGACGAGGAGGACTTCCCTCCCAGTAAATTTACGACAGCGCGAAGGGGTAAAGCCCGTGAACTGGGCTCCTCCGGAACGCGAACGCACGCGCTTTTTACGGGCGAGGCGCCGCAGGACTGTTCCCTTGCTGGGAAAGCATCTGATAGGGATGGTGGCGTTGCGGATGACACCTGTGGTACTGCGAATGTGGAGGTGCTCGAGGGCATTGAGTTGCTCGACCCTGAAAGTCTCAGGACGCTTGCCAAGGAGAAGGTGGACGCGATTCTTGAGGTTGCCAAGAAATCTGGCAACCTCAAGGGTACGTACATCAAGTCTCTGAAGGAGGCGGCCTGGGCCTTGCAGGAGGTTACGTCAACTGCCCTGGCACGCACTGTGGCGAGCGAGACGCTCCTCCTTCGCAGGGAGACACGCAGGCTACGCCAAGAGGTCAACGATCTCAGAGCGGAACTTGTCGCCCTGCGAAGTTCAACGACGGCGCTACCTCCGTCGCCAATAACAGAGGTGCAATCAACGCTACAGCCGGAATTGGAGCCGGTGTCTTCCTGCCAGGAGTCTGACGCTCTGCCGAAAGCTCTGGTCAATTTCCTGGAGAAGAACTTGGCGGGGATGGAGCGGTCGCTCCGGCTGTCTATGGGGGAGTTTATTAACGCCCGCATAGAGGGCTTGGACGACCGTCTTCTCCCCGCTAGGGTGATAAGACCACCATTGGCGGCAAACAAAAAGGAGGCGTTGGGTTCTGCAGCTTCTAGGGTTGCAAAGCCCAAGACCGCGCGACACAAGTCTTCAGAGGCGCTGGAAATGGAGCTGACCCCACATCTGGACTCTAGCTTTGTTACTGCTCCGGTTTTGACTCCAAACTCCAATCCTGTTCCGGGCGAAGAAGGATGGACAACTGTCTCCCGTCACCGCAAGCGTAAAGCTAAAAAAGCGCGTGTCACGGAACCGTCGGCTGCTACGGCAAAGACTCCGGCTCCTCGCGGGATGAGGGTGCCCAAGACTAAAACCAAGAGGAAGCTTCCCTCAACGCCGCGATCGGCTGCGGTAATCGTCACTCTGCGGCCTGAGGCGGTGGAGAGGGGAGTGTCCTACAAAGCGGCCTTCATGGGGGTGAACCCAGACGTGATAGCCGATTTAGGTATTGCGAGACTGTCGCTTCGCCCCGCGGCCACGGGATCTAGGATCATACAGATCCCTGGCACCCGTGGTGCGGAGCAGGCTGATGGATTGGCGCAAAAGCTCCAGGAGGTGATGGCAGACGTGGCCACTGTGGCCATACCGATAAAAAGGGCTAATGTCCGGGTCATAGGACTCGACGAAACGGTAACGAGGGAAGCAGTGATCGCAGTGGCGGCGGCGAAAGGTGGCTGTCAGCCAGCCCTTATTAGGGCAGGCGAAATACGCCCCTATGGGAGGGGCAGTGGAGCGATCCACTTGTCACTTCCAGTCGCCGCTGCCAAAGTGCTGATGGAAACCGGGCGCTTTCTCGTGGGCTGGAGCTCTGCTCGCGTTCGCCTATTGGAGGAAGGGCCGCTTAGGTGTTTTAGGTGCCTTGATGTGGGCCATACCCGGCCTACTTGTACGTCGGCTGTTGACCGGGAAACATTGTGTTTCCGGTGCGGGGATCCTGGCCACAAGGCACAGCAGTGTGCAGCTAAACAGCTGCACTGTGCCTTGTGTGCCGACGCCAAGAGGCCGGCGGATCACTATATGGGCGGCGCCAAGTGCAGGCCGCCCATAAAGGAGAAAGCACCACCCACGAACGCTGGGAGCACCGTAGGGGTTGCGTAGACGTTGGGTAGAAAAGGGGGCGCTTTTCGCCTCCTTTCTCTGCCCTTGCTGAACCAAGGGGAGATGGGTCGGGGGGCCCGTCTTCCCATTGCACTGGTTCAGCCGTCTGGGAGACAGTTGGGGTTGTACCAGACTGTCTCTCTTTAGCGCCGTGGCCCGACTGGGGCCAGCCGCCGGGGCGACGCGGCAGATTGCAACCGCATTGCCCGCGGCGTCCCGCTATGGCGGCCGATGGTACACCGTGGAGTTTTAGTGAGTAGGAGTCTCACATAACCACTCGTCCCCCCCCGGGCGGGTGTGTACCCATGACGGGTTTCTCCACGTACAAAAAAAAAAAAAAAAAAAAAAAAGGTGGTCGACCAGGGAATCGATCGCAAGATCTACATCCGCAACGGACCCCAATACGTCCGGGATCCTATCTAAGCTGGACGAGGACGGCCTGTCCGCAAGATAATGTTTTAGCTTGGCATAGTCAACCACTTGGACCGAAGGAGGGCTAGAGTCGTCTGGTTGACCTAGCTGCATGATGACCGGACGGTGGTCGGAGTCGAGCTCGTGTACGACCCGAATGAGTCGTAACCGAAGCGCGATACCTTTAATGAGAGCTACATCAAGCACTGTCGGCATACAGTTGTCTTGAAAGTGGGTGGGAGTGGGTGGCGCTATGACATCAAAGTTTAGCACGTTCGTTAGCTCTTCGAGTTTAACCCCATTACTGGAGTCATATTACCGGTATTTACTCTCCTTCATATATCTCTCTCACACTTTCCATCCCTGGTAAACATCGATCCCAAGTATACAAACTTACTTACTTGCTTCAGTTCATCCTCATCAATCCGGACACATACTTCTGTCAAGTTTTCTTTCTTTTCAAATACCAAAACTTTCGTCTTCTTTGCATTTACTTTAAAAAAGTGAAAATTATGGAGTTATTTATGTTTTCTACGCTAGAGAAGTATTGACTTCTACTTTCCACGTGTATATAATAATTATTACGTGTTAAAAAGAAATTGTAACTTATTAATGGTTAATTATTTTCTACCTCCTGTTCATGTCAATCTTGTACTGTTATTTTTAAGGGGATATTATTTTTATAACTAGGTGGCTGCCATGTAACGAACATAGTCTGCTATTGTTCCAATAGGACCCGTCCCAGGACAAATCATAACAAGGTACGGTATTTATTGCACGTTGCAAGTATTGTATCCGAATTTATATTCGTGGTCGGGAAGATAAACAAATTACTGGGTAAGTCCGTATAAATACGAGTTATAATTGTGGTGTTTGAATTGATTTTCTTGAGTTTATATTTTAATTAGTATTGTATAATCAACAGGAATGTTGGGTTTCGTCGGTAACTGTTGGTTATAGCAGCAAGATGATATTTAGGAACACTGCTCATTGCAGACGACTTATTAAGTGAGATTTTCACTGTCTCACAGCTCATGCGAGAATGGTTAAATCGATCATTGTCTGCTTGTAAGTTGCGAGCGTGCGAAGAGCTATGTTGTTGCTATCGCGCCTAGTCAATAGTACTAATACTAAGTAATTAGTACGGATTCCATAATCATATTGAAACGATTTTTCCACTTTAATTATATAGTATCATATTTAATTTTTACAAGTGTTGTAATCTAAATTGATGAGAATCACGGCGGTATTACACAGCATAGCATTCCAGCAATGTGTCCACATTGGCTAATTCCTAGACCATTAAACATTGTTTTTCCATACCAGAACGTAATTAACTAACATTTAATAATATAAGCCTTTATTCAGTGAAGTTAACAAATAGTTATCTGCTAAAGTTAGTTATTAATGACACCGACAACTTCGTCTGTTTGCTTTACAACTAACATGTAACTAACCTCAAAAAGTTCGAAGTTGGGGGGGTTTTTGTCTAAGTTCAATGGTACTTACTGGACGGGTTAGGATTCGCAGTATTAATTTATTTAATTTTATAACAGATGTAGTGACAGATATTGAAGATAAATTTAGCTTTCTGCACTCCTTCTCCATAAAAACTTTAACCATACCAAATCTCACAGTCTTCCGTGCACCCTAAACGCTTAAAAAAGGTAGAAAGCGTTTGCTTCACGTATTATTATAATGATTTACAATATACATGTATAGTAACCTTTTACTTCATCAATTGTATCTTACTTTAGGCACAAATGTGAGTTTATTTTGTGTTCCTAGAACCGCTAAAGCGGAACTTTATTATCCCATAAAAAATGCTTCAAAAGATTTATTTCAAATAAGAAACTAAATATACCTGCTAAAATAAATATTTGTATCATTTTTACTTTGTTTTTCCCCACATAAAAACAAGTTATTTTTTATTCCACGCGTTCTGGAGTGCCGAGTCATACCCTTCATCTGTTTTACTTTATGTAACTTAATTTCAATTCGATTCAGTCGAGTCGACGCGAAGCGACAGCTAGAGGGGCCCAGACTCATACTGCTCATTCAGATTACATTGTGGGTGTACACACATCTCTAGGATTTACTACCGCTTTAGATTCGGCTGACCAAACAACACGTTTTTCAGTACATTTTACACTAAACATATTTTAATTATGTTATGCATGTTGTTCCTTTATGTTATCAGTTGCCAACGTAATTGTAGTCTTGATGCAGAGGTACTAAGAAGCTGGATCCAAAAAAATTTGGACTAAATCTAAGAGCAAAAACGGTAGAGTATATTTTGTTAAAAAAAATTTATTATACTTATATTTTAGTTGCATACAATTTGACATAAAAAGAAATCTTTAATATAATGCATCGAGATGTAAAAAACGGTTGAATTAATTTTCTATTGGTTTGCGTGGACCAATGTCGAAATGCAGTGAAGACTGTAAGTATGTAGGGCAGAGATAAAGAAAACTATTTATGTCTTAGAAAAAGTGTCCTAAAAGTATTTAATATACTGCTGAAGTATATTTTAACACCCGCAAAGGGAATAAAAACCTATAGGGTACTTTGAGTTGACCTACAATCATGAAAGTTGACAAGAAGAAATTTCTTATAGCACGAGTAAAGTAAAAAATGTGAAAACTGTAAAGTTGTAAATACATCACAGCAAATTTTATGATAATAAAATAAAATGTAACTTAAGTACACCTAATAACTTTTATCTAGATTTAGTGTGAGCTGAATTAGAAATACCTCTAAGGAAAGGCCAACCGCCAACCTAAGAGCTCCACACATATTTCTTTTTTAAAAGAGCATGACAATATGAAGACCTTGTTCCTGATGATAAGAACATTACAATCCAAAATACCAATCATCAAAAGAAACCAAGAATATCAAATACATGAGAGTAGTGTTATTTAAAATGGATGCAACCTAATTAGATTTTTTAATGTTTCGCTTTTTTTATAATTTATAACTTACTTGCCTTGTATACTATTTATTACTCCCGATGTTTATAAACATTTTTGTTGCTTAAATACCAACTCTTGTGTTTTCGTAATTATATAAAGCTTTTTTCACATTTACACTTTTACTTTTTAGTATTTTTGTGTCAGTGTGTCCGTCATGTGGCATCACCAAGCAGCCCCAACGGAAGACCAGCGCTGGTTATTTACAACCAGTATTATGCTGAGCTGGAGCCGTTTTGTAACAACTGGCATTTGATTTTTGTTATTGTAAATTGTTGTAAAATACTGTTAATTGTCTGTAGTCTCACATGCCTTTATTATAAATAAATCTTTCTTTCTTTTGTCGATATCTTACTACCCCGCTTATTTACTGGATATACAACTGATCTCAATGCGACACGCCTAAGCCTCCCCCATAGGCAACAAGGACACAATTTTGTTATTCTACTACCCAGCAAATTTCACTTATGTCTTGGATAGCCACTTCTGCCATATGGCTGAACTAACGACATTTGAATTATGTAATCAACAAAAATATCTTAATAGCTTTGCATTTTAAAACGCACGGTTTATTAACACTATACAAGAATTTAAATTACATGGTCATCCTAACCGAGGATTAGTTCTAAACCGTTGCGAATTTCCACTAAATTGTGCGATGCACAGTTTATATACTTACTACACGTGTCTAGTACAAGCAGATATAAAACGATTTACACAAGTTCTTAGACCGGATTTCTTAATATTACGAATTTAATTATTAAGGAAACTTTATAGAGCTTGCAAATTGAACAAAATATATTGTCCAAAGGTAAATTCCATACACTACACAGGCAGTCATTAATGTACAATAAGCAAATCTGTTCATTAATGACAATAGTTATAAGTGTGGGTGAGATTCCACTATAAACTTAACATTTCCTTGTTGTGAAAGTTGAGTATAAATCATCCTAAAATCTTCAATAGAGATCTACTTTTTGACGTGAAACATCTATAAGCGAGGGGTAAACCTGATTGTTGGCGTGGCGATACAGGCCGTGGCGACACATCACCACGCTATTTTGATGGAATGTAATGTAATATGAATTATGAAATTATGAGTATAAAATTATAAAAAAAAACTCACTGCAACCCCACTGACCCAATGGACCACCCACAGGACCCCCAAAAAGGCCCCCAGGAAGACAATGTGCATATCAATGTGTAAATCATTTGGATTCAAAGATTTTTTTAAATATTGACTTCACACGAACCCAATACATCCACGAGTACCTGCGTAGATTGTGTTTGTAATTATTAACTGGCTGTTATTAATACAAAAAAAAAATAAAAAAAATATTAAATAATAAAAATCTTCCCTTAGAACTCCTACGCTTTCTCTGTTGGGAATTTTATATAAAAAGTTATTAAAGCAGCCTTTGGAAGCCCTTATTGCACTGCCGATTTTAACGCGGGGATAATCTCAAAAAATGACAGCCTCTTAAATATACATACGAATTTCAACTTTATTACAACGTAATAAGGCTTTCATTATTTTGAATGTTCGACGATTCTAGTCTTTTACGGATATTACACCTCACAGTGTCGGAATATACCAGTTTATTGAGAGTTTGCATTAATTTTGTCTACAGGGGCTAAAGTCGTTAAGCTCCCGTGAGTAGTGACTTGTGACGTAATTGTTGGGTTGCCAATGGATTTTTTTAAATTTTCTTATCTTTTTACTGTATAAGCCAAAATAATTTAATCTGCAAATATTTGGAGTAAAATAATACATATGAAATACCTATATTATCTCCATTAAATTCAAAATTAAATAAAGAGAGTACAAGAGCAATGAAAAAGGTTCTTCGTCTAAAAGCTTGTCTATAGGGATCTTTGTAATAATTAAATCAAGACTCTTCTATAAGCTTCTCATAAATTTCTTATAAAATAAATTATTATTTCCCCGGCGAAAACAGGAAAACTTTGTAATTATTATCCATCAACCTCGGGAAATGCATTATTTAGATAATTTTTATACACAACATTTTATCTTCATTTTCCTGCCTTTATTTTTATTAAAATTTGAAGCTACAATCACAATGTTCTTTCATTCTGGTACCGCTTCATGGTATAGAGGTTTGAATTTTATAACTCAGCTTTGAGAAAAGGAAAATTGTGACATAACCATAACGTTGTGTTAAGAAAAGTTGTATTTTCTCTTTGACTAATAATCACTGTCGCTTAAATTGTGATCAATAGGTATTAATTTTTCAGTTCTTAGTGTTTTACATTATAGTACATTTTATAAACGACACTTTCATTAGATCGAATGTTTTATGAAAACAAATATACTTTTTATATTTATATTCATAGCAATAAGGAAAATCTCGAGAA
Organism: Saturnia japonica; assembly: GCA_033032175.1. Lineage (NCBI taxonomy): Eukaryota > Metazoa > Arthropoda > Insecta > Lepidoptera > Saturniidae > Saturnia > Saturnia japonica. Next base: position 510,306 of record CM065321.1, on the reverse strand, counting down.
AATCCAAGGAGTGATTAACGCATCATTCCCTTATTAAGAGAGGGGGAACATCCCTCCCTAAGGATCATAGACCCTTCGCGTTATAATAATGATCCATCAAGGTAAATGAGGTGAATATTATTTTTGTGATATTTGTACAATCATATTTACTGCTTTGCGTGTTACGTTTGGTTTCATGTTAAATGTTCATCATTACCAGAATATTTAAAAATTCATTAATAACTGAAAATGGTAAGTATAAAAAATTCATTAATACACATGATATCTCCACTGTAATTTGGTAAGAATTTGGATATCATGTAGATTTCAAAAAATGTTGCAGAATTTGATCTCAGTTTCCATCCAAGTTCACGTAATATTATATGCAGAGGAAAAGGTGCCAATGTGGCCCCCTACTTTGTTTTTGAGCTCAGTTTCTACAACTTCTGCATTTTCTGAGTTATTGCTGGATCTCACATCTCTTTGGTGTTAATTAGAATTGCTGGCCGTACCCTTGCCATCATCTCGACTGATTCGAAGGCCGTGGTCTGTTCTACCGTATTTGTAGCTTATGGTTTTTGTCCACACCACCTTGAATAGCCTTTTTCAGTTAGTCAGGGTCCTTAGATTTTCTTTTCTTTGAGGATGAAAACGATAATCAATTTCGAGACACCTATAAGCAAATATCGCTATTAAATATTACTCATGTCTGTTATATGGCCCCCGGGATCATAATACAAGCAACATGAGGGAGTCAAATTACAAGTATTGTATAACCTATAAACGACCGCAATAAAACTATAATATCAATTATTCTATACATTTATCTTTAAAATCTAATAGAAAAACTTTGATCAAACATAATATCCAAATCTCCAAAGCTACAACTGTTAATGCAGAATTATTGAATTAAATGCAACACACTAAGAAAGATTTTCAGAGTGAAAGTTCAAACTAGTTAGAAAAGCAAAAGTAGGCAGCGCTCCCACTTTGTTTATTCTTTACAATTAATCCAAACTGTCATTCATACTCCCATCACAGAAAAGTTTAACTAGATGGCGTGTTTCTATATTACAAATATCGAAGGGGGACTTAATGCCACTGTTTCCTCTTCATGGATACCAATTTTCGGCTCGATCAGACTAGTGGATGATGCTCGTATTCATTTATTATCTAGAAAAGGGCTGATAATCATTAAACGGTTTTACAGTTTGTATTAAATCATGTCTAAGATAACTCTCAATTAAGTCATAATTTAAAAAAAAAGCAGTCATGGGCACGGCCAAGAGAAGTGAAAACTTAAAGATTTGGAATATATATACTGTGCGGGTTATCAAGTGACCAGACGATAGCTCTGGTCTATACTACGGACTATTGATTCCGTGGTTTCCGCACTTTGAAAACTATTATTACTGGATTGCCGAGTAAAAATACGTCGATGACTATAAATTCAACTTTTATTGATCACTATTTACAATATTCACTTGTTACTATCTACTTGCTGACAATGTCTTTATCGCTATTTATTTTCTTGCTGACTTCTTGAGAACGGATGCACTTGTCGCTATTTTTTTTTTTTATTTTTTTTTTTTTTGACGTGACAACGTCTTATAAATTGGTTTGTCGGGTGACACTTCAAGAAACTGCGTTACGCTCCGCTCACGTTATGCGCTCACAATGAGAGCGAGTGAGAGGCACGCGTCCCTTCCACTCGGGCATGGTTAGCCCACCTAAGAGCGAGAGAGACAGACATAAAGTCGTTGTCACGTAAAACTTTCGCCCGTATACCGACTTTACAGGCAACAAATTTTTTTGAACTGACTACACTGTTAGCCTTAGGGGCCCTATCCTAAAACAGAGCCGCTGCGGCTTTTACAGCTTCACCGGACTTGGGGGCGAGCGCTTAGGGCACTCAGCCGCGAAAGTTTGTGACGACCCGCACGAGGGTGCCAGAGTGGCCGAACCTCGGCTCGGGCGGTCGTCGCGAATGCGAAAAAGTCGCGATCTAACTAATTCCCTAATCCTAAGAGAATTCGAACTAACTAATATATACTCATATGAACGTTCCCCTCCTCCTGGGAGGAAGGAGTGGACCATGCGTATGTGTATTTAATAATTGGAATGGTTTTTCTACACTAACTAGCGCAAAAAAGGAAAAAAAAGGTCCCTTACAGAACCTATGTGCCTGTGTGGTATGCACGTGTGTGTGGTCATACGTGTGTAATGTTGTATGTGGGTAGCTAAGTGTTGCACGTATAGTGTCACTTTGTATCGCGCGGGCGGCTGCCTGATCCAAGGGTTTCACACCGAGGAACGGACCTAGGCTTGGGTTGCCGCTAGAGAGGGTGGACGTGACGGGTGTGCGGGAGCGAAGTTAACCGCCCGTCCTCTGCGGAGAGAACGGTGGTTACGCGGGCGTGGGCGGTGGCACGCTCTGTTTGGAGAGACGGTGTCGGCGTAGAACGCGTTAGCTTTTTCGGTTTGGTCGGGCGGGTCAGTGAATATATTACGCGGCCGGCGTTTTCTCCGGCAGGCGTTGGGGTCGGGAACATAAGAAGCTGCCGCTTTTATTAAGGGATTCGCGTGGTTCGACGCGGTGTCGAAATAAGAGCGAGAAAGGTGTTTGACATAGGCATGTATCGAAGGAAGGTCCATATCTCTATGGAGATCCTCCATACGAACATATGAATTGGTACCTTTTTTTTTTTTTGAACTGACTACACTGTTAGCCTTAGGGGCCCTATCCTAAAACACAGCCGCTGCGGCTTTTACAGCTTCACCGGACTTGGGGGCGAGCGCTTAGGGCACTCAGCCGCGAAAGTTTGTGACGACCCGCACGAGGGTGCCAGAGTGGCCGAACCTCGGCTCGGGCGGTCGTCGCGAATGCGAAAAAGTCGCGATCTAACTGATTCCCTACTCCTATGAGAATTCGAGCTAACTAATATATACTCATATGCACGTTCCCCTCCTCCTGGGAGGAAGGAGTGGACCATGCGTATGTGTATTTGATAATCGGAATGGTTTTTCTACACTAACTAGCGCAATAGTCTAACTAGCGCAAAAAAAAAAAAAAAAAGTCCCTTACAGAACCTATGTACCTGTGTGGTGTGCAAGTGTGTGTGTTCATACGTGTGTAATGTTGTGTGTGGGTAACTAAGTGTTGCACGTATAGTGTCACTTTGTATCGCGCGGGCGGCTGCCTGACCCAAGGGCTTCACACCGAGGAACGGACCTAGGCTTGGGTTGCCGCTAGAGAGGGTGGACGTGACGGGTGTGCGGGAGCGAAGTTGACCGCCCGTCCTCTGCGGAGAGAACGGTGGTTACGCGGGCGTGGGCGGTGGCACGCTCTGTTTGGAGAGACGGTGTCGGCGTAGAACGCGTTAGCTTTTTCGGTTTGGTCGGGCGGGTCAGTGAATATATTACGCGGCCGGCGTTTTTTCCGTCAGGCGTTGGGGTCGGGAACATAAGAAGCTGCCGCTTTTATTAAGGGATTCGCGTGGTTCGACGCGGTGTCGAAATACGAGCGAGAAAGGTGTTTGGCATATGAATGTATCGAAGGAAGGTCCATATCTCTATGGAGATCCTCCATACGAACAAACCAGGGGGCACCGGTAAGGCGGTGAAGAAACTTATTCTGGATGGCTTGTAAGCGTTCCCAGTTATAACTTGACATATGTGCGAACGCAACGCAGCTATATGTCATGATCGGACGGATACACATATTGTAGAGCGTAAGCTTGTGTCTCGTGGACATTTTGTTTGCGGCACATAACAGGGGATGCAATCGGGCGAGGTGAATTGGTACCTTTTTTTTTTTTTTTTTTTTTTTCTTTTAGAACTGACTACACTGTTAGCCTTAGGGGCCCTACAGCCGCTGCGGCTTTTACAGCTTCACCGGACTTGGAGTGTGAATTGGTACCGCGGAGCGCGGCCTTTTATGGCGCTCGACGGGGCGGCTAAGCGGGTCTTGTTGGAGGGGCGGCAGTGCGGCGTGAGTACGAAGTCCCCTCCATGGCAAAATGTGTTTCTTATTATCTATATCTCTTGTTGGGTACGCAGCACGTCACACGCGTCGATAGGGCGAGTGACGTCAACCCGGGTTGGACGGGTTTGTGAATCTTATAGGATTTCTAAAAAATCCTATAAGACGCCGGATGCCCGCCTCGTGGCGATTATTCTTGCCGATCCGAAGTGCTCGATACGGGGTCCTGAGGTGTGCGATATCGTACAAGCTCACTCGAAAATGAAACAAAACTTTCACTAACAAACGTAACCGAGCCGACCGATCTGTCTATGTAACCGCGAATCTTCAATGTGTTCCGTAATTCTATATATAACATTCTGTATTCGATAATTTATCTATTCTATATTCTATAACATCATATAATAATTCTATATAAATCTATTTCTTTATGTCTTGTATGGGGCGACGTCGCTGTCGCCAACATCTCTATTGGTTGTACAAAACTATATTCGTTTGTTGAAACTAAAAGGTTTTCTAATAATTTAACAATAACTTAAAAATAATACATTTAAAGGCTGTAAATATGATATAAACTAAACATATAGTGCGTCTCGCTCGCACTTGTGACGCTATCTTGCTCTTGTGGCAGGCCACGCCTACTGCAGCGTTTGCGCTGTTTTCCTGCTATCCTGCACATATACTCTTTAATCTGTGAATTATATTATAATATGAATAATTACAATTTCATACCCTGTAAATTGAAATTAATAACATGAATCTTGTTTTTAACATCTATTGGCACTTAACGATAATTATGATAGAGCTGTTGAATAGTCCACGCTCCACGCACACGATCTACTGTCACGCTCTGTTATACTGAAATAATGTTCTTTTTCACTTAAACCTTGGATCTCCATTGCGATTGCAATCGCCCAAGTACGATTTTATGAGTCCTTTAATATTCATCGTACATTGCTCGTTTTTTGCAAGAGAGTTAACTTTGGGACTTCCCACCAAAAGTTTATGTTTAATTTAAAATCAATTCAACACGTCATACGTCAGCTTCATATAATGTTACATGTTAGTGTTGGCGACGTAAGGTGATGTGAAGTGACGCGAGCTCATAACTTTTACTACAGAAATAAATCGCACAACATTTTTAGAAGTTTTCCCTTCAAAAACGAAATCAAAATCAGTTAAGCCGTTTGGGAGATACGATGTCACAAACAGACATATAGATAGGTACTTATCTTTCCGTCAGGGATGAAAAATTTTTTATTAAATAATTTTTTATAAGAATGTCCATTCTCTGTGACAGCACGATCTCGAATGATCGAAAAACTTATTATTTTATACTTTAAACACGAATGCTTTACATGTATTGTGTATCAAATTTACTTAAACCGAAATATAGTAATATTATTTAAATATAGTATAAGCAGTGGTTCTGGCATGCCAATATTTATTTAATGGAAATTGAATAAAGCGAAATAATCCAGCAAGCACTAATTAATTGAAATCCTATTACGTGGAAATTGTACTATACGTTTTCCAATTAATAAAGACTTAAATGTATAATTGGAAATTTTTGATAAATAAGTCATGTTTATAGTTAAGAAATTTGTTATTTGTTATGTGGTCGACAGAGATCGACGTACTACTTAATATATAAAGTTTACGGAATGTATACAAGTAATCACCTTAACTAATAACTTGGTATCCAATCAAGATCCCATTAGAGCCTGCAAACAAAATACATCTGTATACAAAAATACCTAAATATAGTGTTGCAGTAAAAACTGAACACCATTTACACGTACGGACCTTGTTCGAGGTAAGGGACTAAGGGTGTGGTTTTATTGATTATAGAGTAGCGGTTTTATGAAAGTAATCAACTACTCGCTTATTTTATTTTTACCTCATAAAATGATTTATTATTATAAATAATTGTCCACTAAACGACTAGAATATCAAAAACCGAATTTGATCACGATCATCACACACATAGGTATAGGGATAAGCCAGTATTAGAAGGCCGGCGCGGCGTGCCACTATGCCGGTCATTTAGCTGAGATTCTATGTACAAAAATAGAAAGTTGTAATATTTCTATGTAGTATGTTGACTGCCGTTACTTCGTCACTTGAATATTATGTTTTGATCTAATATAAGCACACTAAATTCCAGGATATATTATAAAAAATAGTAGAATTTTTCACGCTCTCGCTACCGCTCATGCATGTGGCCGAGACATTATCAGAAGCAGCGTGTGCGAAGGCGGTCGCAAGAAACACGAGCGTATCGTTCAACTTAATGGTTGCATTTCGCTTTCGGAGCCTTTTTCACTGTACACTCGTGTACTAATATTTTGAACGTACTCACATTTTAAAATTGCACTTCAGTTTTTGTATTTCAACCAAATTACTGCAGTCTATATATTTGTAAGTACAGGATTTTTAGATTAAAAGATTATAAAAAAAGAATAAAATAGGAAAAGAGTTGAAATCTGTATATTAAAGATAATTGAGAAAAATACTACATACAGCTTTAGAATCATGGATAGAAGAGATTTCGACAGTTTTTGAAAAAAAAATCCGTCTGTCTATCACGTATACACTATTGAACCTAATTTGATGAAATTTGGTAAGATTGTAGTTTATAGTCTGGATTTACATATAGGATGCATTTTTCAACGTATAGACATTTGTACGGTCTATAAATTGCTTAAACGTACTTAAAATAAAATAATGTTTCTACGGAATTTTGTTATCCATTTAAAATATTTGGTGAAATAAAGTGATATAATACGAAATTAATCAAAAATATTTTTTCTTCACTCAAAATAATAAATGAAAACATGTGTATTTTCTAAAAACATTCATAGATGGCGCTATACGGCCTAGTTTATTATTTTTAAATGTTTCGACATTTGAAACTTTACAAAGAAGAAAGTTAATATTAGTATACAATAACGAAATAATTTATGTTAGTTTTATAGTATTTATGTTAGAATATTCCGCAATAAAATTGCCATTGATATTTATTGTTTATTATCTGTAAGCGCTTGTTTTAATATTCTAAAGCTAGGTTTATTCATTTTGCAGATTTTAATATTGTTTTTAAATTCTTAAAGTAATTAAGATTATCTCTGTTATTTAGTCATTTGACATTAAGATCTATTTCAATCAAAATTTTACAATGGATGTCGTTTAGTGTTTTTTGGGCTATCGGGATTGTTATTAAATTAAACTAAACATACGATAACGCGTCACTATTCACTGGATATTCAAAATATAATTAATAAACATAAATTTATTAAAAAAACGTAAAAGGATTGCAAAACTTACAATTTTTGTATTGAACTACTCAGCCGTTATGTGTTTTGGATAATATCGGTTAATATTTACAATGATTTTACTAGGATATTCTCAAAGAAGTACCGGTCATATACCGTCATGTGAAACTGAGGTGAGGTGAGGTTTTATGTTAGTTGGTTGTTTTTATACACAAAATATACCAAGCGGACAAAGTCTCAGGCACAGCTAGTAATTAAATAAATATATACTACAATAAAAGCAAAGTTATTACAATTTTTCTCCCTAACTCTTTAGTCGAAACGGCACATGAAAATATACAAGTCAGAGTATCAGACATGTAAACTCCGTGTCAGGAATCAATAAATCTCAGCTTACAGCATCGGGCTTAGATCCGTCAGACATTATGCTGAGTCAGGGACTGTGCGTGTCTATCCATACAACATCTACGTCTACGATCTATCCACAAAACTATTGTATTCGATCCAGTTTTTATTACACATGAAAATATATCTAGAAACAGAACCGCATTTCGAACAATCGCTCACAACAAATTGCCAAGTTGAATGATTCTTTGTCCCGAAACAAATCTAAATTTATATTTTTGTTGTGCTTGTTTAATTACTAAAAATTTCAAACAAATAAACAAGTTATCGTTGTAATAGAAGCAGCTATATTCATCTGTATTATTAATACTATACGATACGATTGGAGAATAAGTATGGTACATTCTCCCATTGGTAATCTCGATACATTGTGCGAGATCTGGAAATAATGAATGATCATACTTGCAACACTGGGCAACGCTCTCTTCAGTTTATGACGTTGGTCGGGTTGTCGTTATGTCTAGTACTGAGTTTCATTTATTATGCATAGTAGGTAATCAATTGTGAAGTCACAGATTTAAGAAAAAGTCATATGGAGCCGGTCAGAGCATGGAAATGTCCCATATTAGTATTAAATTTTGTCGGTTTTGAAAGGATATGAGATATAATGTCAGCTTCCATATGCTTTAGTATTATTTTACAAATATGCCGTCTTTTGTGCTATTACATTGTATTTTTTTTTCTCTAAGGCAAAAAGAATACCTAGTATCATTTCATTGATAACAAAGAATATTTTGATACCATTTTCCGTCTTATTTGAAAACAAAATTACAAGAATGATGCTAGGTTACCATGAAACATTTTCCTGAAAGTTATAGTAAAATATAATATGTACCTATATATGCAGCGTTGAAAGATTATTTTATTTACAACCCGACTACCATAAAACCAATATAAATATTTTTTACGTAATAGTTTGTTTGTTTGATAACGATCAGCAAACACTGAAAGATAGCGATGTGATTTCAAAGTAAAAATTATAGAAAACCATAAGCAATTTAGTGTCTCGGGCAAAAATCTAAAATCCAAGATGGCCGCCAAACATTCCAAATGCTTACGACATCGGAACCATTAGGGGTAGGTATGGTAAGTTAAAAGACAAAAAGAAAACTAAGAAACATTCATAAATAATTAAAAAAAAAAAACAATATATATATATATATATATATATATAATATATATATATATATATATATATATATATATATATATATATATATATATATATATATATATATATATATATAATACGTTTAGATGATTATTGGTGTGTGAATGTCCTTGGCGCCCTTTAATCCAAGTAAAAAAGCAATTGTTAGATAACGGATTATAGATTAACGACTACACTGGTAGAGTAGTAGAAAACAGTAAAAGTTATTTTAATTGCCCTGGCAACATTATTCACACGATCGTACGTATACTTACTTTACTATAAGAAGATATGTTTATGAAGATTTCGTATTATGTTGTAACAATTTTGTCACCGAGGTTACATTAACGCGGTGCAATATTTTTGCATCGTTCACCCGAGCAACTTCATAAATGGCGGTTCTAGTCGCCAAGGAAGTTTGTTTATGCGATCTGTCAAAATAATTTAACACGCTTTAGTTGCACGCGACGATTGCACCACTTGTGAAAATGTAACTATAGCTTTGTCTTTTTTTTGGCAATTTCTTAACGAAAATAATTTTAATAATCTTTTTTATTCTCATACAGACAGAATTTGACCAAATCAACACTTGATATTAAGTTGTGAAATTCTCTAAGATATGTAGACACTAGGGCTTACTAAACAATATTGATGTTATAAAACCTCGACTATATTACGACTACGGAAATCGTCCAAAGGGTTGACAGTGAATATTCGGAATCTATTCGAAATTTGTCACTAATATAACTTTTAATGGCGTGAGACCTCCATTTTACCCTCGTCAAGGATTGTTTGAGATTGTTTTCCCGATCAATACTTAGGAGAAAGTTTTGTACGGTTAAAACTTTATATTAGGCTGTTGTGTTCTTCCAAAATTTGGAGAACATTTTGTAATTGAGATACTTTTTTATTGATTTATTTATTGTATTCCACTAACGAGATGAGTACTATATGTCGGCGCTATTAGCTGGGAATAATTATAATAGTAGGTAGCAAAAGTGATCTTAAATACGATTTTTCTATGAATTAAGCAGATTTGCAATATTATAATATATATGTACCGAGTTGGAAACAAGAAGTTTCTCAGTATGAATTCACAAAATAATAAATACAAACTCAGAAAGTAGTTATACCTATGTCTAATGAAATTAAACACAAGCTTTTTATTTTTAAATGAAATAACTGATGGCGCCATCTAGTTGCATTAAACATTTTATTAACACAAAAAACCTAAATATTAATAAAGTCTGACGATTTGTATTATTATTTATGCAATTAGTCTAAAATAATAAAATATGATTTAATTTATAATAAATCACAATAATTAAAAAATATTACAATATCTAATATACAAAATTACAACAATTTCATGAAACTGTTTATAAAGAAATTACGTAAAAATAGTATTTAATTAGTCATATAAAATTATAATAATGTCTAAAAATATTTTACGAATTTATATTAAATAATTAATACTACTAGCGGTCGCCCAATGATAGAAATTCAACCGGCGACTTTTTAATCATAGACTATTTTCTGTTTTACATTTGCAGTGTGAATCTAAACGATGAATATTAAATCACTTGCTGTCACTTCTCATTGAGTGACAATGTCAATATTTCGGAGGGTCTAAGTTCAATGGCACTAGTAGGGTTAGGGTTGGCAGTATTAATTAATTAAATTGAATATACATATTAGTAACAGATATTATAGATACATTTTAACTTTCTGCACTCCTTCTCCATATAAACTTTAACCATGCCAAATCTCTCAGACTTCCGTGTATGCAACACGCTTAAAAGGGTTCTGAAGTTTTCTTCTCACGTATTAATATAATGATGATGATAATTCTATCGACTTTCTATTGATAGATAGCGTTAGACTTCGCCGAAAGTAATATCGGGCGCGCCCACGTAAACTATTGCTTTTTCTAATGTATTACGGTGTTATACTAAATCTGAAACAGGTACTTTGTACTATTCCGACTCGCGTTGCTTAACAAGTGCTTTGAGTTTGTTACCACCGTTTTCTACAATACTGTCGACATTCCATAGCTTATCATTTGAATCTTTACAGTATCTGCAATATCTTTATCGCCGTTTAAAGCAGACTGTCTCATACCATAAGTTATTACATTAAGAATTTATTTAACTTGATATGTTTTACTGTAAATGATAACATGTAAAAAGGTATTCTCGTTTTAATCTTCTGCGTAGTTTTCGCAAGTTATAATCAAAATAGAAGGGAGTCGTGCAGTTTGTAGCGGCCTCGATCCTGCTTCCGTTCAAGGCTCGTAAATGCTGCACGGGATATACAATAAGCCATAATGTCCTGCCTTTGCGGCGGGTGGGTGTCGCTTTAAAACGACGTTTAGCGGAGATTGCTACCATATTTATGTTTTATAGTGTACGATACGACATATTGTATACCTAGTTAACTTCACTGAGTGATTATGTCTTTTAATTTGAACTAAAACTAAAATTAAGTTGGTTAACATTTTATTATACGGTCTATAAGATAGTCGATACAAGACTTACTTAAAAACTAAACTTACTGCTACTTATTCTAAATATGCTGACCAAGCGTCTGGCCATCTTGTGGGAATGACGGTGAGTCAGCTGAATCCTATGAGCTATTTGTTATGAGTACATAGGTATATAAATACCGTTACTTTTCAATAAACAATCGTTACAATAATTCAATAGTCATCTTTATTTAATATGTTGGCATAGTATAATGTATATATCTTGAAAGATCCCCTTTTGTGGAAAGGCAAAGGTTTAGTTATAAAGCCAGTCTATGGTATATAGGTAATTTCAATCGGTCAAACATTCTCTAATTTACCACCTCACACTACAATAAAAAATATGTTTTTAACGTCCGGCGTTCCTCGCGATATTTTTCTTCGTCAGCATTCTGTTCTGATAATGAGAATGTTGATATATTCCCAAGTTCATTTTCAAAGACTTAGAGCTCACAGAAGAGATCTCAATTTAGCTCGATTGTGTGCGGCATCTTCCATCACTTTCCAGTTGAGAGCAGTTAAATCAGCCTGCTTTTCAATAGACCGCCTGTACATAGTTCGGTGACATTGACAAGCTGACTAGGTAGCAATTTTTATAAATGAAATTTTCAAATTGAACAATTAGGAAAAACAGTTTTTTATAGTACTTATATAAAATTAATTTATTGTTACGATGCCGTGTCGCGTGGTATAAAAAAGTCGTGTCGGTGATATACCGGGTGCAGTATATTAAACCAATATTTAGAAGGTAATGCAAGTTGTCTGTTGTATATACTTCCGAGCCGTGTGCCATAAAATACTGTTTTAATTTACAAATAGGTAGATTTTATAAAACTACGTAAAGGTTTAAAAAAATCACCCACAGGGATGTAATTCTAATTTAAGCCAATAATGTACTATAGGATGCTAACCTAGAGAAGTAAGTTGGAACTTCTTGTATGCTAATCAATGACGTTTTATAAATAGATGCGTTATACTCCCATTAAAAGCAATTTGAAAACGTTACAAATTTTATTATCAGCATGTAGAAACAAAAGAGATGGAAATCACAGTGTATGGTGGAAACTCTGTTGTCACAAAAGGATAAAAGTTTGTTCTCACTCAAGCCGGTTTCAAGTCGAAAGTGAACTGAGGGCAATTGCCCACCATTCACGATAGCATGTAAAGAGTGTCAACGCCTTGTCTACTTATAGAATATCATTGATGCCAGTACATTTTACTAACAACACCTTTCAAATCGAAACAATGCCGCGCGAGTACTGCTGCTTTGCAACAGAAATAGAAGTGACGGTGGTGGTCACCTTGCACAAGATCTATTCATCTATCTGTGGTGACCATTATTTCTGAACAATAATCTATTCACCGTCACGTACGCATCAGTTGTTTCCAGTATTAAAAATGTCATGGTTGCAAGGTAACAAGTCTTATTGTGTTTCCAAAGCTAAACGTTGAGCCAAGAGGATAGCTAATTCCGGATAGTCACGTACCTACAATAACAACACAGGGGCCGCAGGTGCACGCCGGAATCGAACCGACGACCGCACGTTAGGGTTGTTCTGCGGTTTCATTGTGGTACTTTACGGTCGGGTTCGTTTCCAAGCGCTTCTATTATTTAACTAATTCTGTTTATTTTCGCAATGTTTTGTCGTCTGCATTTAAATAACATATTAACACGTATGAGTTACATCAGCAATCTTTTTGGAAAAATGATGGCTCGGTGGTAGCTTGTACGGGTACCGCACGTGAGTTCGAATCTCTGCAATGAGCTAAGATTTCAGTGATGGAAAATAACGTGATGATACCATAGCATATTATGTGATAGGGCATTTTATAATGCTCACCTGACTAGAGCCTCAAATTATAATCTGTTATCAAGGACCTATAAATGTGTTCGGCACTTGATATCCAGTCCTCCCACTGGGTTTAGCGTATCACCATCTTGGGTCACATTGTCATTTCACAACAGGTACGAAATTTTTTGAAATAATTCAATAAAAGTTCGTCTTCGAAGAAGGAGGCAAAAAATGCTATTAGGAAATGGTGATAAACCAATGAAATAAGCGTCAAGGTCAATTATTGGGACAACATAATTAGAAAAAGAGCATTATTACTTAACAAGCTAAAACGTGATTTTTCATGTTGTCTAAAATGTTTTTGTGTTAACATTTGATTACATTACACGTATCTAAATATAATGGTAGTTAACTAGTAGGTAAGTATTTCTTTTATAAAACCAGTTTAAAAAAATTAAAGAAAACATGTTGCGTATATTATTACTAAATCGTATTTAGATTTTTCTAATCCGTATACTTTGTACAATAATGGGCAAAGTTGTACAATAAAGGGCTCCGGGAAGAGGCGTCTCAGGGCGGACTGTTATTGTAAACAAGTTGTCGCCCACTTTAAGCAGTTATCACTGCGGAACGGGAGAAGTTTTATTAAAAAAATTCGCACAATCGGCCCCAGGGACGCACCGCTACGTAGGTACTCCACGCAATTTTTGTGTGCCCATATTTTTAATGTTTGTCCAATAATTCCACAGCTGCTTTTGTGTGCTTGTATTTATTATTTAGAAAATTTATAGATACGTAACACTTAATTCAAACTGATGTCGTTCAACAATATTCTAGACAGTAACTACATTAGTCCTGACTCTACGAGCTACCTTCCTGTATTGCTTCTATTTAAGTAAGAGACTGTACTTAAAATTATTGTAAGACATCGTCAGGCATTAATTTTGTACTTCTGAGGAACGACGAACTCCGAATTCGTCGTTGTCATAGCACCCTTTAAACAAACCAGGTTAACATACTAACTAAGGCTTAGTTCCTGCCGAGTTTTCCAGCATTTGTATGACGGCTACGATCAAATTCAACCTAGTATCCATTCCACTATACACAGTTCTTCTTTTTTTTAAGAATATTTGAATGTTATAGATAGCCCTATATGAACTCGATGTTGTTTGTCAATTTAAAGACTCATGTGTGAACATAAACTTACCTGATAAAGCCGAATACGCAAAACTTAGATACTGGATTTTAAGAGCGGCTGCCGGTATTTTACATTCGGCAACATATGGCCATGATGACATGGTACAGTCTATGTATGGATTCACTATCATAGTCAACGTCATCAGTATCATTAGAGATAAAACCTAGATTTATAAGCATTCTGCGGAGCACGAATACTACAATATTTGGCCATATAGTAAAAAGAAGTACAGATAATTTGGGAAAGCAGCTGTTAAGAGGAAGAATTGAAAGTAAACGTCCGAGAGGAAGATGCGCTAGGTATCTACTCATCAGCACAGCCGTCCATGGTGCTGAAGTCGAGATCGATGGAAACAACTTACTAAAATGACTGTAAAGAGTCACGATCCTCAGCATTGAGGCTACCGACGATTAGACAGAAATCTATCATACCTTAAAACTTCATTTCTACTAATAATAACTTGTTAAAAGAATGTATTCATGGTATGTTTACGTACAGGTGAACAGTAGAAATATCGCTGTCTTCAACAATATTTCTGTGTTATCTAGGTAAAGCGTGGTTCTTGGATTTCCTGCGAGAGGTAATTACTGTCCTTTGTGAAGGGAAACGTAGTCGCATTGTGAACGACAATCCTCTTTGACGCGCATTACGCTCGACTCGGTAGTGACCGACTTTTGTCTCTTATCATGTGCGATTCTACATAATTTTGCCATCTTTTTAAGACTGGCTGTGGTTATTGTGAACCTAGCTCATAGTGGCTTTGTATTTGTGAGATTAAAATAATCTATAATTTAATACCTGTTTGCTTTTTTGATGGCCAACACTCCGAAATCGATTTATGTCAATATATTGTATTGTATATTATATGTGAACATATAAAAATCTTTCACAGTTGAAAAACCGTCCAACTATTTTCATATTTGTATTTATATAAAATATTTATTAGTAAAGATAATATCTTCTTCTTTCTTTGGCGCCGTAAAAAGCACTTGACAGTGTCAATGTTTTTAAGCCTTCGTAAAATCTTCCAATATACCACGTAGTGGGGTCTTTTGAATAGATGGTGGCTCTCCTATAAGAACTATCTAGGGATATTTTGTGACATCCCAAAATACATATTTTCCGCTTTATATTAATAATCCACTTCACTTATGCACAACAACCAAACTATATCATGCAAAATGCCATCAATATTAAATAAAATCACAAAATGTCACTTTTAGATCCCGCCAAAAACTCCAAGGTCGTAATGTGGTTTAATAGAAACGTATAGTATAAATTAATAGATCTTTCTTGAATAAAAATTTAACTTAGTAGATGCGGACCGCGGTTTCACCAGCGCGGCGTTTAATTTATGCTCCGCTGTTCAGAGTTTACAGTAAAGCTATATAGACTGGAATCTACCACACGTCAAGTTATTTAACGAGTATTTTTTAAAGTGAAAGCTTATATTATAGGTACGTTGAACGATTTTTAGATGGGTAAACTCTTATGAGCTCGTGTCACTAACACTGACGTGCTAATGCTAACAGTATATCTATGTGTAGGTATAAGTTAAAATAAATTGATTTGAATAGCTAAGAACCAAACTGCTATTTCATATTGGTAAGTTATCACTTCTGTCGGCAGTCCTCAATTAATATTGAAACGCGTTCAAACACAAAATTTCCAGCTTTATAATATTAGTAATTTGTAAAAAAAAACTTTGAAAATTTTTCCACTGTGAAAATCTCGATACCAGTTTTTTATATAGAATCTTATCAGCAAAGCTTAACAAAGTATATTTATGCAAAGTAGGGTAATATACATAAATATTGTGAGGTTTGTAACAGATACAGCATGTGTCGAATCAAAATATGATTAAATTATGTTAGATTCCGTCACAAAACAAAGGCTTTTGTGTGAAGAATAAGATCATATCGTTTATTATGTATGAAATTTGAATCAAATAGTCGCGTATAAAAAGAAACAAAGAAGGAAAAAAAATCTTTGAAAAATACATAAACACCTTCAGAGCATTGAAATATCGAAGAAATGTATCGATAATCCCAACCCCTAAACCCCCTTATTCCTCACACGGAATAAAAAAGCAATAAAAAGTCTAGAAACGTTATTATTTCCTGTTATTTCGATGTAGCTTTGCAAGCATCGCGTCCTCGACGCACCCACACGTACGCAGACTGAAAAAAATATATAAATTATTTTTCTTCTTCATGTATTTTCCCTTACGACAGATCGAAATCAAGATTTTACGAGTAACGTTTGATTTACAAGTATTTTATTGCTTGGTAGGTAAAGAGATGAGTGTTCGTTTCTTCATGTGGTAATTCTGATTTAGCTCAGCAGTACAGAAATATGTGTTTACACTTTTTCATTTGAGTATTTAGCTTCCCACATGGACTGGTACACAAGGTTTTCTGATTTACTCCTCAGAAGTATTTATCTATTTGTGACTGAAGATACATGATCAAGTGGCTCTGTGGTATCGTGTACGGATGCTGCATCTATCAACGTTGGTTCGAATCTCTGTAATGAGCCTGAAATTTTGTTGAAGAAAAACATCGTGATAAAATCATAATATTATAGTGGCAGGCCATTTTCTAATGGACACCTGATTAACTACCACCTTCAAGTTTAAAATTTTCGACAAGCACCAATTCCGGTAGTTCACCATCGTGGTCCACATTTTCACCTCAGATAAGGCTGTGGCCCTGACAATAAAATCAACAATGCAAAAAAATCTTTAGCAGACTGTTTAGCTATATATTTAAAAAAAAAAAACATTGTTTTGTAATGCGATATATTTTTATTAAATTTTACAAAAACCACATTGTATAGAGAAACGGCTATTGCTTGAAATGTCACAACTAAGTGATTTTGTGAACTAGAGAAGATATGAGGAAGTGAGATAGGTAACAAAATAAATGAGATAGTGAGACAGTGTTGTATTGAACGCTCGAGGTAAAATACACAATTATGTCAGAAAGCTAATGTTTTAATAACCAAAGGACCAGCATTACAGGGTTACCAGCCTATATCTAATTAATTAATCGAACAAATTGACCGAAGCCAGTTATTGTATGTCAACTAACTAGCGGAGACTTACGCCCGGTTTCCGAAAGGTTGATCATCACAAAAATTAACTAATCAACTGTCAAATCTCTTGTTAAGTGTATATTGAGTTGCTAAAAGCATGGTTAACTACTTTAATTTGATCAACAGTTCAGTTGACAGATATGTCAAAATTTAGACTAAAATCGCTTGTCAAACGCCATTTTGGGTTTCTCGAAAGCTAGTTAAGTCATAATCATAGATTAATGTACTGTCAAACGCGTTGTCAAGTAATCAGTGCTCCTTGACGAGTTAACTATTGATTTAAGTTGATTTAAAACTAAAATTTTGTTATAAAACGATCATGTCTCTCACGGTTGCCAGCTTGAGCATTTCTAGCAGTGAAGCTATTTAACTGTTTCATAGTTCTTGGCACTTAAGCTATTAAACTCTAACACAATGACCTCCCAAGTTTCGTTTTTATTTTTGTTGTAAAAACTGCATTAGTGCTCTTATTTTCTATAACATCTTTGTACCTGCAAACAAAGTCTATTGTAACAAAATACTGTATCTACATAAACAAAACAAATATTTTCAATTATCAAGCCGTCAAACCTTTGTACAGTTATTCCATATGTAGAAACTTACCTTTGAATTAGTTCCAAAAGCTTACACTTTTCTCTTTCGGTGAAATTTTTTCCCCGTGAACTCATTTTATAATTTTTGTAGTAAAATCGCAATAATATAAACAAAGAATAGTAGGTATGTAATACTCCTAGCGTGTAATAAAAGCGGTAATCGTACTCGTCTGGACGCACAACTCATAAACAGCTGTTCCTTTAACATCAGATTTAACAGTTACGAATGAGCTATTGAATGTAAAGTTGAACGGTAACGGTAAATAATATCAATGTCAAATCAAAATGATCATAGATTAGTAAATTTAACACTAATCAACGTTTCAGAAACTCGAACTAATTTGACAACGATGTTAAGTTGACAGCTGTGTCAGTTGAACGATAGTTTGATCAACCTTTCAGAAACTGGGTGTTATTGACTAAGATCATTTGACAGTTTGCACGAGAGGTTCACGGGATGAAGTCACTCTCGTTGGTCCCAGAATAAAATCACAATATGTCTATAAATATGCAAGTGATCTATCCTTACGCCTACGCATTTTTATAAAGCAAATAATTGAGTTTGTCCAGTATGCTCCTTCGACCGCTAAGAGATAAGTCACTTCGCTTCCCAATTTCCAACAAAAGGGAGACCTAACTACTTTTCTCCGGAACTGTCTACATCAACATAAAACTGTATGACTTTGAATGATTATCAACATCGATCAATAATAGACAGCACTACGAATGTAGACCAGAAGCCAGTAGTATTCTTATTTACATCGTCTAAGCCCTAAAACCGTTGGTTAGATTGATAATATCTCTGAGGCTGATTAAAATTTGGGTGGTCTGGTCATTTGTTTACGACGCTTCATGATGGAATACATTGTTATGGAAGCACAGTATGTGATATGGTGTTGACTTATGCTTGTTTGAGTAGCTACTTAAAATTATGAATTCATTGGCAAATAACTGTTAACTTATTTCGACAGCGACAGCCTTTCTATGTTGAGCATGCTACGATCTATGATAATATCGTCAGATTATCAAGTCGGACTATGCTCAAATATTAGCATGTGAAATGCTAGTAAAAACGACTTAAAATTTACATTACGCCCACTAAGTCGACGATCAAACATTTATAGCTTTCTTGGAATTCTTCTGTATGATAAATTCCAAAACTGTTCAACAGATTCCGATGAAAAATTTACACAAGATTACAGCAAATTCTGCACAAAACATAAAGTAAAAAATGTTGCAAAAGTTAGCAAACGAAAACTTATTTCATGTAAATTTAAAATTCTCTTATCCGTGCTTTCTTCCGTTTTAACAAAGTTAATTCTAAATCATACGATTTTGTGGAAAACAACATGGCGGGCTAGGAAGCTAAAAGGGACATCGTCCATCACGTCCCCGGTCAACCACAATATATTGCCAAGTGAATGGAAACCCTAAAAATATTTATTTAAGAAAACTTTTTGATAACATTAGCATTGACGTATCGGTATATCTATCACATACCGGTAAAGTTTCATCCGTGTGAAAATACTTTTGCTTTATGTAATTAGTATTGATTAAGAAATTATTTACATACCCATTAATATATTTATTATCTGAAAAATTACATCCATTTCTTTGTATATTTTATTGTATAAATTAAAATGTACATAATTTATATTCCACGATAGTAAAGATAAAAATTAATTTAAAAAAATGAATTCGACTTCAAAATCAATTAACTCGAAATTATTATCGTTTTTGATGTAATATTGCAGATTTTCTTTTTAATATGTGACAGGTACTTTTCTTAATACTACTAATTACTTTTCGTAATTTTTAATTTATTTTTTCTTACGTTTTTTTCCCTTTGACACCACACCCGTAGCTCGTATCAATAAGACAAGCCGTCATACTTACACATATTAGTCCATATCTGAAAAACTACTGAACTAATTTTATTTATTTATTTATTTGGACCGCTAGTGGTCAGTGCATTAATTACAATTACAAAAAAAAATACAATTTAGAGGATTAAACGCACTAGGCCTTTTAAGGCACTCACAACATGCAATAGTAGACGTGATTATTTGAAACAATACAAAAATTTAACAAATTTCAGATAACGCAGATATATTACAGATTATGATTAATTGAACAAGGTAAGTATATAAAAAAAATGAAATGTAATAAAAATCATCAAAGTTAAATACATATAAAAATAACAAAGAAAACAATAAATGTCAACAAAATTAAAAAACACCAGTACCATGCCCATTGTAACTTAACATTGTTAACCCAACATGCACTTGTAGACATAAATATTTGAAACCAACATAAAAAAGGTAAAAAAAAATATTTAGGCAAAAAAAGATGTAATAACCGTCAATGTGAAATGTATATTTAAAAAAATGTTAATGTGATATTTTAATGAAATATATTTACAGGGAAGATTTTTTCAAACTAACAAGTAATTGCATGTAGTTATTTGTATTTATCTCGGTATCGCAAAACTTTTCCATACTAGCGGTACATTCGTTGATATACATGATTGGCTAAAAAATTAATAGATACACTTTAAATTTTATCAAACGGTAAATGGAAAGTTGCAAAGAATGATGGATACCAAGAAAGGTGCCCATGTTGAAACTGTGCCATAAGCAAGCCGGGCTTGCATTTCATTGAAGGTATGAAAACTGGCATGCTTTTAAGAACACCTGTTAAGCTGATAGAAGGGAAAATGGATCAATTCCAATACAAAAATATACTGGAAGAAACAATGATACCTCATGCTGAAGACGTGTTTCCGGTTATTTGGACATTCCAGCACGACAATTATTCAAAGCATATTGCACGCACCGCAATTTCTTACATCGCAATCACTTTCTATCTTAGATTGGCCAGCTAACAGCCTAGATCTAAACCCAATAGAGCATCTTTGGTGCGAAGTCAAGAAAAAGGTTTCAAATCGATAGTGTGGCAATTTAAGAGAGCTTTACGACGTTTTCTCAGAAGAATGGAATTCTATCTCTTTTGCGAAATGTGAAAAATTGATAGATTTAATGCCTCGCCGCACCGGTGCCGTTGTAAAGCAGTAATTAAAACCCGTGGACATGCTACTAACTATTAATTTTACTTTAAAATTTATTAAATTGCTTTTTTTCTTTACAAACTTCTCATTAATGTGATTTATTTAATCGAAATTTCATATAAAAGAACTCTCGAGCAGTTTAATACATCGTTCTTAATTATTTGTCCAGATTCATTACTATTTGAATTTGTTACTATAGAGAATAAATAAGATTTAAAAAAAATAGTTAGGGATTTTATCCTATATTCCTAATCCCGTTTGCTCTATTTATGTGTATATTTCATAATATAACTAGTTACTTCTAAGAAGGAAATTATCATCATAAAGATATTTAGCAAAACACATTTGAATAGAAAACCAATCGAACATAGATCAGTTTTGTTTTCGTAATTTTGCTTCCGAGTCAGAAATTTACAGAAATCTATCTTCGAATTCAAATTAAAGTCGTCCCTAGGGAACTTCTAAATAGTTTGTGCAATTTGTTCTGTAGGATAAATGTTAGGCGTTTCGTTTAATAAACAGCCCCTCGGCCGTGATACTTCAGATATTGGACGACGGAGGGATCCAATATTTTGTAGGTAAACAATATGACTGCTTCTATATCACGAATGTAAACTTTCTACGTCAAAATATATGAGAGAATTTATATTTTTACAAACATCAATGAGATGAGTCGCATGTGAGGCTGTTGTTACTTATAATTTTATGCATATGGGCCGGTCAAAATAACAGGCCTGCCATGGAGCACGATAATGATTACACGGGCTGGACTGTATTATAATTTCTATTGGGTACTGTGCAGTCTTTTTCTTGAGCTACTATAAACATTTTTGCCAAGTGTATGCCCGTCACAATATGCGGACTTCTAGAGGGGGCTTTAAGTAATTTTCAATGAGCTTTGTCCGAAATAACTTCTCCAAGTGCATTTTATAACTTGATTGACCATTACTCGTTAATTTGTAAACCCTAAATGCCTCTAACGGTTTCCTTTTAACTTCATTAAATATATATTGTACTACTACCATGATTTTTTTACATATCCAAGAACAACCATTTAGCTGGGAGGAGAGGGAACACTTGACCCTGAATCGGAAAATGGTTTTACGGTTTTACGTGTAGGGGAGGTACAGAAAGATGGACAAAGTGAAACTATAAGGCTGCCTATCTGTACTGGAGCACCACATCCATGTGTGGGTTTGAAGGCTGCAAGCGCTTAAGAATCTGTTACCCCTATGACAGATATTCTTACCTTTAGCCACGTACGTTCGTTCGTCAATCAGTGGGAATGTCCTGGATAGTCAGGTCTGATGAGCCAGAGTAGGTAACGCACGCAGGTAACTGTTCATTACATGTTGAATAATATTGTTACGCTCCTGGGTAATAAAAATGCCGATGATTGACGTGAAGAACTTTTATTCGAATTCTACAGTTACAAATTTCACGAATTCACAACACTGTTATTTATTTCATTGTGGTTTCACTTCCCTTTATCGCTCGATGTTATCGCTTCATAATTCAAAAGTGAACTAACTCGGAGCAGCGCCTGAGCCACTTAAATACCTACTCTAAACGATCGCAGAAAAATCGTGAATCTTCGCTAATTTTCTCGACGTTTAGTTGCTATGCCTACTCGATGACGTAATCGAGGCGACAAGCCCTATACATGTGTGTGTAAACTGTGATATTTACACAAACATGCGCTGCGGTTGTCTACGACGAGAACATTAGTTGTAGTTACTTAGATTACTTAGAGATATTTCGGGAACAGGATTTTTCTTTCTTTTTAATCGGGTTGTAACAGGTCGTAACAATATGTTTTGTGATTACTTATGTTCTGACTTTCTGACGAAGCATTTCAAATCACATGCTATGGCGTGCGCCGGCGAAGCCAGATTCTTTCTATGTGACGCCATTGTTAGCGCCATGAAAACGTTGTGTTCAGACGGGAACGTATGAGCGCTTCACAACGGCCTGCTGTTGGTTCGAATCCCATCGCATAAACAGACAGATTCGTACGATGTTCAGAACGCTATTCAATGTAGATTAGTGCCCAAATTCAGATGAATATCTGAATTATGAATAATAGTTATGGTTGCCTAAAGATCTAGTCATGCAATTCTATTGGTCGAAATTCGCACAGCTCCGCTACACTTTAGTTTGGTACTGTACAATGGATTTTACTTGATGGTAAACCTGAAAATGGAACCTATGAACCTATAAGATTAGAGACTTCATTTACAAGAACCACGGTAAGAAAGCACCAGATATCTTGAAATACATTGCCATTCTCCAGCGTCATAATTTCTGCCTTTTAACCGTGAATAAATATTGCTATGGTACTTTCGCATTGGAAGTCTTAACCAAGATGTATATCGAGGTTATGGTACCTCAAATTTTGTTTATTCGTTGTATGGTTGAAAAATAACTTTTAGCTGTCTTTTGTATAGTTGGTAGTTACCATTACTCAAGTTCACCGCTCAGTAGGGAAGTTTTAACAGCCGTAATTCAGTGCCGGTCAGGCGGTCGATTTTACACTGAAATTTCGGGTTGGATCGTAACGGACACGCGCGGCCTGTTCCCTGTACGACCTTCTTACAGCGACGGATTCGGACCACGTGGTGCTCTGAACCATACATTTAATTAAATATACTACATATATGCTATGAATCTACTTCATTTTTACATTGTCATCAAGTAGGTTTTAGGCTTTACTTTTGTTCATTATGCCACTAAATATTTTTAATGATTTATCATAATAAATAATGTAGTATTCATTGTTTATATCACAAAATCTTTAAAACACTGCAATGTGTCGTTTATAAGCAACATATTAAGCATGGGGCAAGGTACAAGCTAAATAAGTTTTTTTTTTATTATTTCGTAAGGCATAAATACAGGTAAGAGATATAAAAAAATAACTTAATTCTAATTACCTCTTAAAATCTAATACCCTTTGGTATATGTGCACAACTTTCATTGTTAACAATACTGTTTATAGTAAATGGACGATGGAAATCTAACAATAAAATAGAAAGAAATATAATAAGTCAGTGAATTTTTTAATTTAGGAATACCGATGAAAAATATCTCTTTTTGTAAGTTAACATAGTTATATAGCCTATACAAGATTGTTCTCTTTGTACCAAACATATTTTAAAAGCTCGTTTTTTAAATCCTATTTGAGAAAAAAGTCAACATCGAAACTAATATACAGGCTAACGCATAGGAATGAAACGATTGTTACCGTGGACAGTCAGGAAGCAATACATAAAAATCATCAGAATGTCTACCAAATTCGATAAACAGCATTGGAATAATGATATAAGCCAATATTGTGAGCTATCATAGTGCCTTAAAGAAAATAATATGACGACCCTCAAATATCCCACGAGGAACCCGACCCTGGCGTATCGATTTTCACGTTTGAAGATGTATTAAATTCATTTGGATCGTTTCGACACGGCTTCGTTGTACGTTATGTCATAAGATTTGAACGCTGGGTTTTGGCGAGGCATATTCAAGACGTTTAACTTTCACCAGTTTTGTTGGAAATCAAATTTGAATAGAAAAGCAGAATAAGCACTTGGTTATTTGATTAAATAAATTGGTGGCGCCCTTTTGTGACGTGTCGTATATGCTGAAGTTTTTAATTAAAGAAAACATTGTATTGAACAACAACAAGTTTTTGAAGGTGAAAACCTATTACTAAGTATCTGTCGGTATGAGCAATAGAGATCTAATCTGGTCTCTAGTGATATATTTCTTTTATAACGTCTTCATTTTTTACTCCTATTAGGTGTGACGTTTGTCTATAACAAGAGAAGTATGAGATATAAGCCTCGTTGAGCGTATTCTACATGAGCGTAAATGGATAAGGTCTATTATACAAATTCCAATATTGATCTTCCACATTACCCATTCAAACCGAGCTTGTATCATTCATGGACCTCGACGTGATATGAAGCCCAGAAACTAACAGAACATTGTTAATGTTTACGGAACAAAGAGCGTTTAATCAAACACCTAAATTACATAGATTAAATTATGTAATAGAACAAACGTCTAATTAACTGATAAATCACTAATTAACAAACATAATGTAGCTTGGTGTTCCAGTTAGAAGAGTCCAGCTTCATCACTGTTCACCGCAATATTTGAACGTACAAATATTAGGTCTTTACATATGAAACTGGCGTGTTGTACGGGAGGAATGTAAAGTTTTTTTTTTTTTGTAAATTATATTTCATTAATCAATGTATGCACCGTTGTTATCTATGCACTTTTGCCATCTCATAGGTAGTTAATTGTGATCCCTTTACTAAAAAAATCATGGGGACGAGAATCAATAAACTCTATGAAGGCGGTTTTTTCCTTTTATGAAGTTATTCAAATTTCGGAAAAAATGGTAATCTGTTGGAGCAAGGTCCGAGGAGTACGGTGGATGTCGCAGATATTCCAATTGTAGCTCATCTAACTTAGTGGTTGCTTGTTGTGCAGTGTGTGGTCTTGCGTTGTCAAGAAGCAGCAGGGACCTAGAGCGATTGACCAGTTTCGGTTGTTTAGCAGCTAGTTCTTCCTTCATGGTTTGCAGTTACTAACAATAAATATCTGCCGTAATCGTTTGACCAGATTTTAGAAAGCTGTAGTGAACGCACACCGGCGCTAGTCCACCAAACACTCACAAGTAACTTTTTCTGAGTCAATTTTCGTTTAGAGCAGGATTTGGCTGGGTCTCCAGGGTTCAGCCATTGCGACGAGCGCTTCCAAATATAATAAAGCATCCACTTTTTATCGCAAGTAATGATTCGATTTAAAAGCCCTTCATTATTGTGTCAGTTGAGCAAAGTAACACAGCAGTCGACGCGTGTTTGCAAGTTCGATTCACTCAATTCATGAGGTACCAATCGTTCAAGTTTTTTAACTTTCCCGATTTGCTTCAAGCTGACTAATACAGTTTTATTCACTTACCCCGAAGCCTGCAGCTATCTCTGAAGTGTTTTGTGATGGATCCGCTTCCACAATAGCCTTTAATTCTTCAATTTCTACTTTGTTCTGAAGGTCGAAATTTCCAGAACGAAAACGTTGAAACCGAAAACGTATCGTCTTTTGCGATACCAGCGCCGTGCCCATCATTAATCCTTCGAGCTGTTTCTGCATCACTGGTGACACGATAGAACACGTACTCGTAAATATACCGATATTTCATGTTTTCCATTGTGCGGTAATAAGCGACGGCAAAGAAAAAAATAACAAGGAAAAAACAAATGAAAGACTGTTTTAAAACTCAAATATACCAGCTAAATTAATTTATAAATTTGAATTTGGAATTCTTAACCAAAGAGGAAATATTTCAGATAAAATTGGTCAGTACGACAAAACGCTAATTTCATATGTAGGGACTTAATATTTCGCTATTACGATAATATAATTCGTAAAATTTCCTATCTTGCTTGATGAGAAAAAATAGATACTGATCCTTTAATGATAAAATGCAACCGTTAATTTGGCGTCTTTATGTAAGTGATGGTTTTTAAATAATTGAATGGAGCATAGCTATTAAATGTCTGGTTATTGGGGATGGTTCAATACACTTACACAGTAATAAAATTGGCCGCAATTAACAAACGCTTCAACTGGGCGCACGTCACGCAATATATGAACTATAACATGATAATTTAAAATAGTGTATGGAGCCATAGTTACATGGTAGAACTCCTAACGGCACGAACAATTAAATTCGCTAATTCTTACTTTTGTACTACTATGCGTAGAAGAAATAGTCTTCCGGCCGTATTTCTCTTTTCCTATTATATTTGGTCATTCAAACGAGGCATGAAGAGGTATTTTAGCTGGCTAGCATGAATTTTATTGTCGATGAACTCTTTGTCACCGACTGTCACTGTTGCTTGTGTACTTTACCATGAGATGTTATACAGTGATATTGCCAAACTATTTAAAAAAAAATATCGTTTTAGGAATTCATTACGTGTCGTATGCATAAACATCAAGTTAATGAACGTATTATATTATTTTATTATATTGTTAAAAGGAGTTATCTATATATTTATGTAAATATAACTTTTAAGGGCGAAAGCGACAGGGGGTTCGTGGGAAGCTTTTGTGAATGAACGAACGACGGTGTTTTAAACCGCATAAATAACAGTATTAATGACTAAGTGAGACTACTTAGCATCTTAAAAAGGAAAACTTAAAAATCTAAATCCTTTATAACTTTAAATAAAGCTTTTTAGCGTCATTATTATTATACTATTTTCCAAACTGCAAGTATTTCAGGTACCTAAATATTTTATTACCAAATGAGAATCGAATTCAAATATGTCGATGGTTAGTTATTTCTATGTAAATATAATGGATATATAGAACAACAAATTATTTTTAATTTTCACTAGCTTGTGTCCGCGTTTTGTTCGCTTATGCTTTTGGGTGCCACGGGAACCACGTGTCATATTTCTATGAAAAATGGGTTGCTTTTTTCATTGTATCTTTTTGTTACTGCTTATCTCCTACGGGTGAGCATAAAGATTTGTAGCATTGTTACCAACTCGTATTCAGAGCTAAAAACTAAATTCAAAACAAGAAAACTATATAAAATGCACTTATTTCTTGAAACAACTCGCGCTCCACCTTTTGTAAGTTGATGGTACAACACGCAATTGCTATCCACTATACGAATTCCAATTCAATCGAATAAACAATGTACAAAGCGCAGCAGACGAATACACAAACATTCATTTTAATATATAAATATAGCATTGAATCCTACTTCTGAAAAATTTATACAAGCATATTTAGATAATAAGATTTTACAACACACTTATTTATCAATGAAAAGATATATTGTTAGTTTGTACAAAAATGTTGTGAATAAAATTATATCATCGAGCACGAGGCGTCACGAGGCACGGGAACGGGTGTTTTAAAAACAAAGTTTTACACATGTAGACATATAGATGGGTGGTAGGAAGAATTTCATTAAACTTGCCTCGTTGGCAACGATGGGGAATTACTGGCTCGACTGCGGCGGATCCACTGCACACCGAGACGAGCACGGCTATCGATATCTTAGTACCTACGTCAGCAAATTTATTAAGGAAACATCGCCAGGTATGTATCCAATAATAATTTGAAGATTAGATGATGTGATGATGTGATGTGGTAATTGAATTGTAAATATTATAATTTGGAAGATTACTGCTGACAAGACTCATGTTGGGTAGTTTTATTAACTGGTAGCCGTATTGAGAGTAAACTATAAAGAAAAGAAAAGAAAAGAAAAAAAAAAAGAAAGAAAAAAAATAAATAGGTAAAGTATAGTTAATAAAATTAAACTATTCGGAAAGTTGTGACTTTGCTTGTTATGCGCACACTCTTTCACGCTAAAGTATCCACGCCAAAGAAGCACAGCATACAACTAATAAAAAAAAAATTAAAACTTCTCATATTTTATTATGTACATGATGACTAATGGTTTTCTAAAATTTATTTGAGAATAGATGTCATTTGTTTTAAGTTCCATAGACATAAGAATCTATTATTTTAGTTAGTTAGTTTAGATAAGTTAGTTTATATGTTTGCATGTATTACTTAATCACGCAAAAACGGCTGCACGGATTTGGTTCAAATATGGCACATAGAGAGTTTATAACCTGGATTAACAAATACGATACTTTTATCCCGGTGAAAATACAATTCTGAAGTCCACACAGACGAAGTCGTAGGCAAAAGCAAGTTAGGTATATTTCATTGCGCTGATTCAGTATATGGTTTTACTATTCGATAGCGTCCTCCCAACTGTTATCTATTGTATTTGTAGATGAGTTAAAAATAATGTGTCTTAAGCAGCAGTTTAGTTCGTAGCAACGAATGACAGCGAATTTTTGTATGTGTATGTTTTATCAATGTTTATGGTCATAACGGTGTGAGTAGGTCCCGTCGTAGCAGCCTTTTGATTTTATAGCGGGAACTAATTTCACATCTAAACGGTTGTACTTTGTCATAGGGAGTTTCATGAGTTATATCTACGTGGTTGAAGTTTCAATTCGTTTTAAGAATTTCTGTGTGGGACACGCCTTTTCAAAAGCCACTGGATGGCGCTCGATGGTAAGTACAATCTTTACTCAAAACTAACTACGAACATCGAAAGCCTTTCTGTTGAGGTCGTACAGGTCTGTTCAGACATCCTGCTAACTATTATAGAAATTATTTCGTTTTCTTTCTTCTTCTTCTTCCTAACTTGGCAACCGGTCCTCTTTAATATAAACCATTACTGTCATTACCGAGTGAATTATAATGTCATTGTTATAACGATTCAGTATCCTAACAAGATGGTGGCTCCCTTGTTAGAACTTTCTAGGAAAATTTTGTGGGATCTCAGGATGAATGTTTTTAGCTTATATTTATAATCCACTTCACTTATGTACAAAAATCAAACTATATCACGCAAAACGTCACCAATATTACATAATATAGGGTCAAAAACCTAACATAATGAATTAAAAATAAAAACCACAACATGTCACTTCAAGACCCCGCTAAAAACTAATTCTTTTCTTTCGATAGATTTAATACATCTATGGTTTTCTCACTTTCGAACTGAGGTCCAACTAGTGTCAGTTTTAAGGATTTTTTCAGTATGAAAATAATGAGTTATCTCATTGCAATGCGGGTGAGCAGAGGTCTCGCCGTCTGGTCGGTTTCTAGTAATTCTCCGAAACACTTTCCTTTTAATGTTTAACTTTAAATTTATTTTATCGTTTTCGTCTGGTTCTAACTCTGAAATGGAAAAGAGAATTCGATCGTTTTGAATTTATACTTCTTAACAAATAGTCTAAGTACTATTATGTCTAGACTAGTTTAGTTTTGATTACTAAACTATTACAAGAGTTCATTCTAATTCGTGTTTGGAGAAAACCAATTTTTCTTCAATTAATATTTTCATAAGTAAAGTCTATTGGATAATAGACATCTGAACATACTCATTGTTCGATAATACAATATAAGCTAAAGTTAGTAGCAATATTTTCAACTTATAAACATCTAGTTCGTGTTTCGAACTCTAATTGCTTCCGTTCAGGTCCGTGTACAGTCTGTTAGTCAACAGAAATACTTCAAAACTCTCAATAAGTTATTTTTCTTGGAACATTATTTAGTAAATTAGATTGACCTGTCTCGTCTTTATAAAAATCTATTGCCAAGCGCCTATCGCTGTAGTAACATAGTTCTAATGAGCAGGAAATTCCTTTTAAGTTTAATTTCTTATCATTTACGCTTTCTTTGTCATTAAACATTATTTTATAAGTTAACTAGCGCTTTTCTTGTGGCTTCGCTCTCGTTATATAGTTGAGTTATGTTTCATTAAATCTTTTTATGCCTCATTCTAAATAAATCTTAAAATACCAAGTTTTCTACATCTACCTACAAAAATGAGGGATTTTCATATAAAATTTATCCCTTTTTTCCCACCGTAGAGGTTGAATTTTCAAAAATTGTTGCTTAGTGCTCACCTACATGTAAAAGGAAACCACCAATATACAAATTTTTGCAGTCCTCGTACCAGTAGTGTAGGCTGTGCGTAGATACATTAGTCAGTCAGTTAGCTATCTTTTCATATAGATAGAGAGGTATGGCTCACAAAATTGATGTTAATTGAATAATTTTATAAGTAAGAGGAAACATTAAAATTATATGATACTTATATTAAAATATTATCTCATCAAAAACAATAAAATGTAAAAATACGCCAGGTCTCGCAACGCAGTTGTTCACTCGTTTTAAAATACAATAAAATCAACATTTCACTGAATTTCGTTATTAGTTTTATTCCAAGATTGACATAGAGTGATAGATTAAAAAGTGTGACCAAATTAACATAAAAATTACACAGAATATTTTTCTTAATGATACCAATGTTTTCAAACATCTCGCCCACCAAGAACTTCGTTCTTAAATCAAATTAACAAACAAGAAAAAATCACCAATACCTACTTATTGATATAATTTAAATTCAATCAACATAATTACACAAAGTAATAAGCACATAAAATCAACAATCACACATCTAAGCAAATTTATAAAGGCATGCATAAATATAATATACAAATGTTTACATACCAACTCTTTTTTTTTATATTGAAAATTTACGCAACCTTTACAAATTTTTACATCTCAAACCTTTACTTAAACGTTTTATTATCATTTAAGAGGATACACAACTTATTTAAAGATCGTTTATATAATCCAAATTTAGTTTTCACTGTTACAACTCTAGTTATACCGTCTAGACCTGTATGTTTTTGTATAATTTTTCCTAAAAGCCATTTTGCCGGTGGAACATTTTCGTCTCTAATGATAACAATATCTCCTATATTTGGTTCATCTCCTTTAACTGACCACTTATATCTATTATTTAAAGTTATTAAGTATTCTTTAGACCATTTATTCCAAAATGAATTTACCATTCTTTGACAAAACTTCCACCTACTTAGATTAGAACATTTATTAATTGAATGATCTTCATCAGGTATAGTGATAAGAGGTTCGCCCACCAAGAAATGTCCTGGGGTTAAAGGAAGTGGGTCGTTAGGGTCATCACTAATATATGATATAGGTCTAGAATTTAAACAGGCTTCAATTTGAGTTAAGACTGTGCAAAGTTCCTCAAATGTTAACGTTGAATCTCCAATAATCTTTTTTAAATGTGTTTTAGTTGATCTTACACCTGCTTCCCACAGTCCTCCAAAATTAGGGGCATGTGGAGGAATGAAATGCCAGGAGGTGCCTTCACCTGCCAACATCTGTTGAAATTCACTTGTTAGTTGAGATATATTCCTCTTATACATTTCACACAACTCTTTTTGTGCTCCTAAAAAATTGGTACCATTGTCACTGTATAAATTTTGACAATGTCCTCTTCTGGAGACAAACCTTCTAAAGGCAGCTATAAATCCTTTCGACGTTAAGTCTGACACAGCTTCTAAATGTATAGCTTTCGTTACCATACATATAAATAAGCATATATAGCCTTTATAAGACCTTGCACCTCTCCCAGGTGAAAATCTTATATTTATATGCCCTGTGAAATCCACACCTGCACTTTTGAATGGTCTGGATGGTGTAATTCGAGCCTTCGGTAGTTGACCCATAAACATGTTGTTATTTTGCTTTCTGTACCTAACACAAGTGACACATTCTCTGTATATCTTCTTCACTAAAATTCTACCGCGAGCTATCCAATACTTTGATCTTATATAATTTAACATGATTTGTGGACCACCATGCAAGGTTTTAATGTGAGCATCCAAAGTTATTAACCTTGTTAAATGATTTTCATAAGGTAGAATTACAGGATGTCTTTTATCATAGCTTTCTGGTGAATGAGTCACTCGACCACCTACTCTTAATATATCATTTTTATCTAGAATAGGACTGAGTGTATGAAGAATACTTTTCTTTGATACATTTTCTTTACATTTTAAATCTTTTATTTCTTCTTCAAAATATAACATCTGAGTTGCTTTTATACAAATGTTAAGTACTTCCTCCATTTCTTTCGTAGTTATAAATGTTATATTTTCTTTAGGTCTACTGTCTTTTGGTAATCTAAATTTCAAAATTCTTCGACAATATGATAAAATTCTTAAAGCCTTTTTTAAATTCGAAAACTTTTGCCAAACAAAATTCTCAATAGGTTTTACAACTGTGGCTAACAATTTTATAGGTTTAATCTCTTTTGTGGTTATAAATTCATTAAAATCTGTCTTATATTTATTCTTTTTAATTAAAAAATCAGGACCATGCCACCACATATCTAACTTAATCAAATCGCAGCTTGACAAACCACGCGAAGCAGGGTCTGCAGGATTATTATTTGTAGAAACATGATTCCACTGATGACTATCTAAGATGTTTAGAGTGTCTGACACTCTATTGCTAACAAAAGTGGTCCATCTACTTGGTTCACCTTTTATCCACGCTAAAACAACCGTAGAATCAGACCAAGCGAACAGATTAACTTTAGGTATTCCCATTATCACTGAAACTTCATAAATTAATTTAGCTGCTAGGACAGCTGCACATAGTTCTAGTCTTGGAATAGAAATTTGTCTATCAATTGGCGCAACTTTAGTCTTTGCGTACACCAAATGTACATAAATATTTCCTTTATTATCAATTACTTTAATATATACAACAGCAGCATATGCTGAACTAGATGCATCTGCGAAAACATGTAATTCACATGCATAATCTGTTCTATAATTAAGCCAACGAGGAATTTTTATATGCTTTGTGTTGCATAAATCTCTTTTAAAAGCAATCCACTCATTCAAAAGTTCAGAAGGAAGGATATTATCCCAGCTCAGATTTAATTTCCAGAGCTTTTGCATGAGAATCTTTGATATAACAATGACTGCAGCTAACCATCCTAATGGATCATACAGCCTACCTATATCCGACAATACCTTTCTCTTAGTTACCATATCTTCAATACCTTCAATTTTATAATTATATTCAAAACTATCTGTAATTTTGTTCCAAGAAATTCCCAACACTTTTACTATATTGTCTGTTTTAAATATTATAGTCTCTGTATTTTTTTGTTTTTCACTTTTTATGTAGTTTAATAAGGTATAGCTGTTTGTACACCATTTCTGTAACTGAAAACCACCAGAGTTCATTAAATCATTCATTTCATTAAATATTTGTATAGCATCATTTTCCTCTTCACATCCAGTTAATAAATCGTCCATATAAAAGTCTTTTAAGGTTATTGCTGATGCAAGAGGAAAATTTTGTTGTTCATCTTTAGCTAATTGTTGAAGTGATTTTACTGCTAAATATGGAGCACAAGCTGTTCCAAATGTAAGTCTCAATAAACGATAATGTTGTATTGTTTGGTTCGATTCTCGTCTCCAATATATTCTCTGGTAGTCTGTATCGTCTTCATGAACCAGAATTTGTCGATACATTTGAGATAAATCAGCTACTATACAATAAGGATGATATCTCCACCTCATCAATATATGACGGAGATCTTGTTGAATTTTAGGTCCAATTAGAAAAGTATCATTTAAGGATATGTTATTCGTACCTTTACAAGAAGCATCGTAGACCACACGAAGTTTCGTTGTTTCTCTGTCTTTCTTAATCACAGCATGATGAGGTAGATAGACAGCCTTTGGATTTTTTATTTCTTCAACCTTTGTAATCTCTTCCATATGGTTTTGATCAATGTAATCTTCTATAGCTTTGGTATATTCCTTCTGTAAAGTTTTATCTTTATTAAACCTTTTTTCTAATAAATTAAATCTATGTAGAGCGATTTTGTCTAAACTGTTATTTAGACACCTGGGTTCAGAATGTTTAAAGGGTAAACGAACTTTATATCGTCCATCTTTCTCTCGTATGGTAGTTGTATGAAATAACTCTTCACATTTATTCTCATCGCTTGTCATTTTCTTATAAACTTCATTAGGTTCTTTTTCTAGCTCCCAAAATTTCTTCAATATTTCGTCTTCTTTTACTCTAAGGTGTAAGTTTACAATTTTCTTAGGATTAGGATTTTCAATCCGGCCTGATAAAACCCATCCGAGTTGCGTATTTTGTGCAACTGGACCACTGTATAAAGGATGTTTCAAAAGACCACTCAAAATGATCTCACTATATATCTCAACTCCCAGGATAATGTCGATTTTACCAGGTGTTCCGTACTGAGGATCGGCTAATGGTAGTGTCTCAATATCTGACCATTCTTTGACCACAACATTATTGGTAGGTAGAAAAGATGTCAAAGAACGTAGCACGAAAGCTTGAACCTGCACAGAAAAATTGGGAGTTTGGATTGACTCTAAATTAAATAAAACCTTACTTTTAATTTTCATATCACCATCACCTACACCTGAAACAAGACCATTCATAGGGATTTTATACAAGCCTAATCTTTGTACTGTGTCTTCGGTTACAAAAGATGCTTCAGAACCCTGATCTATTAAAACTCGAACTATTTCGGAAAACCCAGATGGGGTTTTGATCTTAGCTAACGCTGTTGCCAGTAGTACTTCACTATTACTCTCCACAGCAAAGTGAGCCAAGATCTTTTTCTCATTATCTTGATTAGAGGACTCTTTGTTGACAGAAACAGCACGAGTTCTTATATTCTCCGTTGGTGAGGGTCCGCAAGCTGTAGCTCTCTCAATATGTAATAAGGTATGATGTCTTCTTCCACAGCGTCGACAATAGGTAGGTCGGTGACAGTTTTTCACATTATGGCTTGAGGCAAAACAATTGAAGCATAGCCCCTTGGATTTTATAAACTCTATTCTCTTTTCTGGGGGCTGGCTTTTAAATTGTTCACATTGGAATAATAAATGTTGATTATTGCATTTTATACAAGCTAAATTTTTATTTATATTTGTTTCTAGTGTGCAGTGATATGACTTCTGTTTTGATCCCATATGTTTATTTATTTTACATTCTTCCAACATTTCCAAACTTCTGAATCTTGTCTCTAAGAAGCTCACAAGATCGTTCCATGTTGGAAGACTATCAGAATCGCATTGACTCAAGTTTGATTCCCACAATTTTCTAGACTCTATATCCAGTTTTGTTACAATTAAATGAATTACGATAGTATCCCATGAATCAACGATTATGCCCAAATTTTTGAGTAATTTTAAGCAAGACGATGTATTATCTAAAATTTCTTTTATTGCGGTCGAAGATTCAGTTGTTATAATTCTTTGTGCAAATAAACGCTTCATTACTTCATTCACATTATACCTTTTGTTATTATATCTGCGTTTTAATTGATTCCAGGCTTCTTCATAATTTGTCTCTGTAGTATTAAGGTTCATAAGAAGTTTCTCTGGTTCACCGGACAAGCAACTTTTCAGATAATGTAACTTTTGTACTGGATTTATATTATTATTATTGTGTATTAGGGAAACAAACATGTCATGAAACATTTGCCATTCTTCATAACTTCCTTTAAAACTCGGCAATTGGATTTGTGGCAATTTAACTTCACATAGTGATTGTGATGGAACAGTTATAGTTTTTGAATTGGAGTCTGACATTTCCGTCAACATTTTAAAATCTTCCTTAAGCTTTGTTTTGTAATCCGTATAAATATCGTCGAATTCATAATATACATTGCTTATAAAATACTCGTTTTTCTGTTTTTGTTCTTTTGACACTTTACTGACAATGTCCGAATGTAAATTCATAAAATCTTTAGAAATTTTCTCTAAATTTTCGAGTTTTGATTCAACGTAATATTTTGTTATACGTGTTTTCGGCGATTTTTTATAATTCTCGAAAGCTTTTTTTACCTTTTCTAAATTATCATCTTGCCGCAGATAAAGTGACTCCATTTTGTTCGTATAATTTACAACGTAATAGTTGTACTAGGGATTTTTTCCAAGTTCACTTCAAACTAAATAAACGAATAAACTGTTCTTTTACACACTATTTATTAATTTGGTTTATTTATTTCCCGTGTTTCGGCACCATGTTCACTCGTTTTAAAATACAATAAAATCAACATTTCACTGAATTTCGTTATTAGTTTTATTCCAAGATTGACATAGAGTGATAGATTAAAAAGTGTGACCAAATTAACATAAAAATTACACAGAATATTTTTCTTAATGATACCAATGTTTTCAAACACAGTTCTTTCGCTACGACAAGTTGTAAGATCATTTTGTTTAACCAAATCAGATAATTTAATTATACTGTAAGGAAGCATCTATTCAACGACTTTGTTAAAAAAAATTATCTAATCAATTACATATTAACATTTATAGTGATCGTATCAATAATAGATACCTTTATTTCTATTAATTACAATGACTTGACAATTGAACGGCAAAATACTTTGTTCTTAGGTGCACAGTTTAGATTTACTTAGTAATCAAAATAGTAGATTCTTCTTTTATAATTATGGCGCCGTTCAATGGCCAATTCATTATAATTATTATAGAAATAAAGGTGTATATTGATACAGCTTCTATAAACGTTGATTAGGAAATAATTTATAACAAGGTTGTTGAATATGTTTACTCCACCATGTATACCCAGGTATACGAAGCAAAAAAACAAAAAAACAATTTCAACAAATAAATACAACTTATTTCTAGTTGAGAACAAAGAAACACAAATAAATAAATCAATTTCAGAAAGTATACAGAATATGGGACAACGTGGTAAGGGCTTAGTAACGGCAAATCAAAGGTCTTCCAATTAATTAAACGACTGCTTAAACGTGTACGTGGAACACAAAAAGATAGTTTTTCTGTACGAATCTGCGACGATTTCATTTTAGAATACGCAAGTCGTTTGCATTATGTGCTTAAGCCAAGCGATTAGTACCTCGGAAAAGGAAATATTGTGTTAGAATTGTTTTAGTACTCCTTCTGTCTTATCGTTGTAAATACGATAACCTTATACTTATTAAAATTAGATAATGTAGGTGAGCAATAACAAATTATTTTAGAAAATTTATCTCCTAGGTCCCGCCTTTATTTAGACACGTCAATCAAACAGCTCAGGTATAACTAGCGCGTTAACAATCTTGAACTAGGGAGTTCAAGGAGCTTCAAGAAGCTCTGGAAACCTTACTTACTGCAGGAACACAAACAATGTTACTTGTTTGTGATCTTCTCTAGGACAGTTCATCTTTAGATTTCTCCTTACCTAGATACTAGCTTCCACAGCTAAGGACAATATATTAGCCATTAACCATGCTAGTTTGACACAAACTTCGCTTCAAAGTTGGCTACAACTTGTATAATTGTCAAACGACGCGTATTCGAGTACCGCCGACTTAATTGACTCACTTGCCCACATTCAAGACTGCGTGAACAGATACGGATTTAGCATTATGCATGTTATATTCGTCTTTTTTTACTTATGCAACTATTGTATTTTTTTGTAGGAAGTCAAACATCAACAAATTGTGATGATAATAAACTAAGTCAATAGAGAGTATTTGTCAAATAAAACTATCAGACAAACAAAATATAGGAGCTTGGAAACGGACTTTTTACGAATTTAAACCAAATTTTAATCACACGCTGAGTCAAGAAAGTGAATTAAATATAACTGCTAGAGTACACCGATAAATACTTGATAACAGATTTCAACATGAGACATTTATGACAATAATTTACGTCATCCAAAAGCAGACTTATTTTAGAATTCGAACACGATTTACAACGCTGCGCCCAAATATGCTAACAATGACTCTACCATTACTTAAAGCTGTGAAATATTGTAGAGAAAGTAGATGATTGTAGGTATTGTTTACTGTTCTTTAATAATGGACCTTCCATCCAGTCTATATATTTTATGAGTTTATTTTTTATGTCTTTCATAAACTACATTATATTTAAATTCAAATTGGTTTCATTCTAATTTACGTTGTAACTTCATATAAAGCTCCAACATAGTTATAAAAGACGGAGTAGGTCAGAGCCCCGAGTAGATTACAGTACGTAACTGTAAGTAATATATTGTCATACGAGCGTTTTAAGTTTTCCAGAGACAAGGAAATAGGGAAACTTAAATGAGTACGAGTCTGCGGTATAATGTTCACTGAAGCGGTAGGAAAGTTAAACATGCCTACGTATTTTAGGAATGGTACACTGAGACGGATCTCGTCTTATTGTCACGTTAAAGCCGAGCCTGAGATATGATTTCAGAGAAATCCGTTTGTTACGAGACCTAAGGGAATGCCAACCGAAAAATTTAAGATAATAACTTTTCTTTGCTTAGAGAACAATTTGTAAACTTAGATAACTTTAAATTGGTAAGAGTCCTGTACAGTGTAAACATTATGATTTAAGACAAACAATCGTAATATTCAAACTTAGAGAAAACTTAGGAAGTAATATCGTATTGCTAACTTACTTGGACGCTAGCTCGAAACGTGTTAGTTCAAATCCTATAACCTGACTTTCGATAAAAACAGAACATAATCAGTTGTCATACAAGTTCCGGTATTTATCTTTATTAAGGGTCAGCGTGCCTCTGTCTTCGAATACTTTACCAATATATCTTCTATCACACGAAATTGATTTCTTCAAAATAAGAGGGGATATATATATCGTTTTGACATTTAGTTAAATGTTAATTCTCTACCAAACTGCGTGGTTGGTTCCTAATCGATTTTGGAACAACACAAAGCGTTCTCACAAAACCCAATTAGTTAGATAAATCAATTAAAATAGATAAACGAATTAATCTCGTAACCGCAAGTAATTAATTAGCGGTATTAAATCATTGCGAAAGTGTATACTCGTGCAGTCCACATAGTATTATGAATTTACCAAAATTTCTGCATCCGTACCAAATATTATACTAATAACTTTGTTAATATTTTAAGGTGTTTCAAAATAAATTTAAAACTATTTCGTCCCTCGATAATGGTGATAATATAAAATACTTATATATACAATTAATAAAATTGATGTGTCTGTTTGTAATGTCAAAATAACAGTTTTTATTAAATGCATAAGAAAGTATATACGATACATATAACAAAACCGCATTTTTTAAAACTTTTGCTTGTCTGTTTGTTCCGGGTAATCTTCGAAATGGTCAGACTAATTTTGACGGGATTTTCACTGGTAGATAGCTGATTTAATAGGGAATAACTTAAGCTACTTTTATTTAAAAAAAAGAATGAGGATTCCGAACAAATAAAAAAAAATTATCATGGTGAATCAATTCGGGGGCTTAAATGGCGTACGCCGAGTAATACATAAGAGATATAGAAAATTAATGCACTACATAATTTCAGGCATCAAAAAGACCTACAAAAAGTCTGGGAGAGTATACGTCTTCTTCTAAGGAACACCCACAATAAGCATTTTTGTCTTTAAAATAGTCGGGAGCGGGGGAACACTATTTGCGCGGGCATTCTGTAATCCACGTGAGTGAAGCCACGGGCACAGCTAGTTTAAAAATAATTTCGTTAATAAGATAATACCTGGAAAATAAATATACTTGGAAGGTTTTTCTCTGTACCTTTTTTCTAATTGTTACTAATTTATTGTTGTTTTATGGCTATATAATATTTTAAAAGTCAATCTACATTAATCTGGATGACAATTTTCTGAATTGAAGTCACATTTCTTTTTTATGTAAGTCAAATACAGCCATAAAAGTGATTGTAGCCGTCGAAAGATAGAGCTCTACTGGCAGTCAGCAGAAAAATGCTAGACTTTTTGAATTTTTGATTAGGTTTTATTTAAAATACCCACTTCTATAGGTCTTCTAGTATTGATGTGAAACTTTTAATGCGGCGGGTCAGACCTATTGTTGGACTCAATGTTGTGTCAATGGTGATGAGTTTTTTTTAAGAGAGACTGGATCATTACAATGTTTCATATTAAAACATAGATAGATTAAAAGTGGTTGGTAGGGATCGTGACCATTATATACATAGTAATAAAATAAACATCACCACAGTGACTGTCTTTCTGCTTTTCGCAACATTTTTTTAAAATGTTTACTGATGTTTCCCAACTGCTGGGCGATCCATGACGGCCAACATTTTTTTTTTAATTTTCTCTGAAAATTAAAAGAAGTGTGAAAATCCAGTTGAAAAACTTACCGTTTGTATGAAAGTATTCTTGAATGTAGTTTTATCTTGAAACGTGTAAGTTTGGGCGCAGAGCTTTGTGAACTCGTCTAGAAACTTTACAT
This sequence comes from Saturnia japonica, assembly GCA_033032175.1. Lineage (NCBI taxonomy): Eukaryota > Metazoa > Arthropoda > Insecta > Lepidoptera > Saturniidae > Saturnia > Saturnia japonica. The sequence goes on along the minus strand of CM065321.1, from coordinate 469,516 downwards.
GTACACTGTAAGGGAACACCCAATCGTTGATACATTCGAGATAAGTCACGGAGATTTATGAATTTACTTCAATAAGTGTTACATGCTCATGCATTGTTTCACTTTATAAGATAACTACAAAGACATAGATTATTAACACTGTTGTAGCCTGTGATAAGAAATAAGATATTCTTTAGACTCTGACAACACTTCATAGCTTTTGAAATCAACTGTTGCCATAAAAAAGGAAAATGGAAAACTCGTATTGAAATTGTTTTCCAAAATGGCATGCTCAGTTAGACGTTCTTCTGGAAAGGACAAAATATAAGCAGCAAATACCCTCACCAGCTGCTGGAGAGGCGTTGCAAGAAATGAAACAAAAAAAAGAATATTACAATTGCAATAATTTAACCTAAGTTTTTTAATTCCTTTATCAAATTTTATAAATAATTTTTATACGTATGACACAAATATTTAATGACATTCAATTTTATATAAAATCATTTGAAATATATATTATTATGTACATAACAATTTGCAACGAGAAAGTCGAGTGATAGAGTAATCAAGCACGTACAGATGATTAAATGAAGTTGGTAAGGAAAATATAGTATAAAAAGAATCATTTACGCACGAAAATAATGTTAATAAAAACTATAGTCCATAGTAATTAATGCCTAAAGTGTGTTTTATTATTTTCGTTTTACTTTATCAGGAGACAGGGACATTTATATATGTATATGTTAGTTTAGCTTGAATCTTACGAATACGGAATTAGTCAGATCGCGGCTTCTTTGCAATCGCGACCACAGCCCAAGCCGAGGTCCGGCCACTTTGGCATCCTTGCGCGTTTGTTGCCCACGCTTTCACGGCTAACGGCTGTGAAAGCCATCAGCGGCTCCGTTTTTGGATCGAAAAAAAAAGTTTTAGTTTATGGTAATTTGTTTCATATTAAAATTGCAATTATTTAAGCACATATTTTATTTAAAAGGTACTATGTTTTTCAATGTCATTCATGGACTGCCAAGACGTAGAATAGAAATTAAACGAACCCTCAAAAAGGGTCCTACATATTGGCAATTTCTTCTTAAGCATACCCCACACTACGTAGCCATTCGAACGTAAAACTTTTATCGGCGTGCAATCGCGGCGCGATGGTCAGGCTGGGTGGGTGACTTCCGTTTCCGTCGGAACCGGAAATGGCTGATATGTGACTTTGTTTTGCGACGTTTGTATAGTTTCCTTTATTACAGCGTTTGTAAATACATTACATAATATCGTATTTATATCTATTAGTTCTACATTGGGAACATTTAATTTTTATTTTGACATTCAATACTTAAGTAGGAATGGATATCGTAAGAATAAAAAAAGAAACGTGCTTGATTTTCTCGTTTTACAAATAATTTAGCCAAACTTACTGGTTATGCGAGACTTTTGATTCCATAACAAGTTATTACGGCGACGTTGTCTAAAATAATTCAAAATACAAATAGAACCGGCAGTGAATGCTAGTATTTATATAAAGACAAAGCTCTTTGTCGATTCGTTTAAACCGTCTTCAAGCTTTTCCCTTACGAACACAACTAAATCATTCGCCAAATTAAACTCCTCGGAACGAATCGTACCGAAAAATAGATCGGTTTTTTACGCTCGGTCTATATTTTAAATTCCGCCGAATCACCGTTCGTTCGGGCATTAGCGAGCGATCCCGAAGGCGCTTTGTGAGCCCGAATGTTATCGAACTCAGATGTTATCATTTAAAAGAATAGCCGAGCGGGAGCCGATCTTGATCGTTAAATTTCGAACGCAGGGTTGACGTGCTAGTTTCTTTCGATTTCAAATTCAAATTTAGTTTTATCTGTACTCAGGGGCTCTTTATTGTTGGGATATATTAAACAAAAACATCTCTATAATAATTTAATTGCATTCTTTTGTTAGGTGATATAGATTAAATTATAAATGCTTTTTCTTTTACTCTATAGTGAAACTGATTTTTTTTTTCATTTTATTATATACGTTTTTAGGTCTATTAAGGTTCCTTTCATTTTTACTCACTAAAGAAAATTTTCATTTAATGTTTTTAATCTACTATCCTACAGGACTAAGTTGAGTTGTTGAGTAAGTTGAATTACCATTCTAATAAAACTAGCGATCGTCCTAAGGTCGAAATTCGTCCAGCGACTTTTTGATCATAGACTATTTTCTGTTTGACATTTACAGTATGAACCTAAACAATGAGTATTATCTACATCACTTGCTGTCACTTCTCGTTGAGTGACATTGTCAAATTTTTGGGGGGTCTAAAGCTTAATGGCACTGGACGTGTTAGGATTCGCAGTATTAATTTATTTAACTTAATATATTAATAACAGATATTATACACAAATTTTAGCTTTCTGCACTCCGTCTCCATATAAACTTTAACCATGCCATATCTAACAGTCTTCCGTGACGCAATACGCTTAAAAAGGTACCGAAAGCTATTGCTTCACGTATTAATATATAGATGTATTCAATCCACTTTGGAATCATTATTTCCTTAACAACGCAAGCAGATTCAAAGTAAACTAAATATGTAGAAGAAGTATTATTGGAAACTTTATACATTTTATATACCACAACTGGTACCCCTAGTCAGGTGCAAGCGCCTTTTGTCCGGGCCCCAAGCGCCCGCGTCGCGCCGCGCCACGCTGCCTCGTTAAATTCAACGCCGGTTTAGGGCGGCTTGCATACGCGATATCGGGATCAATATTACAGTCGTATTACATGAAAATGTGTGTATAGACGTAACCTAGCATCACCTAAAGTTAAAATAAAATAACACAACGTTTATATGCATGTATAATACGCATATTTATCATGACATTGTTAAAATTTGATTATTAGAATAATTTAATAATTAAAGTACTTTCTGTGATTTTGTTCGCTGGTTTAGAAAATGTTTTTTTTTTTAAAGTTATATTATAAACTAGCTGGTAGCCGCGACTTCGTCTGCGTATTATTGGATATAACTATCTGTGTGCCAAATTTCATCTAAATCCGTTTCGCCGTTCTTGCGTGATTGAGTAACAAAAATAGAAACTTTCCATTTTATTATATTTGTAGGATAACACTGGTTAAACTATGAGTTTTACCGGGATAAAAAATATCCTATATGTTATTCCAGATGATAGACTATCTATGTACAAATTTCATTGAGATCTGTTCAGCCGTTTTTGCGTGATTGAGTGACAAACATCCAAATATCCAAACATACACACTTACATTGTTATATTATGGATAATAAAATTTATACAAAAAAATACGTATATAAAATGTATAAGTAAATCTAAATAAAAACCTATCTTATAGGTCCGGAGATATGAATGATTGGTATATATGTAATTATATTTTAAATACCCTAATCCAATATCTATATACTAATATTTTCAGAATTATAATATAATATAATAATTATTATAAAAAGGTAAAGTATGTATATAAGAGGTAATCTCTGGAACTAAGTGCTGATCTAATTCTAAAAATTCCTTCACTAATTAGAGGCTACATTATCCCATCGACATAGGCCATAGTTTATTCTTATTCAATTTTATGTTTTAACTAACTTGAACAAAGTCGCGGCCAGTTGTTAGTTTATTCTAAGCCAGCTGTGACTGCGACTCCGCTCGCGTTGACTACAAAATAACATAGATCGGGGACACGCGCAATTCGTGTTACGCGCGCTCCCAGTTATATGCTTAGTGTGGGTGACCCTTATGTCTCCTCCACACGTCGACAGATGGATCACCACGAGCGGACGGCTGTGGTGTGTGGCACGACTGTGGGTCGATCAGTCTATGTTCATTCTCGACAGAGGCCATTCGCACATAGCGTATAAAAAAAAAGATATTGAGAACGTAGCTGCCGCAGCCTTTATTTGTTTAGTACTTTTAACTACTACTTGAGTGTGCATCGCAATACAAGAATTAAAACGCAAGAAGCATGCGTGCATTCTCAATTGCAACTCCAATCAAATTGATGGGTGTGTGGACAGACGCCGGACGTTCGCGCCGAAACCCTTTGATCCGTGCCACGAAAACCGACAACAATCGGATTCGAAGCAAACGCATCTGCGGACGTTAAATACCGACAACAGACGCGCAAATTACCCCCTTAGCAGATGCATCTGTTAACATGTAAAGGAGATTTTAGAAATTATACTCTCACTGACTTTTGTGTACGCCTTTTTAATACCTACAATTGTGTAGTACATTTACTCAGAGTAAACCATATAAGCGCCTACATTGATTCACCATGAACAGATTTTATTTATTTGTGCGAAACCCTAATTCTTTTCCTAAAATAAAAGTAACCTAAGTTACTCCTTATAACATCAGTTATCTGCCAATGAAAGTCACATCGAAATTGGTACAACAGTTTCGGAGATTACCCGGAACAAACAGATGAACTAAAATTTTATTAATTGCACAGATGCGAAGTAGGTAAGTTTATTTCAATGTTTGTCCGTCGGTCACGCTCGAACGGCTGGACGGTTTCTAATTAAAGACATAGAAGTAGTTTATGTCGTAGAACAGGGCAGATTTTATTAGTTTTTATAATGATTAAAAAAGATTCAATGGTTTTGGAATATCATCATAATGATATGACAGTGATAGTTAATGATAGGTATTTTTCTAGTTCTAATGATTATTTTGATTTAGTGAAGTGATACAAGGTGGTAGCGACCACCGCGTATGAAAAGCCCGTCATGATTAATTGCTTATGCTCATTGCGTTTTGCTAGCAACCCAAACATATTCAGTTTCACATTTACGCAGACCGGCTTGAAAGCGGCAACTGGCGAGTGACGATGGATTGATGCTCTCTCAATGGTCACCACTCTTTTTGTATAGCCGTCTTTACCATCAGTTATAGTTGCGTCACTTTACCCATAAAAAAAATTTAAAACTTTGCTTTCATAATCGAATATTCTATATTATATAATAAAAAAATCCTTTAAAATAACTATGATCTAATCAATCGACATCTACATTTATTTTGCGATAAAATACATAGATTTCTTTGTACATAACTGCCTCGGGTTCGGACGTGATCGACCCTGCCTCCGCCCTGCCTCTGCCCGGCACGTCACTCCCGGGTTCGACGAAAATAATTTTGTACGTACGTACCGCAATCATATTGCGAGCAGACAATGATGGGTAATGACTAGTGATGGGACACGTCTCGATCGTAGACTAAATTTTAAATCAACACAACGTTTATCTATTCATTGTTATCGATATATAAATTGATTTAAGGGATAGGGTATATATCTGTAGGATATGGTCCAGGGATAATTAAGATGTGAATAAACAACGAATCGGCGGTTTTAGGGAGTAGTCCTGGTTTTGTGTAAGAAAACGATGAAAGAAACGGAAAATAAATGTTTTTGTATGGTTGAGAATTACAAATGTTTGAAAGTTCTATACAATGTACAACTTCATAAACTGTTTAGCGAAAGAAAAACTTTTTCCACCTAAATTTTTTCAGTTACAAATTTATCGCTAATAATACAAACAACAGATAATTCTTTTGTAGGTAGAGATAGCTGCTACCAACATATTTATGAACAAAGTAATTTAGTTTGTCGTTATTTATACAATACAACACATCGGTTAATTTTGTGATCAAGTCTGTGCCATCATTCGCTACGGGCTTCCAGCTTCATGCTCAGCTTTGTGTTTGTAATATGTTTTTGATTTTTTTTAAATAAATTAATCAATGTTGTTACTGTATCATTTGTGATTGTTTTCAATATTATGTAGAATAAAAATATCGATAATTCAAAAGAGAGAACTTTTTATGGTAGCATTTTATATTGTGGTTAGCTACTTATCCAGTTCTATGAACATTGCCGTCACTACAATGCCAAGGTACAATAAAAAAACGGCTTTAAACTCAAATATTATTTATAATATTGAATAATACCACATCACTAGTAATGACGACAGAACGTCCGTTTTTAAGACCGGGAAAAAGGTTAAGCGACGAATGATGAATGTAAAAAGGTTTACCTGGAACTAGGGTGACCTGAGCGCTGGCCGCGATCATAAACTTTATCTGGCTTCTTTCTTATGTACCTTGTTAAGTTACACTGAAAGTTTTTATAAAATCAAAAACTGAACAAACTAGCAAGATAATTAGTTTTAATATATTTTTTCAAAATAGTGTCCATTTACACGTTGCATCCGATGGAACCACTGAGAAAAGCACTTTGAAACGCAGCCACTGCTTCTCGGCGTCCATAAAACGTTTTCCTCGAGGTTTTCTTATTATTTTCGGAAATAAATAAAAATCGCAAAGTGCGAGGTCGGGGCTATAGAGCGGGTGACCCAGTAATTCCACGTCTGATGTCGCCAAGTAGTCGATTGTTTGCTTGGCGTTGTGCGACGAGGCATTGTCGTGGTGAACGAAGATCCTACTGCGAGGTCGTTTCTCCCGAATTTTTTCCAAGACAAGTGGCAAACAATTGTTATTGTACCACTCTGCAATAACTATTTTTTGATCTTCTAAAACAATTGTTGCGTAATGACCTGTCCTTCCGAAGAACGAGCCTAAAATGTTTTTTCACACACTTCGACCTCTCTTCACTTTAGTTGGCAACTCCTCGGAATTAAACACCCAGACAGCAGACGTACTCTTAGTTTCGGGATCATAACAATAAATCCAGCTTTCGTTACCCGTAAGTATGTCGAACACAGCATTTGGGTCACCTCCGTTAAATTTTTGAACCATTTCACGACACCAATCAACACGACGGAGTATTTGGGCCTCTGTCAAATTATGAGGTATCCACCGGGCACAAAGCTTCCTGACCGCTAAATGTTCATGGAGAATTTTGTGCACTTGACCCATACCGATGCCTAAGCTTGTCCGAATCTGCTGATAAGTCACTCTTTTGTCAGTCTCTATCATACGCCGCACAACACTGATGTTATCTTCAGTCGTAGCCGTAGAAGGCCGTTCCTCACGCAGATCATCGGTGAGATTAGTGCAACCACATTTAAACTCATTAAACCAGTTGTAGACAGTGGCACGGGATGGGGCTTCATCGTGAAAGGTCAATCGAAGTCTATTATAACTTTCTTATTGACATCGAACATCACAAAAATCATTGTACGAAAATTTTCTCACGGTAAATTCATTCTAACGTGACACAGACAATTTTCAATATGCCGCCAAATAGTAAAAAAATGACAAATAAATAAAATACGTGCACAATAATATTGTCAAAGGATTCCATTTTCAAAATATGAACTTATTTTTTTATTAAATCGTTTACAAGTGGTCAGTTCTAAAAACTTTCAGTGTCGCCAACGTACCTACAAGTACTGCTTCTCAGTACGTCTCTAGAAAGTTCTAAAATAAACCACGAGTTATTGAAAAAGGCTGAATAATAAAAAAGTATGAGTGGATTGAACTAAATATTCTATAAGAAAAGGAATTCTTTATCCCATTTTTTTGTCATTTATAATAATCATTATTATGAATATATTTAACCTTTATACACTATTTTCCACATCCACTATTGGATCATATAAAACTTGATATTTCATTTTCATGTTAAATCAGAGTCAATAATAAAATAATTTTTTGTTATCAAAAGAAATCTATATAATAAATTGGGAATAATAATTACCGTAAACTTAATATCTCTGTATAATCTGTAATGCGGCAGGGGGCGGGGTCGGGGGCGGGGGCGGTGTGCGGGGTCGTGGAAGTCACCAAAACTGCTACCTTTCTTAATAAACTGCGTTTAATTATAGATATTAGCATTTGGCCAGTAAGTACCTTGTATTATCTTGTTATCTAAATATGCATTTGAGAAGATTATCAAAGTTGGGATTGAATGCAATAATATAGGATGATGATATTCATCGAAATACAGCTGCATTCGATTATCCAACAACCACAAATAGGTACAATAATTGCCCATTGAATAGTATTACCATGTTATGGTGTATATGAGATAGAAATGCTATATAAGATATTTGTGTACCGTTATTTAAGATAAAATATTTTTTTGAAAATCGAAATAAATTAGTTCATTGTTAATTATCTTAAGTGAAACCAACGTAGGTGGTGAAATTATTTTTTGTTTAGTTTTTATTAACCATGTTATAACATAGATAAATTTATCACACACATATCTGTAGGTATGTACTATGTATATTATTTTAAAGCTTACGAGATATTTTTTTGTTTGTTTCTTTAAATGCACTTATATCTGAAAATAATAGTCAAATGTAACAAAATGTCTTTGAATTCTATAGCCCAGTTATTGATAAAGGTTATAGATTACATATCTTTACACTACGAGTCTAAGGAGAGGGGCAGTGACCATGAAGGTCATCAATCTGGCGCTGTAGGAAAGTACGGGTACCTACTGAAAACAACGAGAGACTACACGGGCGCAATGGCAGCGACGCGGTGGAGAATTGTCGAATAACAATACGGTTGAAACCATGGATCACTCGCCTAGTACTTCAAAACAGTGTGTCTAGTGTAAAATATAAATCAATATGATACTATTACAAAATAGCACCTGTTATGGGAGTGAAGTCAGGAGCGACCCGACACCCACGCGACTGGATTTGCTTAAGAAGTGAAAGTGGGTGTTATTTTAACATTTTAAGATGTGGATCGAGACTACGCATAATGTCAGATTGTCTTCTACGCACTGGTTGGACGAAACGCAACAGATGCCTGCATTTACTCTTCCTCAGCCAAATTTTTAATATTATAAGCTTCTCATTAATAATAGCCCTCACGAATTTCGATATTCTTTTAGATGCAAGATAAATTGGTTTACAATTAATTTAATCTTAAAATATTATTGTAAACAATTATTTAAAATCTATAAATGTGTATTATTTTATACAGGTTGGGTTAAATATCGACTATCGCTCATTTGTATCAGTAATTTATTGTGGAATTCATCTACGTTTATTCATTCTTTTTTAACTGGGTACAGCAAAAATATAATGTTAAGGAAAATAACTTAACAGACGTACATCTTGTATATTGAAAGCTCCGATAAAATCTTCATTTAAAGACATCCCACGCTAATTCTGATTATATAATACAGATTTCAGGGCTCATCAAAAGATTCTAATGACACGGGGACTCCACTTTAACAGAAGGTCAAACTCAGCGTGTTTTTCGCACAGTGCGTAAAACACAACATACAAGCTACGCACGTAGGTCTTGATTATGCTAACGCGTGTTTATCAACTTAACTTCGTGATCGTCTATCATACTAAGTGAATTATATTCTTACAGTTTAAAAGCATACGAATTTTAATATACGCTGGTAATATATTAAGCATAGAAAAGAGATCAGCTTACAAGAACAGTTATCAAAAAACTCTGATAAGTGTTCAGCAAGAGATTTTCACCTTGAATATGGTAGTTTAGGTAACTAGGCAAGTATTCAAAAATGGAGAAATTATGCAAAGTATTTCAGTTGATAATTTTACATAAAAGAAAATCTGACAACTTCTATCTCTTATAAACATCAAAATTAAACTCACAAACCGACATAAAAGTGGAAAGAACAACATGAAACAAAACAAAGAATAAAAATTCGAACAAATCTCACACTTATAAAAAAGGAGTTTTCTCTTACGTAAGAAAACAATGCTGGCATGTCGAAGAAAGGCAAACAAATTTAAGTATTCGGGAAATTCCGAACCGCTCAACGGAACATCATTCATTTTTTTTTTTGTTCGTCGATAAACTCTGTAAGAAGAAACATTATTGGAAAATTTCGTAAATAATTCGCGATACATTATAAGCATCTTAAGAATTTACTTTGAATAATACAGTTTGTCTTAGGCGAAAGAGGGGGTTCGACTGTCAGCGGATATCAAGTTGTAGGTATTTTTGTTATACAATTAATTACTTTGAAAATTTGTCCGCCTCTTGGCGAATTAGCAGTCAACTTTATTATTAATTTGTGAGTTCCATTCCTGTGTAAGATTGACTTGTGTGTTATGGGCTAGGCCATACATAGTATAAGCTTTATTAAAAATATTTTTTTTAAATCTCAATTGTATTTAGTGACTTTTGTCACTAAGGACATGCCCGTCGCATCGTAACTTATACCTACTACTTACACAAACAATAACTATATTATAAAATAAAAAACCTATCAGTAAGAGTATACATATTTCGAAGGAAGAAGACATAATACATTAACAATAGAATTCAAAAGAACTACACAGCATTCTGGAAGAATCCTATGTCAGTTCTTCCAGAATACCGTGATATACACCCACATCACATATATTAATTTTATATTTCTCGTTTAAGGCTGCATGAAAAATATAAAAATACTTAAAACCACTACAAATGTTAATCCCAACACGAAAATAAGTGTTTTTGAAGAATATACCATTTAATCTACATCATTTAATTGTCGATTAGTGAATAATTAAAAACTCAAATGCATCACAACCACCAAGAACATGGTAAGAAACCAATTTCAGTGATTCTTTCCAGCTCAGCTAATGTGTATTTAAATAAATAGGCTTTTCAAAACCTTTGTTCTTGATAGTATGCATAACGATAGTGTTTGTATATTCATCAGGAATTACTATTTCACAACCGCAGGCACTAACATAGAAATCAACCAATTGAATATTAATTATAAATCGGGCAGCTAACATTCAAGCCACACATTACCCGCGACGGAAATAAACATCGGCTACCTTTTAACTTTTCGTAAAAATATTTATTGGCTTATCTAAATTGTTACTTTACTAATTATCTGCCTACGAAATATTTTTCTCGAAGCAATAACTTTACTTTTTTAACAGTTTTTTAAAGTTCGAAAACTCAACGACGGCTTAGCTAAAACCGATGTATAAACCAAATGGTGTATATTATTTTTAAAAATATTCCATTCCTTCTGATGGTAAATACATCACAACATAAGTTCAGCGGCCACCGATGAGAGTTGAGAATACATTGTATCGTCATACATGGAAAATTGAGTCACTATGACGGATTTTAAGCACGAGTTAAGTTTATTGAGGACTGAGTAACTTGAACACAAGCATAATATTCAAGTTATGAATATGAAAACATTTTAAACTGATTTACGACAAAGCTGAAAGTTGTAAATAATCGTGGCTCTCAGCTTAATCAGTTTATATAAAGTTGGTGTTGCACATAGTGAGGGTAGAATATTAATATATGTAAAAAGTGCCTTTAACTAGCTGCCCACGCAACTTGGTCTACGTCACATAAGAGAGAGAGCGTTAGAGAAAGAGCCGGACGTAGGCAGAGACAAATACCAATTATCGTAGGCACCTACCACATCATTCCGCTAAAATGCACGCGCGTTATTTGATTATTAATTTTCCGTGTGTGGAGTTATTTTAAGACTGCGATATCTCCTAAGATGTTCATTGAAATCAAATGATATACAGGGCAATTTTGTCCAAAATTAAATACGTGTGATGAATAACGTATTTATTTCGATAAGGATTAATACCATGTTTATAAAAACACCTTTGCAAATAATGCATTATTTTAGAATAAATTTTATTACCATATTATAAAAGGTTATATTGCGTCAACTTTAAAAGACAGACATATGCTATCCCGAACTTTTTTTTAGAAATTTTTAGAGAAACAATTTTATCACATATTATTGTTGCGTAACTTTAAACATTTACGCAGCGCACGCAATGGAATCGTTCAAAAGCAATAAATTATCCCCGTTTTAGCAACATTTTTCATTGATGCTCCGTTTCTGTTGGTCGTAGCGTGATGTTATATAGCCTATAGCCTTCCTCGATAAATGGGCTATCCAACATTAAAATATTTTTTACATTCCAACCAGTACTTCCTGAGATTAGAGCGTTCAACCAAACAAACAAACAAACTCTTCAGCTTTATAATATTAGAAAATCTCTCTAACAAGACGCAAATACAAACTAAATATTAAAAAGATCATATAATGTTTGCAGTTTGAATAAGAAATTTACTTCAGTGCTTTTAATTCTGTTTATTAATTAAGCCAGCAAACGAGCACAAAGGAGCACAAAGAAACATGATCCGTATTTGGCACAGCAGCTGAAAATCAGTGTTGGAATTGATTCGAAATCAGTAATCGACGAAGCTGCCTTTGACTTCATATGCAGTCCGGAGCTCTGGCAAAAAGAACCCAGAAATAACCCCCTGGCTGTAGCGCTTCGGTTAGAGTGTTGGTTGTCCCAAGTCATAAACTTATGTCGCAATAAGCGATTATTTATGTACCTAATATTGCGGCGAAGTGCATTCCGTGCTCGCTCCCAAGCCCGGGATCAATTCCAGGGACCTTACGGCTAATAACAGTAAAGCCAGTTAGAAAAAAAAAAAAACAAAATTAAATATTAAAGGAGTAACAATTTATACCTCATTCACTGATGTTCCTTTTTACGATCTTACTTTGACAGGTTTTCTAATGGGCTTTGAGCCTGATTGGCTTTGGTTTGAGCTTGCTTTGGTGACATGTATTTTTTTTAAATTTATTAGTTCGAGATACTGAAGTCCTCTTTATAGGACCGCAGTCCCAACTGAGGCCGGTCACTAATCAATTGTAACTTCTGACTCATAGAACTGAATTGTAGAAACTCCCCATGTGGGAAGTACGGCACAGAGAAATTTCGTGGAACACCTCCACCCTACTGAAAATTGCAGTCAAATAACCTAATATTGTATTCCTGCGGTGAGTTAAGTTTCCAGAACAATTTGGTGTAGGAGATTTCTAGTCGGCTGAATGCAGATCACAGTGGTTGAAACTAGGAAAACCGGCCAAACCTGCCCCAAGAGAAAGTTGACTCAGAAAAAGGTACTGGAGAGTGTTTGGTGGACTGGTGCTGGTGTCATACACTACAGCAGATCTGGCCAGACGATAACGGCAGATCTGTATTTTCAATAATTGCAAATTATGACGGAAAAGCTAGCCGTTAAACAACCGAGACTGGTTAATCTCTCTAGGCCATTGTTGCTTCAGGACAACGCAATACCCCATACTTCACGACAGTGAGTCACTAAATTAGAGGAACTACGGTTGGAATACCTCCGACATCCACTATACACCTCGGATCTTGCTGCAACAGATTACCATTGATTAATCCTCGCTCACACAATTTTTTCAGCAATGCAATAAATTTACTCCCTATAAGATGGCAAAAGTGCATAGATAATAGTGGTACATACTGCGATCGATTAAATGTATAAATTTATAATATTTTTTTCGTTTTACTTTTTCTATATAAAACGCTAATACATTTACTATGAGTATAGTAAAGATTCCATCTAGTGGCAGCTTATTGAACTACTCATTTGATAAATAGTTGTCGAATAGTCACAAATGTATTCAGAAACACATGATGAGATAAACTTAGTTTAACCTACTGATATCTTTATGGAATCAATGGCTAACTTCAGAAACTAGACATAAATATTATCTACATCATAGTAACTATTGAAAGTTCGAGACACCTGTCTATGGGTTTCGCCATTTTCTTAATATTAGATGAAATAAAATTACAATCAAAGCCTATTAACCATTCTACAAAGAACCTTTATAACACGGTATTAAAAATTAAATTCTAATAAAAGCTTGTAAAAATACAACTCTTGGACCAAGTGACGTAGTAATGAGATTACAGTGAGGTTCCACCGAGTCCAGCGAGCAGGGCAATCTAATTTTTCACTCACCTACCCGCGTCGGATTAGAGTTTTTATTGTAATATTTCGTTAGTTTTGTACTATGTTACTTTTCTTTTAAGTGCACTTAATTAAAGCAATTCCCTTTTTATATAGAATCATTACTTCTTGAGAAAATCAAAATGAAAAATTCTTGATACAATTTAGTCCCTAAAAAGCACTTATAGAAGACATAAAACTACTATCAGTTCGGAAAATACCTCAGTTATCACATTTATCTATGGCTGGCGCGATCACTGATTGATATGCTCTTTGAAGTTATTCATTGTAGGAGTTATTGGGTTTTGTTATTGCTATTATACCTCGTTTGTTGTTCACCAGAGTATGTAAAGAGCAATCCTTACAACCTATAATATAAATTCTATCTGTTTCCGTGTAAAATTGATTCGACAAACTCTCCACGCCGCTTTCATCGTGCCCCTTCTTTCACACCCCATAATTAATAATAATAATTTATTGGAACCATAAATCATCTCACAAATAACAAAAATGTACGATATTAGCCACATTAGTGAAAACTGTGTCGCAGCCAATAGCGCCCACTTCCAGGCAATACAACAGTGGGGTCTGCGTTCCTTAATACAATGTAAATACAACTAAAAATACAACAGTTTTTTACATTTTTCAATTAAACTAACAATATTTAGAGTTGTAGAGTATATACGTGTATTTATGTGTATGTGCATGCATGATAGTGGGTGTGGGTGCGTATGTGTATAGGTGTGTGTAATTGCCTATAGTGTTGCCAGATTTCTTGAAGTTCACAGCCACTGCTTCGCTCCTTAGGGTAGTAGTGTGAAGATATATAGATTACAGTAATCCTCATGTATCTGGCTATTTTTTATACACAAAAATATTTTTTCCAATTCGACGGGTAGTTCTAGAGAATAGCGCGTTTAAACAAACAACCCAACAAAAAGAGTCTTCAGCTTCATCATCAAATAATTCTTTAATTATCTCTCTTTACATAGTATAAAATGAAGTCGCTTCCCGCTGTCAGTTCCCTATGTGTACGCTTAGATCTTTTAAACTACAGAACGGATTTTAATGTGGCTTTCACTAACATTAAAATAATTGTTTTCAGAAGATTTGTATGTACAATACATTCCAATTAAGATTTTTTATTATAAAGAAAATTCAATTATTTGTAATCAATCGTCAAAAAATGATTTTCGGACGCTTACATGGTTTACGCTGGCTAATCGGTATGAGGTACATGAAAATAATATTCTCAAGAATTGTAATTATTCAAAAAGCCTAGAGAAGAAACCGTGATGGCATATGTCTGTTTCCTAAGGTTGACCCGCAGTAACTATTTTTATCTTCAACATAATAAATAAAAATATTACGTTTTTGCGAAGTTATTTTCTTCAATCCAGTATTCATTTTTATCCAGATAAGTTTGTCAGTTAACTTTGACATTTCATGTAGATTATAATTGCCTTTTACAGTTTTCCATTTAAATAAATACCGTAGAAGATATCACGAATTCAAAATTACGCGCGAACATAGAAATTCCTCTCAGCAAAACGGTAGTAGTCGGTTGGCCTGCATTTCTCGCTTATGATGAAATGCGCGGCGCTAGTTAAGCGCATTAATCGTAAATATGAAGTTACATGATATACCATCACACCTGTATCCCTGAAGTTTTAGGCAGAGGTGTACTGTGAACTGTGGGTACAGTTCGCCGGTATGTTTTAGGTCCCATGTAATAGGGGGTGAGCCTATCGCCATTAAACGGGCACAAAGCCAAACTCCGAGCTGCTACTGAGAATTACATAGAAAAACCCAATAACACTTAGCTTGACCTGGGATTCGAACCTAGAAACTCGAGCATAGCAGTCGCGTTTAGGACCACTAGGCTAAGTAGACAGTTATGAATAATCAATATTAAAGCGATAAATTCTAAATCATGCTTTTCTAAACATAAAACGTACGACTTTGTGGATTTTGCTCATGCGAAGCTGGGGCGGGTCGCTAGTTATATAATAAAATAATAGTATAGTAAGTATAGACAATAACAAGAGACTAGAGCAAAAAAGTATCTCTTATATTTTTTGTCTACACATATCTTCGAAAAATTTGATAATATGAGTTTTTTCTCCAATGAAGACGTGTTATAGTTAAAATGTATCTCGCAGCATATTATATAACTGATTTATTACGTGACTTGAATAAAAATACAGTAAATACTAGTAAACGCGTTCTGAATACTACGAGTTCAGAACAAATAACTAATTTATTATTGAATACGATATTAAATATGTTTGTACGTATTAGGTTTACATATGTACATACTGAAAACCGTATTTTATTTATTATATTATTATTATTATTATATTTGGTAAGACACACTAGCAGCTAATTAGCTGATGCGTGCGTATCAAATAGCTTGGAGATATCTTCCTTGTCCAATCTGCTTTTAAAGGAGGTTATGGTAGGAGCCATCACAACTTTTTCTGGAAGTTTGTTCCATGCTGTGACCACTCTGTTAGGCAAGAACTGCTTCATTGGGTTTCTTTTTGCTGGGAATTCCCAAAGTTTCAAGGGATGACCTCGTAGGTGTTTATTTTCATTTGACTTAAACATATCTTTAAGGCTGGGCACATCGTAATAATTAGTGAGGATTTTATAAGTTTCGATTAACCTGCCCCTTTGTCTACGGTGTTCTAGTGTGGTAAGGCCAAGGTTTATGAGGCGCTGTTCATAGGGTAAGTTACGCATTGCATACACCATCTTAGTAGCCCTTCTCTGTACATTTTCAATGAGCTTAATGTCTTTTTTGAAGTAGGGATCCCAGATAATATAAGCATGTTCAAGAAGTGGTCTAATATAGGTCTTGTATAACTTTATAAAAGTTTTAGCTGTTAGGAATTTAAATGCCTTGCGAATGATATAAAGGATCGAATTAGTTTTCTTCACAACCCCAAGCACATGAGTTCCCCATTTAAGATCTTTGGATACTGTAACTCCCAAGTCCCTTTGTGTTTCAACTGCGGTTAATTGTTCACCACCAAGATAGTATATCTGACAAGGATTATTACTACCAATGTGTAGCACGGAGCACTTATTCACATTTAAAGTTAGAAGCCAGTCATGAGTCCACTTAAAAATCGCATTAAGGTCATTCTGTATAGCTCGCCAGTTGCTTCGAGGGTTAGCAAAAAATTTGGTATCATCAGCAAAAAGCGAAAAAGGTAGTTGCAGAGTACTTTTCAAGTCTGAGAGGAACAAGATAAAGAGCAATGGACCAAGCACCGAACCTTGAGGAACGCCACTGAGGACACTTCGCGGATCGGACATGACTTCGCCAATGCGCACCCGAAACGTTCTACCAGAAAGGAAGTCGCATATCCAGGCTAAAATGCTTCCACGTATGCCAAGGTGTTCCAATTTATGTATGAGGCGTTTCAGAGGAACACGGTCAAATGCCTTCTCATAATCCAAGTAAATGATATCTGTTGGCTGTCCATTACTATGGTTCCGTGTCCACTCGTTTAAGCAATTTAGTAAATTGGTTGTAACAGATCGTTTTGGGATGAAACCATGCTGCTCATCCAGGGTAATCTTTTCATGTATTAGAAATTCTCTTATGTGGCAAGCTATCATCATCTCCATGGTTTTGCACAATACACTGGTCAAACTTATGGGCCTATAATTGACGGGCAGTAATTTATTTCCTTTTTTATAAATCGGTACTACATTTGCCGTTTTCCAGTCAGCTGGCACTATTCCATCCTTCAGAGATTTGTTCATCATTTTCGCTATTTCGTCGCTTAGAGCTCCTGAGCATTTTTTCAATACCACTGAGGGTATGTCGTCTGGCCCTGATGCTGTAGTATCACTGAAGCTAGATAACTTCTTTCTTACTAAGTCTCCAGTAATACTTAAGTCTTGAATAGCGTTTATGACTCTAGGAACGTTGATATTTGGCATCGGTCCATCAGGCTCGTTGACAAAGTTCAATTTAAACTGATCAGCGAAGGCTTCGGCAATTAGTTCAGGCTTCATAACAAGTTCATTTGAGACATTTTTTATTACGTTAGGGATGCAGATTTTAGAGTTCAGTTGTTTTCTTATGTAACTGTAAAAAGCCTTAGGACCTGAGTCTATAATAGTTGATTCAAAAGTGGTTCTTCTGTTTCTAGATAGACTAATAATTTTGTTATTGACCTTTCTATATTCTTTATATGAGTGTTCATTTTGATCAATTCTATAATTATTCCACAGTACTTTTTTCAGTTTAGTTAACTTGACTATATCTTTGTTAATCCAGGGTTTGTTGGTGCAATGTTTATTATATATTTTCTTTTTTGGTATAAAATTATCTACTGCGTAAAGGAATTGGTTTTTAAAAGTGAACCACACATCGTCTACAGATTCTTCTACTATATTCAAATTATTTGCAAAATACAGAGATAATTTATCGTAGTCTGCTTTGAAATAGTCATATTGAATGGTATTTCGATTTTCATTAGTTTTAGTACTGGTACTGATTACTTGCATTGTAGCAGTGATAACAAAATGATCACTTTTACCTATTGGAGGGTGATATTCAATATCACATATTAATGAGTCATCATTGCATAATATAAGGTCCAAAAGTGACTCTTCTTGGTTTCGTTTCCTGGTAATTTGCGTTATAAGTTGGTTTAAGTTGCTGTTCGAATACATACTAACAAAATTTTCGCAGAGACTGCCATAACCATGAGTTTTGTAAAGAGGCCATTTTATCATTGGTAAGTTAAAATCTCCTGCAATGACTACAGTATTTTCAGATGCAGCTTTTCCAATGGTATTAAAAAGAATCTCATCCAATTCAGAAAGAGACCCTGAGGGCGGTCTGTATACACAAGCCATAAGTAAGGTAAGTTCTCTGTATTGAATATCAAGCCATAGTGCTTCGACCATATTATTTTGATATGTGCTATTAACTTTAGATATAATAGTTGATCCATTTATTATATTAGCAACATATATAGCTACACCTCCACATTTTTTACTATCTCTGTCTAAGCGATATAGTATGTAACCAGGTATGTTAATAATACTGTTTGGTATTGAGGAGTGTAAATGTGTTTCGGTTACTAGAATAAAAGCAGGCTTATAGCTGTTAACCTCAAGAAGAAATAAATCGAATTTAGCCGTTAGGGATGCCAGGTTTGTATAAAAAAGGAGCAGTTCAGAGACCACAACACTGTTTAGTTTTTTGTGATACTCACAATCCTGGGAACTTTGTTTATATATTTAATGGTCAGGTCTTTCTCACCTTTCTCAACCCTCTCAGCCAACTCGTCACGAAGTGTCTTAAGTTGGTCTCTTTGATAGGGCGTCATATCCGACTGAGCGCTGATTGTTTTAGGTAGTTTACTTTTATTCTTCAGAACATTAATAGCACCATGTTTATTAGCTAGTACCACCTTGAGTGGACGAGGCTTACCATTGTTGGATGAAGGTTTACCTAAGCGAAACGTGGAAACTATCTCTGGTTCTTGTATAAGGAGTGGAGTCAATGTATTAGTTACTGAGAGTTTATCGTGTTGCTTTCTGTCTACCGAGGAAGTCGAACTAGACTCTGATAATCCATACATGATAACATTGCGGCTACGATTATTGCGATCCTCAATTTCATTAATCACCATGTCCAGGTTTATAGCATTTGAGCGTTGTTTACTGAGCTCTTGCACTTGATGTTGGAGTTCGGTGACCAACTTGCGTAACTCTGGTACCTGTCTCAATCCTTCCTCACATTCATCACACAAGTACGATAGCTTAGGATTTTGCAGACCAAACACACGTAGTTCAGTTGCAGTTAATCCACTACACTTGACACATACTGCCCTCCTGCAGCCTTTGCATGTTATTTTAGAATTCTTATCATCTTGAATTTGTACATCACACTTAAAGCATTGAGCCATGATTTATTCAATTACTTCCACACTTTATAACTTTTTATAGCAGAGGTAACACTGAACCGCTAATCAGCTAGAAGGCAGTGTTAATTTGACAGAGGACACAAAAGTCAAAATTGATTTAAGTTGTCAACTTGACAGAAACACGGCACGATAATTTAATTAGAAGTTGAGGGTATTAGAAAATAAAGTTTCCTTAATTTAAAAACCTTCTTAGCCCTAGACTTATCAGTAGTTTATCAAATGTTTTTAGATCACAACGAATAACAAACACTTATCTCCAAACTAAGCACAAATGACACCTCGATTGTTCACTATAAAACGGTTTTTTCAATTATTTTTGCAAGAGCTATTTTTGTGTCAACAAATCGAATGAACGAATTTAGTGCCTTTTAATTTTTCTTATCAAAGTACAATATTTTTTATCATTGTCTACTGTATTCTTTTTTGATGATAGAGGGCTTTTTATATTGCCCCCCTAGCTAGCTACCACCATCAAGTTGTAAATCTGTCGCCAAACACCAATTGGTGTGTTCCAGAAGCTGCACTTGAGAGGCAGTCCTCTCAAAAGGCATGCGTGTTACCATTACGGGTCACCCGTCGCTTAACACCAAAAAAAAAAATAGATTCGTTCGTTCAACTGAATTTAATAAAAAATCTGTTTACCATATTTTTGTTTACTTCATTTCATGTCATAAATTTAACATAATATTCATCAAGAAATAATGTTTAAACATATGTCAATCAAAAATTATGATTGTTTTGGTGCGCTTAGTGATGGGTAAAATTGAGAGGCGCGCGCTCATCATATACCGGCAATACCAACACCATGACGAAGCTGGCCATGAATAATAATAATTTGAACGCATTATACAGACATTTTTATATTATTTAAAAATAATTTGATATCGTTAACTTTTCTTGTGCAAAACAGTCCGCAGTAAATCGATAATTGTGGAACAAAAGAGTAATGCAATCAAAAGTAATAAAGATAATTACAAATGTTTCCCCATCTTGGAAGCTTAAAATTGTCGAGAGGTGTTATTTGAGAAGATATTTCAAACAAAAAAATGCCTATTGGTTTCCCGATACAGAGTCGAATTATAGCAGTTCATTCGGGGGACTTCAATACAAAAGTGCGTATGAATATTAAAATTAAAGAAACAAAACTTTATCTTAACAAACATTTTTTATAGCAATTTTGATATACGACTAGGTAAGCTATATAATACTTAAAACATTCTGAATGTGATGGTTCCCAATTTCTTCAATTATATGAAATAATGAAAGAAAAAATTGTTATTATTTGAAAGTATTTGACTTAGGAACTAATAAACCTCTGGTTGAAATTTTATCCTACCACTAGCTCAACATATTGAAAGAAAGCTCGTCGCAATAATTCGTTTGTGCTCTGTCGCTGCATATCCAGTTTCTATATACAAGGAACAGCATGAGAGCGGAAACTGGCACGGAATTATTGATCTCTTTGTGGTCTTATGTTATCGTCAGGCATAGTAACGTCACTTTGCCGTGTTATATATACTAATATTATAAAGCTGAAGAGTTTATTTGTTTGATTGAACACACTAATGGTTCAATTGGAAAAAATGATTTAGTTTTGGTTAGCTCATTTATAGAGGAAGGCTAGGCTATATAACATCGCGCTACGACTAACAGGAGCGGAACATCAATGAAAAATGTTGCAAAAACGGGGGAAATTTATTCCTTTCGCGAGCTTCCACTGCGTGCGCTGCATCATTGGTTAAAGTTACACAACAATTGACGACATTATTTCTCCTAAGAATTTAAATGCCTTGCGAATGATATAAAGGATCGAATTAGTTTTCTTCACAACCCAAGCACATGAGTTCCCCATTTAAGATCTTTGGATACTGTAACTCCCAAGTCCCTTTGTGTTTCAACTGCGGTTAATTGTTCACCACCAAGATAGTATATCTGACAAGGATTATTACTACCAATGTGTAGCACGGAGCACTTATTCACATTTAAAGTTAGAAGCCAGTCATGAGTCCACTTAAAAATCGCATTAAGGTCATTCTGTATAGCTCGCCAGTTGCTTCGAGGGTTAGCAAAAAATTTGGTATCATCAGCAAAAAGCGAAAAAGGTAGTTGCAGAGTACTTTTCAAGTCTGAGAGGAACAAGATAAAGAGCAATGGACCAAGCACCGAACCTTGAGGAACGCCACTGAGGACACTTCGCGGATCGGACATGACTTCGCCAATGCGCACCCGAAACGTTCTACCAGAAAGGAAGTCGCATATCCAGGCTAAAATGCTTCCACGTATGCCAAGGTGTTCCAATTTATGTATGAGGCGTTTCAGAGGAACACGGTCAAATGCCTTCTCATAATCCAAGTAAATGATATCTGTTGGCTGTCCATTACTATGGTTCCGTGTCCACTCGTTTAAGCAATTTAGTAAATTGGTTGTAACAGATCGTTTTGGGATGAAACCATGCTGCTCATCCAGGGTAATCTTTTCATGTATTAGAAATTCTCTTATGTGGCAAGCTATCATCATCTCCATGGTTTTGCACAATACACTGGTCAAACTTATGGGCCTATAATTGACGGGCAGTAATTTATTTCCTTTTTTATAAATCGGTACTACATTTGCCGTTTTCCAGTCAGCTGGCACTATTCCATCCTTCAGAGATTTGTTCATCATTTTCGCTATTTCGTCGCTTAGAGCTCCTGAGCATTTTTTCAATACCACTGAGGGTATGTCGTCTGGCCCTGATGCTGTAGTATCACTGAAGCTAGATAACTTCTTTCTTACTAAGTCTCCAGTAATACTTAAGTCTTGAATAGCGTTTATGACTCTAGGAACGTTGATATTTGGCATCGGTCCATCAGGCTCGTTGACAAAGTTCAATTTAAACTGATCAGCGAAGGCTTCGGCAATTAGTTCAGGCTTCATAACAAGTTCATTTGAGACATTTTTTATTACGTTAGGGATGCAGATTTTAGAGTTCAGTTGTTTTCTTATGTAACTGTAAAAAGCCTTAGGACCTGAGTCTATAATAGTTGATTCAAAAGTGGTTCTTCTGTTTCTAGATAGACTAATAATTTTGTTATTGACCTTTCTATATTCTTTATATGAGTGTTCATTTTGATCAATTCTATAATTATTCCACAGTACTTTTTTCAGTTTAGTTAACTTGACTATATCTTTGTTAATCCAGGGTTTGTTGGTGCAATGTTTATTATATATTTTCTTTTTTGGTATAAAATTATCTACTGCGTAAAGGAATTGGTTTTTAAAAGTGAACCACACATCGTCTACAGATTCTTCTACTATATTCAAATTATTTGCAAAATACAGAGATAATTTATCGTAGTCTGCTTTGAAATAGTCATATTGAATGGTATTTCGATTTTCATTAGTTTTAGTACTGGTACTGATTACTTGCATTGTAGCAGTGATAACAAAATGATCACTTTTACCTATTGGAGGGTGATATTCAATATCACATATTAATGAGTCATCATTGCATAATATAAGGTCCAAAAGTGACTCTTCTTGGTTTCGTTTCCTGGTAATTTGCGTTATAAGTTGGTTTAAGTTGCTGTTCGAATACATACTAACAAAATTTTCGCAGAGACTGCCATAACCATGAGTTTTGTAAAGAGGCCATTTTATCATTGGTAAGTTAAAATCTCCTGCAATGACTACAGTATTTTCAGATGCAGCTTTTCCAATGGTATTAAAAAGAATCTCATCCAATTCAGAAAGAGACCCTGAGGGCGGTCTGTATACACAAGCCATAAGTAAGGTAAGTTCTCTGTATTGAATATCAAGCCATAGTGCTTCGACCATATTATTTTGATATGTGCTATTAACTTTAGATATAATAGTTGATCCATTTATTATATTAGCAACATATATAGCTACACCTCCACATTTTTTACTATCTCTGTCTAAGCGATATAGTATGTAACCAGGTATGTTAATAATACTGTTTGGTATTGAGGAGTGTAAATGTGTTTCGGTTACTAGAATAAAAGCAGGCTTATAGCTGTTAACCTCAAGAAGAAATAAATCGAATTTAGCCGTTAGGGATGCCAGGTTTGTATAAAAAAGGAGCAGTTCAGAGACCACAACACTGTTTAGTTTTTTGTGATACTCACAATCCTGGGAACTTTGTTTATATATTTAATGGTCAGGTCTTTCTCACCTTTCTCAACCCTCTCAGCCAACTCGTCACGAAGTGTCTTAAGTTGGTCTCTTTGATAGGGCGTCATATCCGACTGAGCGCTGATTGTTTTAGGTAGTTTACTTTTATTCTTCAGAACATTAATAGCACCATGTTTATTAGCTAGTACCACCTTGAGTGGACGAGGCTTACCATTGTTGGATGAAGGTTTACCTAAGCGAAACGTGGAAACTATCTCTGGTTCTTGTATAAGGAGTGGAGTCAATGTATTAGTTACTGAGAGTTTATCGTGTTGCTTTCTGTCTACCGAGGAAGTCGAACTAGACTCTGATAATCCATACATGATAACATTGCGGCTACGATTATTGCGATCCTCAATTTCATTAATCACCATGTCCAGGTTTATAGCATTTGAGCGTTGTTTACTGAGCTCTTGCACTTGATGTTGGAGTTCGGTGACCAACTTGCGTAACTCTGGTACCTGTCTCAATCCTTCCTCACATTCATCACACAAGTACGATAGCTTAGGATTTTGCAGACCAAACACACGTAGTTCAGTTGCAGTTAATCCACTACACTTGACACATACTGCCCTCCTGCAGCCTTTGCATGTTATTTTAGAATTCTTATCATCTTGAATTTGTACATCACACTTAAAGCATTGAGCCATGATTTATTCAATTACTTCCACACTTTATAACTTTTTATAGCAGAGGTAACACTGAACCGCTAATCAGCTAGAAGGCAGTGTTAATTTGACAGAGGACACAAAAGTCAAAATTGATTTAAGTTGTCAACTTGACAGAAACACGGCACGATAATTTAATTAGAAGTTGAGGGTATTAGAAAATAAAGTTTCCTTAATTTAAAAACCTTCTTAGCCCTAGACTTATCAGTAGTTTATCAAATGTTTTTAGATCACAACGAATAACAAACACTTATCTCCAAACTAAGCACAAATGACACCTCGATTGTTCACTATAAAACGGTTTTTTCAATTATTTTTGCAAGAGCTATTTTTGTGTCAACAAATCGAATGAACGAATTTAGTGCCTTTTAATTTTTCTTATCAAAGTACAATATTTTTTATCATTGTCTACTGTATTCTTTTTTGATGATAGAGGGCTTTTTATATTGCCCCCCTAGCTAGCTACCACCATCAAGTTGTAAATCTGTCGCCAAACACCAATTGGTGTGTTCCAGAAGCTGCACTTGAGAGGCAGTCCTCTCAAAAGGCATGCGTGTTACCATTACGGGTCACCCGTCGCTTAACACCAAAAAAAAAAATAGATTCGTTCGTTCAACTGAATTTAATAAAAAATCTGTTTACCATATTTTGTTTACTTCATTTCATGTCATAAATTTAACATAATATTCATCAAGAAATAATGTTTAAACATATGTCAATCAAAAATTATGATTGTTTTGGTGCGCTTAGTGATGGGTAAAATTGAGAGGCGCGCGCTCATCATATACCGGCAATACCAACACCATGACGAAGCTGGCCATGAATAATAATAATTTGAACGCATTATACAGACATTTTTATATTATTTAAAAATAATTTGATATCGTTAACTTTTCTTGTGCAAAACAGTCCGCAGTAAATCGATAATTGTGGAACAAAAGAGTAATGCAATCAAAAGTAATAAAGATAATTACAAATGTTTCCCCATCTTGGAAGCTTAAAATTGTCGAGAGGTGTTATTTGAGAAGATATTTCAAACAAAAAAATGCCTATTGGTTTCCCGATACAGAGTCGAATTATAGCAGTTCATTCGGGGGACTTCAATACAAAAGTGCGTATGAATATTAAAATTAAAGAAACAAAACTTTATCTTAACAAACATTTTTTATAGCAATTTTGATATACGACTAGGTAAGCTATATAATACTTAAAACATTCTGAATGTGATGGTTCCCAATTTCTTCAATTATATGAAATAATGAAAGAAAAAATTGTTATTATTTGAAAGTATTTGACTTAGGAACTAATAAACCTCTGGTTGAAATTTTATCCTACCACTAGCTCAACATATTGAAAGAAAGCTCGTCGCAATAATTCGTTTGTGCTCTGTCGCTGCATATCCAGTTTCTATATACAAGGAACAGCATGAGAGCGGAAACTGGCACGGAATTATTGATCTCTTTGTGGTCTTATGTTATCGTCAGGCATAGTAACGTCACTTTGCCGTGTTATATATACTAATATTATAAAGCTGAAGAGTTTATTTGTTTGATTGAACACACTAATGGTTCAATTGGAAAAAATGATTTAGTTTTGGTTAGCTCATTTATAGAGGAAGGCTAGGCTATATAACATCGCGCTACGACTAACAGGAGCGGAACATCAATGAAAAATGTTGCAAAAACGGGGGAAATTTATTCCTTTCGCGAGCTTCCACTGCGTGCGCTGCATCATTGGTTAAAGTTACACAACAATTGACGACATTATTTCTCCTAAGAAGTATAAAAAAAGTCCTCGATAGCATATATCTATTCTTTAAGGTTTACTCAATATAACCTTTTTTATGGTAATAAAATTTGTTCTAAAATAATGAATTATTTGCGGTGATTTTATATACATGGTATTAATCGTTATCGAAATAAATACGTTATTCATTTAAGTATTTAATTTTGAACAAAATAGCCCTTTGCATTAATTTATTTAAAAGAATATCTTAGGAAATATCACAGTTTTAAAATAACTTGTCAGCAAAATAATGACCAAGTATCGAAAGCGCATTTTTGTTATGCAAATTATGTGGGAGGCGGGTAGTTTCTATAATACAGTACCTACGACCACTTTCTCTAACCCTTTCTCTCTCTCTCTCTTTCTCTCTGTTATATAACGCAGACGATGTTGCGCGGGTCATCTAGTTTCATTGAACTTACAAATACCCGATACCCTTTCTGGACACCTTGTATATATACATATAAGACATATTACTGAAAATAATTATCCTACCTACAATCTACTCGCATAAATTACCCAAAGTTCAAAAGCATCGCTCGTTATTGTTTCCAATATCTGCATTAAATATTTAATAATTTTGTAAGTATGACTTAGATTTCTTTATTCCTGTTTGTTTGCCCTCTCTTACTTGTTTGGATCGCTTAGTAATACGTAATGAATCCTTCCAGTCTTATGAAAACTAATTTAATAAAATAATGACAATAACATTTCTTATTTAATATATCAGATTGTCTCCCTCTATATAGGTTCGAATTCGACCCCTTGAGCTCACACTGGGAATCTCGCGACAGACTAATTCCTGTTGATGGATAGGAGCTCCAATCTGTTTTTGCCTGAATGTGTATAAACTATTTGTCTGACCTGAGCTTCTTCTGTTACGGATGTTTCCACTCATTTGTCATCTCGTCTTCTTGTGGCTTATTGTTCTTGTTATCCAAATGAATAGAAATTTCAACTTTCCTTATAAGAAATTTAGGTATGAACTTAATCGGTTAGGTAGTTTTTAGAGTTCCATACCTCAAAAGGAAAAATGAACTCTTATATGATTACTTTGTTGTCCGTATGTCTGTCAAGATCCTTTTTCTCAGTAATGCATGGAGGTATCAAGTAGAAAATAATACCTAAAATTTAGGTCGTGCAATTCCTTGAAATTGAAAAAAATCAAACTTTAACGGAATCAAAAGATACGGCTGTTTATGTCGCATGTTTTTAACAATTTCAAAGGGACCAGTTGACCCATAATCGTGTAACTTTTAAGGAGTTGTGCCTTGTGGCATAAGTAAAGGAAAAAGTACGAAAATTGTAAATTTGTATTTACATCATGAAAAAAATTTGTTGAAGTAAAACTTCTTAAGGCGCGACTAGGGAGTAACTCAGATTTTTTTTTCTGACGGAAGTAACGCTTACGTAGTTTCCAGTATTCAAAAAT
This sequence comes from Saturnia japonica, assembly GCA_033032175.1. Classification (NCBI taxonomy): domain Eukaryota; kingdom Metazoa; phylum Arthropoda; class Insecta; order Lepidoptera; family Saturniidae; genus Saturnia; species Saturnia japonica. The sequence goes on along the minus strand of CM065321.1, from coordinate 441,777 downwards.
AATAATTTGGATTGGTAGTAAGTATATGTTATATACTCCACGCTTCTTGAATTATACGCTAGCTAGTGGCAAATATAATAAACTATTTCCATTTCTTTATTTTCTCGATGACAGTTCTAGTTTGATAGTTGTAGCGTTGTGACCAAATAAGTAATTATATCGATCGCATATATTTATTATATTTTGAACAAAGACAAATACAAGAAATACAACAAAAACATTCAAATATGTTTTTTCAAGGTGGGAACACTCAATGGCCCACCGCCATTTTGTGTTTGTTTTAATCAGTCACTCGCAACAAGACGGTCGTGCTAGTCACTACATTTCTGTTCGCTGAGTTTTTTCACATTATCCATACGTTACGTTGTGTATTTTATATTCCTCCGTGTTGATTGCTGCTCAGCTGTCAAATATCAAAATGCTGAAAGGATCTGTTCTGAAAAGGCAGGCTAGAGAACTGGTGATCAAGGTTCATAATTACTTTGAAGGAGAGTATCAAAATGGTGGCCCGCTATTACCACTGTCGCAAGTGCGAGAGCGTGTTGCGGCTACATTAGAAATTAGTGGACCAAATGTTTCAAAAATTACTACCGAAGCTTACGGTACAAGCGGCATGCAGGAAAATAAACTTCGTACGCCGAAGAAAAAACGCCAACCACGTCGTGTAACATCGGCTGACAACTTCGACGCTGATGCTATTCTCCGTCATATATATCACTATTACTTGCGCAAAGAAATTCCAACACTTAAAAAACTTGTTGTTTCTTTACGTGAATGTGGTTTGTTCCATGGCCAAAAATAGTCATTAAGCTTGGTTATGAAAGAAATTGGATTTTCTTATAAAAAATCGGACAAACGTAAATTAATGATGGAGCGTCCCGACATTACTATGACTCGCTGCGAATTTTTGAGTGAAGCCAAAAAGATATCAGATTGGTCAAATGTTATTTTTACTGACGAGACTTGGTAAAATGCAAACCACACAGTATCTAAGAACTGGACTGACGACACCGCCGCTTCTACTAGTTCAGTGCCAATAGAAAAAGGTGAACGCCTTATCATATGCCATGCAGGGTCTACGAAAGGATTCATGTCAGATGCTTTACTGGCCTTTAAATCCAAGAAAACAGTGGACTACCACGAAGAAATAAACACGGAGATTTACGAAGGATGGTTTAAAGAAATGGTGCAATCTCTGGAAGAACCGTCCATAATTATCATGGACAACGCTACATATCACTCCAGACAAATTAATAAAATGCCGACGCAGGCCAATAAAAAAAAGAGATAATTGACTGGCTCCAACGTCATGGCGAAAATATGGATAGTACTTTATTAAAAGTACAATTAGTGAATATTTTAAAATCGAAAAAAAAACCTCCTTAAAAGATATGTTATTGACGAAATAGCTGCCGAATATGGTCATTGGGTTCTTCGACTTCCGCCATATTATTGCCAGTACAATGCTATAGAATTAATATGGGCACAAATCAAAGGACACGCCGCTCGAAACAATACCCATCCCCATTTTACGGCAAACAAAATGTTAGATTGATTAAAAAATGCATGTGCGGAAGTTACTGCCGAAAACTGGGAAAACATAGTGAGAAGAACCCAAAACATTATAGCGTCGGATTGGGAAATTCATGTGGTATTCGATAATATACAAGTACAGGAACTTATAATAAATGTTGGGGAGAGCTCATCGAGTGACAGTGACGATTTTTCAGATTTCGATTAAAATAAATAAATAAAGATTACCTGTCGTTATAATTATTTCGTTTCATTGTCGAGTACCTACCTATACATACTTATTTTAAAACAGCTTCGAAAATTCTGAAGAAGTTGGCATTATCAATCAAGAATTAATATATGTAACATCTTGTAATGAAATATAATATTAGTTAATAAATTTGTACAAAAGTATCCGGCAGTAGTTTAGTTTCTTACATTTTGTAAAAAAATATAGGGTTTGTTATCGTGTTACGTTTATCGATATAGCTCCATCCCTTTCAGTTTCTCCGACTCTGGTATAACCTTGTATGTGTGTAAACGTCATTTTTATAAAATAATGCATACGTAATGTAAAAAAGACGCTCGTCCAAGTTTTCATAGGAGCTGTCATCGAGAAATTAAAGAAATGGAAATGGTATAATCAATTAGGATTATTTATATCGAATATTTTGAAACGGATCAATTTTGAATAGAAAAGTGAATAAAAATTTAATAGTTTTAAAAAAAATATTTTAAATTGCACAGTTTTTTGAAAATCTCTAAATATACTTGTTTATTGATTACTTTTGTAATAAATAAATTATTAATAAATTTTCTGACGATTGTAACATCCTATAATATTCAATATTAAAATTTAATCATTTCAGTGATATATGTCGTCAGCGCCAAAGAAGTTTTACTTCAATAGCGCGTAAAGGATACACGCATACACTTTCTTTTTAATTTTATTATTTGCTGTTGGTAAACTGACCGCGGCATATGTAAATGTATGGGGACAACATTTTTAACGGCAAAGTTAAGTTTGTCCAAATCTAAAAATTAACAGCTCAACTGCTCATCACTGGTATCATTATTTTACATAAAGTAACAATTAATTGCTTTGTAAATGAATTAAATAACTCTTAATCAACGCGACGCCTACCCCGAACGTCGATTCTCCCGAATTTGGCTCCTTTTGTGTTTTTGATTGGATATCATTATTTTGCAAAATTGTACAACGCCATCATTTGGTGAGTAGTAAATATATAGCTGAATTTAAGGCTCCTTTTTTGGCACAGAGTTGTCTATTAGTGAGAGGATGAAAACGCCGTCAATAAATAAGTATTAATAGGTATAATAATAATAATTCTGGCAAACGTTTTATTAGCACCAATTGGTTATTGGGTCTAGCGATCAACCGTGTACTATTTACACTAGGATATAACTGTAATACAATGATGATTACGTTTAAGGTATTTCTTCTTTTTGCGTTCACACTTCTCACTGATTAACTGTATTTCATTTTCTGACTCAAACAAAGCCAGGTTACTTAAGGATAATTAAATTTTCAATAACGTCAATGGCATAAATAATATACCCAATCAGCCAAATCCGAACATAATTTTTTTTTTCATTATTTATTCAAATAAAGAAGCATCACTTTTAGGGCAAGTAATACTGATTTGAAACGGCCATGAATACAAACCCCTAAGATCCCGATTTTATTTATATTCACAAAATATAATATTCAGGGGCCATATTTCGCGAACGATTCCGTAGGCCGATAAATGTTCCCTCATAAAATTGACGAATTATATTTTATTTCTTTTAACACGATTGTACACTTTATATCTGCGCCTTAGAGTTACTTTTTGAATGTATTTGTATTGTAATATAAAAGAATATTATATCACCTGAATAATTTGATACTTCTCAAGATATCTATACATATTCATGAAATTCATTGTCTGTTTGTACACAGCTAACATAAGTATTTATACAATAATTTTCCTTGACGTAGAAAAAAAAACGTTGATACCGACATGTTATCAAGTTAGTGTAATATCGAGTCAAAATCTGGACCAATCCTATGTGCTATCCTATGTGCAGTAATTTTAAAGTAAATTGAGGTAGGCATATCCATACAGTCGAGTCTAATGTCTGCTAATTTTTCTAACTAGCATGTCGCCGCCGACAAATGAAAGTAATATATGACATTGATATAAACTAGAAATCACTAGCAAGGTATTCTTAATTAGTGAAAGTGTTCTTTTCACTCAAAAATTACATAAAATTACCATTATTATACTTATAAGTTAAGAGAAAAAAACAATATATGATATGTGTCAACTCAGTAAAACTATGTTCCAAACAACAGTTCGAGCAACACTCAGATGACTTTGTCATACAAATATTTTTATCTCCTTTTGTGGATTATTGCAACAAAATCTCAATAAAACTAAAAACAGTTAATTGTAATAATATTTCAACAATAAATATAAGATCTCACTTAATAACTCTGCTCCCGGGAATGGCATATATATCAATTTTTACGTAAATATATGTGACCTTGAGAACCGAAGGGTTAAGATCATGAGATAACAATAATATGGTAGTTGTGTCATATGTCGTATGGTATGACAAAAGCGATCTCACGATGGTCACTGTTGTATTTGGATTGTTTTGTGTTTACAGTCAAGGACAGTGTCGTTAATTTGCATAGTTACTATAAAAACCACATGCACGATGCCAAGTATTTAGACATCAGATTAAACATAGCAAACCATACCAGTGAAATTTTAAATCTAGACAGATCTAGCAGAAGATGGAGCTCTATATACTACGACCTACACACGTAGCTAAAAGACAATATAAAAAAGGAAATGGCAAAAATAATACAGGTTCTTAACCTGTTTTATACGTGTATACGTTAGCATAGCAATATAAACCTTACCAACATATTATACCAGGCGTCTAACTCTACCTTGATCAGTCTAAATCCGTGAACAAGATTACCGTAAATTCTACAATAATGACATAACCCTTCAACATGCCGCCCACCCTGCCTCGCAGCGCCCCCTGCGCCCCCTGCGCCCCGCCAAGCCAGGTCCGGCTCGCACTAAACTATTACACAAAGGTAAGTGACTCCGTAATTTATATGGGTAATCGAGTAATTTGTCGCCCGGGATTGAGGTAATTTATCCGCAGGTGCGCGTTGGGACGTTTCTTGTTTTCTCTCGAATGGGAGGTACCATGGATTTATTCAGGGGGCCTAAGGTAAGAAGTTTTGAATTACATTATTTATAGATTTATCAAAGGGTCTGAAACTCTCAGCAGCGTTGAATTTTCAAAAGTGATACAAAAACGTTTGGTTGATCTGGAAAATATTTATATAAATAAAAAAATAAAATAATAAAAAAAAACAGCGCTCATATGTATTATACTTGACCCATTCTAACAATTAATTCTAAGTCCGTTACAGCTATGCGAACCTAATTAAAGGCAACAACTCCACTTCATTAACAAAATACAAAATCGTAAATGTAATAAAAAAATTAAATAAAATCAAGTAAAGTATAAGTAAGTTATTACATTGTATGAAACACTAATAATAATATAAAATAATAATTTTAATTAGTACTAATATAAAAACAGAAAACAAAAGTAATTACAACAACATTGTAATGCATTGAATGGACCAGTATTTTTCAATTAATAATAAGAAAATAAAAATAGAGAGAACAGTGATTCTGAATATCGATTATTGTAAATTAAACTAAGTGTCTGAAATGAAGTAAAATCTTGTTAATAATGTTCGGTAAGATCTGTGCAAATATTTCTAAATTCTCTATTAATTCATCCAACTCATTGTACGTTCTGCACATTCTCACAACAAACGATTTATAAATATCCGAGATTGGGTCTACAGAGCGGTTGAGAGATAAATTTACTAATTCTCTTTTTATGATAATTATGGGGAATATTAAAATGTACTTCTGATAGAATAGCGGGACAACCAATAGGGTGATCTATGATCTTATGTAGAAATGCGATATCATGTAATTTACGTCTATCCCGGAGTTTTTACATTTTAAATTATGAGAGTCGGTTATCATATGTGTCATAAATATCTTGAGGTGTTCTCTACATACGTTGTGAATGGCAGCAATAGTGTGGATTCCACACAGAACTTGCAAACTCAAGGTGGCTGTGAACTAATGAACTGTATAAATTAATTTTCGTCCATGGATAGCGAAAGCTTTTGCTATTTCTTTGTAAAAACCCAATCATTTGATATTTAAAACGTAAACTACTGTAAATAATAAACCCTAGATCGCGCACTTCATGGATCTACCTTAGGTCTCAACTACCAGGAGCATTTTTATCATTAATATAGTTTTTTTTAAGTGCATATTTAACGTAACAACATTTTTCATCTCTCAAATGCATTCTATTGACATGACACCATTTGAGAATACTGTTATAATAATAATGATCGTGGATAAATGCATTACTTGAGAACATTTGGACCAATTTGACTACTTTTTATTTTAAAATACTTGTCATAGTCCGAATTTGGTGTTTATTCTCTTAAATATTGGAAAACTATGTCGAAATCAAGACCTTATTTCACAATTTAAAAGATGGATATGCGTAATTCTTTTTACGTTTTATTTTAATTTAATATTCCAGGTTCATAAATGGAAAATTTATCAAAAAAAAAACGAGTTAGATGGCGCTGTGGTCTTTTGTACTATTGGGAAGAGCAGAACAATGTCTGCCGGGCCAGCTAGTTAATAAAGCATTATAGAGCATACCAGGATTGCGTTTATATTAGCATAAAAATAATTTTATTGTCTAAATGTATCACATCTACTCGGTATATAATACAATACTCTCTTCGTAGTTGAAGTAGGAAACTGAAAATTCTTACAAAGTTGGAAAATATACAGAAGTAACAGTCAGTCACAGTCAGTAACATGCAGTTTACAATCATTTTAATAAGAGAGCCATTTTACTGAATATAATAAGAAATTTAAACCACAACAATCAACATCACACAAGAAAAAAAAAGTCGATAGTTTTAAGAATTATTTAATAGGGGTCATGGTTCATAAATTCACCTAAATACGCGTCTGTTTTTTGAAATATGAGCGTATGTAAGTAGGGAGTCCAAGTGTTTGAGTGTTTTCCTTGTATTTGCAAATTCATAGTCCCCCGACTAAGACGGGCTTTTACTGAATTTTGTCATATTTCAGATTCTGAATTATATTTCATCAAGCTCCGAGTTCTATATTATATAGTTGTAGGCAAAACCATATGCTGAAAACTTTCACAGGGTTATGTGTAGGTCCACGTGTCAACGGTGACCGTCCATGGATCCACGTTTTCCGATGGTCACTGCTTTTATTGTAATGAAATGGCAATCAGGTGTGGATTACGATGTTAATAGTTAATTCTCCTTGGATTTTAACGCAAGACTTTAAATTTATTATATCAAACATTTAACTGCGTCTGTTAACCGTTTCGAATATGACATATAAGGGTTCAGTGGTTTTTGTGGGGTTTGCCATATTAATATAACAGTTAATTTTTAAAAACAGTATAGTATGTAATGTTTTATTTATTATTTTTCACGTCCTTAAATCTAAAACTAAAGGAACTGAAGCGAAGAGTTGATTAACGCTCACATCCGAATGTTATGTGTTTTTTACGGGAAGCTACTTTTTAAACTTCTATGTTTTATGAATTACTGAACAGTTATATCAAGTTTAAATTTTGACATTGATCTAATATGTATATATAGGGCAGTCGAAAGATGGCGTCTCAAGTTGTTGGCGGCAACTTGATCTGTTATTTTATTTTAATTCATAAACTTATGTTATTTCAACCGTATATATATGTAGTTTTAGCGGCAATTTAAGTGATGTAGTGATGAATAATAACTAGCAATATGCATTGTTGCTCCAAAACTCCCTGGACAATTTACAAGGGAGCCGTGATTTTGTTACAGCTATGTTTGAAGATTACAACAATACAAGAATGAGAGGTAGGGCTCAGATAAATTTTTTTAAGATTTACTCTATTTAGGGCAGCCTGACTGGTGAAATGCCTTCAGCCTGCAAAAGATCTCAGCCAAATAAACTACTGTAACTATGGTATTACAAACCTCCACAACCAGTTACCATCCGGTGGACTGTATACTTCTTCTTCTTCTTCCTAACTTGGCAATCAGTCCTCCTTAATGAAGATCATTACTGCTATTATAAAGTTAATACAGTGTCCTGTATTATAACGATTATAGTATCCTAAAAAGATAATGGGCTCCCTTGTTAGAACTTTCGTAGGAGTTTTTATGGGATCCCAGAATGCATGCTATTAGTTTATATTTATAATCCACTTCACTTATGCACAAACACCAAACTATATCACGCAAAATGCCACCAATATTACATAATATAGGGTCAAAAACCTAACATAATGAATTAAAAATAAAAACCAGAACATATCACTTCAAGATCCCGCTAAAAATCGACTATATAATATACTTGTTTAACAAACGTGGTGAAAAAAAAAACGTTGTTTAATTTGTTTAGAACACAGTTACCATTAAATAAATGAAAAAGAAATGGTGTCTCGATAGTTATGCTCTGAACAACGTTTTTTTTAATCCGCAATTTATGCACCATGTTCATTTTATCTCGTGAAGTTAATGTTATTTAGTAAAATCGATCGTGAACGCGTTCGTTTCAGAACGTTTACCAACACAATCTACAACGTGTAATGTTGACACGTCGAGGCGGATTGTCGATAACCGAGCAACGCTCAAAATACTCCTCGAACGTGCCTATAACATTAATGGAAGTGCCATATTATTATAAACTTAAGCTGTCAATCCTAATTTTAAACCGCAACGGTTAGCCGGTTTAAATGTTAACAAAATATGTTTCAATAGCGGTAGGACAAGACAATTGTTTTCAAGTGGATCGCGTTCACCATACACTTGGTCATAAACCCCTCAATGTGACTCTCTTTTAGTTTGTTGCGTTTTGGGATCGGCTGGTGTACATTTAGTTATTTTTTTGCCGAGAGGCTTGTACTCCGATTCTTACTTTTTAAATAGGCTAATACTTGACGTGAAAATCACATCGTATTAATAATTTGTTCAAAGACGCTGAGAGTAGATTGTGTCCTCTCCAGTGCAAATGCCAGAACAAAAGCTAAAGCAAGTATCTGTACTTTTGGTTAATTTGTGAATGAATACACTTTACCATCATTCTAACCATTAAAATACAAGTATACATTAATGAAGGCCATTATATATGTGTGAATAAAAAATATAGTAGACAGAAAGAACACAAAAATATTAACAATAATACTGACAAATTCACTGTTAAACTAAAATTACCTAATTTATAAGATCAATAATGACCATAATCATATACTAATTATACTCTATCAGAGAGGAAATGAATGTTACTTCCAGAGACAATAGCATCAGTGGCAATGTTCCAGAGATCGTAAACCATCGGTTTACAGGCACGATGTAAACTCTGCTATGATTTACGATGGGGCGCCAAGGGTGAGCTATAAAAAATGTTTAGCGACAGAATCACCTGCCGCCAATGAGGGGGAGATAAAAAAGTTTGTATTTACATTGTAAAATGATTTAAGATCCATTTACAGATGTTTCATATTTTTAAAAGACGATAAAAAGTATCAGAAGTTAGATTTTTTATTTGTAATTATTAATGTTAATAAAAATAAAATAACTTGCATTAATTTTCATCTGTTGGTATACGTGTCCACGATGCTATCTAATTTTAGATCACTCACATTGAAACTCTAAATAAATACTGGATCTCAAGTTTGGCTGCAGGAATATCAATACGTTACTATTCGGTTAGATAATATAATGGTTCTTCTTTTTAACTCATAAATTATAGTCTAAGCGCTTAAATACCTCGGACAAATACGTAGACGAAAAGCCACAGGAACCCCACAGGCAAATGACGTCACAACCGCGTCCTAAGCCGATAGGATCAAACAGAAAGTTCTCGCCTCCAAGCGGCCAGTGTTGCTCGAACTCGGCCAATCAATTTGATTGGAACGAGTTCCCTCGCTGTTATTTCAACGAGTCAATTTTATTGATTGGTCCAAGTTATGATAAACTTTATTTCCTTTCTTCTATCAAACGTAGTCTGACCAGAAATTAACAAAATTCCTAATAGTATACAGTATGGAACCAAAAATAGTTATAAAATGTAATAATATGCATTTCGTGAACCGATAAAATGAAGACTATTACTTGGTATAACTCAATTCTATTGGATTTTCAAATCATTCGGGATTTAGTGTTCTGGCACTACATATACTTCAAATACAAATTAGATCAGCAATTCTTCAAAAATGGACGTCATTTTAATAGAGAATAAATAACACTAACATAATTCTATTAAAAATGAAACTATAATGTATGATATACTTAGTTTTTTGTGTAGATTTGTTTAAAATAAATGCCTGTCACTATATTTAATCATATCTCTTAATATTAGGTTCAAATTATAGTTTTAAAAGATAACTTATAATAACAGAAAAAACTTTTGTGTAAGTGGCTGATTGTTGTCTAGACAATAAATCAGTACGAAATAACTTATGTGTATATCATACAATTAATTGCACAACAGTGATACTTTTCAGAAAAAGAATATTAATTCAAATCACTAGCGGACTCATTAGTATATATATTAAATCTATGAGTAAACTAGACACTTAACTTATAAAATAACAGTAAACAATACAGGACTATTGAAACAGGCTTCACAATAATCAAACCGCTGGAAGTTTGTTCCCTAAACTGCAAATTTTGAAAAGAGTAACCATTTGTCTTGTGAATTTTAATCGGTTTATTGGGCGACGCGAGCCCGTTACAACTTCAGACGTGCTTTAATAACCAGGTTAATTGTTTTATAGTTTGTAATGAGAATTTTCATTTCTATGCTAAACTTTCATTCTATTATTATGAGAAGTTTCCTGCTTATACTTTTTTCGGTATAAGCTGGAAATTAAATTTTATTAATACCATTTAATCAACATTTAGTCTCATATTCTGCATTATAAATTTTCTAAATGTATGAAAAATGTATTGTATTAGTGTTTGCATTGGCGAGATTGCCTACATAAGCAGAAAGCTAAACTTAAAAAAAATCACAGATAAAACGTCTTGACGGGTAGTCTTACATTATTTATCAGGTTATTGGATATATAATAAACCAAAAATTTGTTTTGGGAATATGTCCTACACCAATTCATCAAGAAGTGAAAATAACGGATGACGGATGGCCGACAGGTGCAGTACTGTGATACATCAACGATACCGACTATCCCTGATTGAAGGTACTCCATCAAAATATTAATAAGCATTACAGACTCTTTAGATCACAATATTTGGCATTCTCGCTTATAGTCTCTGTAAAAGATTTTACTAACTAAAAATACACATTTTTATGACAAAAATATTTTCCAAACTAAGTGTTTTATCAGAAGTATAAGTGGTTGATTTCACGCGTATATGAAACCAACCTGCGATACGAAACGAATAGCGAAATTACGATGCGAATATCCAGCCAAAAAAGTGTATTCAAAATGTCATGCCAATTCACCGGTGTTCTGTGGTAATTGCTGGTCGGCGCCGACGTGGTTTAGCTATTTATATATATTTAAAGTTCCTGAACCTTCACGCACCCACTGTACATACACTGGCTTGATAGTTCACAGTTCTGGAGCACGAGGTTAATGAGGAATGTCCGAGGCGAACGAGTTTTTCACCGTGCGGACGCGAAGGTGTTCCGACGAGAGTGTGGCGCATGAGCCGGCGGTGACAACGACAAATCGAAAATTGGATATCATAATTCTTAGCGACGAGAAAAAAATAATTGAAATTCAAACTACCGACTATGATTGGTAATGGTTTTAAATTACGCGGCTGCAACAATAGATGTTGTATTGACTCCACTGTGTGAAAATGACCAGCGGTGATATTGACAGCTTAACCAAACACAACAGCGACCACCGAGTGATTGCAATCCATCATCCATCGAAGGATTTAACTGGATATGCCAAGACTGATCCCGAAACGCGACACGTAAAAGCGAGTAACTATGACGGACTTTTCACCACACGCATGGTGGTCGCTACCCAGTCGGGCAGTACAGCTTTACCACCCCGCTATGATCATTTCCTCATTCGTTACTCAGTAGATAGTACTACTTACTTAGGTATTTAGCTTTAATTATGTAATTCGATACCCCTTACACCAGAATTTCTTACTGTTGTGCACTTTGCAACTAAAAATCAATGATTTCTTCATGAGAAAAAAATAGCAAACAAGGACGTGTATATCTAATTCTGCATTTAATCTTTAATTTTTATTATAATTTTATAAGAAAACAAAACCACAAATTTTTATCAGAGAAGTAGCATAATGTCTTTACACTTTTATTCCTCGTACGATGCTACTCTTTGCTTTTTTTTTTTGACTAACTATACTGTTAGCCTTATGGGCCCTATCCAAAAACAGAGCCGCTAATGGCTTTTAAAGCTTCACCGAACTTATACTACTCTTTGCTCAATTTAACAATGCTTTATATCACAATTCCAGTTTATCAAAACTATGCACAAATGGCGAGCCGAAACAACTTCCGCTACAATATAACTCAAACCGGATACACCTATTTATAACGGAAGTTATTTTATATTTAATAAGTTTTGTATGAAGTCAACACTTTTTATAATATTTAATAGATTATTTAAATCATCTCTCTTAACACCATATAACTAATCCCAGTAATAGGATTGATGAATCCTTTATGCAATTATTCCTAAAGTACTCGCCCAGAGGTGGAGAAGCCCTCTATATATTGCACTCAAAGTCCTCAGAGGGTCCAACGCGCAAACCGTAATGCGCGCACCGTGTTGCACTCGTCCGTCTAGTGCTAGAGTGTTTGTTGTCCCAATGGTTATACTCTTATTCTGAAAACAACACTTACAATTATAAATTCTTTGTATTTATGATCGTGGATGACATATTCATTTTTTAACGTTTACAAGTGCATTCTTACGGTCTTTTAATAAAGTAATTTTAATTTCTATTTTGTTGTTTTTGATGTCGTAGCTTAGCCTGACATCATATTCAGGCAGTTCGTAATAATCGAGTATTGAGTATTTAATACTGAATCATCATATAAATACTGTATTTTATATCGCATGTTTTTAAACTATTCTGAAGTTCAGAGAATTCATCTATTTGTGGAAGAAAGAGAAAAGCAAAAGAGAGCTGTTAAGTAGCGGTGTTTGTAATTGAGATATATCTACTAAACTGCGTTGAGGGCGATCGTTATCTTGGATCTTTTAACACGCCTTATATTTAACACCCTCACTTTGAAATTGATTATTATGGAGAGAAATGAACTTACCACTGGTTATTTTAAAACTCTTTCAGTATTAATGTTAACACATTTAGTCGATAAATTTTACGTTAACTAGGTACATACGAACATAAAATAAGAACAAAGGTAAATTGAAATTGCTCTATCACAGCAATACATGGTTTCCTTATAACTAGCGGTCCCCCAATGATTGCAATTCGACCAGCGACTTTTTAATCATAGACTATTTTCTGTTTGACATTTGCAGTATGAACCTAAACAATGAATATTATATCACTTGCTGGTACTTTTCATTGAGTGACAGTGTCAATATTTTGGAAGGTATAAGTTCAATGGCACTGGTCAGTTTAGGATGTCCGGTATTAATTTATTTTATTTAATATATTAGTAACATATATTATAAATGAATTTCAGCTTTCTGTACTTCTTCTCCATATAAACTTTAACCATGCCAAATCTCACAGTCTTCCGTGCACGCAATACACTTATAAAGGTGTCCGAAGTTTTGTTCTCATGTATTAATGGAATGATGATGATTTGCTTCACTAAATGCTTGGACTCACAGCTGTAAGATCGCAATTTATTTAAACCCTTCACTGACTAGTAAAATACTAAAAATGAATACGTGATTACGTGTATGAATCTTTAATGTAGATATAATATTAGTAAAGTCAATCAGAATACGGAGGTGAGCGGACAAACGACAAGTGGAATCCATTTGCATGTTCAAGCGATGTGTTTGGTAAGTAGTCATATAGGTGCCTCCATAGAGGGTGCCTCAGTAGGTATTCAGTGTTCATCCATTTTCAATTGCCCTTGCTCTCATTGGCTGTAAGTATAATATTACACCTCTAGATTTAATATTGAAACGATGACGTAGTTTGCGTTCGGATATTGCATTGTAACTACAACGACGCGATGTTTATGATAAAACTGAAGATTGTGTTGGAGTCTAATTAAACTTAAGTTGAAAGTCTATTGCCAAGCAGCTACCGTGTCATTATCATATAAACGAGATAGGGGTCAAACGCTAGCGTATTTATATAAATCCTGATGCATTCATAAACAAAACCAATTTACTGAAGATGAAGATAAAATTTGAAAAATGGGCATCTTCTTTTGATGATGTTAAATTCTAATAAGATTGGCTTTCTGAAAATATTACTTCTAGAGTTGTTTATAAATTCCAAAGTAAACACGTAAGGATTTATATTCTGGTGAGAAGTGAATAAATCCAAGAATTATCATGTTGTTTAAAAACAGTTGTAATAATAAATGTACGAAGTTAGAAATTTAGTACAGAAGTAGTTATTTTAAAAGCGGTTAATACAATCAAATAAAACATTGATTGTATCCGAATACAAATCGTAACACAATGCTGAGCTTTTAAAAACACCGCGGACGAATCATTAACTGTAATAAAAATTCACTTTCCAACAAACCTAACAATTTGTCCAAACACGAAAAAGGGTGCTCTTGACCGCGGCCACGCTGCCGCTGCCCGGGTAAAAAACCATTTCATCTGGCGACTCTTTTGAATGCTGGCGACATTACGTTACGCCATTTTGAGTCATCCAAACGGAATAATTTAATAGAGTGACGCTTTTGAGCTGAGCGCCGCGCCGTTTCGTTTGTCAATTTTAGATATATATTTTTTAATATATATTTGGTGACCTCGATAAGTAAATGGCTGAATTAAATATATTTAACAGGAATATTTTATGCTTAAAAAATAAATTTTGTCTAAACACCAATAATTGTTTTTAATTTTATTATATTTAAAATTGCTTCGTTTATAATACATAATATATTGTAATGTAAATAATAATCACCGCCTAGTAATCGATAGTCATAAAAATTTCACTCTAGAGGATGGTACTGTGAGAATATGTTTCAATTTATTCAGGTTTACAGGAGATGTTTTTCTTCGCTATCATAATCTGCCAATTAAGAAATCCTAAAAAGTTCATTAACACATGTCACATAAGTAAAAACCCCAAAATTATTATTAATAAATAAAACATTGAATAACTATGTCCTTAAAATGGTAGGTAGAAAGAACGCCACTCTTCGATTTTTTTGCAAACCGTTTTTTTCCACTTTTATCTTATTATATTAAGTGAGCAATTCTTGTTTATATATATATAATATGTAATTGGTCTATCGGAAACGGCTCCAACGATTTGGATGAAACTTATTATTTAGATAATGTTTTACATTCCAAGTTTACCTAGATAGGTGTTTTTTTTTTTAAGACACCGAGCAAAGCTCGGTCGGCCAGATATTTTTTATCGTAATCTTAGCAACTAATACTGATATTTATATCTTTTTAGAGATAAATTTCCAATTGGACCATGGTAGCTAGCCAGCCGAGCCAGGCGAGCATGAGAAATAGCGTGGTAGTCCATCCATCCAAGTGTTTTAACTTTCACTACGGTCAATGCTGTTTTTAATTTAAGTACTCAATTGAATTATATAAAGTTCGTATCTGTTTATCTACATGCAAACATATTATTACAACTCTAAAGTATCTACAGTTACGTTATGAAGTATTTGCTGACAACTATTCTGAACAAAATTGTTTGTGCAAGTTACACGAACTATGAGCGTAATGTTACAATGCAAAGGCATGGCATTTACCGGCAAATACATTAAACTGTTATGTACAATCATAGACAGAGTCCAAAATTGTAATGCACAGCATATTGCCAAATCTCCATTGTTTTACAATCATCTTATATTCTAATGGTGCATTTGAACAGAAGTAAAAGCGTTTTGATGGGGACGTAGTGGCGCGGCGTGCCATTTCATAAAAATAAATGAATTTAATAACATATTTTTTATTTCATAAATAACTATCTAAATATTTTATTTACGTAAATCGAAAACAAGAGAAGGAGTGTAGAGACATCATCTTACATAAAATTTCTTGGCGTTTGATATCATCGATATACTGTAGACTAAGCTCAAAAAAAAGCTAATATTTATTCTCAGGAAAAGGTCTTTGTCCAGCTCTGAGATATTTATGTTATATTCACAATGAACAAAAACGGTGCATGTAAAACGCTCTCAGAATGGCGAAGGATGCTTGTTCTGTAAAATATAGCGTTATCAATGTATAACTAATAAATGAAATTCAACTAAACAGAGTATTTTAAAGTTTTCAGTGTTTATACATAATCAATGTTTTAGTTTTTTTCCAAAAGTGCAGCGTCCTTAGCGGAAACGTGGAAAAACTGAAATTGGTAGCACAGAAAACAAAATGATAACGAAAATGATCAAGCTAGTAGTAAATTTTAGTTTTTGAAGTGAGAACTTCTTTAGCATCGCTGTAATTTGAAAGGCGATGAAACGAAAAAGCGAAAGCGAGGTAAAAAGAGACACACATACACATTCATAAGATTTAACGTGGAAAAAAATGAGACAGAAAAGAAAAAGGCACAAAACAAAATCTTTTTAGACAACACCTATGACATTCTATTACTGATTGATATTGTGTTAGTTTACCATGGATATTTGAAATTGAATTTTATTATCTCACCAAAAAGGCACGAAACAAAAACTTTTTAGACAACACTTATGAGATTCTGTTACTGATTGATATTGTGTTAGGTTACCATGGATATTTCAAATGCGTACTAATTGAAAATGATATTGTGAATAATGATTATGAGTACGTAAGTACATTTTCATAAACTTTAAATTAGTGTGTATATGATCATTTTCTGAATAAAAAAAAACATAGATGTGACGGTTTCCCTTCTACCACGTGTGAATTGCACACATATATTTTTAATTCAGTGCACATAGTTCTAATATAAACATTTCAAGAGAAGTTAAGTAGACAGTTTCAGGGTTGAGTACAGTTGAAAATGCTTCAAGTTACGAATTTCTATCGACAAAGCCAACCTTACTACATTATAGCTTAAGGATTTTATACCGATATAGTTTAAGCGTATAATAGTACTTGTAGAGCTTACTGTACCATGGGAAACTAATATACCTAAAGACCACGCAATAAAAATTAATAAATATTACGATCTACCTAATGAGCTAACCAAAAACGGCTATGCGGTTAACTTGTATGCGGTGGAAGTGGGAGCGAAAGGTATTCCAGCTAAATCTCCCTATAACTTGCTAAAAGACCTCGGCCTGTCGATAACTGCAATAAGTTCTTTTTTAGAACTGGTATCTAAAGCAGCATTAACAGGTTCTTACCAAATCTGGCTTGGCAAGGAGGGTATCGCGGGCAGTCAAGGTGAGCGCTGATGTGCATCATAAGGGGGCCCCTTAAACCGAAATCTGGGCCGCAAGTCCCGAGAGCTGTTCGTGTTCCCTCTGTCTGCCACACGATGGACCCGGCACCCGCACGGTGAATCCATAGGATGCTAAGATGTTTGTCTCTATTTGGATAAGAGTTGTCAAATATCTCCTCCGGACGTATCTCAATCTACAACAAAATAAGTGTTCAAATTTACATCAATTTTAATATATCTTTAAATATCATAAGCTTTAAAATGATGTTTTAATCATTAGCTTTGATGAAGAATTTACGGAGATATAGTGTTGTAGCAAAAAACAACTTTGAGAAATAATAGGTATATAATATTTATGATACCAAGAGGAATGAACAACACGGTATCAGTTTTGAATTTGCTACTTCCGTTAAAAGCGTTACGAAAATATTTATTACCGTGGCTACGTATTCGCAAATATGCCGAATTTAACGATAAATACCATAATACAATAAATAAATATTAGCGGGACAGAATATTTGTTCAAAGGTGGAATTAAGTCAATATTTTGTAATATTCAAATGTTTTATTATGAACAATATCAAGCATCGTAAATTCAACTTTATTGCTTAGATACTATAGACTCATATCGTATGTACCATAATTTGTTTTTGTTTATATTTTTGTGTTATTTTACCGTACTGTTTGAAACTTAGGTGTTATTTTCTTTGACATACTTTGAATATTGTGCACAAGTGACGTAAAATCGAAATTTAAAGGCGTATTTTCGGATCTTTGAATTCTCCTAAAGTCGTTTTGCATAGTTTTATTAACCTTACACAATAACCTATAGTACTCAAATACATTTATGGGATTATGTGTAAAATATTTTTTTTTACGTATGCTGCTGAGGACATCAACTCTCGAGGATATATATACCCGACTAATCACTAGATCTTTTATAATAAGATGTAAGGCGTGTATTGAGGCTGAAGGTAAACAATTTGAAGATTTATTGTAATAAAAAATATTATTTCCCTATCTGCCTTTTATTCCAATAAAACTAAACTAAACTAGGTGAAGATTTTGCATTATTTTATTCATTTTACTTACTTTTGTTGACTTTGGTAAAAGTGGCGTCACTAACTGTCTCGGTCGCTCATGGCAAGCATATCCATTATCCATCTCTCACATCAATAAAACACAAGGTTAGCAAAAATCGGGTTACTCGAGGTTTTTTTTTACTAGTTTTTTTTTTGTATGAAACTAACAAGTATTGTACCATTTTACAATTCTGATTAAATGCGCAAACTTTTAATGGCACTTACCAAGGCACTTTAGTACATTTTTTTTAAAGGAGGGCCTTTCAAAGTCGACAAATAAAAAAAAAATTAATTTCATAGTTTAACAAATAGTTTTAATTCTAGAAAACTTGGGGCAGTTGTGTTATTATTTTTGACTGTGGTTCTAGAAATGTTATTTAGAGTTACGGTTCCAAAGTTTAAATGAACAAAACTAATAAAAATTAACCACAATAACCGAAAAATGGTTACAGTTTGACCAAATTTGTAGATTTTTCTTAAATGCCCATAATTTCCAAATTGCATGGGATAGATTTTTGTTTTGATTTTTCTCATGATGGTTACAATCAATCCTGTCACCTCGTTTCAGCTTGACGTTGAGTTCTGGGATAACCTATATAGTTTACTTGAAATTAAACAAATTACTATAAAAGTACAAAATAATACGTCTTTACATCTCTATTAACTCTACCCCCCCACATCGTTCCTATTCCAACTTCTTACCTCTTTCCCCTTCATAACGTGGGGTCAAATTCACACTCGTGGGTGAAAATGCCATTAAACAAACTCATTGTACTGGTCCTCACTATACTTATGGTATCTCTGTCTATGTTCCTCTACTAGATGTCTTCCTTTTTATTGCTTGTTGTTCTATTTCGTTGTTCAAAATAGAACTGTCCTGGCTCGTAACATGGCACGCTTGTATACCAAAATAAATGGAGGGTCGAAATCACGAGAAATGCCAAGGCATCAAGGCATCGGAGATCAAGAACTGTATGTCATTGTTTAGAAGGGGAAGTGTTATATTTTTAACCGACTTCAAAAAATGAGAAGGTTCTTGATTAATTTGAATGTATTTTTTTAAGGATATTCAGCCTTCTTTACCGACGAACGGATTTGGACGATTTTTTGTCGATGGAAACGATATACGTCAACTGTCATTTTAATTCCATTGCCATTAGACCTTCGGCTTTAAATGTACACCAGGGAACTCTTCAAAATAATTGAAGTTGTTTTATTTTGTTAAAAAGTTGTTAGACTGTTTTTTGTTGAATGACGCAATCGGAACGATAATCTTTATTATTATGTGTGAGTAAACTACAGTGTTTTTTTAGTATACCTATTAATACATACACTATATTTCGAGTACATTCTAGATGATTCCAGCGATTTCGAGAATAGTGATTTTTTGTTTATTTTTACTCAGATCGTAATTTTCAATTATGTATATTATTCTTTGTTCATTCATAACGTCATCTCTTTCACATCGTCAGAAACAGACTATAATACGTGTACATTTTAACTTTTGAAATCAAAGTGCACCCTTCCATATATCCTACATACATAATTACAGTATATTATGAAGTTATTAAAAGTTATTTATTATAAGTTATCAAACTTGGAAATTAATTCTAATTACGTAAACATGTTCGTGAAAATACATTGACACTGGCAAATGTTAGTTCGAATTGATGAAAAATAAAACGTCGGCATTTAATTCTAAGCTAAATTGGTATACATAATAATTACTTTGAGCCCGCAACTACTCATAATTCAACGTTAATAATGACTACTGTCTTTGATATCTCTTTAAAGAGATATTTAGATGATTTAGATTTCTCGATGGTCACTGTTGTATTAGGATTGTACTGTGCTAAGCATCAGAAATAGTATCGTCAATGTGCAGAGCAATTATAAAAAAATACTTTGCATTAAATTCATCAGAATTGTGTAGTATGAAATAAATTAATAACGCTACGTAACATGCAATAGTTGCGGTCGCTTTGATTCTATAATGACTTGGCAATGTGTTATGGTTCCATGACGTCAATGTCCTTTCCCGCAAAGGCCGCAAACTTTCAAACAAGGCTAACTGTTCAGATAACGAACTGGCACAACAGAGGAACCCATTAAACGTTTTACGAGCTATAGGCCAATCAGAGCTGTATAATTTTAATGTTGTGCGAAATAAACTAACGTTCAACCGCCATTCATTACAGGGGAAGATAAATAAATCGCTTATTAAATTGTTGGTAAACGTTCTCGGGGTTACGGTACTTCTTGGAGTTTTGTGTTTGCAAATTATAAATTCAGTTTTATTTTAGTATACACAGTTAAACCTCTGGTTGTACTCCTATTTACGGTTAACTTGGTAAATCTAGTTTAACTTGGTTTTAAATGTAATATGTTTTTATATTTTGAATTCCCCAAAATGTCCTTGCTCAGTTTTACTTGAAATTACTTAGATATCCAAAAACAATAGTTTTAAAATGCCACTAAAATTAACTTTACTTACGTAGTTTGCCAAATGTTATAATTTGACGAATTGAAGCATCTAATTGTAAACTAAGGATAGCTTGTACATATTATTGATTTGAATTCACAACTTTCTATCTCAGTCATTCTTTCAACATCGTAGTTTTTACAGTTTTCTTTACAAGCGGTTTTAGTAAATCCGCATTTTCGCGACGGACGCTGCTAGTACTAGATCTGGATGACAACGAGGCGATTAAGCCTATTCGAAAACTATATTTTATATACTTATAGAAAATTCAAAATAATTGACTTTTAATATACATATATAAAAAATAAATACACATTTATGACATTTCATATACTTACCTAGAAAAAAACTGAAAGTTTTTGTTATTAATTAATTATTCATACTATACACTATAATATAATAAAGCGGAAAGATTTTTGTTTTTTTTAAACAAGCTAATTAGAATAATGACAATTTTATGAAGTTAAATTTTGCCCTATAAATCATGTTATTCGGACACATAGTTTACAAAATAAAAATAATTTTTACTTGCGGGAAGTGAAAACAATACGATACTATGATACAACATGGGGGTGCGTGGCGGTGTTGTGCAGTGTTTGTGGGATAAAAATAATACGGGTGTAACCGTGGGGCACAGCTAGTATAAAATATTGACAAAACTTAGTTTTTGCATGATTATGGTCTCATCAAATAACGTCTTCTTATCGATGTATTCTTTGTGGGGTACCTTTACACTGTCAAAACTTATAAGAAAGGTTAATATTTTTCACTTACGTACAAACATATTTTAGAAAGTAACAAAGAAACTAGTAAGTACGTAAGTGAAAAATGTTATCCTTTCTTATAAGTTTTGTATCCCGGGTAGCCCAGCCCTTATTAGTTCTCTAAAATATGGCTTTTAATAATTCGTAAAATATTTTTTTAATCTGCTTTATCCTTTATAATAACTTGATCCAGGGCGACGCGAAGTGACGTGACGCGACGACGTGCGGCGTCTCACATTTTGATATTACGCTTTACATAATCTTTATTAACACATCATGTGTAGTTCTGTCTGTACAAGTTTTTTTACAAATTTGCTGATATACATCCTATATGTAATATAACACTTTTTTACTGTTTGTCTATTTGCATGTTCGGATTGAACAGAAAAAGTGCTTGAAGATTAATAAAATGTTGTACACAAGGAAGCTTACGTTATTCCATAATTAATATGTTGATAATACTTTAACAAATCGTAAAAAATATATACTTTGATTCTCAACCGATTAAGATGTAAGATTTTATACACGAGAAGTACATGTCATTCCTCAAAATTGATAGACTTAACTTATACATTGTCTAGATACTTTAAGATAATACGCTAAATAAGTTTTTTTTCAATAGTAGCATAGAAATTTGATTGTACTGTCCCTGAAGGTAAACGCAGTACAAAACAAATACTACGACGACCACCGAGGGATTGAAATCTATCAGCAGTCACCGCTGTCATGCTGGCCTGCATAAATATCTCTTCACATTATGCTTAAAGGATGCGATGTCGTAAGAAAAAGGGAACACACTGGTCGGAAGAAGGGTTATCCGCTGGATTGCTCGTATCATACTATATCTTCCTCGAAATATGGTGGAACATTCCTATTGTGATTCGTCTTTGAGTTGGTTTTTAAAAAGTTAGTGTATATCTTCCTACCTAATGGTTTTCATCTTTAAAAATGACTGACTGATCAAATGTATTTACTACATGTTGAAAAAAAAGCTGAGCTTTTATTTAAAACCAAACGAACACACGTTGCTGTATTTTTGTTTAAAAGGATCTGTAAAAACTTGTATTAATTTATCGAAATAATTATGTGAAAACAAATAATATTCGAGATGATTCCAAAGCTCGTATAAAGTCAGACTTGTTCATTGGATACATTACATGAGTTAGGGAAGTCGCGGCTGTCTCGCGTCATTAATCTCAAACTAATAGAGACCGCCATTGTGCTCTTCAGAGGAGTAAATAATACATATAGAGAGCGCTTCGCATTCATCCTTGGCGTGTGTAATGGCGCGTGGACATTCTGATATTTATGGGCTTATCTTTGATTTTGTTGTAGGTAATTTTCTTTCTATATTTCTTAACAGTGGTAAGCTTATCGTCATATTACACACACACCGCGACACTAGGTATTGCCAGCTTTGAACTCCTCATCCCCTAGAAACTCTTGAAACCATGCTCTGATCATCTGTAAAGTATTTCAGCAAACGGCCTGCCCTAAGTGAAGAGAAATTTCCAAAGATACTCTATACCCTACCTCTCTTGTGGAACGAAGAGGAACATCTTTTTTTCTATATGACTATACTATTAGCGTTATGTTCCATGGAGCCTCAGACGGATTTTACAGCTTCACTGTTGCTTGGTGATGGGCACTTAAGGCATTCAGCCGCGAAAGCGTTTCAAAATGCTCAAGGATGCCAAAGTGGTCGAACCTCGGCTTGGGTTGTTGCCGTAGATTCAGTTAAGTCGTGAACTGGCTAATTTCCTAATTAACTATACATGTATACATCTTTCTGCCTTTTGGAACTAATATTAAAAATGGTGCCTTACAGAACCTATGTACCTATGTGGAATTCACGACTGTGGGGTGCAGTTTAATGGTGTCTGCTGGTAGCTAGTGATTGCAAGTGCAGTGTCACTTATCGCGAGCGGCTGCTAGACTCAAGGGCTCCACACCGAGGGAACGGACCTAGGCTTGAGTTGCCGTTAGAGAGGGTCGACATGTCAATAAGCTCCCTGTATGATTTTTAAGCTAACTTTATATTCCAGTGCATATATTAATTTCGATGTAGGAATAGGACAACTTTAGATCAGGAAACTTTAATGATTATTTAGGATAGCCGTTGGAACAAACCACTTGTTAATCGAAGGGTCCGTCGCATCGCGTTCCCAGCGCTAGGGCAATTACAACTTGAGCCCTAACTTGGAGCGATAGCAAACAGCTTATAATAATAGAATATCTACAAACTAAGCATATATAAGCAATAATAGTAGTAGTACATTAGTCGAATGAATTTTGAACTGTGACCTATTTCGTAGTATATTTTAAATTTGATTAGGTAATACTAAATCACTAGTAAAAGTTGTTTAGTTTTTGCAGTCATTTTAAAAGATTATTCTCTTATTTTTAAATCGACTATGGCAAAGCTAAAAGGAAGGGTTAAGTTTTTAGCTGTCTATGTAGGTATGTTTGCAAACGTACTATGTACTAGGGATGTGAATTAAAAAAAAAAGATTTTTTAATAATAGATTAATTTATAAAATAATAAAATCAATTAATTAATAATCAATTTTTGTTCAAAAAATAATCGATGTTTAATAACCTTTTTTTCATATTTTCCTGAGAAATTTAATTAAAACCTGAAATATTTAGAATAATAACTTTCTTAATCAATTTAAATTAACATATTACGATAAAAAGACGAGAAAATGTTGTTAATAACGGAGAATGCACATTCTTGTACCAAATTTTGTTGTTTAGTAAGGTTGAATAAAAAGTAAAAAATGTTTTTTTTTTTTCATATTATTTTACGACCTTTTATCCTCGGAATTTGGTTTTCAAAGTAGAAATATTCTTCAAACTTTTAAAAGTTTTATCAATACTATGTATTATATGTATACTAATATAACAAAGCGGAAGTGTTTTTGTTTGTTTGTTTGTTTAAATACGTTTATCTCTGAAACTACCAGTCTGATTTGTAAAATTCTTTTTGTATACGATACCTTAAGTCACAAGGAATAGTATAGCCTATTTAGCATCAAGATACACGTCCTAACTAGCCTATAATATTGATTTTTGTAGCCGGAACATGAAGGTACTCCCCTGAACTGCTTTATCCGCGTGCGCTGCGATAATTTTTAGTTCTACGGAAATACATGTTCTATAAAAATATTGGGCTTTAGTACATCTTTAAAATAGTCCACAATAGCATATACCTATATCTTATGCATAACTCATAATAAGCTATTATATAACAAACAATGGTTTAACATTAAAAAGTTATTTAAGGTCATTATTTTACACATGGTATATTAATCCTTACGAACAAGAGTTACTTCACCTTAAAGACAATTTTATGAAGTTAAATTTTGCTCTTTTGCATGTTATTTGGACACCTAGTTTAGGAGATAATGAAAAATTGAAATAATTTGTATTTGTGGGAAGAACAATTATGATAGACTACACGGGTGCACTGGCGTTGCGGTGTTTGTCGTATAATATTAACACGGGTAAAACCGTGGGACACAGCTTAATATTATTATACACTGCGTAAATAGTTCCAAAGACGCGGGTGCTGCGTTCCGTTACTTGTATTATAATCCTTTTGAACACGAAAATACAATATTAAATTAAAAAACAACTCATTATTTAATTATAAATAACGATATTTATGGGTGATATATAAGGGTGATTGATGTTTTTGGTGGGATCATAAAATGACATGTTTTGATATTTGGTTTTTGTTTTTAACTAACTGATTCACGCATCTTCGTCTGCGTCACATGAGAGAGAGAGAGAGAGAGGGTTAGAAAGATTGGTTCTTATGCACCTATAATACAATACTAAAGGAGCTGAAACTTTCTTTACTTTGCTGCGGATTTATTTTAAAACTGTGATATCTCCTAAGACATTTATTGAAATCAATTGATGTCAAGGAATATTTTGTTCAAAATTAAATACTTGTGATGAATATTTTATTTTAATAAGGTTAATACCATGTTTATAGGAACACTTTCGCAAATAATGCATTATTTTAGAACAAATTTTATTACCATAAAAAAGGTTATATTCAGTCAACTTTAAAAGATAGCCAAATGCTATCACGGCCTTTTTTAAAACTTTTTAATATTTTAAGAGAAACAATTCCGTCACACATGATTGTTGAGTAACTTTAAGCATTTACGCAGCGCACGCAATGGAAGCTCTCAAAAGCAATAATCCTCCCCGTTTTTGCAATATTTTTCATTTATTCTTCGCTTCTATTGGTCGTAGCGTGATGTTATATAGCATATAGGCCTTCTTCCATCACTGGGATATCCAAAAATTTTTTTTTTTCCATTCGAAGAAGTAGTTGCTGAGATTAGAGTGTTCAGACAAACAAACAAACTCTTCAGCTTAATAGTAGTAGTATAGATCCATTAACTTAGGTTTTAGACCCTATATTATATAATACTGGTAGCGTTTTGTGTGATATAGCTTGTGCATGTGAAATGGATTATAAATATAAACTGGAAGCATACATTTTGATGTGCCACAAAGACTCCCTAGAAAGTTCTAACAAGGGAGTCACCATCTTGTTTGCCACTATATTCATTTGATAATGGCAGTAATAGTTTTCAATAAATAGGACTAGTTGGCAAGTTTGTAAGAAGAAGGGTGATTGAATACCTACTGTCACAAAAAAATTACATTAGATCCATAAAAAAAAAATCGCCAGTGAAAAAAAAATGATTTTTAAATAATCGATTTTCTTTCATTAAAAATCGATTTTTATGAAATAATAATCGATTATTAATCCATTTTTTTTCACATCCTTACTATGTACCTTGGTAGCGCCTAAACTTTATCCGACTTTAATGAACTTGGTGTCAATCGATTCATTAGTACGGTCCGAGTCAGATATAATATATTTTATATGATCGAAATTATAACGACGGATCTTACATCCAAAGAATGGGGTAATCTGTTTTTTTTTGCTATCGTATTTAGTTGGATGTCAAATGATGAAGAAAAAAGTTCAGAGTTCTAAAATATAAATACTACATATAGATTTATAAAATATGCCAAGTGACAGAAATATAATTTTATCCTATACAAGCTGTGCCCCACGGTTTCACTCTTGTTAATTTTATACGACAAACATTGCCAGCCAATTTTTTATACTTTATGTAAAACTATTGACATTTTTATGAGGAATTAATTAATTTTTCTAATTATAATATAGCCTATGTTACTTGCTGATACTGTACATTTATACTGGTGTTTTTTTATCGGTTTTTTAGTTTTTGTGCTTACCTATTTCAAAAAAAAATCTTTCCTGTTTATAATATTGGTATAGACCAGCGGTCTGCAGCTCTGTTCACCTAAAGAATGTCGTTATAGTGGTGCCCCAGCTTCCAACCACGGAGGTCACCCGCCTATTATTTTGAACATAAAAAAACTTTTATTTTATATGTGCGGAACCCTAATTTTTTTTCTAAAATAAAAATAACCTAAGTTACTCTTTACTTTATAATATTAGCTTTTTGCCAGTGTAAGTCAAGTAAAAATCGGTCCAACATTTTAAGAGATTAGCCGGAACTAACAGACTGACAGATCAACACAAGCGTTTTAAAAATTGTTTTTTTTTTTTTGTTATATGTATCATATATACTTTCATATGCATTATGTAAAAATCTGTTATTTTGACATGAAATAGACACTTCAGTTTTATTTATTTGTATCTATACATGGTATAGATATATCTATATATCTATATCAGCATTTATAAATACTACCTTAAAGCGCTATCTTATCAGCAGTTCTGAATTTCGATTATGCAAAAAGAACAGAATCACCAACCCAAACTGTTTTTTTTTTTAAAGTGAAAACTTTTTTTGCGTTGTACGCATATATTGAGATGAGATAATATCTCTGGACTCACGACACCGTTACGAGACGCAGCTATAGTGTGTGTGCATATATGCATGTACATATATCAGACCGCGAACGCGTCTAGATAAATAAAAAAAAAACCATTTATTGATATAACAACTATTTTGCCTAGTGTTTAAACAACCGATAATACAACAATTGTTAACTCCAGATTAATAAATATTTTTTAATTAATCTAATGTTACGATATCACAGCAACATATACCGAGAATAGATATTTAGTTTGGCGTTTCGCCGTCGGGATCAACTTTTCACTTCTGTCGGCAATCCCGGAGTACAACCCAAAATTTTTTTTCTTAACCAGGGTTACAGTTTGTAAATTTTTTTTATATTCAAATTAAATTAAGCTTCCATTGTGAAATCACAAATTTGTCAGAATCGTTTTATGTGTAGAAAGTAGGTTATTTTAGAATGTTTACCGGCTATTGTAAAGAAATATTGTTGAAACGTAAGTATGTAGGTGTGTGTAGGTGGAATCTCATTGAAAATGTCTATTGTTCAGTCATACGAACAGAACGGAACGTATATTGTATAAGTCTCCTTCATTGTCCATCTTTGAGTAGAGCCGTTTGCCTTTGCTGAATGGAAATTAATATTTCGTCGAAGATTTTTACCTTCCTTATACGTGGCCTTCTCGTCTGGACGAGAAAATGGTACATTCGTATATTTAGAATATACAACGAAATAAGTGAAAATAGAAATTTTGTAGTTAGATATTACTTCACCTACCGAACACGGAAACGACTCCAGTGTATCAAATGGTTGATATAAAGCTATTTATAGCCGCTACAGTCGAATTAAATAGACATGGAAGTGTTATCTTCGCATGACTGGGTATTCTGAACACAGTTCGAAGCTTTTCATACCCAACCAACTGTACCATCTATATGAGGCTCAAGAGCGACCGTGCATAGAATATTGTTCGCATCTCTAGGACAGTCCCGCCCAATACCTTATGGGATACAGCGACAGGCTGTCCGCATTGTAAATGACACGTACGTCACTAAGTATTGTAGTATAATGGTGAATGTTTAAAAAAATTGTTTGACTTTATCTCATCATCTCCCTTCCACTACAGATCCACGCGATCTTATCTACGAAGCTACAGCTACACGGTAGCGCCCATCATGGGATTCCTTCCTTCCTTTGATATTGGGTCTTTCAGCGAAGACTTGAAGAGACATTTCAGCAGGATAGCATGACAACGACGACTGCCGATGAAATTTATGTCACCGATGGTCGCCGTTGTTTATGGACCGTACCGTAATTACCATCATCAATTACATATAAAAAAGATACTGCATTAGTAAATTAAAATAAAACTATATGCCACATAAAAATACTGTCTTGGGCTGTTCCCTTTTTACGGTACAAATGCACGCAGTCCACTTGATATGAAGTGGTCACTGCACACTATAGCTATAGGTTATACCATCACGCCTGTATCCCTGAAGGGTTAGACAGAGGTGTACTAACGTATACCCACAGTTCGTCGTGTATGTTTTTATTTTAGGTCATATGTAATGTGAGCCTATTGCCATTAATCGGGCACGAAGCCAAAATCCGAGCTGCTACTGAGAATTTCATAGAAAAACCCAATAACATTTTGCTCGACCTGGAAATCGAACCCAGGATCTCGATCATAGCAGTCACGCTTACGACCACTAGACTAACGAGACTACAAATAGCCTCAAATGGAACTATGGGTTAACTGGTCCTATTCCACAATATGTTACTATTCCTAAGAACTGCGTTTGAACGCCTTATGAATTGGTGTATATAACCAATAATATGT
The DNA here is from genome assembly GCA_033032175.1 of Saturnia japonica. Lineage (NCBI taxonomy): Eukaryota > Metazoa > Arthropoda > Insecta > Lepidoptera > Saturniidae > Saturnia > Saturnia japonica. Next base: position 412,526 of record CM065321.1, on the reverse strand, counting down.
ATAAACGCAAGTACCGATGCTTTATGGCAGAAAACTTGACTAGTGGAAACACTTTACAAAGTTTTTTAAGGTTGAAGAATAACCGTGTATACCGAACCGAATTCGATCACAACTTCTAATCGAAATGTATTCGGTGCTCGGTTGTTTCAAACTATAACTGTCAAAAATTTCAACATATAACTTTATATTTTGTCTGCAATACATGTTTTGTCAAAAGCAGCTTTACACAGTGTATACTCTGAACCATGATGCATTTTTTATATTTATTAATTCGCGAATTTTTATATTATATTATACCTCCATTATTTTTAACGCTTTTACATAATTAACATACTTCTGTTCAATTTACTCATAATATACTTAACTCAGAAACTGGTTTAAGTCAAGTTTGAGTTAAAAAAAAAAACAATATGTAATGTACAAAAATATTCGAGTAAAGTTAAAATATTGTCATGTATTTGGTCGTTATTCTAAAGTTTTGTCGTTTATTTTCCGTGAGGTTGGTCCGCACGCTCGCGTTCGCGCTCCGCCGTACAACTTCAACTTTTCTCGATATCGCTTGGAACGTGAAAATTCTAGTTACGGTACAAACGAAACGAATTTCAACTGCGCAACAATCACCGGCTTTATTGTACTCACCAGTTCCTCTCTAACTTGATTTACATTAAACAAATAACTAAATACCTCAGTTCACACTTCCGTGGTGTCATGAATCCTACTTCTAAACATTTAACAATTAGTTAGCTTGGTACGTGTAATTAAATAATTTATGACGATTTTATATTTACAATAAACATAATTTTTTTTTTCTTTTTATGGGTTTCAAACAAAATTCGTCTGAAAAAGCAATGTATCAAAACTCGTTTATTTAACCTAACAAATGAAACTATGAGAAATGTAATCATTAAGAAATCTTATGAAGAAGTCACCAATGGAAGGTCAGAACATAAACACTGACATCTTTAATTTTCAGTTAGCGTCTTTGCTTTATCATCGTCATCTTCTTACCCCTTATCCTACTTAAGTAGGGTCGGCACAACATGTTATCTTCTTCCAATCTAGTCTATAAAATATCATCTCAGTATTTACACCTTTTATACGTATATCATTCTTCACACAATCCATTCATACCTTCTTCGGTCTTCCTCAATTCCTGTATCCATCCACCTTCGTACTTTATGTTTATGGAATAATTCCCCTGGAGGGGAACACAGTTTTTTTAGCATTGTTCATTGGAAAATAAAGTGAACTTATGATATATGGGTATTTTTAATTTAGTTTAGTTTCGATTGTTAAAATGCACAATAATAATCATAGCAAAAAGTGTTGTATATTTTATGTACTGTATTCGTATGAGTAGCAATTTGTTCATAGTAAATCAGACCTGAAAACCAGAAAGCTTGCAACACGGTAGTTAACAAACACGGACAAGTAATTATCTTCGTTTATTTTTGCATAAGTACCAGTTCCGGGACAACTCGAGGTATAATTCCACATTGAAAATGTAAATTCCACCCAAGTTTGGTTGAGAGCTTAAAGTTTCACGAAGGAGTCTCTACGCCGGGAGACAAGCTATACTGACATCTAATTTAACATCAACCGAAGAATAAAAAAATTAAATCTATACAATTAATAAAATTGAAGTGTCGGTTTGTAATGTTAAAATAATAGCTTTTTACTAAATGCATATGAAAGTATATACGATACCTACAACAAAAATCCGATTTTTAAATTTTTTAGCTATCTATCTGTCTGTTTGTTCCGGGTAATCTCCGAAACGGTTGGACCGATTTTGACGGGACTTTCATTAGTAGATAGCTGAATTTATAGGAAGTAACTTAGGCTACTTTTATTTTAGAAAAAGAATTAGACTTCCGCATAAATAAAATTTAAAAAAAAAACTGGTCATGGTGAATAAATTCGGCCGCTTAAATGGCTTATGCTGAGTCAACCATAAGAAGTATTGCAAAATAATGTATAACATAATTATAGGCATTAATAGGATCTATCAAAAAAGCCGGAAGAGTATACATCTATCTTCTAAGGAGTGTTCCTTAGAAGCTTTGTTTTGGGTGTCCACAATAAGCATTTTGGTCTATAAAATAGTCGGGAGCGGGGAAGCAAGATTCGTGCGGGCATTCTGTAGTCCACGTGAGCGAAGCTAGTTTAGAATATAATTGTATAATACTAAACGAAATCAGTGGGAATTTGTTTCCTTTCTTTTGAATAATTTTTTTCAATATAACTTACAAGTTCATAAATAAAATATAGCTGCAGGAGTATTACAAGTAGAATTATATGGCATTACAGTTTTAAATTTCAGTCTATACAAAGAATTCATATAACTTCCTGATAAAGTTGTTGCTTGTGTTTACCGCCCGAGCTCTCGGCTTCGAGAATCTCTTAATTATTTATCTGGCGTGTTTAACTGAACTGCATTTTAATATCCTTTCACCTTTCTTAGGGTTGTAACAGCGCTGTTTGAGGAAGATTCAGAGATTACGTATTTTATTAATACATTGGGTCGTTAATTATGGTCGTTTAAGTATATTCGTTTTCGTTAGTTAAGGATTGAATCAGATATTGCATTTAGAGTTCGGTACTCGATTACTTTATTGGAATCGGGGTCATGTAACGCCGAAAAGGATCCTAATCGAATGCATTTGTATGCGATCTGTTGTAATTTTTATAGAGTGTGTTTACTTTTTTTGTTTAACGTTTTTATTTACTTTTTATCATATATTTTTATAAATTACAAATTCTTAAAGTTCCATTCATATCCGATAACTTCTTTAAATTCATTTTTTCGTCCCCAGATAATATCTCGACCGTGTTTTTAATATTTCACCCACGCTCGTATAAAATCAATTTCCCGTTGCCCCCGGGATTATTTTCCGTCACAAAGCCGACTGTGAAATTTAAAAAAAGAGACAAGAATTTCTTGAGAGGTAACTTTTAACTAAATTTTCTTGAAGGCTTCTATCTGGGAATTTTCTTTTTTTTTTAATTGTGTTTTATTAAAATGATGAATAGAGAGTGAGAAAGTGGACAATTTAAAGAGAGAGAATTGTGGAACATTCTAATAACAATAATGTATCATAATACTTTAAAAGTATATATATATTATTACATAATAAGGAATCTAAAAAACTGACGAACAGTTTTGGCTTGTTCAAAAAGGGTCTTTGCCTCCGAAACGAGAGCATACCTTTTGTGCCTATTCTTCACAGTTTCTTATTAATTGTCAACTTGAAACTAATACAGATTCACCTTTACAGGGCCACGTTGACCCACATCGGGTCACGCTGAGCTAACCGGGCAATGATCAGTTACTCGTTCCAAGTATGCTCCTTTGATTGCTCGATTCTGACTATAAGATTTTATTAATTGGCCATGAACTCCTCAATTCCAACACTATTTCCAATCCGCCAAGTATCAGAAAACAAGACCAACATTTTTATATGTGTGTATGAAATAGTAATACAGATAAAAACCTAACTTTATAACCAAAGAACATAAAACTAAGATACAAAACGATTTTCTTGTTATATTTTAGGAAAGTGTCTGCGCGACACATAGAGGTACAAATTATAATTGTACAATATAAAAATTATTAGACATTTGCAAATTGTACGAATTAAAAATATTGTACAATTTATAAACGTTAATGTATGTTTGTCTTTAAATCATGTTTCTAATGGGTCCTAAGTAAGTTTGGCGCAGAAGTCGATTGTGTAGTGGAATAAGAATTTAAGTTTAATTTACGTGTAGTAAAGCAGCAGAGTTACACTTAGTCCTTCATATATTATATTTATTTAATAAAAACATGAACGTACCCTGAGTCGCTTGAGAACTTGTTGAGAAAATTAAAAATATTAATAAATTCTAAAATATAACATTATTTTACTTCCCACAGAATCATTCTAGTAACTTGAATAGTCAATTCAGTGCCTTTATACGTTTTTAATATCACTGACTTGGCTGGGAAATACATTTCCATCAAGAAAAAAAAAAACATAACAAAATTTGTTACACAAAACCATAATGTAACCGAGAAACGCCATAAATTCCAGTACGTATCTTACTTAGACACGAATGGAAAAATATCGAAATGGCACCACCAGCTAAATAGGACGCGAAGTCAAATATAATGCTCAATAAATCATAAAGTTCTATCGAATGTAAAGCAATATTTCTAGATATACTGGTAGCACGTACGAGTACGCTGAGACTCTATTCGATATTTTCTAAAAGCGTAGATCCGTGAAATGAAGTTTACAATGATATATTAAATGTACGTGGAATAAGAATATTTCATTATTTACAAGTGTTCGTGGTTCAGAGAGTCAGCTATACCATTGATGTACGGGCCGAGGATTTCCTTCTGTTATGTTCAACACTTCAAACAATATAGTGACGATTTCTGATATCTGTAATGTCAAAATAACAGCTTTTTATTAAATATAAGTAGTAATAAAAATATATACAATACCTATAACAAAAACCAATTAATAATTTTTTTTCAGTTTGTTCCGAGTAATTTCCGAAATAGGTGGCCCGATTTTGAAAGGACTTTCACTGGTAAATAGCTGATGTTATAAGGAGTAACTTAGGCTACTTTTATTTTAGAAAAGAATTAGGGTTTCGCGCAAATTAAAAGAAAACTGCCCGATCGCAAGCATTCAGTAGTCCACATGAGCGAAACCGCGGGCACAGCTGGTGCTGTAATGAAATAAAGAACTTGAAGGCAGTTTTTTGTTCGTTCTCTTTTTTGCCTTATCTATCTTTGTCTTGTGTTATATTTTTTGTATAATCTGTGGCTAACAGTGAACGTCTTTTGGCTGAAATGAATATGATGACGTAAACTAAAGAAATAATAATTTCATTGAATTCAGTATTGTACCGTTGCAAAAAAAGGAATCCTTTAATACCATCCCTACGTTTTGGTTCACCACAAGTTCATGGTCCTAATATCAGAAGCGGTGTTTGAGCAAGTACCCTAATCTAGGGATGAGCTATTATAACAGGTAAAATAAGATACATGTTCAAGAACAGGGGTTCTTGTTCCACTACACTTCCAAAATAACAGCCTGTTGCACTTTAGTTAGGATATAATATGTACTAGCACATGTAACCACAGTTAAGTATAGATCGGTAATTTGAAAACGTATGTTCTATCTGCCTAACGTATAACTCAATCCATTAATCAATCAATCCATCAATCAGTCTATCCAGCTGTCAATTAATCAATCCTGCAATCAAACCTAATCAATCAATAATTTATAATAAACATCCTTACGCTACGTTTTAGAGGTAACAGTTACGAGCTGTTACTCTGAAACACCTGTTATTTTTACTTGGTCCGATAAATACGCCTCATTCCTACCCTGATCAACGATATTGTAGAAATATCGACGGATTTACTGCAGCCGTGACACTTTCAAATATATATAGAAATATTCGCTTAAAATATTTTTTTACAAAAGAATGTTCCTTGAGTTTTATATTTAAGCATCGTAGAGTCCATGAATATTAAGTATTTCAATGTCTCAAAGGATTTCGGGGACGAAGTAATTTTTTGTGCGTAATAAAAATTCATAATTTATAATTTTGTTTCACTCTATTATAAAATCTGCGGGTGCTTGAAGGCGTTTAATATTTCGACTTCGGCTAAAATCATTTTCATAATAAGATTTTGTTTAATTACCCATTGAAGCCTCGGTATTTATTTCATCATCTTTTTCAGAATTATTATCTATCTATATTTATAGGTATAAAATGCAATGTTATGCCTGATCATAGCCTATTGGAAATATAAATTTAATAAGTTAACTTTGACAACGTTTAGGCATTTCTGAAAATAAAATTCCTAATAGAGAAAAAAGCGGTAACAAAAAAATATATGTAAAATTCGTCAGTAATAATTTTTCGGGTCAAATTTATTTCGAAATTGGTAAAAAAAAAATTATGACTATATTAAAACACTGACAAAGTGAAGAATAGGTAAGGAAATAATTTTGAAATAGACTTAACGTTCCTCATGTAAGAATTATTCTGTTTGGCCTATTTCAGGATCAGTTTCGACAGCAGCCTTGTGTTTTTAACAACAGACAGTGCAACCACCAATGTGATACAGGCAGCTTTGCACAGTTTTTGATTTATACGTGAATAAATAACAAAATAACTGGTGGGTAGTTCTGATGGTTAATTATAAAGATCGAAATTTTATTCATTTTTAATATTAAAATATGAAAATTTATTATAAGAACTGTATATACAATAACTTGGTATTGGTTCTTGTTATGGAAATCTTTAAAGAAAACTTAAAGGGCATTAATATCTTCTTAACTGTTTATGAATTCCTTTTCGGCGAAAGTCTTCGCTTCGACGTTTCGATTCCTATTTTTTTAATTCTATGAAGTAGTTAAGCGTCTACGCAGTTCTACTGATATTAGGTAATTACAGCAGACTGTTTTCAGCCAGTCTTATAATACCCACACTTCCGAGGTCAGTCAATACAAGCTGTGTCACTCCTGAGAATTGAGTTGGAACACGTAGTATGCTGGTTTGTGGCAGAAATAAGTGTGGATGTGGTGCTTCCATAACTGAATTATATACGGAGTGATGCAGTGACAGTTTGCCTTAGTGTGCAAAGAATACGGATAAGTATAATTAATACGAATCCAGATGCTTTTATAAATACTAACGATCGCCCTAAGTTCTAAGTTACTAGGACTATTTTCTGTTTGACATTTACAGTACCTACTCATAAACAATGAGTATTATCTACATCACTTGCTGTCACTTTTCCTTGAGTAACAATGTTAATGTTTTGTGAGTTAATGTTAGGATTCGTAGTATTAATTTATTTAATTTAATATATTAGTTTCAGATATTAAAGATGAATTTTAGCTTTCTGCACTCCTTCTCGATATAAACTTTAAACATGCCAATTCTCACAGTCTTCCGTACACGCGATACGTTTAAAATGATACCGAAAGATTTTGCATCACGTATTAAAATATAGATAAAAAAGAATACATAAATATCATATACAATGAGATAAAGTTAGTAAATTCCAGTACAATGTGTCTTCAACGTGCAATGTTTTGATAAGCAATTATATTATTAGAACTTATGTAAGATTTATAATCAAAATTGTTAATATAAAGAGTATAGGAGACAGTTAACAAATAGATGAAGGAATATCGAGATATGATAAGTTCTCTAATGTTGACATCAAAATTTAGTGTACATGAAATGCTAAGGAATCGATATAATATTATTAGTTTGTATTTATATATGAACAGTATGATAGTAATGGAAGGCAATAAAAGCTATTTAGCTATCGTCGGATAGACATAAACAAGGGATTCCAAGAGTGTTGACGTGAGGCACGTGGCTGGTCATAAAACACTACGACAATTTAGAGCATGAAGAAAGATAACATGTTGTGACAACACAACTTATTTGGGACAAGAACAAGAAGATGAAGAAGAACCTGAGAAAAATTTGCCTATAAAAGTACTGAATCATCTATTCTATAGTAAGGCTGTAAGATGCAGTAATCATTGATATAGACAGGTCGAGGTCCAGTACGATGATAGCGACTGTCAATGGAAACAATCTGACATGCAGTGATAGATGTTTTGTTGATTTTCCTTACTTGCCATCAGGCAACGAGCAATTATTTTGCTGAGTTAAAAAAAAATGTGGGACATTAAAATAAAACAGGTTCAGAAAACGTGTGAAATTATTATTACTTAAATACTTTAAATTAAAACCAAAACAATAAAGCATTCTGCACATAACACTGTTAATGATTGTTGATATTATTTTATTCCAATGCTCGTAATACAATACTTATCTTTTCATTTTAAACGTCTTGGCTTTTCAAATAAGCGCTGCCGATTTTTGTATAGATATTAATATTGATTTTTTCAACTGATTGACGATATGAACATAAATCCTGCAAAATTTGGAAAGCTTACACTGAATTTCTGTTTAAACTATTCTCTCTGAATAGCGCATAAATAGATTACACAAACAATTCAAGTAAGTAGTTGAAGTGTGAAAATGAGAATAAATTAAACACCTTTAATTTTAACTAAACCCTGTTTAATTAATGAAGCAATATTAATTTGTATTTTGAAGACGTGAATTATTTAAACAGCGACGTATACAAAATTGTTAATTAATTAATTAAGAGACTTCGCTATGACCCAAGTAGAAAGAGAATTCAGCTCCGCTCTAATGAAATAATGAAGAAATTTAAAAGGTATGCAAGGACTTTTATTCCTAGATTTTTTGCATGTAAGTTAGTATTGTGTCGTTTATTACTTACTTAGATCATAGGATTATGTATTCACATCACGTACGAGGGTCACTGCTATGTTATATATGAACTTTTGAAATACGCCTATTTATTCGACTACGTTTGAAGACATTGGAAATATACGCTAAGTAAGCACATACTAAGCTAGCGTTGAAGCATAATCTCATCTGATTAAGTGACAAATATTCGAAGATATTTAAGGCCGTGGCTACCAGATCATGCGGGTATGTGTGGAACACTGAAATGTCGAGTAATATTCTCCTAGTAGAGGGTAAAACGTATTTTTTACTTACGACCTCGACACTATATTTGTACTTCAGAGTAGCGGTGGGGGGCGATTATGAGATATACTAATGTAATCATCCGATTATGAAGTAATCTCGAGATGATTCAATTAATAGACATTAGTTATTACTAATATTATTCGATGATGAGTGATCATTCATAATCTAAGTACCATTAGTAACTACTAACGCTAGGTTACTAATTTGATAAAATTAGTAAGTTTTACGACCGAACGACCTTTTTTACCGTATTGTTATATGTGTAAATATGTTCTTGTAAAGAACTTTGTTTACGACTGCGTGACCCTTTTTTTAGCTTTCCACTCTCACCCACCTCTGCGTAATACATCAAAGACTCCATTATGAATTATCATTCATATTCGTAATTCGATTATGAATTATCACTCATAATCGAAATATCTCGATTATGTAAATCATTCATAATCGCCCACCTCTACTTCAGAGGATAGTAACTAACATGGAGTTGATATTAGCGGTCACAGCCGAGAGATGAAGTATACAAACATAAATGGCAATCGTCATCTTCTACTTACAAAGCTAGCAGACACGTCGGGTAAGAATAACGCGTTCACCAACACGAATCGCGTTTTATGTTTTGTTGTTCAGCAAAGTGTGTGATCTACCAAAAAGGCTGGCTACGATGGCTTTGGTGATCGCTTAGACTATATAGCGAAATTTGTACTACTCATCTGGTGAGGTTTGTGGTTCCGTGTAGGTTTTTACCCAATTGCAAAATATATTAAACAGGTGTGTAATGCATCACTGCTTAATTCAGGTTAGTGCAGTACATTCGTGCATTAAATCTTCACGAGCAACTCGCTAGCGAGAGAGTAAAAAAAGAAATTCTGTTCCAAGTGAATTGGTTGCGACCCAGCAGGGGATACACGGAGCAAGTCCGGAGACCTGATTGATTAAATGCCTCCAAATGTTCATTCCTCTCTTTTACGATTTAAAACTTTGTCTCTCTGTATTTATTTACACTTACGTTGCAAATGATTTAGCTAGTGAGATCCAATGTCCAAAATAAATCTAGTTAATACGACTTATTCAAAAAATTTCAAAAGAAAAAAAAAATTGAAAAAAAAAATGTGTACTCATGTACGTACGTAAAAACTTATACTTCTTTAGCTAATTATTATCATTTATGGCTAACTTGATCATGTCACACTTCCATACTAAATTTCAATCTCAACTAAATGCACCGAAATAAATATAACTTAAAAAATAAAATACAAAAGTAAATCAAGCTTCGCTGTACTCGGCAGCCTCAGTACTTTCTAACGAGAAAATACACATTATTATTATGGATTATAATAATTTGTCGTAGAATAATGCAGTTTCTAGTTTGAACACCAATAATGTTTCTCGAAGTAGAAATAAAATAAAAAGCCAAATATAAATTTGCACTTTAACTTCGAAACTCGATGAAAGTATAAATTTAGCAAATCAAAACTTACCCATGTAAGAGAAATGTTTAAATTTCTAGAATTTTCTCCGTGAAAATAGCATTTCACATTAAGATCCCCGGGACGCAATAAAAATAATCCGCAAAAGTTCCTCGCAATGAGATCTGGTGCCATATTTGTCAATTTATTGTCGAGTTTACACTGTAACAACGGATAATACGAGAGTTCAGACCCCTACTATAGTTTGTTAGTTGGAAACTGCTATTTAATTTATAACTTCTCTACATCTAAAACAACAAAATACGATCTGGAATGGAAAGAAAAGTCAAGTTTTCAGTTGTTAGTTTTAACATATGCAACATGCATATACAAGTTCACAACATAATGTATAATGATTTACTTGAAGATTTAGCTTGCGAGCAGAATTTGCCTTGGTTCTAAGCAGATTAGATCAACTTCAAACTAAGGAGCATCTAACTATGGTGAATGTTGTTGTTCGTAATTATCTAGTCTACTCCGGACAATATAGAACGATCGATTTGTGAGTAACAGTGTAGAGTTTTTAAACCATCTTAATTAAAATTCATCTATATTAAAACACATAGTAATATTTTATAATATGTGACATTTTAATTTTTTTTATTATAATAGCTGATGGTAAGGACAGAACAATCCAGTATAACGGCGTCCACCGAGAGATCTAAATGCATCGGCGGTCGCTGCTGTCATGCCGATCTGCATAAATATCTCTTCATGTTACGCTTAAAGAACCCCATCTGGTAAGAAAAGACGGAATACACTGTCCGTGAGAAGATTACACAGTTTCACGGTCCGACAAAACTAAGTCATAGAGAACTTTTTAGTTCATGCCGAGATGAAGGTTACCGTGAAACTCTGACTTCGAACCACCGCATGTGGTTCTGTTGTAGAAGGGAATTAACAAAGTTAACAGCCCGTCTCTGCAACAAAATAATATACTATTATAAATACTATTTAACCCAGCAGGCATTGATCTCCTATTTCGGTAGTTAATGGTTTGATCACAGCTCTACCTATCGGATCCTAATATTTATCTATACATATATCGTCTCGATTAAAACATATTACGTGACTATGAGCTAAATCAGTCAAGTCGTTCAGAAGTTATACGCCGCACAAGAATTTTACATAATATAGGATATTAAACTTGTTTGAATATTGTATATTTTGCCCACTGTTGTTTATTATTCTATAAGAAGGTGTATAGGAGATGTGTTCCTGACAGGAAGCGCATGTCAATACAGGTCCCGGCAAGACCTGTACTGACATATTTCATGTCACAGATTGTATTATTTTTTTTTTTTCTGTGACATTGCGTTACAGAGGTGAACAGTTCTGATATAATATTTTTTATTGTAATTCCTCTTCAACTATTTGGTGTAGTCTTGACTCTATACCACTAAAGCTTTCGTTGCTTTCGTTTTAAAGTTACTACCGTATATTATATTTATTACTATATGTAAAACAAATTTCTCCAAAATGTTATATTAACCATTAAAAGAACAACAAAATTATATTTCAGATTCTGAAGAAGTGTACAAACTTTTGTAATGAAACGTAAAGTTTTATAATTAATTTTGTTGTTGTGCGAACATTTTGATGATCAGCCCCCGGACGGTTTACCTTTGTTTGTGACAATACTAATTTAGTATTGTCTATTGTGAAAACCAGAGCTCAAGGAAAAATCACATTTTTTTAAATTCTTTTGATAAGTCCTACTAATGTTATAATATAAACGCGAAAATTTTTGTTAATGGATGGATGTTTGTTACCTCTTCACGCAAAAACTACTGAATGGATTTTAATGAAACTTTTCAATTATATAGTTTAAACATCATAATGTTTATACATTATATATTAATATAGGCTATAATTTATAAAGATATTGTGTGAATTGTCCAAAATATAACGATAAGTGTTAAGTAAGTAGGAAAAACTCTGCCAACTGCGAGCTATTCTAGCGTGCGCTGCAAAAACCATTAGAGTTTGTAATGTATAAAGGAAATGTTTATCTTAAATAATCCTACAAAAAACCCGCGATAGCATATATCTATCTTTTATGCGTAACCCACTATTGCCAAAATAGTGAACCATAAATACAATAAAAATTAATAGGACCTTGGAGAAAAAAATAATCTACTCGAAGTACTAATCCTGCGCAGACGAAGTCGCGGGTACCAGCTAGTTTTATATATAAGTATTTTACAGTCGTAAGCTCGATTATAAATTTTGAATGGAGGGTAACTTATGACTTTATTTGGTTTTTAACCATAAGATGAGATCTCTAGATACATAATATATTATCCAGGGTTTACGTCTATCGGTGTTTCCCTGTACCTATGTAATATAAACCAGTTCTCAACGATAGCGTCATTTAAAATCAGCTTATTAAATTTTTCAAGTTTTAATATTTATATTTTGCATGTACCAAAGCTCTTAATTAAAATGCTAAACTATGACAATATAATATTACGAACGCAGATAGTAAGGAAATAAAAAAAAATATAATGAAAGAGTGAAGGAAAGCGGGTAAAGCGCTGCCCGGAGGAATTAAAGGTCCCAAGCCCTCTCGCTAAATACAGCTTAACTACACTTTGCTTCTCTCAGATGAAATTATTTCCTCTTTCATTATAAAATGTTAAGGGGATGTTTGGAATTTCCCTTAATTTTCAACGTTATCTTTTGTTGTTGGTAATCCTTTTTGCCATCGTACTTAAAGAGTATAATGCCTTTAATAATATTATTGCCTGTAGTGTAGATTAGAGTCAGCTAGCATAGCTGATTTTGCAATGGCATGATATATTGTTAAATTAGATACTTCATGATTCATTTATATAGGCCTGCCTGCTTTTGAACAGAAAGAAGTGTTGACGCTGGCACAGGTTGGTTCATGTTATTATAATAATAACTTCACTGTACATTAATTTCTTCGTTTGTAGCACTTAAATATGAGCGCAATACACTACATAAATAATAAAGACAAAAGGAATAAATTTAAGAATGCAATGGGTCCCATCACACATTGCATTGTATGGTAACGAGGACGCTGACCGTTTAGCAATAGAGGCTATTTCAAATGGATCAAATGTTACCATTAGACCGTATCATACAGAAATTTCGAAAAAATTTAAATATAAATGTTATGTGAATTGGAAATAATATTTCGATTTAAGATCAAAAGATAAAGGCATTTGGTATAAAACACTACAAAGTGAGCCATTTCGTATACCACGGTTTGCTAACAATGGTTTATGTAGTCCCCTCATTGTTACTGCTCACAGAGAGCGTTCCAGACATATGCCTCACAACAGGTTTGCTTATGAGAAAAGTAAATTCACAAAATTGTGAGACGTGCAACATTTGTTGAGAGAATGTGACCGGAACAATCTTCAACGGAAATATGTTATAAGTCAGTTTAAATTGAATCATATGGACTAAGGCATCTTTCACAAGATCTTGGCTATACCACCTGCAAGTAAGGAGGCCAAGATTTTGTGGAAGTTTGTTATTAGTAGACTAAGATAGTTGTGTGATGCTATGTTTAGGTTATGATGGGACGGACATGTTCTTATTGAATCCAATTCCCTGAATTAAAAATAGATTTAAAAAAATAAGTAATAAAGACGATAACATTTTACTTTTTTGTAACAATTTTATAATTGGACATTGGCCGATGAAAAATCTCATCTGTTTTAGTTGCATCTACAAAACACGTTAAGTTAAGAATTAAATACTAGTGCATGAGATTGTACCCTAATTACTATTATAGCTATTGCTCCTTTCTCATAGTACTTGGGCCTTCGTCACCTCACCATCGTGTTATTCAATGTGTCGAGAACAACAATATTAGGACAAACTTGATTAAGAAGTAGATAGGGGTATGTTCCACGTATACAGTTTTAATGAGGTTTGTAAAATGTTATATGAAATGAATAAAAGATGATATTATGGAAAAGGTCGCAAATAAATTGATTTACAGAAAGAAAAAAAAATTATTATCAAAATCTAAAATTACACATTCAATTCAAATGCCATAAGAATATTACTAAATTTTGAATTTAAAAAATCTGCATTACATAAATCATAATCTACATTTTGGCAGTAGTATAAAAAAAGACGTTTAAGCCCTTCATGAACATCAAGAAAACGTACAGGTAATGTAGTATATAATGTAAAAGGTAGAACTTGATGTGAGTAAGTTTGTAAGACCAGCTCGGCAACTGGCAACATTAGGTACTGATTTTATGATATTTAGCGAAGAAACTAAGTTACTTAATTCACAACAGGACTAGTCGGGAAAGTTCGAGAAAGTTTCTACGATTGAGCTTTAGTAGGCCATGCCGAGAATGTCCATCGAATCAAACAAACATATGGAACTTCAATAAGTCTGAACTTTCGGTGAAGGAAAACTTTGTGACTTAACTATGTAGCAGTTGTATGGTATTTTCTGGTCATTGCTTACAAAGCGGTCTTGAAAATATTCTATTTCAAAATCAGTAATTAAGCCCCTGTCTTTCGATAACAGCAGGTGCCTTTCCTTCTGGGCTTAACATGCTCATAATAAAATAAAAATGGAATACATTTCAACTAATATTACTCTATAAAAATGTTCTAATAAAACCTCCCGAATCCTAAGTCATCCAAGAGGAGTATGAAAGAAATATCGTTGAGAACAAGTAAAGAACCGTTTAGAAATAACAACATAGGACTTGTTGTAAGTGGGAAAGTTTTATATAGCAACGTTTGCCGGCAAGTGAGGGTCTTCAATGATATTTAACAAAACTTACGTGATAGACTATATTGCTTTTAGGAAACTTCGGCGGTAGCTATGATTAGAATGGATTAATTTGCATTTAATTATACTTATTTCATAATAATCCTTCTTCCCAAGTTCTTCTAATAACATGCATCATAATTACAGCAATTGAAACATTATGGGAATTAGATTAGACATTGATAGTATTAATTCACGTATTGAAAGAAAAGTATTTGAATTAAGGCATAAATAATTATGTTATTTTCCTATAAAAGTCAGCCCCTTAATGTCCTTAAGACAACACAGGGCTGCTTTAGAATGAAAGTCTAAACGCAATTTCCGCGAACAAAGTTTCTGTACCATCTCCGATATCCTGAGTCTCCTGTTCAACTAAGTAATACTTAATAATCCATCGGATCTTTGAAATTGCAGTGATATCAAGGGCAAAGCAAGAAAATTTGTTATTGACATAAAGTTATTTTCAACTTCAAAGCATGTCTCTCTGTTTGTCTATTCATAATAATTAGATGCAGTTCTAGTATTTTAAATAATTTCAAAAATTATAAAAACTCTCATGAAATTTAGCAAATGCTGTGTTTTTGTTAGTATGACGAGGAAACTGCAACCAGCAACCAAAGCTTTTGACACTTGATAAAAAATTACCAGAAGGAGAAAAAAATATTCACATGTTTCATAAATGTATGTGAAACAGTTCGTTCCGCTGACAATGAAAGAATACAAGCCGAAAAATTATTAGCCGAAAGGAATCCAAGCATAAATCATTACGTATTATCATAAATAAATATTCAGTGGGGATCGTATTAAATTTCATCCTGTGGCGGTGGCTGGCTCGCATCCAAACGCCACGAGTGCCTCTCGGCATTCATATAAACGAATGTAACGACTGGAAGAGACAATATGCGGTTTTACAATTATTATTTTTCCGAAGGTTTTTGCTTCACTTTGTGTATAAATACACAGCGTTGTGTGAAGCAATCATTCGAACTTTGCTGTTTATGTCTATAGTCGTCATAACTACTATGAAGTTAATTATGTGAAAGAGCGTGAGAATGGTTTTGTGAGTCGCAAGCGAAGTATAATAACTAACGTGCTTTCTATCAAAGTGCAATTCCATAATTTCCCATTTATTTAATGGTGCCCATAAACCACTACGGATATAGAAATAACGTATGCAGCTTTAACTGGAAGTGACAATGGCTCAGTGGGCCCTTTTCTGGAATGATTTTGACTTTTTAGCGTCAGATAACAGCGTGCTGTAATAGTAACAGGGTATTAGCATATCTTCTGCCAACCTTAGAACTTAAAAACTATCTCCCAACATCTATTGTTATGTCCGGAGAGTTGCGTTTGAGAGTCCGCAGTAAGTCACTTTGAAATATATTATCTCAAAACATGATTTTTTTCAATGGATTTATAGATACAATTATTTCAGAATGAATGATAGAGATGGTATCAATCAGAGATTAGAATGTGATTTGTATCTGCAGATAAACGGTAATAGACACTTCCGAAATAACATTTCCGTTTGTTGAGGGTATGATCAATCGTAAATTCTGCCATAGATAATATTTCTATTTTTATACATAATATGTCTAGGGAAACTATTTTTTACGTATACAGTGTTCAACATTTTGTCGACCCCGAAATTGTAGATACGTACGATGTTATAAATTAATAAATATTATCTCGATCGTTTCATTCGATATGTCGTATATAAATATATCGATACATCGAATAGATCATTTTCTTTAAAAACATCGAATAACTATATTTTGATATAGTAAATGTTAATATTAAATAATTCCGGAATATCGATGTATATGGTATATTAGTAGTCAGTAGCCATTCTACGTGGATAACATCTGTCGTATCATCACTTTACATCACGAGCTCTAGTTTGAGATTTGATAGATATTGAAACACGGTCAGATTTATTATTTTTATTTATATAATTACTAGCAGCTCTCCTAAAGATAGCACGTGAAAACAAAAATTGATAGTACAAAAACATACTATCAAAATGCATAACAAATCTCTAAGTGTAAAATTGGCCTTACGACTCGTTTCGGATTTAGTTTGATCAAACCAAGAGGCATTATGATGACATTTATCGATACATATTTCGGCCAGGACTACGTATTGATGGAGTGCTTTTCTTTGGCTACAAGAAGGACGAAGCAGGCCGCACACTACCTACTTGTTTGGCAAATTTCTAGAAGAGCATGAAACAGCTCGACCTGATTCATAATGTTGTTAGAAATAAATGGCGACTCATGATTAATAAAGCTGAATTCATGTAACGGGAAGAGACAAGGGGAAAGAAGAACGTCGATGGATAATGTCTTTTATTTGTCTTGATGGTCATAGCTTTTTTTGGGTGGTGATGCACACTCACATCAGTTTTGGAGTTCAGCTCATACAAGTAAATAAATGGGATGTCAGTACAAAATTATCATACATAACATGTGAGAATACATAGAGAGACAAATTTTGATGCTTTCTCTATATCCGTGTGACTGACTATGCAAAATTTGTTCCAATGTTTCCCCCACTCCCCCAATATACTATCTATTTTCTATCCATTAAGGAGCCTTGATTCTTTCGCCAATTGTTTGTTCGCCCTCTTGGCTCCTGCTCCCTTCCTGTTTTTAAATGAAACTTTGTTCCATTGTTTCCAGAACTTTCGAAACTTGCTCGAGAACTCCGGGCTCTGAGTGATTTTACTGAAACTATGATAGATGTTACGAGATAATTTTATTACTCTTCAGTTTTAGTTTCAATTATGTGAATTTAACTTATTTGTTCATCTATCTATATAAATAAATTGGATATTGGCACATATATGAGATTAATAAGCTTCACTGCAGTTTTAACAGATTACCGTCAAAGGTGGTAAATGTAAGTGTTCTTTCATCAAGAAGGTTCTTATGCTATCCATTTTATTAGTAACATGAACAAAGTTGTGGGCGTAGCTAAGTATTTTATAAACTCATACAGCGTGACAATGCATATAGGATATTAAATCGAAACCGTTCTATCGTCTGTATCGTGGTGAGTATTCTGAAGAGCTGTCAATCTGATTCCCTTCTTTCCCTTCCACAACAGAACCACACGCGCTGGGCTTTGTAACCTCCATCACGGCACGAATGAAAAAGTTCTTTATATATTTGTCGTACCGTGAAGCTGTAGAACCTTCTCCCTTCTTACGACATCGGGTCTTTTAAGCGTAACCTGAAGAGATATTTAGGCAGACCGGTATGACAGCTGCAACCACCGATCGATTTAGATCTCTTGGCGGTTGCCGTTGTGTTTGGAGATTGCTTTGCTTATCATCAGGGACTATAACGCCAATGTGCAGAGCTATTACAAAAAAAAAATCATTATACTTTTTCTCCTAAATTAAAATGATGATAATAAAATTATTTCTTTTTAATGAGTGTAAGTCTGAAGCTGTCTACTCCTTTTTAACTAACTACACTGAATCATCAGACCTTGACGTCCGTCACCCGCCAATTCAAATTTGGAGTTATCGATTTCTGTCTACATGTTAAAAAACTCTTGTTAAATAGGTATATTCCAGTATATTATAGTTTAATATTATCTAACATTCATAACCATGCTGTTTTTCTATGATAAACAAATCACGCCCTAGTTAGAAAAATATTATAATGTATCCAAAGATAGATAAATAGGAGTGCGAAATTCAGTTTCAAACGAATCTGCAAAACTCAGCGCTTACCAAAATCCAAATAACTCACCTGAAACCTGGAATCCACGCACGTCTTATAAAACTTCCCAGCAAATACTTGGAGCCAGCCGTGGCACTAAAGTGGCTATAAATTAAACGTAAAGTCTCACAAAAGACGCGCCGTGAATGGGCGCGGGCACACATTGTTCTGTCACTTCAGACAAAGAGACTGCGGCGATTAGTTCAGTTCCACTGACTCATTATAATTAACACGAGCCCCGAGTTCACCTGAACTTAATAAGTGCCTGGTACTTGTTTCTATGAATGTTTTTGGATTTTAAACTTTTTACAAAAAAATACAGAAAAATAACATCTCAGAGGCACATACCGATGTGTTACGCTCAACCTGATTAGATTGCGATCGAGAAACATATGCTAGCAATCTGACTCGCGTTTAGTGGTCACCCTGTATACAATAAGTTTTGGATACTAAAAAAACAAATTTTAATACTGAAAAAAGGTCTGTTTTCCTTTTTACCAATCTGCGCGATGCAAAGAAGGGAAATTTGCTTATCAGCCTATGCATGTATGTTCCTTTCTGACGCTCTAGAGACCAATTTGCCGAATGTCCGATTTTGATCATTCTTACCTCATTCGAATTGACTTAATCTTGCTTTATTTTACTAAATAAATCACTAAAATGTATAAAATAAAAATTAATTATTTAAAAATTGAAAAACCTGGCTAACCTGACAAAAAACGAACCAGAATGTAAAAAACAAGTTCTACTAGTTAAAATACAAATTTCTCATTTACTCGTTGACTAATGAGATAAATAAATGTCGGGGAACCTCTTAGATTAAAAAGTGTTCCACAAAACGGTATCTTTACAAGAGTGACAATTTTATTTCTCTCATTAGTCAACTACTTAAATGAGAAATTTATATATTAACTAAAACAACTTGTTTTTTTACTTTCTGGTTCGTTTTTTGGCAAGGTAGTCGGGTTTTTAAATTTCATAAATTACTTATTTTTATTTCACATGTTTTAATTGTACTTCTTTAAAATATACCTATTTCGTTCCGTCGTACATTAACCATTGTAAAGTTGCCTGTACGGATTTTTTTTTTAATATCTTTCCCTTTTAATCTTTTTATTAGTTTCCAATGTATCTATTTATCAAACATTCCTTTAATACCTATTATTATTGGAAGACAATGACCACCATATTTTAGTCTATGATTTTACGAAAGTTAGTTTTATGTCTTGCTTTTGTAAAATAATGAAATGTATTAGTGTCAGATGTGTTAATAAAAAATATGACCGATGTTGTCGTTTTATTGTAATAAAGAATCTGAATGGTTTTACTAAAAATACAAAACAATTATCACAATGATATAAATTCCATTTCACATATTCTGTTTTAAGAATTATTACTACTCGGGCAACGTATCTATTTAATAAACTCTCAAATATATGTAATTTTATTTTTTGTTTATGTTTATATATTATCATTTTCTCGAAATGGACTTTAACTAATTCAAAGTAATTACTTTAATGTTACGAGACCCAAATAATAAATAAATTGTATAATTAATAATAGTAATCAGGCGCACTGAACTATTTATAACATCATATTATTTTAAGTACACACTTAAAGTAACTTTTATTGTTTCATCTTTACAGTCTAATTAATTTAAGTGTTCGTTAATTTATTATCTCTATTCTTATATGTATTTTAAGTTTGTCCCTTAAAGATATATTAATTCTTATATAAAACTTGGTTTAATTAGCGGTTTCTCTCTTATTTCGATCTTGTTTTAGGCACCAATTGAGACTAAATTTTATTATTTTTTACTGGCGAAAAAAGGACGGTTTTCCTGAGAGTAAAAGTTTTCACTTATTCTAGATACATAGGTAACTCAATGCATATTATTAATAAATAGAATATATCTGATAAATAATTTAAAAAAATACCCGTGTAACCTTTATCGTACGTTTGAAGTACTCTCGAATCTGAAGTGGAGCCTAAAGAAATTTTACTTTAAAAAATCAAGCACAAATACACCGCTTTACATTAAAAAAATCTTTAAAAGAAATAAATAATTATAACAAGGTTCATTACTCGGTGACGAAGGCTTAGTAGCAGCGATCACGGTCGAAAATATCGTGATGGAACCACAGCATAGTGTAAGTTGGGCTAGCATCACCCTTAAATTGGAAATGAGTTGTTATGCGCCTATCGCTATATTCTGACAGTGAGAGTTGAAAGCCGGAGTAGATTTAAGCTTAGTGTTTTACAATATTCGGCTTCGTCCAAATAAAAAAAAAAACTTCAAATTAATTACCACTGCTTTTATTGTAATGTTTTGTAGCCGCTTTCTCAGAGCGACTCCAATATTAATAAGTTTATTAATCAGTGTTTGAATTTTTTTCTCGAATATGCTCAACGTCTTTTCACTGATGTACGTTCATTCCCAGAGGTTACTTTTTACTTTTGAACTGTGGGCGTCGATGCGCAAAAAATCCTAACACTCACGGTCGACACGACGCAGCAATTCTGATCGCTAATGGCCGGATTTAGTGGAAACGTGTATATCACAGGAGCGCCGCCCTGGCCACGCTGCCCTGGACACGCCGCCCTCACGCCGGCCGAGTGCTATTCAGTTACTCGCATTACTGATTTACTAATTGAGCTTCGTGCGCTTACATTCCTTACCGTATTGAATTCGATTCTAATTAAAAACGGATCAGTTATAAAGCCACAAATATTATGTTATTATAATTAAAGCTGATATGTACAACTGAAGATATACGTACCTACAGCTTCCTGTAACAATGTACAGAATTATATTAAAATGAATTCTATGTTACAGTTGAATTTATTAGTCAGGTCATGAATGGCGTTAAATGATGAGGATGGCGAAACTAAGTAAGTCCCCTCCTCGCGTACTGTTGCCAAATCACCATCTTGCTTTCCGGTCGAAGCTAAGAATTTTAAAATTAAATTAAAAGGATAGCGAAAAAGAAAATTAGCAATGAGATTCCTAAGGCAGACGACCAATTTTTTTTAGTATAAAATTTTTATCTTAAGGGTTTCGTTATACTGTTTCTTATGGGAGTTCTTCAAATCTCGAAGGGACTTCTAGTGATTTGGAGGACCAGAGGCCCACAATGAGCGAAAGTCTCCACCATTTCCCCTTTATTCAACACCACTGTCCCAAGTAACACAATTTTCACAACCAATGGAGATAAACGAATATGACATGAGAGATTCTCGAATCAATTCCTGAATTATAACAAATGAAGAGTAATTGCAATATGAAGTATTATAATTCATGTAAGAACGAGCATTGGAATTATATACTAAAAAGTCTCATAGTTGGCTGAAAAAAATGTAACTATCTGCCATCTACTGTAATTGCATGATTTATTGCGGTTTAAATTCTATGCCATAATCATAAGAAAATTTCAAAACTCAAAAGTAGAATGTAAAATAGAAATGAACAAGGAAACATTATTAACATTAAAGTTCATAAACTGACTAAAAACAAAAGCCCCGATGTTTCGCGCGTCACGGCACCAATTTCCTGACGCGACGCGGAGCTGTAGCAGTTTGCGGGTAGTTCTAATTAGTCGGCAACACTACACCGCGTTAATTGAATCAAATTGCAAACACCAGTAGGGTGACCAAAATTACTTGAAAACATCTAAGTCAAATAACAAATAAATAATTGGCAACCCAAAGTTGAAGTTGACCTCTATCGAGATACAACGTCTCGCAAACTCTTTCTTCTCTTTCTCTTGACCGTTTGATTCACTCCAATTTCTTAGACTTAGTTCAGATCTTGTCGACGCTTTATCTTTCTTTTATCAAAGACGTTGGCCACGAGATTTTCAATATTGTATAAAACAATTATGCCACTTCCTGCATTGGTCAAATCATTCGCTGTAATTTTTCTAATAGAGTTTTTTTATTATTATCATTCTATAGAAAAACAACTGCAGAACATACAAATATAATAATTCCAACTTTGTTTCCTTATCATGAAATATACCTTCTACCATAAGTTTACAAGTGAGCTTTATCCCTATAAAGGCAAAACCGGACCAAGTTTAAGCTTATTTGGCCCAGTGGAAATGTAACTGTCAAATTCCTCTCATTCTTTTATATTTCGTTATAGGAATTTGACTGAAATAATAATTAATTTTAAAAGCCCAAGGCTCACAGTACATTAGTCAGGATAAGAGAGTGGTATTCGGTTTCAGACAAGATAGATTAACAACTTAAGCACTATAAGATGTATTAATACTATTTTTATAATTTCAGTAACAAGTCTCAAATAAGATTCGCTGTTATTCTGATTATTAATTCTATGGTGCGGATAAACCATGGTCACAGTATTTAGTATGCAGGTGAGTGTTCGGAGCGGATGTCTTGCGGACAGGGGGACTGGGGTAGCGCTGCAGACTGCAGCACCGGTACCGCTGACTGACGGTCACGCTTCACACGTTAACTGACTTTCGAAATTTCATTTTCATAGTCTTGTAGAATATTACACCAAACAACAGATTTTAGATTTCAAGTGAATTAAAAAAACTGTGTGCCAAGTGCCAGTCGGACTCGCGCACCTAGGCTTCTATAATTGTACAGCCATATCACCAAAATAATTAGATAACATTACTGAAAAAAACATAAAAAAATTACAACGAATAGAAAAACTACATTGAGGGACAATTTAACTTTGCCGTTGGAAAACTGTAGTCCCCATACATCGATGTATGCCACGGTCAGTTTACCAACTGTAAAAAAGTATGTAATCGCAATAAATAAAAAAAATTCAAATTTACGTTTTTCGGATTTTTTCCTTTACTTGTGCTACAAGACATTGCTTCTTGCCATATTTCATAATTGTAAGTCAACTGGAAGTACCCTATAGGTTGATCTACATTTTGCAAGTATTAAAATATGCGAGATAAACAGTTGTATCTTTTGATTGTGTTGACTTAGAAGTTTGACTTATACATAGTTCTAAGGAATTGCAGACCTGAGTATTTGTGTTAATTTTAACTTGATACCTACACGTACTCCTGAGAAAAAGGGTCTCCACAGACAGACAGACTGACGGACAACGAAGTGATCCTATAAAGGTACTATTTTTCCTTTTGAGTTTCGGAAATTTAAAAATTATTAAAAACCATGACATGATAATCCTATAAAATTAAATATTTTGTAAACTTGTGGTATTTGGATGACGGTAGGAAAACGGTCACTGTCGATGTATATGTTTTCCTTTGTTTCTTTCTATTCTGTTTGATGGTAGGACATAAAAATTATCTCCGACTGAATAGTAACTTCATTCGTTCAAGTTCATTCGTTGGTAGGGTAGAGAACTGGACCTGAATGCACCATATACACGACGACCAGCGATGGACTGCTGACCTTAGACACAGTGCTGTGATCTTGTATTTATAAAACAAAAAACTTTATCGTCGTTTAGATACAATGATTTCTTCCTTAGATTACGATGTTATTCCGTTTTATTACGATAGGTATCAAGTAACAGATAATTTCCTGCTTCACCATTTCATATAAACGAATGTAGTAAGATTCTCCGTATAAACTTAGAAATTACAAAAAGTTGTAATCGTCGATGTAATTTAAATTACCATTTTGGAAGAATAAATTATCGCATGAATACTTTATTGCGCTTTTCATTTCCTTCATTGGCAAGCGTAATGCTATACTGCTTTTCCATCCAGCTAACCAGCGGTGTTGTGGAAAAACATATCATTTTCCTTAGTACAAATAGAAAAATAAACAACACTAAAAGCAAGTTATCACAAAAGAATACATCTACAATAGTAATCTATATATTAATATGTGAAGTAAAATCTTTCTACCACTTTTTAAGCGTATTGCGTGCACGTAAGACTGCGAGATTTGGCATGGTTAATGTTTATATGGAAAAGGAGTGCAGAAAGCTAATATTTATCTATAATAACTGTTACTAATATATTAAATTAAATTAATTAATAAACCCCCTAAATATTGACTATGTCACTCAATAAAAAGTGACAGCAAATGATGTAGATTTATGAATACTGTAAATGTCAAACAGAAAATAGTCTATGAACAAAAAGTCACTGGTCGAATTTCGAGCTTAGGGCGATCGCTAGTAGAATATAATTACATAAACAATATACTAAATAAATATGGTATTAATAAAAAAATATAAATAAAGATCACTCCGTCTCTCGTTTATTAAATAAATATTGATGAAATTGTGATTTGGTGTTGCTGATGGTTTTAGCTTCTACGTTTTTATACTACATCGTATATGTATAGGTTGTGCTTATTTTATAAGTTTACGTGAGAAAATAAGTTATTTTTTAATCTTTAATCTTTTATAGAAAACTAGCGGTATGCACACGGCTCATTACGCGTTTGTTACTACGCAATAATTATTTAAATCCATTTTTTTAATCATATTGTTGACAATTCATATGCCGTATCAATTGAGGAGTGGCATGTATTTCCTGTGTACAATTTTCATCAAAAGTGGTTGAAAACTATTATTCTAATGTAAAATTTCTAATGCATTATTAATTCTTATAGCCTCTCAATTATAGTTGGTATGATGTATGTTTCCCGTCTACAAAATTTGTTCAGAATCGATTGAGAATTGATGAAAATTAAACTTCATGAATTCCTTTTTTTAAATTATAGAATTAATATTGACAATTCTTATATCCCATTAATTATGTAAATAGTTAGATTTCCCGTGTATAAAATTTCATCAAAATCGGTAAAGAATGAATGGAATTTAAATTTTTACGGTTCCCAAAAATGATATTGAAAATTTTCATTACTTATCGTCTCTGGAATGACTTATACTTCCCGTGTACACATAATTGAAATAACGAAAATATAATTTGTTTGATTTTTTTTACATTATCTAAAAGTAATATTGAAATTTCTTATACCCCATCAAGTGACCGATGATATAAGCATTCCGTGTACAAAATTTCATAAGAATCGGTGAAGCCGTTTTTGAGTTAAATCTGGACATACAAACAGACAGACTGATGGAAAAAAATTAATAGCATATTCGTCTTCAGTATCGTTCATATAATATGCGTATCGGGAAATTTTGAAAAAATATTAAAAGTACAGACAGGACTACAGATTTATTAATATAGATAGCTTTATTTACCACATTATATACATTGTATGCCAATATGAATCCAACACATTAACCGTCCCAATAAAACTTCAAAAATAATTAAAATCATACCTTATTGTACCGGACTACGGGAAACGTGAAACCCCTTTTATTTATTTTTTACAAAAAGCATAAATATGAATGGGCTCTTCATACAAACTTTCACACAAGTTTTATTTTAACCACATGTGGAATAACACAATGAAATAATTCACTTGTAACAAAACTGTATAATCCAGATAATTTACAATAGGTATATCGCTTAGAATATATAAACTCCCGCAAGCCGCGATTGACAGCACACGTCATATTTCTATCATAAAACAAAACTGTTTATATACACTTCAGTCAATCTTCAAAAGAATACTGGACTATCATTTAACAGGTAATTATTAGAAATACAATACATTTCTTATTAAGTAAAACAATATCAATTAATAAACAACCCAGATTTACAATCAACATACTGGTTGGTATGGCAGCCGATGTCATTTCACCATTATCGCGCATGCCCATTTGGTGTTCCCATATTTTGTTCATAGAGACTTTTATCCCTTATTTTCTATCCTTAAAGTTTTATTTTCGTTACTAAAAGTAACCTATGTCCTTTCCCAAGGTCCAATCTATCTCTATAACAAAATTCATCAAAATTGATTCAACGGTTTAGACGTGAAAACGTAACAGACAGACAGAGTTACTTTCGCATCTATAATATTAGTATGGATAATACAGGATGGGCGAGAAAGGCTTACGATTTTAAAAACACTCTTGCGTTTGAATCTTATGAGGAGGGCTGTGCGGGTGGTGGGGATGAGAAGCTCGGTTCTTGGAAATTTATTTGCAATGGATTGCTTCATCGGAGCGCAGCGTGCATTCTGTGTTAAACATTATTTTATAAATGGCGATTCGTGCGATATTGTTCGACGTTTATTTCGGCGTGAGTTTGAATTACCTGACGTAAATCAGTATCCGAATGTAAGTGTGATTCGATCGTGGGTCAGAAAGTTCGAAGCTACTGGTTCGACTCCCAAACAGAAGCCTGCGGGACGCCCAAGGTCAACTACAAAGGAAGACACAATTGCCCAAGTTAGAACTTCAGTTCAACGTAATCCTGGTCTATCGTCTCGCAAGCGATCAGCTGAACTTATGGTGTCCAGAACATCTTTGCGTCGCATTTTGTTGAAAGATTTGAATTTGCACCCGTATAAAATTCAACTTGTGCAGGAATTACTGCGAAATGATCCAATTTTACGACGAGCTTTTGTTGAAACAATGCTGGAACGCTTTCAGAGTTTCAACAATATTCTGTTCTCCGACAAGCACATTTTCACTTAAATGGGCATGTCAATAAACAGAATTGCCGTTACTGGGATGCAGAGAACCCACGTGCAAAACATCAAAAGCCTCTGCATTCGCCGAAAGTTACCGTTTGGGTGGCCATATCAGCACACGGAATTATCGAACCCTATTTCTTTGAAAATCAACAAAGGCAATCTGTCATTGTAAATTTCGACCGATACATAGGCATGTTAAGGGATTTTTTTTTGAACAATTTGATGCCTATAATTGTGCGATGTGGTTTCAACAAGATGGTGCCATACATTTGACATGACGGCGACGGCCGTAAACGAGATGTTTACTGGGAAACTGATATCGTGCCGAGGTGACATTGTACGGCCGTCTAGAAGTCCGGATCTAACGCCACCGGACTTTTCATGTGGGGAGACCTGAAAAGTAGTCTACTCCAATAACCCAGCCACGATTAACCAGTTGAAGATAAATATCCGAGAAGAAATGGCAGCTATTCCTCGCGCAATGTGTCAGCGAGTTTTTACCAATTTGAGGTTCAGATTCAAGGAATGTTTGCAGTGGGATGGTGCACACTTGAATGAGGTAATTTTTAAGAAATAAATTTGTCAAATGTCTATTTTAACTGAAATAAAGAAGTGTGTGTGTATTGTATTTAGTTTTTTTTTATTATTATTCGCAAATCTTTCTGGCTCACCCTGTACATTAATAAATTTAATACACATTTGAATTTATGTGATACTTTTATTTTCAAATAGTTAGACTAGTGAAAACAGCCATTGTTTACGTAGATGAAGAAAATAAAAATAATAGAACCGGCTTAATATTGAAATAGACACATTCTATTTGAATACTAATAAGGAATTTGTCATACAATTCCAGCTGTTCTTTCATAAATTCTTTTTATAATTTTGGTATGTCATTCCAAAAGCGTTTGCTAATTTCTAAGACATGTAAAACGCCATGTCACTCTCTCGGGAATAAAGGTGCTGTCGTACATAACAACATAATCTACACTTAATAATTTGATGTCTAAATATAATAAACTTCAAAAATATTTAAAACAAAGAAATGGATACCAATCTAACGACTACCAAAAAAATAACCTTTATCTTTTAATTTAAATACGACGCTGTCGATTATGGCGGAGTTTTAATTAATGGATGGTTTGTGAAAAAATAAAATATAAAGTTACGCTTTTCATTATATAGCAATAAAAATGAAATATAAGAATAAAATAGCGTAACAATGTAGTACAGAAACCCTTCATAAAATCATCTAGAAATATTTCCGTGTAGTAATTTAACTTTAATAATTTAATCGTATTTCTTTGTTTTTTTCTTTCGTTTCCTATTTCAACAATCTATAGTAAAATAAATGTACTATTTGGTTTCCATTAATTTCAGAATGATGTATAAGTAATCCCTATATAAAAAATTACATTAAAATCGGTTCAATATAAATGTTATTTATTGAAGTGATAACTTCTTATGGGAGGGTAAACCGCTCCGTAACATAATGCGTTACGGCGCCATTAATAGTAGCATGGTTTCAGTCAATCGTAACAACACGCTTGTAGCCTAGCGGTAGTAACCGTGACTGCTATGGCCGAAGTCCCAGTTTCTAATCCTCGCCGGCTTCCCTTTCTCTCTTTCGTTTGTCTTTTCTTTTCTATTTGATTAGTTTAAGTTATCACTTCTGTCGAGCGTCCCGAGACGCACAATTAATTTTTTATATTATTTCTATAAGTATTATTAATAATTTATATAGCCTATCAATATCAGAATAACGTAGACTTCCCGTGTACAAACCTCATAAAAATCTATAAAGTGAAACCTTTTAATGTATAGCTCGCTTTCTTCTCTCTATGGTACATCTTTCTTTTCTCTAATGTAACAAAGTGTAGTAAACGTGACACGTCCTTGAAATTCTACTCTCAATAGTTCTCGTATCACCGTCGAAGAAGTTTCATTTAAAAAAGAATTTAATGTTAAATTTAGATCAGTGGTTATAACAAAACGGAAAAAAAAATTGCATGTATAGAGAGAAAAAGAAGTGGTGTTGAGTACGACCGCGACCCAACTATCATAACTCCGAAAGCTTTTAAACGCTATGCAAGTTTAATGTGCTCAGACACGTGTAATTCTGAGTTGGGAGGGCGGGCGGCGGTCGGTCTTCACTGAACTTCTTAATCGTTTCCCTTCTATGCGGAATTAATATTCCTGCCTTATTCACGTATTTTAATCTGACATATATTCTGAATAAAATATTAAACAGACGATTTATAAATTGACTTTAGTCATTTTTGGACCCAGTAGGCTTTTTTTTCAGGGATAAATATACCACATAGGCACGGCACACCACTGGATTTTGTATGATTATTTGTGATTATTGTCACGTTAGACATAAAATGTCAGTTCTACGGTGACTTCGATAATTACAAATTAGGACTAATTTATCTGTAAGTAAAGAGTCATGTATAGAAATTAAGCTCCTGAAGCTTATAAGCAGTGTGTACTATTTTTCTTTTAATACTTCATAGATTTTAGCGTTTCGCCAAAATCTCACGTAATGTTAAGTGACATTGTGGCCCGAGATGGTAACACGCCTCACAAGTGCAGCTGCCGGAACACACCAGGAACTCGTGAGGAGAGCTTTATAAATGCCCTACCGCAATGCTATAGATTCATTACAATGTTTTCTTTCACCAAAAGCTCTGGCTCAAGGTAGGGATTCGAACTCCCGTCGATCGACGCCATTTTCATACTCACTGATACATAAAGAAAATAAAGAAATAAAATCAAGACAAATTTCTTTAAGAAAACTATACTCATAATGAATAAATAGTTCAATATTTAATTTAGTATAAAATAGGTATTTTTATTTGCACTAGCGATCGCCCTAAGCTCGAAATTCGACCAGCGACTATTTGACCATAGACTATTTTCTGTTTGACATTTGCAGTATTCATAAACCTAAACAATGAGTATTATCTACATCACTTCAATAGCAATGGTCAGGTTAGGATTCGCAGTATTAATTTATTTTATTTAATATATTAGTAACAGATATATCAACTTTAACCATATCAAATCTCAAAGTCTTTCGTGCACGCGATACGCTTAAAAAGGTACCGAAAGCTTTGGCTTCACGTACTTATTAATATATAGATTCCATTATGTAAATGCTTCACTCATTATTCTGTGTAAATTGGTTTTCAAATTTTGTTATTTCCTATACTAACATTATTAATTATTTTAATTGGAACAAACTGTAATAGTTTTGCACGTTTCTCTGACGCTTGTTACAGTCCAATTTGTATACAGGGAAGTTAAATTACTCGTGATTTTCCAGAATTTACGCTGTTATTTTCGGTATATTTAAATGTAACCGGCAATAAAATACAAAATAAATACGTTCAGGGTCTTATATCTCGACTCGATGGCTCGATTGTAACAATATGCAATACCTTTCATCAAAAAGTATTTGAAATTCAAATTAAATTTCCTTACAAGCGATTCGCGGCTGCGGTGCAAAATTTTCGTATTTACACGAAAATAACCGGAGTGGGCCATCGCAGCGTGGCGCGGAGTGGAGCGGCCCAGTGTTTTGCATTATTTAAATATTCCATTGGAAAATGCAGGGCAAATTCTACGATGGTATTATTCGACCATTACCATAATGGGTTTAAAGCAATTCTCTGAAGATATAACTACCGATATCAGAGATCACGGAACAATGCACCACTACTTTTATTATGTAAATTTCAATATTTCTTGTATATAATTTTTCTTGCTGATTGCTGTAGTTTTACGTAAAAGAATGGATAGAGAAATGGTTATTTAACAAACGTTACCCGCGATTCCGCACGTAATATTTTCTTCTCGTAGTTTTATTTCTATAATACATACTTCCCGTGTACACAATTTCATAAAAATAAGTCAAGCTATTTTTAAAATAAATCCGCACATACAGAAATACAAAAATATTTTTGTGTCATATAATTTTTGTTGAGGTTTTTCCTATGAAATTCTCAGTAGCAGCTCGGAGTTTGGTTTCGTGCCCGATTAATAGCAATAGGCTCGCCCCCTATTAAATGGGACCTAAAAACATACTCGGCGAACTGTGGGTGTACATTATGTACACCTTTGCTTAACCCTACAGGGAATACAGGCGTGATGGTATGTTATGTTATGTAACATCTGTCAGGATATTTGAAAAAAATTGTATGAGCAACATAAACTATAAGTGTATTAATATAGATAAAATCAAAATCAAAAATCTTTATTCAATTTAGACCCCAAGAAGGCATTTATAAACGTCAAAACGCTACTGCCGATTAGGATAAACTCGATCGGGTTTATCTTCTTTTTTTTCCAACTATACAAAAGTACTAATATAAAACAATGATAATAATTTAGTGGATGCACAGAGATGGAGTCACTTCCAGACATCACTATCATTCACATAATGATCTACTCTATAATAACCTTTTGACGGTAAAGCCAACTTGACATGATCCTTGAATACGTTGTCTGGCAAATCAGTAACGTGCTTCGGGATCTTGTTATAGAACCTAACACTGTTACCTAAAAAACTTTTATTAGTCTTACTAAATCTAAAACACGGTACGACTAATTTATCTCTATTTCTAGTATTAACATTGCGCTGATCTTTGGAAAACTCGCATGCCGCTTTACATAGCAACTTTATGCTTAACTTAACATTCTGTGCTAGGTAGGTATTTTTGTATTTATGAAAGATAAATGTACGTTTATTCGTAATTTTAAATGCAGGTTTAAAAGAACAATACTAGTTTAAATCCTACTATAAGAGGAAAACTCACACACATGACTGGAATGGAAAAGGAAAAAAATGTCATTTCAGTTTGTTCTAGCTGGAATCATGTCCCCTGCCGCCCCCCCTGCTTATTTTAAACCAGACACTTTGACTGATCACGAAGAAAATTCACATTATAAGCCATCCGAATACAGCTCACAATGTGAGATTTTCGTTTAGCGTTTGTTTGTATCATCACTAAATGTAGGCTTAACAAAAATATAAAAGCTTAATTCGACTGTAGTACTTGTTGTAAACACAATTTTAGCTCTCGGTTCAGAATGGTTTGCTCTTAATCCTTGGTTATGTAAGCTTGTAACGACGGGCTAGAATCATAATAGTTCGCGACGTTATGCGACTTAAGTTTTTTCAAGAATGAATATAAAATGCAATTTTTTATAATCGGGCGGTAGTAAAGAATTCATGAAACGGAAACATCGAATAAATCAGTACAACTATACGTCTAAATTGCTGACGGTAGATTGGGACATAGAATGCTTTAAGAGCCGAACAGAATTTTTTTTTTATTCCATGGGACATGTAATATTGCCTCATATATTTAATTTATTTAATATACAACACCATGTATATCGTTGACATATAAGTATGTAAAAATACATTTTAAAGTAAAAAGACGTAGGTATTCAAATTTAAAACTCTATTAAAGATATTTAGCGTGTAATAAACGTTTTCACAATGGTCACATTAAAAATTCCTTTTCCGCTGTAAAACAAAACCCTACTCGTAAATTTATAAAGCCTCCCAATTGTTTCTAGTGCCCCTGGTAATTATGCCTACATTCTAAAATTATATCAGCAACATTTTCATTATAATATATTTTATGATTTATAGCTGTGACCCGCGGTTTCATCAGCATATAATTTAAAAGAAATCACTGACTGATGATTTATTATACTTTAGTATAGACTACATTTTCATCGGGCGACCAGATGGTCACATCGCAGCATCGCGTCGCACGGCTCGTTCACGCTACAACTACTATAAACATAGACCCAAGTCGAGTGTTGAATTATTCCAATTATCCATTATCTCTCAAACTATGTGACTAAACTTACTAAAAGTTTATCTTAATAAAATTGTCTTTATGATGATCTAACTTTTGTTCGTAAGGATTAATATAGCATGCCTAAAAATAATGCTCATAAAGATAGCCTATACTATTCCTCGTGAATGGCTATCATTTACAAAAATAATTTTTCAAATCCGACTCGTAGTTCCACAGATTAGCATGTTAGAAACAAACAACAATCAAACAAATAAACTTTTTCCCATTATTATATTATATAGTATAGGTAATACAAATAAAATACTATTTATATTAGGTCCTTACATATGAAATTAGCGTTTTGTCGTACTTACTTTGATCTGAAATATCTCCTCTTTGGTTAAGAATTCCAAATTCAAATTTATAAATTCATTTAGCTGTGGTACATTTGAGTTTTGAAAACAGTCATTTGTTTTTTCCTCATTTTTTTTTTGCGTCGCTTATTATCACACAATGGAAAACAGGAAATATCGGTATATTTACGAGTATGAGTTCTACCTTGGCACCAGTGCTGAAGAAACAGCTCGAAGAATTAATGAAATGTAAGGCGCTGGTGTCGCAAAAGAAAGCACGGTACGTTTTTGGTTTCAACGTTTTCGTTCTGGAAATTTCGACCTTCAGAACCAACCTCAGGGACAGCCGGAGACCAAAGGGGAAATGAAGAATTAAAGGCTATTGTGGAAGCGGATCCATCACAAAGCACTTCAGAGATAGCTGCAGGCTTCGGGATAAGTGATAAAATTTTATTAATCCACTTGAAGCAAATCGGGAAAGTAAAAAAATTTGAACAGTGGGTACCTTATGAATTAAGCAAATCGAACTTGCAAACACGCGTCGACCGATGTGCTACTTTGCTCAACCGACACAATAATGAAGGGATTTTAAATCGAATCATTACTTGTAATGACAAGTGGATACTTTATGATAATCGGAAGCGCACGTCGTAATGGCTGAACCCTGGAGACCCAGCCAAATCCTGCCCTAAACGAAAATTGACTCAGAAAAACTTACTTGTGAGTGTTTGATGGACTAGCGCCGGTGTCATTCACTGCAGCTTACTAAAATCTAGCCAAACGATTACGGCAAATATCTATTGTCAGCAACTGAAAACCATGAAGGAACAACTAGCTGCTAAACAACCGAGATTAGTCAATCGCTCTAGGCCACTGCTGCTACACGACAACGCAAGACCACACACTGCACAACAAACAACCACTAAGTTAGATGAGCTACAATTGACATTTTTGCGACATCCACCGTACTCCCCGGACCTTGCTCCAACAGATTACCATTTTTATCCAGAATTTGAACAACTTCTTACAAGGAAAAAAATTCAACTCCGATGCGGCAGTCCAAACAGCCTTCAAAGAGTTTATTGATTCTCGCCCCCGTGGTTTTTTTAGTAAAGGGATCAATGAAATACCTATGAGATGGTAAAAGTGCATAGATAACAACGGTGCAACTTTGATTAATTATATATATTTTCCAAAAAAATACTTTATATTCCTCCCGTACAAAACGCCAATTTCCTATGTAAGGACCTAATATTTAAACTTAGATTAAAATTACGATGTTATTACCTAGCAAACGTAACGGGCCGCCAGGCATAAACAATATTTTATTGCGCATTTTTATGTATATAAATAGTCTCGTGTTCCTTTTTAATACGTATCGTTTCACTATTGAGAGAAAGAGATGTAACATTTTTTCTCAACTTCTTAAATATACTTACGTGGATAAATATATTTATTCAAAAAATTAATTAATATTTATTGATAACTAGCTAAAAAGTACTGTTTAAAATTAAAATAATATATTGTGCTTTGTTAAATACTGTTGTTGAAAATTCCTTCAGTTACATGTTCTTAGGGGATCGTACGTAAATGGAGAAAAATAATTCAGGCCGCCTATTCCACTATCTGATATATAATTAATTGTTGTTCATACATCTCGTGCACAAATAAAGTATTTAAAGACGTATAACTGTGTTTCTAAGTTAAAATTAACGTTGGTAATAACGTTAAAATAATTTTTATTGATGTAGCTATAAGTTCCACGTTTTGCGAACATTTTGTTAAACAAAACTAATTGTGACAGTTGATTCATACTACGAAATATTACAAGTTTGAATATTGTTCAGTGAAATCTCACAGTTAGTTCAGCTTGCGGGGCTAGTAACTAAGATTGGTTCTCAAATACGATGAAACGTATGAAACATCAGTGCCTCTAGCGGAAACAGAATTAAACGAGTAGTGAAGAAAGCAAAAAATATAATCGTATGATTGATGCGTTCTTTGTAGTATGAGAAGAACCAATTAAAAACCTATTGCCAATAACCAAGCAATTTTACTAGGGAGTTAATCCCCCTTTTGAAGTCTAAATATGATTGTTCACCTTGTAGAAAGGTTATACATTTATATAATAAACTACCTTTACAGAGACATGTAAATTGATCCTTAAACTAAGCACAAAGCAGAAGTATTTCACTGTACAAAACGAAAACGATTTAAATGTTCAAACAGTTCCAATATTTTCAAAACTGATTAGCAATTAGCCGGCAGTCGGATCCCGCGGGGGACAACCGGTGGGGGAGCACTCGCACCGGGAGACAGCGGGGTACAGTGGGGGACAGTGACAAACGACGGAAATATTTCACTGGTGGGGTCAGCAGGCGTTTTAACTGATACACAGTTGAGAGAGCAAAACAGTAGCTGAACATTAACTTTTACAACACTGGATTTTGAACATGAATCTACAATGTATTTTGCTGTGTTTACGTGAGTTATTCTGGATTTTTAACTTCCTTCTTCTTATTTTTGTTTTGGCGCCGCAAAAAAGCACTTACCAGTGTCAACGTTTTTAAGTCTTCGTAAAATCTGCAAATAATTATACAAAGTGGGATTTTCTGCCTCACATATGCACAACAACGTAACTATACCACGAAAAATGCAACCAATATTACATTACATATGATCAACAAACCTACGTTAATGAATTAAAAATAAAAACCACAACATGTCATTTCAAGATATTGCCAAAAACTCTTTCAACTTCCTAATTGTGTAAACAAAAATGTTACATTCTCAAATACATAAAAGTGTTATATATAGGTATAAATTAATACATGAAGCTTTCTATCCCTTTTTAAGCGTATTGCGTGCACGGAAGACAGATTTGGCATTGATAAAGTTTATATGGAGAAGGAGTGCAGAAAGCTAAAATTTATCTATATCTGTTACTAATATATTAAATTAAATAAATTAATATTGCGAATCCTAAACTGACCAGGGCCATTGAACTTAGACATCCCAAAATATTGACATTGTCACTCAACGAAAAGTGACAGCAAGTGATGTAGATAATACATGAGTAAATGAGTGAGTTGTTTAGGTTTTCACTGCAAATGTCAAACATAAAATAGTCTATGATCAAAAAGTCGCTGATGACGATTTATTATTTATTTTCAGTTATCTGTTACCTTCTAAGTTCTATAACTATGTGTACTGTCTACACACTCACTGCGTCAGTTTGTACTATGTAAAAGTTCTCACAGCGACGGTGCTGCCCTCTTTAAAAGTTGTACGTAATTACCTACTTGATAGTTTCGCTTTTAAGAGTACCGCTATTTTAAGGTAAAAAGATATTACGGTATAATACTTTGACGTAAGGCTTGGCTTTTAAGTTATGAAACTAATTTATTAGCCATGTTTCAATATGTAGGTACAGCGTTATTCTTTAGTAGATATATTATAGCGAAAAGGAAACTCAGAATTATTAATTTGCTTGTATTATTCCCATTGGTGGGGAAAGGTCTTTTTTGAGTAAAGCGATAGGTTCAATCTTCACGCAAGGATCAGACGGTGACGTATATGTATTTTTTAAATTATTTAGTGGAGTTGCTCTTTCACGACTCTACCAATGTCAAGTCAATAGAATATTTTTTTAATTATTCTTGGAATCTTTAAACATTACACAGTTCTGAGTTCTAATAAGATAGCGGCTTCCTTTTTAACATTGTCCAAGGAATTATTCTGGAAACATAAAATGCATGTTCCCAGTCATAATTTATAGTCCGCTTCGCTTGTGCACAATAAAGAAACTACATCACGTAAAATGCCGCTAAGATTTTATAATGTAAGAGCAAACTAACACAAGTTTGATGTTGGTGACTGAAATATTTATAAATTACGTGTCGTGTATTATATATAGTGTGTTTTATATATAAGAATAGTTAGGTAACATTAATATAGAGAAACGAAATAGATTTAAAGAGAAAATGTTACCAACTACGCTACATTACGAATTACGTGTTATGTATTATATAGGTGCTTATGTATTATGTGTAACGTGTATACGATTACAATTACGACAAAATTGACAAAATGTATAGAATAAGTTTATATGGAAAAAAATGTACGACATCATATTTAGTGGACGAACGAAACACGGTGAAACCACTGTAAATTCTATTGTTTTTGCTTGTGTATGGAATATGTGATAAAAGTATGTAATGTATTGATATTTAATAGATAGGAATTACAATCAGGAACAATTAGATGTATAACTTGTATATATAACTTATATGGAGAAATAAATATAGAGCGGTAAACAGGGCGACCAAAATGAAAATAAATAGATACAAAAAATAGACAAAAAGTAGAGGCTCTCTTTAAGGTAATTCTCTAGGTTACTTGAGCTCGGCAAAAATCGTGTCGGGTACGATTCGAGTCATCGGGTACACAGCGATATAAGGAAGAAACAAGTTTGGTCGTCCCGCGAACGCCTCATCAATGAAGAGCTGGAGAGTTTGATTTGAAGATCCAGCACTGCAAGCGGCCGTGCATTATTGCACCCTCCTCCTCGCCCTACTGGCATTCGTACGGTGACTACGAGACGGGCATCCGGCTAAATAAAAACGCCCGTCCAAACCGGGAAGTGTCACCCCCTCCCCCTCACGCAGAACAACATTTAATATAAAATAAAAACCAGCACATAATAAATCCAAAAAGTTCCCTTCGCAGCGTAACAATTCTATAACGTGGAGGTATTCCACTGGTTAGATTTCGCCAAGTAGAAAAACTTCCAACGAAATTTACCTACTTCCCTTGATTGTTTTGTGTGGCTTTACTATTTTTTTATTGATCCTAAGTTGATGATATAGTTAAAAAAAATGACGATAATCTCCAATCACTTTGAAGAGTTCATTAATTTTAATTAAACAAATAATTCACACTTGACAACTATTGTAAATATAGACATATGAGCTAATGTCTCTACATCGCTTCGTAGCCCATGATTTATGTGAATCCTTGTGGATATTATATTGTATTATCCATAATATGTTATGTAATGTATAAATAACAAATCCCGGAAATGTATTCTGCGAACTTTATAACAACCAGACGCAGATAACTCTGCAGTGAACATTGGGGCTCGTAAAAGTTTTACTCAAACCAGAAATATATTGTATCTTTGTGATCTGCAAACGACTCGAACCAATACGTGACACCATGACGGTTTTTACAAAACGTGCGCAATACAAACAAATGCCTTTTTTGCTGATGAAATTATAATATTATTGTTATATATCTCACTAGCAATTGCCCGCGACTTGGCCCCCAATATCAATATTATTAAACCTGTAGTTTTTCTTGGATATTTTTTCAAATATAAAAGACAATGATCAGAAATATGACATTTAAAAAAAATTGTCTGTCTATCTATATGTCCAGATTTAAGTCAAAAACATGGCTTGACCGATTTTGATGAAAATTGTACACGGAAAGTAGATGTAATCTCTCAATTGATAGACTATATAAATTGTAAATAATATGAGTAACAATAACATTACGGGATGAATATTATAATTGGGTATTTCATAATAGATCCATGCGGAGCCGCGGGTAGCTGCTAGTATCAATATAAAATTAATAACTATAAATCATAGCCTTTAAATAATCATCAGCCTTTTTCAGAATTTTTAGAATGGGACTTGTAGCTCTGGAAGTCTAGAAATCTCCCTATAAATATATTAGTAAACTTTACTGTTTATAATAATAGTTTTGACCATCTCCATAACTCATATTTTATATTCAGAAACAAATATATTTATTTGGAATATTACATATGAAGATATTTAAAACTCTTTTGGACGTAAACCAATGCTTTAAAATGCATCAAAGTTCTTCAGGCGAGAGAAACCGCAAGATGTCGCTTAGTCTCCATAACATCATATTCAATGTAAAAACTGAATTTACAATCACAAAATGAACAGTGTACGCCACACGAGACGGTATTACGTAACTAGAAATACCAAATAGCAATTGATAGATACTTTAATATTGTTTCAAAAAATATTCATGACATTATGGAAATTTCTAATAACATCAGCCTATAAACATAAGCCTTGTAGAAAAGAACTCATTTAATTAGGTACTAGTTTTACTACATAGTACTATGTAGCTCGCTCGAAGGAATTCAAACCAATCCAAGGGTATGTTTTCCATCAAACGATACCAAGCTCTTTCACAATTCCTTATAAAAAATGACCATTATGTAAAGTGATTGTTTATTTTAAAGAAATATATTTTGATATATTATAGTGTTCTGTTTTAATATCCAGAAAAATATAGTTTAGTATATAGTATACCGTAAACTACAACAATTTCGTTTTCCAACAAATTTAACTATTATAAAAAAGCTAAATTATTAAAAACGAAACAAAACCCCAACTGCAACAAAATCACTTGACTAAAAAAAATATTTTCCTATTTTTGCTTTTTATTTGATTACAAGACATCGAACTTAAATATTATATAGCCTGTGTCACTTCCACAATTAAGACGAGTCAAACAACACCTTGCATGCCAAAATCCATAAAGCCACTTAGGCAATTGAACGTGCCAAACAAATATAAATACATACATACGCGCGAAAAGCATATCTCTCCTTCTTCGCAGTCGGGTAAAAAGAAAGTTAGAGGAGTATCACTGACAATAATTCTATTTAATAGAATTATGAATGATGTTTTTTAAGTTCTACTAATATAGTAAATGTGAGTGTGTATGTTTGGATGTTTGTTACTCAATCACGCAAAAACGGCTTAATGGATTTAGATGAAATTTGTCACACAGATAGTTTATGAACTGGAACAACACATAGGGTACTTTTTATCCTGGTAAAATCATAACTTAACCACTGTTATCCTAAAAATATAATATTAAATCAGCTGGTGCATATGCAGTAATATATTGGGGTGGTAGGGATCACGTCCACCATACACATAGTGACAAACCCATCTATTATTTTCTTTTGGTTTGTCGTGTTCCGAGATCAGTCTGTGTATATCCAATAACACGCAGATGAAATACGCGGGTACCAGCTACTATAATTATACACACACACACACACACACACACATACACCCATTCCCACCAGAAGCACTACATCGTTCTTTTTTATGCAAATAATATTAATTAATAATTTCGTTGGGGTATAGGATTATTATATCTTTATTGTAATACGATTGAAATCATTTTAGCTAAGCCAGTATGTCAACTTAATTAAATAACTAAATAAAGTAAATATGAATGCACAAATCTATCAGTTTGCAACCGCTCTTGATACTTATTAACACCCTCCTAGAGGGAATTACGAGAAATTTAATATAAAACTATGCGCTATAACTCAGCCGGCGCGGCGGGAGCGGCATGTGCGATACACTCGCCAACTTTCAAACTGACTCGATGTACTTTTCTGAATTTTTTTTAAATATATTTTTTATTTAACAAAACTGAAAATTTTCAAATGAGTCGTTCGCGAGTCGCACTGAAATACATTGTTTGTGTAATAAAAATACGTGGACACTTTTTTATTTAAAAGTTTTGTTTATGAAATACTATTTGCTACTTTTTGCAATTATTATCTTTAAAATACACAAGGTTTTCATCGACTGATATTTTGTTATATATTTAGGTTGACAAACATCACAGTAAGTTCTTTCAGTGTCTAAGTAAAGGAAACTAAATATAAAAATGTGTTTTATATTAGATATTATATAACATACTAGCTGTGCCCGTGGCTTAGCTCACGTGGACTACAGAATGCCCGCACGAATCTTGCTCCCCGCTCCCGGCTATTTTAAAGACAAAAATGCTTATTGTGGGTGTTTCTTAGAATATAGACGTATACTCTCCCATACCTTTTTGTAGGTATTTTAATGCCTATAATTATGTAGTACATTAATTTGCTATATCTCATATGGTTTATTCAGCAAAAGCCATTTAAACACCCGAATTGATTCGCCATGACCAGTTTTTTATTTATTTGTGCGGAACCCTAATACTTTTTCTAAAATAAAAGTAGCCTATGTTACTCCCTATATAATCAGCTATCTATCAGTGAAAGTCCCGTCAAAATCGGTCCAACCGTTTCGGAGATAGCCTGAAACAAACAGACAGATAGACAAAAATTAAAAAAAGGGGCTTTTTTTATAGGTATTATACTTTCATAAGTATTTGGTAAGAAAACTGTTATTTTGACATTAAAACAGACACTACAATTTTATTAATTGTATAGATTAGGCTATTGATGTAACTCTTGATGATATGTATGCGACCCTAAGGACAAGTGAAAGAGCCCGTAGCTAGTAGCACACTGAGTTTATTTGTTTTTTTTTTTTTTTAGA
The DNA here is from genome assembly GCA_033032175.1 of Saturnia japonica. Classification (NCBI taxonomy): domain Eukaryota; kingdom Metazoa; phylum Arthropoda; class Insecta; order Lepidoptera; family Saturniidae; genus Saturnia; species Saturnia japonica. The sequence goes on along the minus strand of CM065321.1, from coordinate 370,851 downwards.
ACTGACTACACTGTTAGCCTTAGGGGCCCTAAAGCCGCTGCGGCTTTTACAGCTTCACCGGACTTGCAGAGTTTATTTGTCAAGCGACATTACTTAAATAGGAGTGGATGCAACCACCTTCATATTATATATCTAATATACAACACTTGATGAGAAAAGTCGTGGGCTTAATCATATCATCCTGTGATGTGTTGAAAATATCCAAAGCCGAGAAATAATTCTGTATTTTCCAACATTTATTAAGGGTTAGTCTTGATGTTTTCTTTTACTGTTAGCTGATAATGTTTGTTGACGCACTCCGAAGCTGTGACTGTGTACTTCTGATCGACATTCGGTCTCAACCATTCGACCCAATAAGACTTAAATAAATATAAATGGAACCGTGTGTATAAAGGATTCAATACGAGCCTCGTATGAGGTTATTGCGAACGGTTTGCAATTGGATTGAATTTGAAAATTGAAAATTTCCTTCGCGTGACGCCCTGCGGGACCTCGTACGCCGTCTCCGGTTTCATTCGAACCAGATATATATAAAACGTTATATTTCTACGGTTATAAATAAAAAATAAATCGTAACAAAATATAATCAAACCAGGCGCGATAGAGAACTTACTAACGTAAGGAGAAATGCCATAAAACTCTCTGAGGATTTCTTTTATATCTATACAATTAATAAAATTCAAGTGTCTGTTTGTAATGGCAAAATAACAGCTTTTTAATAAATGCATATAAAACTATATACAATACCCATAACAAAAAACCTTTTTTTTTTATATTTATCTGTTTGTTCCAGGTAATATCCGAAACGGTTGGACCGATTTTGACGGGACTTTCACTGATAGATAGCTGATGTTATAAGGAGTAACTCAGGTTCCTTTTATTTATTTTTTAATAATTAGGGTCCCACAGAAATATTAAAAAAACTAGTCATGGTAAATAAATTCGGGCCCTTAAATGGCTTACGTTAAATAAACCATTAGAGATATAGTAAATTAATGTACTACGTAACTGTAGGTATTAAAAAGTCCTATAAAAAATCTGGGAGAGTATACGTTTATCTTTTAAGAAACACCCACAATAGGCATGTTTCTCTTTAAACAAGCCGAGAGCGAGGGAGTAAGATTCGTGCGGGAATTCTGTAGTCCACTTGAGCGAAGTCACGGGCACAACTAGTTTGCTATTAAATAAATAAAATGCGTAAAAACATTAAAGTAATAAACATTGGTACTAGAATAGCTACTGGAAATTAGGTACATCGCTCAGTATAGCGGAGAGTATTCAGGCTCCATTATGTTTCAAATTTTCACTTATTGTTCAAGAACGACAGAGTAAGTTAATAAATAATATTGGTACCGTGACGTCTTCGGTAGAACTCAATGCTGTTAAAAATAACGTTTTTCTTAATATCAGTGCTTTACAATAAAAAAAAACAGCACTTTGCATACATATTAAAATCCTAATAGAAGCTTACAAAAGAGGAATAGAATCAAAACTCTTTTTGTCAGAATCGAAACTATTGATTTACGTCAGACAAATTGACCCATTAAGGCACAACTATCTTCAAAGGTCTACATTAAACCGATAAACCTTGTAAAGTATATTGTGTTAACATTTGTGCGAGAGTCACAAACCCCCCTCATGGGACGTTGCGTGTATATTTTCTTTTTCCTCTCATGACGCTGTGTTTTTGATAGAACACGACATGTCCCGGCCGTCGCAATCCGGTGCCTTATGAAATTCAATGAGCATTTTGTCTCACTCCGACTACATATGTGAGTTGGACGATGTCGAGTTTGTAATCCAGCGTCTTTATTCGTGTTTGGTACAAGTTATTACCCATTTCACTTTTTCGTGAAACTTTAATACCGTAGGTATAACGTAAAATACGTACTGCCCTTAAATGTTATAAGAATACATAGAAATAAAATTAGTAATTTTGTTAAAATATCGGTTTTATTGAAAATCGATAAAAAAGATAATTCATGGAAATCTTCCATGTTTTACCAAAAGTTAGCAGAATGATTTATTGGAAATCAAAAATCGATAGTTCGATAGTCCTCATAGCTATAGATTAATTGATTGTTAATCGATGTTCTACTAACACAAAAAAATAGAAGAAGTTAAAAAAGAAGGAAGATAAAATAGTTGCTCTGGGAAAAAATTATGTCACATTATGTTTAGAGGTATGCTCGTATATGTCTCGTGGATAGTATAACTTATGATTCAAGAATGAAAAAGATACCTACGCCAAGACTGGCGTACATAAAAATATTAAATATAAGAAAAACAAGAAACATTCGGGAAAAAAGCGAAAGCATGAAAAGCCAATTCTTTGTAATTCGCTCAGAGAGATAAGGGGCGAACGATAGAGAGACAAATATCATAAAAGTATGTTTTTGAATTAAGTTTAAAGATTTATTAAAATAAAACATTTCTTAACATTTTCACATTCAATTACCGAACACAAATTCTGGGTTGGTTATTTACTAGGCAAATAATAAAATGTCCTTCCATTCATAATCATATTTTCTTCGCAATATTTTTCTTTATTGAAATTTCAGAAATATGTATCACTCTCACCTGTTTTATAATGGCACGACAATGTGACGGAACTGGTCCTGATGATAAGCACAAAACAGTCCACAAACAACGGCGACCACTGAGATATCGATATTGAGAAACTGGATGCACCGGCTGATCCCAATCATTATGACGGGTTTTTAAGTGAATCTTCTTTGCACGCTTGTGGGATTTTTTTTAATTGATGCAACGCGTCAAGAAGACGCGTCATAAAAATTTGAAACGTTTTGAGAAAGAGAGAGGGAGCGATTGAGACCGAAGGGCGAAAGTAGCATGAGGCACGTAGCCATGGAGATAATGTGTAAATAGTGAGTTAAATTTATAATTAAACATTTTGTGATAAATTGTTTAAATCATCCTATACCTTAGTATAGTATAGTACCTTAGTATGCTTACAGTTGTTCAGAGTAAGTAATATATTTGTTATCTTTTTGTTAATATACAAATTTTTATGTTAATTCGTTTGAAGATTAGGAAGTTTTAATATTTACAAATAACATGTGGCATTTTAAGTTGCCACTCGTCATGTAAGAATTTAATATAGGTACTTAATATTTTAATGACAATTAAATTCCTAACATATCTTCCTTTTTCCCTCCCTCTAAGTCTCGGAAATCTAAAGCTTTAGATTAGTATAAATATAAACGAGATTTGACCTGTGGACTTTGTACGCACGCACTTTTTTTATCATAACATTCCTACAGTCGTACCATTCCGCTGTCGCCATTTCCTCGTTAGTAACTTAGCTAGATGCACCAAACGCAAGTAAGGCAAGTAGACGATATTTGACTTTCTTACACCCCAAAATCATCATAAAAGGTCTTTAAAAGTTCTACTAAAAGTCATTTATCATAGCGTAAGCATTATTTAATCGCTACCTCTTGTAACAAATACCAACGGATAGTTTGAAAGCATCAAGTAATCCGGCAGTGGCTCGTCGCGTAGCTACTAGCTACCTCCCTCCATACTCAGTGTTAACTTGCTCGAAGTACTTTCGAATTAGAGATGGCTGGGTCGAATGGAATATCTTCAAGATTTAATGTTTTGATGTTTTCCTTGAAACGAAAATAAACTTTATTAAATATAACTGTTTTCTTATTGCCAAAGTTTTATAGCTTTTATGAATGCTCCCAAAATTATTGAGTCTGAAGCAGTGATGAGTTTGTCTCTGGTTAGGGTAATCTAAATTCGTAAAATGTCTGGTTAGAGCTACGTTCTGGGAACACCCAGTATCTAACTAGCTATGAACCAACTACTACTCGTGCGCGATAAGTTGAGACCCGCGCGGAATGCGATTCCCCACCCACTTCCCCGATGATACCCGCGTTGTACAGCGCGTAACGCTATTATTTAATATAGGTTTTTTTAGTCTCTTACTATTCTAAGCTATTTGTGTTCTTTTTTTGTTCACTGTACCTGGACCCGACAATGTCGTCACCGCGCTCAGGTCTTAACTTATCGCGCACGAGTTATAGTTGCTTTAGAGAACTGGATTTCGATTAAATAAAAATCATTTAACCATACTATCTTAATGAGAAACAAACTGATGGTTCGGTAGTTTCTGTTCCAATGCTACAACATAACTGAACATTTGGTAGAGAAAAATATCTTAAAGCAACCATAGCGTTTAGGTAGCACTTCTCAGGAGCCATCTGGTGCCCTATTAGAATCTAGTTGAAAGTTCCGACGTCGGTGAGCATTCGTTGCGGTCTTTATATTTATGAATCTGTCAGTATTTTATTATTATTATATGCTTTGTAAAATAATTCGAATGGGTTGTAAAAAAATTAGAATTAAACTTGAATCAGTAATTATATTAAGCTATTCCTATATCTTTACCTAGTAATAGTACTAGGTGTTCGAGATTATTCACGACGACAAACACTTTGGTTCTGAGCTCTACAAGTTACCTACTCACGTGTCGTGGTTACCCGGACGTAAAGTAAACTGTGATACGCAGCAAAATACTAATTACAAAGAAAAAAAACTTACCTTCGCCAGGCGGAGGCGGTAATTCTGGCCTCAACCCCGTCTACCTGGACAGTGTAAATTGTGAAGTATATGGATGGAGTGAACTGTATGTAAGTGTGTGTTACAGCCTCAAATCGCACGGGATAGGCCTAGCTTCCCTAGCACTAGCACCACAACAGTTCATCAAAACCCCCGAGACACAAATTCAAAATTATACAATCCAAAGAAACAAACTGAATAGCCACCGACAATTCCAATTACGCAATTACGTGGCTGTAAAACAAAGGAAAGGTGAAATGCTAGGTAGCAGCGTTACAACATACTGACCGGCGAAAGTGACATCTAGGTAGCTGGGGGCGTGCGCTGGCGCACCCCCCCCCCCCCCCCCCCCCCCCACGTGCAACCCGCCAGTGACTTAACCGCTCTCGTCCTCATTCAGCAATTTTAGAGTACGAGCTAAATAATTAAGATCTTTGTGTACTAAATGATGAGTTTGCTTAAAATCCATAAATCAAATGCCTTTTTAAAATTAGAACTGAAATGGAAGACGAATAACAGTCTTTTTTGAGTAAAATTAAAAATTCCTTTTAATTTCGATACTAGACCGATTTCAGCCAACTAAGCTTTCTTCGCTAAGAGTTTGTTCGTGTGTGGTCGAAGTTATGAGTGATTTAATTGTAAGAATATTTATTATAATAGGTCTTTACCTATGAAATTGCCGTTCTGCAGTACTGGCCATTTCAAATCAAAATAATTTTTGTTTGGCTAAGAATTCTAATTTAAAATTAATTTTATTTTAAAAACATGGAATTCTTTTTCCAAAAGTAGTTATTTGTTTATTGATTAGTGTTACATTTTCATCGCATTTCAATCTTTTTTGTCATCATGGATACGTTAAAAATTCGAGTAATTATGGTATATGAGTACCGTCGTGGCAGCAACGCGGCACAAGCGGCACGCAATATCAACGACGTTTATGGAGCTAACACTACAAACCAACGTACCACCTGTTATTGATTTGCTCGCTTCCGTTCTGGGAATTTCGACCTGAAAAATGAACCTCGCGGTCGTCCGAAGACTTTGGTCGACAATGACGAATTAAAGGCGATTGTGGAAGCTGATGATACACAATCTACGGCTGAATTAGCAGCAGCTTTCGACGTTAGCGTCAAAACAATATTGGTCCATTTGCGTCAAATTGGCAAGGTAAAAAGCTTGACAAGTGAGTGCTCCACGAACTCAATGATCGCCAGCGCGAAGTAAGCGTCAAGACGTGCCTTGCACTGCTCAACAGACACACAAATGAAGGAATTTTGAACCGCACTGTTACCTGCAATGAAAAATGGATTCTGTTTGATAACCGCAAGCGCTCAGCAAGTTGGTTGGATCCTGGTTCAATACTTAAACAATGTCCTAAACCAAAACTTACCCCTAGAAAAGTGATGGTCACTGTTTGGCGGTCTAGCGCCGCTGTGATTCATCACAGCTTCTTAGCAAACGGGGTGAGCATTACTGCAGATGTGTACTGTGAAGAACTGAACACAATGATGGAAAAGCTGGCACATCTCCAACCAGCATTGGTCAATCGCTCGTCTCCGCTGCTCCTGCACGACAACGCGTGACCTCATACTGCACAGCAGACGGTCTCCAAGTTGCAAGAACTGGGGTTGGAAGTTCTCCGTCATCCGCCCTACTCACCAGACCTTGCGCCTACAGACTACTACTTTTTCCAGAATTTGGATAACTCCTTGGCGGGAAAAAAATTCAATACCTGAGAGGCAGTACAAAATGCCTTTGAAGAATTTGTTGCCTCCCGTCCAGCTGATTTCTTTAAGAAGGGCATCAATAAACTGCCACTGCGCTGGCAAAGATGCATTGATTGAATGGGTGATTACTTCGATTAATACAAATAAAAAATACATTTAAAAAATTCGTTTAAATTGTTTCATACAAAACGGCAATTTCATAGGTAAAGGCCTAATATTTAAAAATAAATCTATGTTATTGACAAAAGAAATGTGTAAGTAACATAATTATAAATATTTTTTTTTAATTATAGTATCACGGTAAAGTGACGGTATTATGCCTAATGGTGAGCCCAATACAGTCCAAAAACAACGGTGACTACCTAGAGATACGCGATCCATCGACGGTCATCACTGTCATGTCAGCTTATAAATCTCTCGGCAGCTGGGATATACAGCGGCTAATTTCGATATGTGCCAAATTAAAAGAGAGTCACTATGACTGATTTATCACTACGTGAATGGTGGTCGCGACTCATTAGGTTACATACACCTACCCCACCATCTCACCAAACCGCTTAATTACTAAATAAATACTGGCTGATCTCGGAACGCAACGGACGGGTGAACGCAGCGTGGCCTACTAGTCAACATCGCGTGTAGACGAATTTACGTATAGTTAGTGAGCAATTTTTATTGGGGTGTACATGCTGTCGCACCGCGGCGCCGCTCCAATGACACATCGTCCTCGCGTTGACAACTCGCTGTTCGCATATGGACTGCTTGCATGTGAGTCGATACGGTTACATTACGGAATTGACAAGTGGGTACATATATGTATATGGAACTCCATACAAAGAAATGTCAACCGCATGGGGTGATGTGGTGCTGTTCGGGTCCCGCATTGGTAAGTAAGTGACGACCTTTACTCTAACGGGTGTGACACTTGGGTATATGCTGGTCACGACCTAGGCGGACACAATTGTTGTGTCCTACCTCCAAGTATTCAATATAGCAATTGATGACGAAGATAAAAAATTGAAGTTAATCAAAAAATAATTTAACCATTTGAACCATTGAATAGATTATTTGGTTTATATCCTCACCTCAATTCATCTGGACTTCAAGACACCACTGTTTATACCAGTTTATTCCTTTCACTTCTGAGACTTTTCCCCATAATTTTGTATGCTCATAATTAAAGAGGGAATACTATACAGCAATATTATAATCGCTGCTGTCTATGATTTGCGCTTCAAATTTAAGGGCAATTTCATTTGTATTCATTGCACTCGCCGTGAGTCGATCGAGCGGGACTCTTCGATGAAGATTGATGGGAAAGCTGGCGCTTAATAAACGGTCGACATATGAGACAATTATGTACGACTTATTTATATAGGCTATGTTGATTTTGTCTTATCTTTTATTCAAGCAATTTATTATCTTCTCTGATGGCCGGACTATCAGATTTCAATGCGGAAGTTGTGGGTCGGATTCTCATTGTGACGAGCGATAATCTTTATTTGTTCTACTGCCGGATACGTCTTAAAATATATTTTTATCAATATATAACTTATTTCTGGACATCTTTCTTGTTTAAAACGTCTGGTCATATAAATAAAAGTATAGAATTCCCTAACTAATTACTCATAAGACCCACCATAACTAAAAGGAGTTGAATTTACTGATGGTAAATTTTAGTCCAATAAACCTAAGACATCTTTTCGGGATTCAAAACCAAGAAATTAGCCTCGAGGCAGCTGGATATTCGATCTATATCTCTATTAGACAATTGTAATGGTATGGTACCACTTAATCTACATCGTTCCTTAGTCCTTGAATATTCATTCTGCCAAGATGGTATAGATACAAACTATATATATGAGTCAAAGTATGGGCAACCAGTTTTTTCGCTTTACGAGCGAATGACGTGAAACATTCACGGTTTTCTGTAAAACGAGGCGATAAAAACTTCGCATATCTTTCTTTTTCAATGTCGATTGAAATTCCAATGAAAGTCGATACAAAGCGGGTCACTAGCAATGTCCAATTGTCCTGTAAACGAAATGTTCGGTGTGCACGTGCGTACATGCTCATCACCCCGCAACCAACCAACCGTGTTTCAAACGATCGCAATACTTAGAATGCCTGGGTTTGTACCAGTTACATTTACGGAAATTTCGTGCTGATTTTTTACAGACTGTACTTTTCTTTGGTATGAGAGACGTTTCGATTGAATTTTTATGCATAGCAAACTATCTATGACCAATCCAAGTCAAGCTTTGCTTATGTATGCAAGTATGTAGCAAATGAACTGTTCTACGCTGGACTGCAAAATAGGTGACTACGAAAAGGAAAGAAGGGTGTAAGGTCTCAACTTGAAGTGCACGAACCCCGTCGGTTATTGTGCATTATAATTCCACAATGAGCTAAAATTTTACTAAATGTATAACATTATGATGAAATCATTGCACGGTAGTCGGGAATTTTCTAATGCTCGTTCGTATCGTCAAATTTATATTCTGCCGTGCTTCATCAGCTGTACTCCAGAACTAATCTCATTTCTAAACATGTCTTAACTTTACTAACTCATCGTAACTTTAGTCACATGGATTCTCAAAATTTGGTGAGGTCAAACCTTAACCTATTAACAATAAAAATAGGAAGAGGTTAAATAATTTACTATATCATTACGATATAGATAATAAATAGAACATGGTACACTGCTCTTAATGTTCATCAATTTATCAAAATCAGAAGCTAAAAACATTGATGTAAATAAAGATACTGGTTATACTAAAATATACCTCAAAAGTCGTTCTTCGACTATGGTTTGATATAAGTAGGACAAACTAGATTTATAACAGATCCGGTTAGAGTTAGACAAAAGCTTTTCCCTCTCACCAAATACACTTACCTTTTACCTTGATAGAACCCTTCGAACTTACTATTTATTCCGTGATAGAACCAGTTTATTATTCTTAAAGGGTCGGTGGACTTCCGGAGTGAAATTAACAAAACGCATTAATAAAAGAATCATGTTAAAAAAAATTCAAACTGTCCGTGGTCTGCACTGTACAGTAAACATATTGGTTATATTTTATGGCCGTTTGTGGCTTAGATGTAACAGCGTGTGTCCTATTGATTTATTTCAGGGGTATATGCAGTAATCATGGAATATTCATATGGCTGGTAATGGTGGTAAAACTCTACCGAGACACAGAAACCAGTTAGACACGTTACACTCTAGCATGTGTCTTTACAATGGTGTCTGTCGGTGACTTTTCATCTGGTATTTCATCACTTCTCACTACATCTATTTTGGTCGATAAGTTATACAGAAATATTATACTAACAGTTTATTGCTTTGGCTTTAGCGGAGTAACGTTTTTCTATGACTATATAAGTGGAATGCACTCTAATGCTCAGCTCCTACACATTATAGGAACACCGCCGCCGCGTCGGTACCACACCATGAGCGATTTTATGATGTCACGTGCTATTCTTATTGTAACGTCACCGACAAGAAGAGTCAGTTGTGAGCGTTCTAATGTATTGTGTACCATTCTTTATTGTTCCTACACCTCAAACTTATAAGTACGTATAAAAAGTACACCTTTAATTCCAGAAATAAGTTTTCTCTTTAAGCGATAAAGTGTAATATAAAGTGTTCAAAACATTAAATAAAAATTAATGGATTTAAAGAAAACTCAAAATGTTGGAAAAGCCTTCTATATAAGCTGTTTATAATAAAAAATAGGGTAAAAACTAGAGGTTAAAACTACTCGTATCGCTTGGTAGCGAGTAGTTTTTATGGTCACCTCATTTGCTTCTACAGTCTAGTTGGATATCTATCGCAAAGCATCTATTCTTGTATTCTGATAGACAATCCTGAGAAGCAGACCACTTCGTAGACTAATCTTAGCTCCATCATTATTATTATTTTTAGGATGTCAGCAAAGTGACTGCATTGTACCTGATGGTATGCAAAGTACAACCAATCCAATCCAATCCATCGCTGCAACACCAGTGACCGCTGTCATGCGGACCTGTGAGCCTTTTGGCAGCTCTACTCTGAGTGTATGGTGGTCGCGATCCAGTCCGATACAATTATCATGTCTTACTAACCAGCAATAGTATATTGTGTCTTGAGGGCGATAAAGAAGAAATTACGAACGAGAGTCTATTTGAGAAGTCGAAGACTGAGGGTTTTTATAAGTCGATGTTTTTCATCACATTTGCGAGTAATGAGTACTACTTCAGAATACTAGTCAATTCAACAATTAAAACATTTGCGAAGAGCGAGTTTAATTAATGCGTTTAGCGGGCTAGCTTCAGAAATGTAAAAGGCACAAAGAGGCATACAGCCAAATGAATGGTAAAAAAATTACATCAATTGCAAAATTCATGACGCCCTCGAGCGTTAGAGCAATAAAAAGCCCTAGGGTTTTATTTAGGGAATTACGCCCAAAATAGCGTAAATATTATAATACTGTGTACATGCAAGAGTGATTAAAATTATTTAACATCAGGTAGAATTGCAGATAAACTCAAAATAATAACTTAAAACAATCCTTTCATTATACACATCTCAACCCATATTGGTTTTCCAATATCCGAACTGATTTGGATCAAACAATAGGTTCATTAATTAATATAATTGTTGTTTAATATAAACTAAATAATAAAGTTAGTAAAGCAAATAAGGGTATAAATTAGAATTGGCTGTGTAAAGGGAACCGAGTGAACCGAGGCGCGTTGCGAGCTCGCCCGCGCCACCTCGTCAGCTCGTAATCCGGACGAAGCGGTCGATTCCTCAGATTGTGTATTCAATTTCCTTACCGCAGCCGACGGCACATATATTTGTATCTCACTATGATATAGGAGAGAGTTATGTGGTGCTACCCTATAATTTCAACTTTTATACCCCAAATGGATTGCTATATAACTACCACAAAATTCATTACATAAATAGTTTAGAAAACAAGTGTTTTTCACTTAATGAAGAAGTTCAAATGGACATCACTTAGACTGTGAATGTTAAAGAAAATTTAATCTATATATCCCTCGATATAATAACTCGATTGACTCATCCTAGTCCATTCCCAACTATACTTAATAGAAATAGGACATTTGGAGAGGGTTTGACTTTACATTGTAGACATCATATAAGAAGGAATTTATCAAAATGGGTATGAAAGTGGGTGCCAAAGTTAGTAGGCGACAGAATAATTTTTTTCTTGGATTTATTTGAAACTTGATATTATTAGTTTATGATAAATTAATGAAACACGTATATCAACGTTTGTTGAAATATCGAATTATTTAGAATTTTAAAAGTTTAAATAGGGGTAAAATAGTACAAACGTTATTGTGTACGCGAGAAAAGTCATGAGCGAAAGGCCAGTAGAATATATCATGTAAATTATATTTCTAAATTTATAGATAGGAGGTGTGATCGAAACACTATGTACCCTACTATGTCCTATATTATTGAATCATTCGATATAGAGGGTGCTCGCGTGGTATTTTGTTTGTTGAAAATGTTCCCTCAAAGCTACAAATTTTGCGACGCACAACAAAACAAGTGCTTTAATTACAAATGTAGTAAGTCTCAGCTCCCTCTCTCTACAAACAAATGGAAGTAATTAAGAATCTCATTTCATTTCATATTACTAGATGAGAATAATTCAACCATAGTTCATATTAAATACTTACTAAAAGGATAAATTATAATGAAGGTAGTTAAATGGGCAACTATTTGAAACTGCTCGATGTTTAGTGGTTTGTGGTCATCAATCAGAAACCAACTATAAACAGGTCTATAGCTGGGGATTGAGTTTAACAAAAGAAGAAGAAGTGAGAAGTGATGCAATATCTCCTTTAAGACAAAAATACAACCGCACTGAGGAAGAGGTAAGGGGGGAACTAATATTTTATTGTTAGAAAAGATCAAGTTTTCACAGTTACAATTTTCCTTAAATTGTCATGAAATTATTGACGGTAGATTTTCATCTAGGTACTGATAGCTACCCAGACAAGCATTGAACAAGATCATGGTTAATTTTTATGAACTACTAGCAACCGGCCTCGGTTTCGCACAAGTATAGAGTCATACAGAAGCTCCCAGTTGGCATGATCTTTTCCGACATCTTGAATTATCATGGACATATTTCAGTCAATTTACACAAAATTTAATGAATTATATACCTAACATAAGTGAAACCTGTCACTAAATGAAAGCCGATATGAAAATTCATTTTGTAATATTTGAGTTTATCGCGTTCAGCCAGACATACAGAATTTTTATTAGTATAATATACAATACATGTTTCTTTGTTTTTTCGATATGACTTCATATTAAATTAATCATCTGATAAGTACAATAATTTTACAAGAGGTGGCACGCAAGTCGTATCATTTTTAATAGAGCGGAAATGAAGACTCCAGCAAAAGTTAGCAAACAATAAAAATAACATTCAACATTTAGTCTGTCTGTATGGTCAGCAATTTTATACATCATTAAACAAATCAAAGCAAAATAAGACATAAACCACGATGAAGTTTTTAAAGAGATCTCGTTGTCAGAGTGACGCGGGCGGGGCGGGGCGGGGCGGGGCGGAGTCCAGCCAGAGCTTGTTAGCGACGCTAGATTAATTTCTCGCTTAACAACGTCTCTGGTTTATAATGTTTTCTTTTTATTTGTCTCGCTTACTAGTTCTTGGCTTCAGTTCCACATTTCTTTATTTATGGTACCTTCTGTTGATACAACATTTCGTGGTCGGTTTCGCTCGCGTTGCAATATTGATATTCAATCGCAGATTCCGTATGCGGTTATATTCTATTAGTTAACAGTTTTACTAAATTTTGACCAAAATTGATGTAAAAATAAGTGGTAATCCGGGATCTTAGATATGTTTTCGTATTACCTCCATCTAGTAGGAAATTTATGCAACTATAATTTTTTTCAGTTCAGTGTTTGAATTGACTGGTATTATTTATTACATATAATTATATTATTTGTGGCCTTTTTACTTTTACGATTGTATATAGTAAATTCCTTATTTCACATTTCTTTTGTTTTCAAACGATAAATAAAATTTTATTGTCGAACAGAAGTGAAGCTTTTTTAAAAACTCCACCGACTGTGGATACGTAATTCGTTTTAATTCGATACAGAAGCGCGGAACCCTTTTAAGTGCTTCCGACTCGGTTCAATTTAACAGCTCTTTCGCGATAACTTTACCTTGTGATTTATTTTTGATGCGTATTTTATCGGTTCGTGGGCCGTTTGCACCGGCGCCGTGCAGCGCTGCGGAGCGCTGAGCGAGCGCTTGCGGTTCACGGTTTTCATAATTTAATTTATTGAAGTTGTCTGGAAGCGAGACGAAATCTCTTATAGAATTTTGGTTCGTGAATTTATATGAACATTTCTTATTATTAGAGAGCTTTGATAACCTTCGTGATCTAGTTACTAGTTAGGTACCTACATAAAGGTAAATCGGTTTTTCATAACCATGATGGACCTGACCGCTGGTTATTAGTATCAATTAAATGCACGCATAGTTTCTATGTACAATGCTTACATAAAAAAAAGTTTTACTATGACATACTGCACCTAAAAGTTTTTCATTGTATCCTATGAATACCGGCTTCATATTTATTTTATTCAATTCATAAAATAAGATAGATAAAAGAAAATTGTTATTGAAAATAAAATAATCTGAAAATGTGTAAGAAAAACAAAACGGATTCAAATCAGCGCAGTCGAGAAGACGTGAGAAAAACAATGGGTTAGTGGAAAGAATAAATAAGAAGAGATTTATTTCGTGAGTGGAATAAACCATAAGGGGTTGGCTGCGAGGGTTGCGACGCACTGAATATAAAACAGATTAAGCTTTTCTAACTAAATCATCGCTTTACTAAAATTTTATTTTAATACTTATTAATAAAAACCCATGGTGGTTCTGAACGTTCAACCCTGAATTGAGCCCGATCTTTAGTTGAAATCTGTCGAGATACTATTATCAGGCAATATGTTCATATACCAACTCGAGCCTTTAAGCAACCGGAGTGATATTTATAATAGAATAAACATAAGCCAACAGTTCTATCATTTAGAATTAATAGAGCAAATATATCATACGTATTTGATTAACTTTGGTTTTACAACAAGTGTACTAAGCATATCAGCGTATTAATACATAAAAGTAGCTTAAATAGTGCTTTTAATTGTATAAAGTTTTTTATAGAGTGGATCATTTGAAAATGATTCCTTCGCAACTGAAACTGTATTGTCTAACTAAACAATACATATTATAGAAAATATAAAAAATATATGTACACACACAAAAAATCGTCGAATGTAAAAAAGAAAAGACTTTTATTTGATACAGTAAAATGACATATATAATAAATACTACTATAAGCAATGGATGGGTGTACGGACATCGTGTCGGTTGACGTGAGTTCGAATCCCTGCAATGAGTCTGAGCTTTCGATGAAGGAAAATATCGTGATGAAATTTATAGCATGTCGGTAGAGCTTTTTCTAACGCCCGTCTAGCTAGTTACCACCCTCAAGTTAAAAACTATCAGCAAGCTCTTATAGTTGTGTTCCGGCTGCTGCACTTGAGAGCCAGACCTCACCACGCTTAGAGTGCTACCATATGGGGTTACCTGATCGTCAGTTCATAGCAACAAATGAGGAGTTTTTAGCGGGATCTTGAAGTGACATGTTGTGGTTTTTATTTGTAATTCATTTACTTAGGTTTTTAACTTTATAATATGTAATATTGGTGACGATTTGCGTGATATAGTTTAGTTTTTGTGCATAAGTGAAGTGGGTTATAAATATAAACTAAAAGCATGCATTCTAGGATCCCACAAAACTCCCTAAAAAGTTCGCCACCATCTTGTTCGGATACTGAGATCGTCATAAGACAGGACACTACATTCACTTGATAATGTCAGTAATGGTCTTCAAGAAATAGTTTCCAAGTTAGGAAGAAGAAGAAGAAAGAACTAGCGGTGGGCGATTATGAGATATACTAATGTAATCATTCTATTATGAAGATGTCTCTATTATAGCCATTACTAATTACATACTAATTAATATAAGTAGTTCGATGATGATAATCGAAGTACCATTAATAATTACTAATGCTAGGATACTAATTTTATAAAATTGGAAATTATTACAACCGTAAAACCGTTAAATATTTTTTTTAGCTAATTATTATATTTGATCTTATAAAGAAGTTTGTTTACGACTGCAAGAGCTTTTTTTAGCTTTCAACTCTCCATTTTAATAGGTATTATTCATAATCGCACACCTCTGGGTAATACATCAAAGACTCGATTATGAATTATCACATATCATCGAAATATCTCGATTATGTAAAACATTCATAATCGCCCACCTCTAGGATGAACATCAGTAGAAACTATAGTCAAATGCTAAACATATGAATAAAGGTAATAATGAACAAACAAAACAAGTAAAATTCAAATGAAAGATTACCTGTTAATATATTTCGAAAGAGAAAGTACTCGAGATAAATTTGAAATGATGCCTGAATAAGAAATATAATGTTTATGAAGAAAACACCTGTACATACATACGGTTAAAAGTGTACGTAATATAAAGAAATCTAAACTTCAAGTAAATACGCCGCGCGCAAGCCAATACGCTGAGCTAAATTCATGTAAAAAATCTTCTAATGTATGGCTCCAGTGCTAGCGATAATGATAAAAATCAAATACAATGTAATTAATAATATACTATATACAAAATCTACTGAGTTAACAATAAACCACGCAGATCACTAATCCCTTTATGAATACAGAATAATTCTACACAAATAGTATATTTATAATATCTTGTTGAATTGAGATAAGTTAATGTTCCAAAGCCGCCCTAGTCGCAATCCCTAGTATTTAGTAGGCAGCTCCTAACTTTCCATTTACGACGCAAAAGATGACGGTATCAATATAACACCAGAACGTTCACCTTTGGAGAATGTCTGTGGTATATTGGTTAAGTTGATTTTGCTGGGTTCTATTGTAATATTTAAATGTATACATTTATTTGTATTCAAGAAAATAAAATAATTTGTTCATTCGATATTGATAACTGGTTTTATTTTCAATAAAGTGACACTATTTCTCTATGCTTTATGACGTATACGTAGAAAAATTATTAATTACAATTTATTTCCAAGCCCGGTGAAGCTGTCAAAGTCTTTAATGGCTCCTAGGTCCTTAAGGCAAACAGTATGGACAGTTCCAAAAAAAAAAACAATTTACTGACATAATTGGTTGATGTTTCTTTTAATAAAAGTACTAGATTGACAGGTTTCAGTCATTTTTGTTTAATCTTAAATGGGTTTTTATATGCTATTCGCTCCGTTTATATATTATTTTGTATTTCAGCGCTAATGTCTAGTAGTTGGTTTAGGAAACATAAGATAAGTGGTAAAATAATTATTTTATAGAGTATTTTATATTAATTTCAAAATCTCACGACTTTATTATTTACGCGCTTTAAGTCTAAAAAAGAAATATGATTAATAGCTACTTTTCATAAAATACGACCACTAAATTATGAATCAATAGCAAAATGGATAAGATATTAATATTATTGTATAAAAAGAATACTTAATTCAATATTAATCTTAGAATATTTTTTTTAGTACTGACTATACTGTTAGCCTTAGGGCCCCTGAAGCCGCTGCGGCTTTTACAGCTACACCGGACTTGGGGGCGAGCGCAGAGGGCACTTAGCCACGAAAGTTTGTGACGACCCGCAGGAGGGTGCCAGAGTGGCCGAACCTCGGCTCGGGCGGTCGTCGCGAATGCGAAAAGGTCGCAATCTGGCTAATTCCCTACTCCTATAAATTCGAGATAACTAACATATACTCATATGCATGTTCCTCCCCTCCTGGGAGGAAGAAAGGAAACATGCTTATGTGTATATAGTGATCGGAAAGTTTTTTCTACACTGTCTTAGAAAATTAAGAGAAGGTATATTTAAGAATATTGTAAGACAATTTATTACGTAATTAATGTATTATCCAATAATTTTTATGAACTTCTACATTTTATCGATAGGCGGTGATAACCATATTTCGCCAGATATAATAATAGGTGGCGTCTTTATATACGTAAAAGCAAAATATAATACCTAATAAAGTTTACCTTATAAAACATACACCAGTGGATAGATTGGAACTATTCAGTAATCTATTTCTGGTTCTAACACAACCTTTATATTAAATGTTAGAATACGTAATATTATATAATAAAACGAATTAAATAATAATGTACTGGTTCCAATACCGCTGTGGGAGGCATCACGCACTCACCTGACGTGTAAATGCCGCGTGATGGATGCGCACGGCTCTGACAGTGGGGATTATGACGCGGACGGGAAAACAAATTCCGACGCTTCCCTCCCCTCCCCCCATTCCCTGGTTCCCGCTCACAGTCCAACTGAGAGCCTACACGCGTGAGTAATTTGTTCACCATGCTGTGAAAAATATATTTTGTTAATATTTATATTAATATGTTCTTTTATGATTTAGCCTGTAATTGCTTGCAGCCTAGTAGGTCTTTTATGTAGGGCTCACCAGAGAATAATGTAAATCCATACATAGCGTGTACAATTTTAAAACAATATTTATATTATCAATGCATTTATATATCAGACCATATTGTATTAACATATTTTATATATATATATATATATATATATATATATGCTTTTCCCACGGCTTTGCTAAATTTTATGTCCCATCTAAATTGCTAAATACTTTTTCATACAAATTTTCATCCCCCTTTTCAAATCCTTCCTTAGTGCTCACCTACAGTGTAAACGGATCCCGCATACAATTTTTCACAATCCTCACCCCAGCAGTTTGGGCTGTGGCGTGATATACCAGCTAGTCATTCAGTTATCGATTTATATACAGATAATATATTACGCGATAGAAAATAAGATAGGAAAAATTCTATGTAGTTGGGCTTCGATTCTATAAAATTCAACAATAAGCAAATGTAAGGAAAATTATTTTAAAGTGAATTGTTTGTTTGCACAGAGAAATCGTTTCACCAAATTTCGTTCTACAGTGAAAACATACGGAATCACATATCGTGAAATCAAATACATTTATTTAAGTACCTACTTCAGTCACTGATCGGACATGACATGACATGAAATACGAAATACATTGTAAATAATCAACTGCTTGTATGTATATTGACAGCGTCAACGTGAAAATTTTCTTCGTTTTTTGAGTAAAATATCATAACTAAGAAGTATATTGAAACTTATTCATTAACATAATATAAATTTCGGTCAACTAAACACCTAAATATGGACGTAATTTTTGTTAACTGCAATAAATAAATATAATGGAAAGGTTTATACCCTATGATATATAAATTTTGTACAGAAATATTGATAATTACCGTTCTTTCCGTTTCAATATATTTAATAACCTTTTGGTAAAATCGACTTATAATTATTTATCCTTGTCATATTGAGAAGTGTGACCCATAATTCATTTAGAGATTATCTGTGTATTATTACAGTCTACTATTTGCCTCGTTAGCAGAATACTAATTTTAAAAGCTAATAACAAACCAGATCAAGCAAAAAAAAGTGATTGTTAAAAGGAATTTTGTCCTTTAGTTTGTATATGTTTAAAAATGTACAGATTAAAAAAAAAACGAGCAAACTAGAAATCGATAAAAAAAAAACAATTACAAGTCGCAGCGCGTACATGAAGAATTCCTGACCGTATATTGACAATGTTATTCGTTCTGTCCGCGACATTCGCAATGACATCTCGATCGGCCGATATGAAAACGGGCTGTGATTGAAAAGCGATTGGTTTCCCGGAATCACTCGTAAGCTTTACAACCACTTTCAATTCGATTACCAATAAGGAGGACCGTAATTTTAATTATTTACTAAGTAATTACAATACATATTATATTACAGGAAGTTTCTTTAGTGATAAGGTAATATGTCCACCCAACACAGTATCAGTTCTTGAGAGCCAGTCGCTTTTATAGGTTAAAAGTGTTTGAACACATTTGTCTGTTTTTTATCGCATCACCAATTAACATTAGATAAGTCACAGTTCAAACGCTATCCTATAATATAATAATATCAAATAAAATAAGAAATTTATAGGAATCATTGTGTACAGACGAGAACAAAATTAATAAGAATTTTAGAATTATTTTATAAAGTCCCACAATTGGTATATTATATTAAAGGTAGGATCAAGCGCTACTATCTTAAAACTTACGTTATTGAAGTATCTTTAAATACTGAATACTGCATTCATATGACGACATTTCAGTAAAAAACTAAAAGCCACACTTAAAATAATTCACGATATAAAAACTCTTTCCGACTTTTTACAAATAATTTGAACTCCATGCTTATAAAAATATTTAGTTAAAATAATGAGATAACTTTCTTTATCAACTAAGTTTTAATTGGATTTACCTTTGGAAATTTGCAATACTTTAATTCGCAAATTAAAGCTTTTAATATTTTTTCGTGTTTTAATAATCAAATAGAGTATGTACCTCTACTTTAAGCGGTATTTTGTTAGTAATTATTTATACCAATTTTATAAAAGTACTCCTATTATTTGCAACAAGAAGTACAAGTAATAAAATAATATGTTCATAGTTGACGACAACCTAATTGATTTAAATGGTTCCAATTATTTATTTTAAATGAGATCCATTTAAGTGTCGCATAAACTTAGTGAGTACTTGCCGATACAACATTTGAACTGTCAAGTGCACTCGCTTACGAAACGAGTATTTTATAGTAAAAGTTCAACGATAAAACACAAAAGCGGATTTTGGGAAGACTTTTGTACGAAACTGCCAAAGGCATGCATGCAGGAGAAATGAATGACAATGAAGATTTAATTTCAATACCTACAGTGTTATCTATTCCGTTCCTGTTTTGATTGTTTTTGGATTTCATTAATATTCCCCATGTCATAATGCAAACGTTGGAGAGTAATCAGACATTTGGACCAATTTCAGATTACAGGAGACCATTGCGTAAACAAACATTTCGAAGATTGGAGCGAAAAATTTACTTTTCAAGGGTGCCAAGTTATATATGTTCCACAGAACAAGCGATTATAGATATAACACTGTGAAAGCCGTGAACAGTTGCGATAGTCTTTCATCTTCTGCGGCATAAGCTTGTATCTTAGCTGACTCTAAACAAACTAATATAGGGCAGATCGCTTTCGTTGTATTATTATTTTTAAATCTTTGATAATATCTGCCATGTTATCTAAAAATATGATATGTTAGTTAAGGAAGTTTTGCCTTATTGTGATTATATTATATTACTAGCTGTGCCCGTGGCTTCGCTCACGTGGACTACATTATGTCCCCGCCAATCTTGCTCCCCGATCCCGGCTATTTTAAAGATAAATATGCTTATTGTATGTGTTTCTTAGAAGATAAACGTATACTCTCACTGACTTTTTTATAGATCTTTCTAATGCCTACAATTATGTATTACATTAATTTGCTATATCTCTTATGGTTTACTCAGCGTAAGCCATTTAAACGCCCGAAAGGATTCACCATGACCAGTTTTATTGTTATTTTTGCGGAACACTAATTATTTTTCTAAAATAAAAGTAGCCTAAGTTACTCCCTGTATCATCAGCTATCTACCAGTGAAAGACCGTCAAAATCAGACCAACCGTTTCGGAGATTACCCGGAACAAACAGACAGACAGAGTAAAATTGTAAAAATAGGTTTTTTGTTATATGTATCGTACATACTTTCATATGCATTTAGTAAAAAGCTATTATTTTGACATTACAAACCGACACTTCAATTGTATTAATTGTATAGATTTTAATTAAGATGAATAGAATATAGTTTCATAACATTAATAGTCGTATTTTTCCTATTGAAGCTAGGTGGCAGGGTAGCGTGGCAGGGTAGCTAAATTCTAGACTTACAAATGCACCTTGCAACCAAAACATGCGGCTCTGGTACCTACATAAACCGATGCATATTTCATAAGGGATGAACGGTACGTGTGTTTCCGGCGGCTATTGATTTTGTACGGTTCACGGCTAGCTACATCCGGTCCGCTTTCCGGGTCACTGGTTCACTCGACTTTGCGTTTTACATAATTCACTTTGATGATATGTTTCTTTAATACACCATTTCTGTTGTTTACATTATTTGATTTTTTTAAGGTTTCTGGATCGTACTTTTTATATGAATTTTCATATGAGAAATCGTTTACTATCAAGGATTTTGGAAACGCTGTGTCTAAATTCAAAATTAGAACCATTTAAAACTCAGATCCAATAATGATTTTAGTGTTTTTAAAGATATAAGCTTAGATTCAGTTGATTTATATTATATCATAAAGATGGCAAACAAGTATACAGCTACCATAACCTATGGAAAGTTGTAGTACCATAGGTGTCACTAGCGTCTTGTCGACCTTTAACCCCACTACCCCAAGGAGCTCTGGAAACCCTACTCATTTTAAGAACATAACACAAGGTTATTTGGCTGCGATCTTCTATCTTCTGTAGGATGGAGTTATTCCACCAGTCGTGTTGGCCCAAGTAGAGATAAATCTCAAAAGAAATTTATCTATGCCCTGACTCTCTTACTTAGTAGTTGTTTCAGCCGCGTAATTTAGAACCATCACGTATTAAAGTAGGTAGTTTGTTATTAATTATTTTCTCTCGTCGCTAAGCATTATGATATCCAGTGGGGGTGGTTTTCGATTTGTTGTTGTCGCCACCGGCTCTCGCGATAAAAACTCTCGTCGGAACACCGTCGCGTCCGCACGGTGCAAGTCGCTCGCCTCGGACATTCCTCGTCAACCACGTTCTCCAGAATTTAGTGTCATCAAGCCAGTGTGTGTACAGTGGGTGCGTGAGGCTCAGGAACTTTGAATATATAATGTATAGCTAAACCACGTCGGCGCCGACCAGGAATTATCACGGAACGCAGTACCGGTGAGTTGGCATGACATTTTGCATACACTTCTCTCGCTGGATATTCGCATCATAATTTGCTATTTATTTCGTATCGCAGGTTGGTTCCATATTTGCGTGGGATCAACCATAAGTTTGGTCCAAACGGGCACGGATCCTTCTCATAGTGAATACGGCTAACCTGGTTCATTGTCAGAAGTGACATAGTAATCGTGGTAATATCGTAATAATATCGTTTTCATAAAATAAAAATAGCTTTCTTTTTGTCACTGGCATTATTACTTGACAAAATTAAGTAGGCAGTAACCACTAAATTACAACGATCTAAAATCTAATCAATTTATTTCAATATCATCACTCCGTATGTTTATTGGAATAAGCATTAAGACTAAAATTATAGTTTGTATGTATTATTAATAATATTTATTTGTAATCTCGAATTAGTTAATATTACTTGGTTAACTTATTGTTTGAATTAGCGTTAATATACAGTCCATTCAATTTTTTATCGTTCTAAATTATTTTTATTAGTTTATTTTTGTAATTTAAAATGTCAAAGGCTGCCGCTCGTCGTGGTTTAGAGCTAAAGCGATCCATTGCTATCAAACGCATTGATGACTGCTTGTCATCAGCCTTAGAGGCCCAAAATGATAAATCTTGTTTGCCAGTTTTCTTGTCACGGTACAGTCGACTCGAAAGTTATTATTATTATTATTATTATTATTATATTTGGTAAGACACACTAGCAGCTAATTAGCTGATGCGTGCGTATCAAATAGCTTGGAGATATCTTCCTTGTCCAATCTGCTTTTAAAGGAGGTTATGGTAGGAGCCATCACAACTTTTTCTGGAAGTTTGTTCCATGCTGTGACCACTCTGTTAGGCAAGAACTGCTTCATTGGGTTATGGTATTATGCTAGTTTCGAAGCACAACATTTAAAAATTTGTTCGGAAATATTAGATACTTCAGAGTTGGATAAGGAAGACGAAATTCGTCACGATTTCGATAATAAATATTTTCAGTTAATCGAAATTCATTCGACACTCACGTCACCTTCCCATTCAGACGGACAGCAGCTCGACGTATGCACAAATGATTTGTCTGTGAAACTACCTCGTTTGAACTTATTGACCTTCAATGGTGATATTACATTATGGAGTTCGTTTTATGACATGTATAACACTACCGTACATCATAACAAACGGTTATCGAATATCGAACGTTTTTCTATTTTAATTTCGCTTCTTTCCGGTGAACCTCTTCATCTTTTGAAAGGCTTTCCTCTTTCAGGAAATAATTATTTAGATGCGTACGCCGCCTTGATTGATCGTTATCAATGCAAACGTAAATTAGCTTTTCGGTATTGGGAGGAGTTGCAAAATGTAACTCTTAAATCGAACTCTCCTCGTGAGTTACGTCGTCTCGTGGATACTTTCAAGGAGAACATCGCGGTATTAAGGAATTTGAAGTTACCTGTAAAAGATTGGGATTTCCCTTTGTTTTACCTTTTAATAAATAAACTTGATCGTGATACTCGTCAACGTTTTGAATTGCAGAACGATGATAAAGACATACCAAGTTTTGACTCCCTTCTGGAATATCTTAATAAGGTCGGCCAAGCACTCGAGCTTGCCGAGCCTCAGATAAGTACAGCGCGCCCCCCTGTGCAACTGCATCGCGCCGCCGCTTCTGGTGCCGTTGCTGTAACCTCACCCACATCTTACTCCCGCACGGTGCGCACGTCTCCCGCATCCGCGCCTCAGGATTCTTATGGTAGGCACCCTCGCGCGCCTATTACGAATGCCAAGGCTTTAATAGTGAATCCACTTACACCAAGTGATAACTTGTGTGTTTTGTGCAAGGCACAGCATGCCTTAGCGAATTGTCCCACTTATCGTGATCGCACCCCACGTGATCGATTCTCCATCGTCAAGGAACATAATCGTTGTGTGAATTGCCTTCGTCAAGGTCATGTGGTTAAATCTTGCTCGTCAAATAGTCGCTGTCTTAAGTGCAACGCACTTCACCATACTACATTGCACTTTGATAATTCGGTGTCGTCAAATGCTAACGTAGCTCCTACCACTTCATCTATCGTCTCAGATGCTACCGCAGCATCAGCTCTCGCTTCATCTACGCCGACTTCACAAACATTAGTGGCAGGCTCGAGTTCTCCCACGCATATCTCGCTTCTCGCTACTGCTTCCGTTGAAGTCCTAGATAACTTTGGTAATTACCGCTCAATTCGAATCGTTATAGACAACGGAAGCCAAAGGAACTTTATTACCAACAAGTGTGCCCAACGTCTAGGATTAGCCTTCAAGAAAACCATGTCACTCGTTGAGGGCATTGGTCAAACATCATCTGTCGCGACTAGTTCTACCGTACTTCGCATCCGTGGGCAACAAGGTTATCCGGAGCTAGTCTTGGAAGCTCTCGTTATTCCCAATATATGTGGTGATATGCCGTCTAATACCATAGATATTGCTCATTGGCCACAGTTGATGAACATTAAGCTGGCTGACACTAGCTTCAACGTGCCTGCGCAAATCGACGCGTTAGTCGGCGTTGACGTATTTTGTCAGATAGTTTTGGGTGAACGTCTCGATTGTGGGTCAGATGGACCCGTAGCCTTTAACACCAAATTCGGTTGGATAGTTATGGGTAATATTGCATGCATACCACCTAGTTGTAGTAAGTCGATGATTTGCTCTTTTAAAGATTTAGAATCTCAAATTCGTAAATTTTGGGAAATTGATGAACTTCCCAAATCATCACCGCTTAGTGATGAAGATGCTCTTTGCGAACGTATATTCGATACGACGCACTGCAGGGATGTGAATGGAAGGTATATCGTCCGTTTGCCTTTCAAGACACCCGCGCCTACCTTTGGTGATTCCTACAGTTTGGCACATCGTCGATTGTTATCTCTCGAAAAACGATTGTCACGTAATTCTCAACTTCGTGAGGACTATAATGCGTTCATGAGAGATTATCTTGATTCTGGACATATGGAAAAGGTCGATGAAATTGGTTCGGATCGAACCTATTATATACCGCATCATTGTGTGCTCAAACCAAGTAGTTTGACCACAAAACTACGCGTGGTGTTCGATGCTAGTGCTAAGCCTGCTAATGGAGTCGCACTAAACGAACAACTACTTGTCGGTCCAAGATTGCAATCAGATATTAAATCAATCCTTCTTCGCTTTCGTTTACATTCTGTCGTTTTTACTGCCGATATTAAGCAAATGTATCGCCAGATACTGGTGGCTAATACTGATCGTAATTACCAAAGAATTCTGTTTCGATTTTCGCCTCAGGAACCCATTCAAGAGTTCCGTCTTAAAACCGTCACGTATGGCATGTCCTCCTCAAGCTTCTTAGCGCTTCGAACCATAGTGCAGGTGGCACAGGACGAGGGAAATAATCGTCATTTCGCTGTGACTGCACTTAGGAGTGACATGTATGTGGATGATGTCGTAACCGGGGCTGACTCACTTATTTCGGCTCGTGAGTTAATGAAAGACATAAGTGACATCATTAGCAAGGGATGTTTCGAGCTAAGGAAATGGACTAGTAACAGTCCTGCTTTGCTTGAAGGTATTCCATCTGAACATAGGCACGATGCTCGTGATTCGCTGACATTCAGCTCAGAATCTTCCCCGTCGGTAGTAGTACTTGGTTTAGAGGTGCATCCAAACGTGGATGCTTTTTCTTTCACTGTGGCATCTTTACATCAACAATGCACCAAGCGCATCATCCTCTCGGAATTAGCTCGCATCTTCGATCCCCTCGGTTTCCTAACCCCACTTACCTTTACATTTAAGTGCATAGTGCAGAAACTTTGGAGTCTCGGTTTGAATTGGGATGAGGTTGCACCTGATTAAATTGTTCAAACCTGGTCCCGCTATCGTGTGGAATTCAATGCTTTGTCGTCTTTAGCACTTTCTCGTTTCGTTCCCGCATTGAACTCCATCTAATTACAGATACACGGTTTTTGCGATGCCTCTGAGTTAGGCTACGCAGCCGTCGTATATTTTCGTATTGAGCAAGGAGACGATCGCGTCACTACCCACCTGATTATCGCTCGTTCTAAAGTTGCTCCTCTAAAAAGAATTTCTATTCCTCGCTTAGAACTATGCGCTGCAGTTCTCTTGGCAGATCTTGTCGCATATGTTCAAACTGTGTTCGCTGATAAGATAAGTGTCGATGGTATTTTTTGCTGGTCTGACTCAACAGTGACTCTGGCGTGGTTAAAGTCACCCTCCTCTCGATGGAAGACTTACGTGAGCAATCGTGTGAGTCACATACAGGAAATCGTTCCACCTTCTTGTTGGCAACATGTTCGCTCTTCTGACAACCCGGCAGATTGCGCAAGTCGCGGACTTACAATCAGCTAACTTCTTGGCCACTCATCGTGGTGGCATGGACCTCCGTGGTTGCTTTGGGAGCCCGAAGGCTGGCCAATTTCATCGTTTTCGTGTGAGGATTCCAGTGATATAATTTCGGAACAGCGTAATTCTGACATAGCTCTCTTCGTCACTGTCGATAGTTTTGATGAGTTTCTGGACAGGTACTCAAGTCTTAGGAAGATTCAACGCATTGTCGCTTATCTCCATCGTTTCGTCTACAATTGTCGCAACTCTAATAATCGTAAATCAGGTCATCTTGTCTCTTCAGAGCTCAAACAATCGTTGTTGACTTTGGTCAAAATCGCTCAAACTTCGAGCTTTGCAAGCGAGATTCAAGGCTTGGAAAAGGGGTTGCTTTTACCCAAGCCACTACAAAAATTAAATCCGTTTCTTGACAAAGATGGTCTCGTCAGGGTGGGCGGTAGACTCACTCATTCGGATCTAGATTATGATTCCAAGCACCCTCTGTTGTTACCTCGTCAACATCGTCTCACATCGCTTATTATCGATCAGTGTCATAACGATAATCTACATCCAGGGCTTCGCACCCTCAATTTTCTTTTGGCACAAAACTTTTGGATTTTGTCGCCTCGTCGTGCCATCCGTAATAGATTATCTAAATGTATCAAATGCTATCGCACCAATCCAAGGCCTGTCATACCTCGCATGGCAGACCTCCCTAAGTTGAGGGTTTCGCAACTTAAGCCTTTTTCGTGCATCGGTATTGATTTCGCAGGTCCCTTTCCAACATATGTACAACTCTATCGCGGTGCTACGACCTTTAAGACATATATTTGCCTCTTCATATGCTTCGCCACCAAGGCGATACATATCGAGCTTGTCGTAGGGTTAACAAGCGAGGCCTTTCTTGGCGCTCTTCGTAGATTTATCGCTCGCCGAGGCCGTTGCCAGCGCATTCACTGCGACCACGGTACGAATTTCATTGGCGCTCATAACATATTGCTAACCCTTATGCAACAGGCGGCTTCGTCTGAGACGATTGAATTTAGCTTTAAGCCCCCTGCTGCACCACACTTCGGTGGTCTTTGGGAGGCAAACATAAAATCCTTCAAAACGCATCTCGCTCGTGTTGTTGGCTATCAAATTTTAACTTATGAAGAATTTTTAACTTTAGCAACACAAATTGAGGCTTTACTCAATTCGCACCCCTTATGCGAAATGGGATCGGATCCCAACGATTTGGCTGTATTGACCCCTGGTCACTTCCTCACTTTGGAACCGCTTACCTCGCTTCCCGAATCAGATTTATCCGATGTCCGTTTGAGTTGTTTGAATCGTTGGCAACTGTTGCAAAGACTCCATCACGATTTCTGGAAGCGATGGTATACGGAATATTTGCATACTCTAAATCAGCGTTCTAAATGGCACACCAGCACCTCAGAACTTAAACTAGGATCGCTGGTTTTAGTTAAAGATGAACAAGCTAAACCCCTTAAATGGCCGCTCGCTCGTGTCGTGCGATTACACCCGGGGAAAGACGGCATTTCTCGCGTTGCCACGGTCAAGACCCAGACAGGTCTTTTACAAAGGCCTTTAGTGAAACTCTGTCCTCTACCTGGCAACGACTAATCGTTGATATTTTCATTTAGTTATTATTTCGCTATTTATTTTAAATATTTACTTTCGTTGTTAGTGTTTGTTATTAAGTTCCATTAATTATTTTCGTTTGTATTTTGTTTGGCAATTTATTTTAAAATACGTCGTATTTTGGTGGGCGGAATGTTTCAGCCGCGTAATTTAGAACCATCACGTATTAAAGTAGGTAGTTTGTTATTAATTATTTTCTCTCGTCGCTAAGCATTATGATATCCAGTGGGGGTGGTTTTCGATTTGTTGTTGTCGCCACCGGCTCTCGCGATAAAAACTCTCGTCGGAACACCGTCGCGTCCGCACGGTGCAAGTCGCTCGCCTCGGACATTCCTCGTCAACCACGTTCTCCAGAATTTAGTGTCATCAAGCCAGTGTGTGTACAGTGGGTGCGTGAGGCTCAGGAACTTTGAATATATAATGTATAGCTAAACCACGTCGGCGCCGACCAGGAATTATCACGGAACGCAGTACCGGTGAGTTGGCATGACATTTTGCATACACTTCTCTCGCTGGATATTCGCATCATAATTTGCTATTTATTTCGTATCGCAGGTTGGTTCCATATTTGCGTGGGATCAACCAGTAGTAATTGATTCAGTTGTTCTAAGTTCTAATATTTTTAAGTGTTTTAATAATATGATAACTTACTGTTGCGGATCTTTATATAACTTTCAGAAAATTAACAGGTATTGTAAATAAAACATGTATTAAAACGGATAATCTAAAATTGAAACATCCTCTGCATTAGTTATACATTGACAGCAAAATATTTCTGAATGAGCGCAGCAAAAGATCGCGTAAAGTTGTGTTGAGAAAATAATTAATTTACATATTACGATAAAACGTAAGTTGTCATATAAATAAAAACTATCAATTCGTACACCAGCCTGAGGTTAAGCATCGAAAGGTTTATCAAATTAAAGGAGATCCATCGTTTGGCAATTGCTGAGGATAAATTTATAATTGGTCTTGATCTTGACTGACGTAAGGTCTTGGTAAATTAGATTTCAGCGCGTCCTTTGTCGATCGTTTACCACTCGTGTTTACCCATAATAAGATAGCTTTCACTCTTCAAGAAAAATTAAGATTTCATTCGAAAATTGTTTTAATAGTTTTATTTTGTAATATATTACGCTATATTGTAATGTTGGTAAATAAAAAACCTATCGAATCGTATTCCTTATTAGAAAGGTTTTTCTCAAATTAAGTAAATGAGAAAAATGTTGTTTGATAAAGATATTGAATTGATATGACACCTTAAGACCGTCGACGTCACATAAAACAAACAAAATAGATCGGAAGCCCTCGTGCGGATGTGCCCCGGATAAAAGCTGGTAAGGCCGGTTCGAGTAGCGCTTGATGACACCTGCTTAAACTTTGAACTTCTTTGTATCACAAATGTAACAAAACAACCGATATTAGACTGATGGTAACGGTGTACAATGCGTCCTCGAGCTACTAAACGAGTTAATAAAAAAATTAATGACCTCCTGGTACCTAGTTGCAACGTTTAATGTAACAGTTTCCTAGCACATGCAATCATCACACACCATCTACACAGGAGCCTTGAACATCGGAGGAAAGTTGCCAGTTTATCGATTTTTTACCAGATACATTTCGGCGAGTGTGCGTTGGAATTGCACAACTTAATTTCCCCATCCCCTTTCCACCATCGGACGACAAGAGACACGGCGAAGTGTCATCGCTTTATGGTAGATATTCCACCAATGCGCACAAAGCGTTTTGTTAGCACATTTATAATGCGCACCGCTAAAGAGTGGAACACTTTCCCGGATTTTGTATTTCCCGATAATTATAACCTGAGTATCTTCAAGTCTCGAGTGAATAGGAGGTGCCTTCTAGGTAAGCGTGCTTCATCATAGACCACATCATCACTAACGATCAGGTGAGATAGTGGTCAATCGCTAGCCTATATATTGTATATAAAATTCTCTAGATTGAAATACTACGTTTTTGCAGCCAATAAAGATGTGCCCTTGTAGTCACCACAGTTAAATTTTCACTGGTTCTATCCCTTCTACATTTTAAACTATTTGGTGCTAACTAGGTTTTGTTCGTAGCTTTGAGGTGGTACGTTCGCAATTAATATGTTAGAGTGTATGATCCTGAGCGAAAGTATTGCGTACGCAGTTCCTGGTCTTCGACATTAAGGGTGAGGTTAGTAGGACTGTAGAGATTTTTAGTAAGTATTCTTTGTATTTTTATGTTATCTTGCGAGTGTTACGTACCCTTTCGGCTGCCCGGGCTGTTGGTAGACGCGTAAAAGCATTTTTACCCACATTAAAAAAAAATTGTGTATAATTATAGTATATACAAGGTGTCCAGAAATGGTATCGGGTATTTGTAAGTTCAATGAAACAAAAATTATTTGTATGCAATAAAAAAGTTTATTGTTTATTATTAGCATATGAATTGGAGAATTATTTGGAAAAGAAGATGTTATCCAAATGATGACCGTTACGTTGCTGGCACTCTTCTAAACGGAAACGAAGATTGGCGATAACACGTTGACACATAGCTATCGATATTGCTGCCATTTCTGACCTGATGTTTTGCTTTAACTGGGTTAGATTCGTCGGATTGTTTTGATAAACCTTACTTTTAAGGTATTCCCATGCAAAATAGTCAAGCGGGCTAAGGTCGGGGCTTCTGGGAGGCTAGTTGATGTTACCCCTTCGCGAAATGACTTTATTAGGGAATAATTCGTTAACAACTTCCATTGAGTCATTTGAGGTATGGCAAGTGGCCCCATCTTGCTGGAACCACGTTCTTGAGTTGAAACCTGCAAACTCTTGCAACTCTGGGACCAAAAAATTTCGCAACATATCGCAATAACGGTCACTATTCACATTAATTGCTCGGCCTCGTTGATCTTCATGAAAATAAGGACCAATTATGCCTTTAGCAGACATAGCGGCCCAAACAACGACCTTTGGGCTATGCAGGGGTCGTTCATGCTTTCGTCTCGGATTCTCCACTGCCCAGTACCGACAATTCTGCTTATTAACATGACCATTCAGGTGAAAATTTGCTTCGTCACTGAACAGTATGTTGTGAAAGTTGTTAAATCGCTGCAGCATTTCGTTCGCAAAATTCAGTCGATTAGATGTAAGTCTTTCTTTAAAATCGAATGTAAAGACGATTTTTTGATTTTCAACGCTTGGCTTCGCTTTCGGATAGATAAAGACGGATTTTGACGAACCGACGCCTCAACTTCTTCAATTGTTTCTTCATCGCGAACTGAACGAGGACGACCAGAGTTTTGAGTTTTAACTGTCGCACCTGTATTCTCGAACATCCTGATCCATTTCCTAATGCTACCGTCACTTGGCGCGTGGCGTGTACGATATTCCGCACGATAGAGACGTTGAGCAGTCACTATTGAATCACCATTACGATAATACGCTCGTACGCAAAATGCGCGATGCGTCCCCGAGTACTGTTCCATCGTGACTAAAACTCCACAAAATGGCGGACGCCACGAACCCCTCCCCGCACCCTTTAGACGCCCCGTTTCGAATATGGCGCGAAAACAAATACCCGATACCCTTGCTGGACACCTTGTATATAATTTGATATCACATGTTTCCACGCTCCCATTACGTAACAAATTTTGAAAATTATCTATTATGATTAGAGACCTCAGTTAAACTTAACTACTTTTAGCGTACCCTGTAAAGTCGGAAACGTTCTATACTAACCTATATTTGCATAATAACGTCCGATTTCGGTGTTTAAACGACTGAAATAATAACAAAATTGTATATTATTTACCCAAGAGATAAGTTTAAGTGTTCTAATCATTGGTATTGGAAGAAAGCCAAACCGGTTGCCTTGTCAGCGAGAGACGTGGACCGATATGTTTCATACATTCAATTTATATGATTATTAACCAACGATAAACTATCACATACATAGTATGCTCTTCGGGAACATATTACTATATACTCGACAAAATATATTTGTACATTTAATAAAGTTAAGACTTTTTAAGTAATCACAATATTGGCTAGGCTGTTATAAAATAACTGTTGAACCTTTTTGTGATAGTTTTTGCTATCTAAGGTATTGTAGGTACGACATTACGTGGGAAGTCTTTTGGGAACGAATCTTATTTTTTTTATTTTAGGATTATTAGAGGATAAAACGACCTATGACAATTAGTGTAAAATTTATTTTACAGACTTTTAATTTATTTTTATATTCATTTACATCTATACAATTAATAAAATGCTTAAGAAAGTATATACGATACCTATAACAAAAAGCCATTTTTTTTAATTTTGTCTGTCTGTCTGTTTGTTCCGAGTAACCTCCGAAACGGTTGGACCGATTTTGACGGAACTTTCACTGGTAGTTAGCTGATTTTATATGGAGTAACCTAAGCTACGTTTATTTTAGAAAAATAATTAGGGTTCCGCAAATATAAAAAAACATGGTGAATCAATTCGGGTGCTTAAATGGATTACGCTGAGTCAAATACACTGTCCCTGAGAGTAAACACAGTTAAATCCAAAAACAGTGGTGATCACCAAGAAATCTAAATCACTATGACCGGTTTATGAGTATTCAAGTGGTGGTGCAATCCTTACCACGAAGTTTGATTAATGAATACGTCATTTTTGCTTCTTTCGATTTGTTTTTAATATTTTATGTTTTTAAATTTCTTGTTTTTAATGATTTTGCTTTTTATTTGTATGACTGTACATAATTTTCTTTCTTTCTTTCTATGTACCTTGTCATATCAAAAAGAATACAATAGTAATCATAATAGGTCGGGGAAAAAGTTCGCATTTTTATATGAAAACTCAAGACATTTTTTTCAAAGTTTATTTACATTTACTTGCCGTATATATGTGCCGTTTTGTTCGATGACTTTCTGCCATTTTTTAGGTAGAAACATGATCCCGTTGCTATAAAAACTTTGGGACTTCCGATAAAAAAAAAAACCGACAAATAGTTTTGGCAGTAGAGATCCGAATCGATAGTTTTTCCGGGCGGTAAAGTTCGTAATGAACAATGCCCTTCCAGTGCCACCATACACACAGCATCACCTTATTTCGACTTAGCCCAGGTTTAGCCACAGTCTGTGAAGCCTGGCCAACCTTAGACCACGACCTTTTTCATACGTTCTTGTCGTACGTGATTCACTTCTCTCGCCAATTATCATTCTCTTAAAAACGGCTTAGTTTCATTACGTCTCAATAATGAATCGTAAATGAGTACACGGTTGATTAAGTTTCTTTCAGTGAGCTAGTATGGCACCCAAATATCGAGCTTTTTGGTATAGCCAGCTTTCTTCAAATGGGTTAAAACTGTTTTATGTTCAATTTCCAATTTTTCAGCTACATCGTAACTACTGATATAACGATCTTTTTCCACTTTTTAATTATTCGTAACAGGGCGACCAGAGCTAAATGCATCTTTAACATCAAAATTTCCGGACTGAAAACTTTTGAATCAACTTTGTGCTACTCTCACTGACACTGCATTAGGTCCATAAACATCACAAATTTTTTTCGCTGCTTGATTTGCTTTTTTGCGTTTTCTGTAAAATATTTTAAAATGTATAGAATTTCTTCATTAGATTCACTCATTTTTAAAGAAATAAAAATAAATGAAAAATAGCGGGAAACAATTTTTTTCATTTTATTTTTATTTAAACTTTTTAATGTTACCAAAACCAGCTAGATACAAATAGTACAGCCAATGAAATTTTAAACAAGCTTATACCAACGTTATGCGAAAACACTTTTTCCCCGTCCTAATATATAAATATACATTTTTAAAACCAATTTATCTCTGGTTTACAACATTATGGTTGAAATACCAATCCCAAATATGATATAAACCGAGGGTAGGTCGTAAAGAACCATTAAATTTGATCCCGGATGTGAAACCGCGGTGGTGTACCGCGCCCAGGAAATTGAACGGGGAATGCCTTGTATCGCAGCTTTGCATCTGCTCGAACCGTCCTCGTCTCTCTGAGGAACTCTTCAAAATATATTACATTTTACCTATATAGGTACTAAACGTATATTGTAACAACTAATAAAAATAAACATTTACAATCCAAAGATTGGTTAGCGGCTAAATACATAGCATGGGTTCTATTTATTTATTTATTTCTTGTAATCGTGCGTTAATGTTATCAATTAATATGTAGCTTTCATTTTGAGGTTCATCCAGAAGGTTCGACCACAATTAAAGCCACAACAACCAGAGTGGCCTATTTGATTTTTTCGATAAATTGGCCTGGCCTAATGATGGCCTAAAGTTATTTACGTGATACTAACATAGATGGCACCATGAATTTATTGAATTTTGCCCATTGTGGTTTTGTAAAAGCACATTTCTGAATTATGAATATGTCAATTGGTCAATTTGTCGAAAAAATCAAATAGGCCACTCGAGTTTTCGTAGCCACATTTAAACGCGCGTTTCATGTTCGTACATTTTTTTGTATCTGCTAACGGATTATGCGATTCTACGCTTTTCATTTTCATGTGTCCTTACAAAAGTCATAATCTTATTACCCGAGTGTGAAAAAAAGAGGATTATGTTTTTCAAATGTATGTATGTAAGTATGTCTATTTTTTGGCACGCTCTGCGGCCTATACGGCTTGACGGATTTTAGTATGCGACATGTCGTTTGACTCCTCTTAATTGTGGGAGTGATATAGGCTATATAATATTTAATACTCATACGACGTCTGGAAATCAAATAAAAAGCAACAATATAAGAATATTTTTTTTTAGTCAAGTGTTTAGTTGCGGTCGGGTATTTTTGTTTCCTTTGTAATAATGTAGCTTGTTTTATATACTCGTATATTAAATGAGTTAATTGCATGTGATGAGAAGTACGGTGCTGTCTAGTAATGGCGACCGTCGGAAAAAAATTCTATCGGCCTTGGCCGGCCCGCACCATCGCTTCTTCCCGCCTGGTCTGCAAATACAAAGACGCAGTACGCCAACTGTGCATACATCGGTTAATCAGCAAAGCCGTGACGCGTTTTTCAGTATAAATCGTACATTTTATTACATGAAACCACTTAAAGAGAGTGCAATCAATATTGATTACTTGGTATGAGTAAAAACTTGATCACAAGAGAGACCAGTACCAACGTTTATAATTATAAAAATAATGAGAGCATAACCTTTTCTTAATTAAAATTATCAGCATGGAAAAGCAAACCTTTGATCCTATTCGAAAACTCATGCTCGGACTCTGATCGTTAAATGACTGTATGCTCAGAAATTTAAGTTTAATTTAATTTAAGTCTTGATATAAAAAAAATAATCATAATAAGCTGTAAGGTCGCAAGCCACGTTCCACTGAAATACTTTGTATAAATAAAATAGTTAATACAAGTTATATTACACAGTATTCTTAATGGCGACGCATTACGCGCTTAGTTAGCAAAAGAATATTCAAAGGTCGGTCTGACGCCGACCCGCGACCGCCTGATTTCATTTTATATACAATAAAACCGACAGTCTGAGAGCTAGAAGCCTTTATAAACACAGCAAAGTAGATAAATAAAATTTTGATACTTTTGATTTTACGTTCACTTGGCAGCACTACGCTAGGTACTCGTGCTCACATAATTCTGGTAAAGAGCAAGTGAGACACTATGTTAATAATACTCACTTTTACTTTAAATAATTAATATTTTGTTAAAAATGCGATGCAAGTCATTACTAACCCAAAAATAAATTACAAATTATATGAACTAAAAATCAATTTTAAATACATCAATGAAGTTAACTCACTTTAAATAAAATTTTGATAGACAATATTGTTATACGTTCATATTTTTAGTAAGGAATAACAAATGTAAGTTAATATAGACTTAATTTTATTATTCTATATTTCTTTAATTATGTACTAACTTGCCTGAGAGAGATTGTTCCACCCTTTCCGGTAGTTATTGGCACGACCACGAAGCCAAGTTCAAATGAAAATATTATCACTTTCTTTTTTAAAATTCTTTATAGGTTTTAGCGTTTGGTGACATTCTCGTTTGATGTTAAGTAACGATGTGGCCCAAGATGGTAACACGCTAAGCTACTCGATCTTAAGTGAAACTGATGCAGTGATAATTAGTCTGCAGCATTACTTAATATTTTATGTCATTAAACCAATATTTATATTATGAATAGAATTCGTTTTGGTTTAGATATAACTTGTAAATAACGACTAAAACGCCACCTATCGTTACCTTATAAAGTTATGAATCAGTGTCTCTATAAAACAAACGTAGTGAATATAAGCTGAATTGGTCAAGACGTTCAGAAATTACACAATCACTAACAGACTCGCATAAGTTTATTATATCCAAATAAATAGTAGAGTACATAAGTTACTGTTATTTATTGATAAAATATTTAAACAAATCTAGTGTCTCTATAAAGTGTCTAGCTCCAAGTGCAAACAGTCTCCGAGTCCCTGGGGGTGTGGTAGGAGCTGCCCCTCTGCCTCCGGGAGCTCGTGGACCACTCTGTACTCGGTACTCGCCGGCTAATCTCATTTTGTAAGGCGCTCGCAACGCGCGCGGATTTTGTTAAGAGAAACTGCTTTTATTGCAACACAGGCGTCTTCTTTCATAGACCATATTATATCTCTGTACACGGGTAGAAATTTTCTAACTCGTATAACTATATAACACTGCAATTGTTACGTGTTTGTATGTTATTAAATAAATTTAGTTTATTTAATATAATATGTAAAAAGTTCTACTCTTTATAAATTTGCCCATTAATAACCAGATTTATTATCATTGAAATGTGTTATGGCGTCTGTTTATGAAATTTACTACAGATGATCACAGCCAAATAACCTTGTATTGTGTTCCTGCGGAGAAGGGGGCTTAAGGTCAGCGACACACTAGATACATAATGGTGTTAAACGGATCCACAGGCTACGGTAGCCACTTACGATGAGGCGGACCGTACGTTTGTTTGCTACCTGTGTTGTACCTATAATAAAAAAAGCTTTTACTTCTCTCGGACCAGATTAAGTAGTTATTTTTATGTAGTCAATAAGTTGCTTCTCATTGTTAAGTTTGGTGTATGTACATATACCTCGATGATAAGTACATGATATTATAAATATGATTCTATATAAAACAAATATAAAAATGTATCATGTTTCTGCTAGTCGGGAGTGCATTTCAACTTTTTCATATGAATAACTTTTGCTTCACGTCAAAGGGCATTTTCAAAGCTAGAATTATTGTCGTAAAATTTGTTTGAAACTTTTATGACTCGTTCATATGAGTTTCGGAGTGCTTTATAGCTAGCTCTAATAATCTGGGTGCAGCTATTCGAGGGTACAAAGGTTGAAATGTACGGATAATGTCTTCCTTTCATATGAAGAACGTGAACCAGGCAAATTATATTTTACAATGAACCGAAGCTTTGGTGAAGAGAAACATTGTGTCGTGTTAAAACTTTGCTACTCACTAATAACGAAATAGAATGTCATGTACATAAATAATAACAAATGTAATAAATTAACTAGAAAATGTATGTATGTATGTACGTACGTAAGAAATTATACTGTTTGGCCTAACAAAACAAAAATTACTTAGTTTTTGTTTATCCCGTCTGCCAACTACACGATGAAGTGATAATAATGGGACCTAATTTTACTGACTTTTTTGGATTTGTAAAAATTATAAAATTAAAATAAACTATTATCATTGTGTCTAACTTCATACTGTCACAGTTTCGTCACTTGAAGGTCGTGCATTTTTTAAATCTATCCTCGGCCTTTACAACTTTATTGTTATTTTTCACAATATTTTACATGTATTCTATTTTCTTAATAATCAAAAAGCTTAAAATGTATAATGAAGAAGGATAAGGAACAAGTAACAGTTATTGCGAGGTGTAGAGAGTCTAGAACTACAGAGCTCCAGACCCAGACCCAGACCCAGACCCTTGCTCTTTTAATTAAGTTTCTCGTCAATCCTGACATCTTATTTCTTTTAAATAAACACAACCTAAAATCTTCAGCTCTGTTACCTGATAAAACTTTTGAATAAACGGAAGAAACTCTTTCAAATCGGATTTTCAATATTGACAGATTTATATAACCGATTATAATTAATTCAACATCATTAAAAAGTAAGGGTTGTGATTTTATTGAGGAGGTTATTTTCAAATATAAATAATGCTTTTTGCACTTTATTTAGGTAAATCACATATTGGAAGGACATGGTTTATTTATATAACATATAGATGTGCCCGCTGCTTCGCTCACGTGTACTACAGAATGACCGCGCGAATCTTGTTCCTCGCTCCCGGCTATTTTAAAGACAAAAATGCTTATTGCGGGTGTTCCTTAGAAGATAGACGTATACTTTCCCAAACATTTTTGTAGGTCTTTTTAATGCCTATAATTGTGTAGCACATTAATTTGCTATATCTCTTATGGTTTACGCAGCTTAAGCCATTTAAGCGCCCGAATTGATTCGCCATGACCGGTTTTATTTTTATTTTTTCGGAACCCTAATTTTGTAAAAAATAAAAGTAGCCTAAGTACCTCCCTATATCATCAGCTATCTATCAGTGAAAGTCCCGTCAGAATCGGTCCAACCGTTTCAGAGATTACCCTAAACAAACAGACAGTTTTTTTTTTTTAATGGACTTTTAGTTATTGTTATCGTATATACTTTCATATGCATTTAGCATTACAAACAGACACTTCAATTCTATTAATTGTATAGATGAGCATGTAGGATGCAGAAGAATTTATGTGAAACTTTTAGGAGGAAACTGTCTCCAATACGCGATATTTGTGTCTTTTATGAAGAAAATTAGGGACATTTATTAAATGACAATGCATAGTAACAATAGTTTCTAAAAGTTGTATTACAGTAAGTAAATTACATTTCGCATAGTGTGCAACATACCGCCTCAAAGCGCGGCCATGATCAAAGGCAGCTAGTTATGGACAGCGTCACAAAGGGCGGCGCCATCTTTATTATCCAAGGTTTTGTTGCTTTTTGAAAGATATAGCGATGAGAACAGTCCGACGATCCAAGGGGCAATCATCATACCCGATTTTTTTTTTTTTTTTTTAGAACTGTCTACACTGTTAGCCTTAGGGGTCCTATCCTAAAACAGAGCCGCTGCGGCTTTTACACCTTCACCGGACTTGGGGGCGAGCGCTTAGGGAACTCAGCCGCGAAAGTTTGTGACGACCCGCACGAGGGTGCCAGAGTGGCCGAACCTCGGCTCGGGCGGTCGTCGCGAATGCGAAAAGGTCGCAATCTAACTAACTCCCTAATCCTAGGAGAATTCGAACTAACTAACATATTCTCATATGCACGTTCCCCTCCTCCTGGGAGGAAGGAGTGGACCATGCGTATGTGTATTTAATAATCGGAATGGTTTTTCTACACTAACTAGCTCATTAGTCTAACTAGCACAAAAAAGAAGAAAAAAGGTCCCTTACAGAACCTACGTACCTGTGTGGTGTGCACGTGTGTGTGTTCGTACGTGTGTAATGTTGTATGTGAGTAGCTAAGTGTTGCACGTATAGTGTCACTTGTATCGCGCGGGCGGCTGCCTGACCCAAGGGCTTCACACCGAGGAACGGACTTAGGCTTGGGTTGCCGCTAGAGAGGGTGGACGTGACGGGTGTGCGGGAGCGAAGTTAACCGCCCGTCCTCTGCGGAGAGAACGGTGGTTACGCGGACGTGGGCGGTGGCACGCTCTGTTTGGAGAGACGGTGGCGTAGAACGCGTTAGCTGTTTCGATTTGGTCAAGCGGGTCAGTGAATATATTACGCGGCCGGCTTTTTCTCCGGCAAGCGTTGGGGTCGGGAACATACGAAGCTGCCGCTTTTATTAAGGGATTCGCGTGGTTCGACGCGGTGTCGAAATAAGAGAGAGAAAGGTGTTTGGCATAGGCATGTATCGAAGGAAGGTCCATATTTCTATGGAGATGCTCCATACGAACATACCTAGGGGCGCCGGTAAGGCGGTGAAGAAACCTATTCTGGATGGCTTGTAAGCGTTTCCAATTATATCTTGACATATGTGCGAACACAACGCAGCTATATGTCATAATCGGTCGTATACATCATGCCCGAACCGTCGGTCGCCTTTTAAGAGTATCCATTCAATAGTATCGATGCTAGCTCAAAGTATTGTTCCAATAAACACACCGTTGTACACGATATAATAAAAAAATAAAGAATATCACATAATTAAATATAGCATTACATCTATCTATTTCACCATATATGTATCCTACATTTAATTAAATATTTACCTACATATATAACAATAATCCCTATGAATGAGCGTCTGAATATAATTTAATTATTGGTGAAAAGGGATCTCATATGGGATTAGATTTACATTTGGGATATTAAATGTGAACGAAAGATGAGTTTCTCGTTAACATGCTAATAGCTTGTTGTATTAATATATCTGTCTGTCTGTACTTATTTCAAATGGAATTATCAATTGAATAGAGATACAATTTAAAATTTCGTGGAAAAAGAAAGATTAAAATTTCAAGTACATTGTAAGTTGATCAACAATAATACATTTTATAAATGAATGTTTCCAAAATCCTCTTAAACCTAAAATAACTTCGATATGATTATATTTATATTATGTAATTCTTCTATTGTGGATTTTTATTTAAGAAATATTTAAAAAGTTAGCTAGAAAATATCATTTTTTGAAGTTATACACTTTGAAAAAACTTTAATATTGAATTTATACAATAAAAATGTTTTTTGTTTTTCTTTTTTGTAATATCATTATGAAGTTATCTTTAATATTTTTATCGTTTCTTTCAAAAATATATTGCATAATCTACTCAAAATAATTCAACATTTTCATAAAAGCGTTATTGAATTAGTAATTATGATAATAATAATAATTTATTAGTGACCATAGAATTTTCAAACAATTTGAATGAAAATACAGTTAAATATGGGTTTTAGAAGACAATATTTAAGCATTTATACTGGCATGCAATATTATTTAAAAATCTCAAATTACATCCCGAGATAAATTCTGTAAATTACAATCACATGAACATTTGAATCAACGAATAATTAAACGTACGTACAAACGCAAACTCGACTAGAGATAGAACCGCGTGGCGGTGTTTCTGTTAAATGATATTTCTACAATTGAATCTACCTAAATACCGCCAAATCAAATTACTGTCACCATCAAAACTATTTCCAACTGACAATATCACAATAAAATTGAAATGTATAATGATTTACTTTTAAACAAGAATAATTAGGAATGAAATCAACAAGTGAACAGACAACCGGCGTATACACCTACGATTTAAAAAAAAAATTGTTTAAGTGGTTCTCCAACTATATATACACCGGACATATAGAAAGACGTTGTCTTTTATAATACCGTAAACTGCCGCAACTTTGCCTGAATTTGGAACATTTTGACCTATATCTCAAAACTGACTGATTACTTTTCAATTATTACATGAGAAATAAAGTTTTAAATAGGGTCTTCCTAATACTGCTTATTTTTTTAATAAATTTCTGCAGAATTCTACGTTATTACTGATTTTATAAGCAGGCAAAGATATGTACACTTGTCACAACTTTGCCTAGTTCCGTTTTTGAGCTAAAAACGTTATGATTCTCAAGAAACTAGAAGCTAAAATGAACCTTAATCCCTAGGCTACTTGATTGTAATTCCCTTGTCATTATTAAAGACATACTTCTCCGTATAAACGACAGGGCCAATGTTAGGACAGTATTTTTTAAAATTTTCATACATTCTACTAGTAACGTATAGGGCTGACACACAAAACATGATTCAGTTTTTAATCATATATTTATTTATCTGTAAATATTAATAATTTTTATCAGCTTAACATTTTCTCATCTTCATTCATGTTTAAACTATGAACAAATAATCGTATAATTTGCAAAACTTAAAACTTCAATCACTATTCAAGTTCAAATTGTGCATATTTTTTAGGTTTTACGCTCATATCACTTAAACTCTATTTAATCATAATAACTTTAAATGTTGGCACTAATCAGTGTAATATCAAAATTAGTATATTAATATTAAATAACAAAAGGTACCTATAAATGTAAAAGCTCAGTCTCAAAGTACAAGTAATTTGGAATTCTTAACTATAAAGTTATAAAAAAGTTTAAATCACAGCTAGTGTATTTAAAATGTGCCTAACGTTTAAGTGACTAAGAAGAAATTTTAATTCACCCCTACGCCAACCTGGGGTTTGGATAAAACATCCTGAATATCAAGACGCGTAACGTCGGATATATCGTAGGTCATCTTCTTCAGATAACCGTGTAGACGAACCTACATTTTTAAAGTGTATTTTTTTTTTATTTGTTTACGATTGTTCAGTGTGGAATGCCAAACTGCTTTTCGGCCTCATAAGAGTCAAGTTTTTATTCGCCACTAAATCAATGGCTATTTGAAGCAAACTTGGATCGTAACCTTTATAACGTCGAGCGCCTAG
The DNA here is from genome assembly GCA_033032175.1 of Saturnia japonica. Lineage (NCBI taxonomy): Eukaryota > Metazoa > Arthropoda > Insecta > Lepidoptera > Saturniidae > Saturnia > Saturnia japonica. The sequence continues at coordinate 327,977 of CM065321.1, read as the reverse complement.
GTTTCTTTGTTTTTCCATAATTACTCTAAGGCAAAAAAGTAAAGAAATATTAGCACTCGCAAAATCAAATCAAAGTGATCTTCATTGAAAAAATTTTTAGATTCGCAGTTTAGTAGGTATAGATATCTTTTTTAAATAAGTACATGAAATATTTTAGTATTAAACTATAACTAACGGAATAGATACATTCGACCGAAATAAACGATATTTTAAATTTACAATTAATAAATAAATAAATAATTAAAATACATGACAACCCTATACCAGGTAAAGATAGGTCCTCGGTTTTTGATATTCTCAACTTTGCCTAAACGTATTTTTTTTCGAATTCTACAGATATGTGACATCAATATGTAGAGAATCTACTAAATTAATACCGTAGAATGAAAAATATGTTTAAAATAATCAAATATCAGTATAATTAGATATCCGGAATGAATTAGATTTTAATAGATTTAAAAAGAAAATGAAAAAATATTTATTAGGTTTACAATGTAATACTTAGCATAACTTATTTATTACTTACGCGAATCGCCCACAGTCAAACCGCTAAACCGGTTTTGTGGGAAACTAGCTTTAAGTTTAAATGTAATACATTATTGTGCTATTTATCAAATAATAAAAAAAATATTCAACTTATATTAAAAGTTATTGGCGCCAAAAAATATCATGAGACGTCCGATGCTGCTTAATGGCTTACTGACGTAAACTGTGTGACGTTTTAAAAATTGGGTCATTCGTCATGGGTTGCCAGATTTATATTCTATATAAATACTATGTTTTCGTTTGCCAGATGTAACATATAAAAGAGTTATTGGGATATTTATCTTTTAGGTAAAGTTAGGCATCAGAAGGCAATGTTGCAGTAGTTTACGGCATTCGTATTGAATCACGAGCAAAACTGTTGAAATAAGCATCTATTTCTTCTCCGGCTAATAAAGGCTAATGAAGTCACTTCGTTGTACTGTGTCCTGTCCGAAATGAGTCTAAACTCATGTTCAGCTCTCTCATTTAAATCACCTATAAACCAAGAGTAAGCTTAAAATGTTTAATCTCTTATAAAGCAGTTAATAATCCTATATTTTTTTTTTTTTCAAATACGAAGTTTTCAATTGTCTGATAACTTATTACAACAAGACTAAAGTGGTATTAATGGAAACACTACTTACTATCAATTGCAGTCAATCGGTGATCAATAAAATTAAAAACATGATATCCATCGATTTCTCAAACTAACAAACGTGGTCTCTATGAATATTGACGATTTAGAAGATTGTCTGAAGGATTTATTATATTTTTTTTTAACTTTGCTTAATCAATTATTGATGAATTTATCGTCATGAAACGTAGAATAATATCGTTGATACACGAGAGCTATTTAGTTATTGCGTTTAATAGGATAACGTGGAACATAAAGGGAATCCGATATTGCTTAGTGCACGTTCTTTAAAGACATATTCCCATGGCGCGTATTTTTACGAGACTAATAACGAATGATAAATAATATTGAATACGCAATCGTGCATGATTTCCTTTGTCAATGAAAGTATCTATCTGTGGATAAAACTTACAAAATGTCCAAACAAATGAGGAAGACGAGAAGAAAAAAATAAGAGTGGTATAGGCATGTCATGTTTCAGAATCAGCTGGTGTATATCTAATAATGACGCGTTACCCGAGTGGGTCGCGACTACCAAGATATTTTTTTGGTGTTGTCGCGTTTCGAAATCAGCCAGTGTATATATAGCTGCCGAGAGATTTGTAGGTCTCCAAGTCCGGTGAAGCTGTAAAAGCCGCAGCGGCTTTAGGGCCCCTAAGGCTAACAGTGTAGTCAGTTCTAAAAAAAAAAAATAAAAAAAAAAAAAAATTTGTAGGTGTGCCAAGTCCGATGAAGCTGTAAAAGCCGCAGCGGCTCTGTTTTTGGATAGGGCCCCTAAGGCTAAAAGTGTAGTCAGTTCTAAAAAAATAAAATAAAAAAAAAATAAAAAAAATTGTAGGTGTGCAACAGTGACTGAGTAAGCGATGTGCATAAGGCACAGCGTCGTCTCTTCACTGTTCTACTATTGAAAAAATCACAACATAGTAAAACTTACGTTCTAAATACGACATGATATCTAGATGATATATTGGGTGAATATCAATCAATTATTAGCATGTCCCCATGAAGTAATGTAGGAAAAACCATTATCTTTATTTATTGATTGACAACTAAACATAAGGTTGTAAAAAAACGAACAGTAGTCGCATGACTTTGGGAAAAGAGCGCCATGGGGACTAACCTTAATGTTATTTAATATGCATTGGACGTCGAATTACTGCAACGGCTAATTTGTTTCTGGATAATACATGCATAAATTCAATTCAATTGAAACTGTTAGGTACTATTGCAACAAGAATAACAATATAAAATATTTTCGTAAGGCACGGTTGGGTCGCAGTCACCACACAATTGGTGAAAATCTTTAATACTGGCTTGCTCCAGGGTTTTATGTTTAGGATCAGACAGCTTATACCCAGGTACTGTGTATCTTTTGAAGGGGCCTTATCTTTTTGATTTACTAACATTTTTATATAACTGCTATCCAACAGAATTGTGGCGACAATTTTTTGACGAGCCAGTTGAAAAAAAATCTCACTTTTTCATTACTAAGTAAATTTTTAATCTGTTTCCATAGATTAGACTGGATTACTAAGACCTACAATAGTTAATATTGGAATAAAATTAAATGACGTAAAGTCCTGTTATTGCAATTTCCTAGATATACGATCTGCAGCATGTTAATCTGTACCCAAGCGTATATGGATGTGTTCTAATAGAACAAGTAGGCAAAAGCTAATTTACGACATCAGTATTTTTTACACACGTTATGGCATTTTGCTTCATCTACAAATGCGTTGGCAAGCACAAATAAATCCAAAAACATTATTAAGAATCATAGGGCTTCATAATATCCATTTGTATCTGAATTAAATCACTAATCTAATTTGCCATTGTGCATTCATTCTGCTCACTCCCGCTGTGCGTGAGAGGGAAAGGTAATCGCTGAAGCCGTACTAACAAATAATGAGAATTGTGTAGCTGACCGGAAGCCACAGGAGTCATGATTAAATCAAATCCAATCATACAATGAGATATGGCTCAATGGATCGTGAAGAAAACTATTATTTAGTTATTTTAGACGACAAGACGCTGCTATGAAATGTTTTGAATTCTAGCCTTAGGTTAAAAACCTTATTTCTTTCAATTTTACATGAAAATAATGTCAAAACCACTTGAGAAAACTAAACGATACAATCAAGTATAAACTAAGTTGAAAAGACACAAAAATACGCTAAGGAATGTGCACCTTTTACAGTTGCCAAGTTATTTTTGAGAACATATTTACAGATCAGCATTAAAAGTTTTATACCGTGAACGATGTTCGCAGTTCTGTTACACAATATGCTACACTCTCATTTTATAATACTACTAGCTGTGTGATCGCAATAATTATTTTAATCCCTTTATTTTTACTCATAATGTTGAGAATTGTTATGCCGTATCAATTATAGTATGATTTATGTTTCCCGTCTACAACATTTGATGAGAATCGGTTGATAATTGATGAAATTTTAAATTTTTGAAAATTCATTTTTTTACTGTTCCCTTAAGTGTTATTGAAAATTCTCATTACTTATTATTTATGGAATGACTTATACTTCCCGTGTATATAATTGAACTAACAAAAAAAATTTTTTTTGCATTTTTTTACATTATGTAAAAGTAATATTGAAATTTCTTATACCCTATCAACTGACCGATGATATGAGCATCTCGTGTACAAAATTTCATAAGAATCGGTCAAGCCGTTTTTGAGTTAAATCCGAACATACAGACAGACTGACGAACAAAAAAAAAATTAATAGCATATTCGTCTTCATTATCGTTCATATAATATGTGTATCGGGAAATTTTGGAAAAATATTAAAAGTACAGACAGTACTACAGATTTATTAATATAGATAGCTTTATTTATTTATTACTAAAAAAAAAAACAAAAGAAAATCAAAAACGGGTTTATCACTATGTGTATTGTGATCGCAATCCGTACAACCCTACTATATTACTGCATATGCACCGGCTGATTTCGGAACACGACAAACCAAAAGAAAACCGCAGATGGTATTATTACTGTTTGTATGGTATTATCTCTATATGCCAATATGAATCCAACACATTAAACATCCCAATATAACTTCAAAAATAATTAAAATCATACCTTATTGTATCGACCTACGGGAAGATTTTTTGAAGAACGTGAAACCCCTTTTATTCCTATCTTACCAAAAGCATAAAATGTTAATGGGTTCTTTATACTAACTTTCACACAAGTTTTATTTTCACCACATGGGGAATAACACAATAAAATAATTCACTTGTAGCAAAACTGTATAATCCAGATAATTTACAATAGGTTAATCGCTTAGAATATATAAACTCCCGCGAGCCGCGGTTTGACAGTGTCATAAAATAAAACAGTCAATAAGCCGTACTGCGTACATATTTAGACAGTTTATAAACACTTCAACCAATCTTAAAAAGAATACTGGACTATCATATAATAGGTAATTATATAAATACAATACATTCTAATTAAGTATAACACTGCAAATTAATCAACATTGACAACGCTGTCATTTCAAATCAACAAACTGGTTGGCATGGAATCTGATATTTCCCTCTTACATACTTTCATCTCCTATTACCTTAAAATTTCATTTTCGCTACAATTCTATACCAAAATTCATCAAAATTGGTTTAGCGGTTTAGAAGTGAAAACGTAATAGACGGACAGAGTTACTTTTGCATTTATATATTAGTACGGATTAAACAATAAGTATCAAGTAAGCAAAAATATGATGACTATATTATACATATACGTCAAACATGTGGCAAATAATTTTAATAATAACGTATCGGTTACCATCAACTTGTTATGGTTTGGATTTTGCCTTTGTTAACATTTTCACTGTTTCCATTGTTAACAATGTGAAATAAGATATTCTTGGAAGTCTCGCCGAGAATTGATATACTTGAATGTTTGAATTACTCGCTATAGAACAACTGCTCTGGCAGTCTTGTCTGTGTTTCTACATCGACCTTCATTATCAGTCAATCATATGTCTCTTTTAATATTAGGCCTGTCTGTCTATTTATCAGCCATTGATAAACAATCGCTACCAGCTGTCTGCCTTAGGTAGATCGTTGCTATATTTCTTCTAGATATATGAAATTTAAAATATTGTTTTAAATATAATATTACAATTGTCACTTACGTTGCAAGTTTATGTAATTAATTGTAAGTTTACATTACTCCTAAAATTTTAATCATAAATGATCGAAATTCGACCAGCGACTTTTTAATAACAGAGTATTTTCTGTTTAACATTTGCAGTATGAACCTAAACAATTAATATTATATCACTAGCTGTCAATTTTAATTTAATAACAATGACACTATTTTGGGGTGTCTAAGTTCAAAAGCACTGGTCAGCATAATATTCGCAGTATTAATCTATTTTATTAAATATATTAGTAACAAATATTATAGGTAAATTTTAGCTTTCTGCACTCCTTCTCCATATAAACTTTAACCATGCCAAATCTCACAGACTTCCGTGCACGCAATATGCTTTAAAAGGGGTATAAAAGTGTTTGCTTCACGTATTAATATAATGATGATGATGATGTGGATGATAAGTGTTTGATATACAAATACAGTGTAAACTCTTTATAACGAAACGCAAGGGACTGATCATTTTTAATCGTTATAGAGAGTTATCGTTATATGGAGTGGGGTTCAATATGTGGGTTTTAACGCATACCAACCAAGTTGGGCTCACTTCAACGTTATAGGGAGTTTATCGTTATAAAGGATAACGTTATAAAGAGTTTACACTGTATATCAGTAATGTATCAGTTTAGTGTTAAAATGCTACGTGTTTGTACTTTACCTATGTGCTATATTTAATAGCGTGTGATTTTTAAATATTTTTCACTTAGTAATGGACACTTGAAGAAATTTTTAAACTTATTAAGTTGTTGCCTTTTGTTCCCGTATTTGGATGGATCAATAATTTCGTTGTCTACGCGATTACTTCGAACTGTTTCTTACATAATTATGCTATTAATATGTGTGCTAAATATTAATTGTTAATAATTGCATATTTTACTAGTGACTTTCTAAATTAGACCCATTCCAACAAATAATCTTGTAATTACACTGATAATTTAATCAGGCTTTCAAGTCGGAAATTAATAATGCTGGTCTATTTTGCTCTGGGGAATAATTGCAATGTCATCTAACGCTACTACTATTTGTGTTGGCTGTCTTAAAACTATCGAAGGTAGGCGGTTACTTAAGTACTGCTTATGTAACCAAACCTATGTATAAACTAGTTGTGCCCCACGGTTTCCCCCGTATTAATTTTATACGACAAAAACCGCAACGCCAACGCACCCGTGTATCCTGTTATAATCGTTCTTCCCACAAGTACAAATTATTTTAATTTTGCATCATCTCCTAAATTATATGTCTAAATAACATCCTATAAAGAGTAAAAGTAAACTCCATAAAATTTTCTTTATGATGAACTAACTTTTCTTTGTAAGAATTAATATGTCAAGCCTAAAAATCATGCTCATAAATCACTTTTTAATTTTTAATAATTGTTTTTTTACAAAATAGCTTATTATGGCTTATGTATAAGAGATAGGCATATGTTATCGCTGACTTTTTTAGATATACTGAAGATCAGTATTTTTGTAGAACATTGTATTTACATATCATTAGCCATTACGATAGAGCACGAGGATAAAGCAGCTCGGAAGGATTTCTACCTCCGACTTACTTAACAAAGATTAATATTAGGTCTTTACCTACGAAATTGCCGTTTTGTATGAAAAAAAATTAAAAGATTTTTTTTCATGTATTTTTTATTTGTATTAATCGAAGCAATCACCCATGCAATCAATGCACCTTTGCCAGCGCAGTGGCAGTTTATTAATGCCCTTCTTAAAGAAATCAACTGGACGGGAGGCAACAAATTCTTCAAAGGCATTTTCTACTGCCTCTCGGGTGTTGAATTTTTTTCCCGCCAAAGAGTTATCCAAATTCTGGAAAAAGTAGTAGTCTGTAGGCGCAAAGTCTGGTGACTAGGGCGGATGACGGAGAACTTCCAACCCCAGTTCTTGCAACTTGGAGACCGTCTGCTGTGCAGTATGAGATCGCGCATTGTCGTGCAGGAGCAGCGGAGACGAGCGATTGACCAATGCTGGTTGGAGATGTGCCAGCTTCTGCATTATTGTGTTCAGTTCTTCACAGTACACATCTGCAGTAATGCTCACCCCGTTTGGTAAGAAGCTGTGATGAATCACACCGGCGCTAAGCCACCAAACAGTGACCATCACTTTTCTAGGGGTAAGTTTTCGTTTAGGGCATTGTTTAGGTGCTGAACCAGGATCCAACCAACTTGCTGAGCACTTGCGTTTATCAAACAGAATCCATTTCTCATCGCAGGAAACAATGCGGTTCAAAATTCCTTCATTTGTGTGTCTGTTGAGCAGTGCAAGGCACGTGTCGACGCGTACTTCGCGCTGGCGATCATTGAGTTCGTGGGGCACCCATTTGTCAAGCTTTTTTACCTTGCCAATTTGACGCAAATGGACCAATATTGTTTTGACGCTAACGTCGAAAGCTGCTGCTAATTCAGCCGTAGATTGTGTATCATCAGCTTCCACAATCGCTTTTAATTCGTCATTGTCGACCAAAGCCTTCGGACGACCGCGAGGTTCATTTTTCAGGTCGAAATTCCCAGAACGGAAGCGAGCAAACCAATAACAGGTGATACGTTGGTTTGTAGTGTTAGCTCCATAAACGTCGTTGATGTTGCGTGCCGCTTGTGCCGCGTTGCTGCCACGACGGTACTCATATACCATAATTACTCGAATTTTTAACGTATCCATGACGACAAAAAAAGATTGAAATGCGATGAAAATGTAACACTAATCAATAAACAAATGACTACTTTAGGAAAAAGAATTCCATGTTTTTAAAATAAAATTAATTTGAAATTAGAATTCTTAGCCAAACAAAAATTATTTTGATTTGAAATGGTCAGTACTGCAGAACGGCAATTTCATAGGTAAAGACCTATTATTTAATTATAGCCGAGAATTGTAGCCTAATGTTAGATAGCCTATACTATTTTTTGTAAATCTGACTATGATATACGAAAATAACTTTTTGAATGTGACTTGAAAAACGATAGACAAGATCGTGAACATCCTTGTCTTGTTATGTCATCACCGATAGTTGTTGGTCACCAATAAAATTCAAACTGAATTCAAAACTTGTGTTCTTCAAACTTACCTTAAAATATTTATTTTTACGATTATTTTTGGAGACCTTAGTTGTTATTATTATTTTACAAACATCCAAATTGTCTAAGTTAAAAAGAAAACCCAACCCACACATTCATAAAAAACATATACTGCTTTTATTTAATCTTTGTTGTACCTAAAATTTAAATAAATATTTACTAAAATATGAAGCTAAACCTGGCTGTAATCTCATGTTAGGTACATATAAATAAAGTTGATAGCCGAAATTAATTTCATAATTTTCTTATTCTCTGGTATTGTGTAGAAAAACTTGTCAAACAATTTACGTAGATCGATAATAGTTCAATGTTAACAACGGACAAATAATTCCTACAAAGAATATTTCGTATTTCTTTTTCATCTACAACTCTTAATAGCACAATGTGGGTAGCGGTAGAGTGTTCCACTTGTCAGGATAAAAACTAAGGTAACTACAGTTAATGCGTATTCACACTGACGTGCAGACGCGTAATCGGATAGATTTTACCATTGTTTTAACGCTACAAAATTTAGTTCATTCTCACTATAATGTCAAACAAAATTCGAGGACAATCATACATAGATTAATTGCCACAAAACTTACAAGGCTTATTTCCCAACACTCTGTTTTGACTTTCTTACTAGTTTGGCTTTTAATTACAATTTCAGGTGACAGTAAACAAAGATATACTTGGAGATGGTAATCTATCTAGCGTACAATTGGAATAGACCACAAGAGCTTGTTAATTACCAATAGGTATTTGTTACTCTCTCTCTGCCTATTATTTTATCGTGATGTTTGCTTTCACTGAATGCTCAGGTTCATGAAGTATTTATGTCTTCCCACGACGCATATAGTTTATTATGGGCAGTGTTGCCAGATGTCCCGATTTTTAGGTCAAAATTAAATGTCTCGTGCGGGACATACTCTGTACCGCTTTTCGGGAATTATTCCATGTTGCAGCACGAAGTAAACTTTAAAATAAGCAAAACCTTCAGAAAAATATTAATAAGTTATTAGTGTGTATTGTATTAATTATATGTATTATATTACTCTAAAGACAAATCTGCCTTAAAGGGTCAATTAAACAGTTATTTATTTACTTTTCAAATTCAAATAAAACGAATAGTATGTAGTAAAAAAACTACTGATTCATTGCTTTTTTTATTATGTCCCGCTTTCGATGAAAGAGTCCAGCTTTTTTACCCACAGGGTTTCAAAATCCCGCTTTTCCCGAAAAAATATCTGGCAACGCTGATTGTGGAGCAGTTTCATAATATCAAAAGCCTCAAAAGTGGAATGCGTAACAGTAATAAGATATTTTTATGATGATTTATAAAAAAAATTGAACTTAATTACTTAATTTAGATATAAAAAAATAGTCTACTACCTCGCGTATTTTACCGCTTTCGTTCCATAACTTTTGACATGAAGTACACTAACTCAGTACATTTGTGGTAATGTGACGTTAGGGTCCCATTTACGGTGTCCGGGCTGTTGGCGAGGCTCAGCCTGTCCTGGAATTGTCCGATACACATTGCTCGTTTGATCTTGCTCAAGTCTCTAAAAGGTTTTATTAACATGAATGACACCTTATCGATAGCAGTCTGTTATCTTAAATAAATATATATTTTTCACAATTTATAAACATATTATTTTCCCCCTTTTTTTGTGGTGCTGAGGGTATTTAACTAAATCTATAAAGATTAGGGATTAATATGATCAAACTAATCTGAAGCTAAATTATTAATTTTAAGCATGGATTTACCACGTTTTTAATTTTTTTTCTTTATATATTATGAGCTAGATTTCGACTACAACCTAACCTTAAGTGAGTATATGTTCAAATGATTTACGTCTAGAATGCCCCCAAGTGAAACTGTCGGAACAAACAAAAGGGCGCTGGGACGCTTGGAGATAAATTTTGAACTTTAATACAATCATCGCTTTTAAAAATTCAAGTAATTTCTGGCCTAGTTACGCAAAAAAGATAGACACAGTTCTTAATAATTGTCATTAAAATATCTGCAAGTAACTCGAAACAGAATTTAATATAACAAAGCGAGCTATCCAGTATTAACAAGATCGTATGCGTGAAGGTGTAAGTACTGCGTAACGAATGCGCCACAAAACTCGCCGGAGGAGGTTTACGGTCACTCCGGGCGTTCTTACGACCCTGCGCTTCTCTGTTTTGTTCACAGCTAGCGATAATCGACCCTCCCTTATTTATATCACAGTTCACTTGTCAGTAAAGCAATTATATCATTAACCATATTTTATTACCGGCTTCAGTTATATCTCGATAGTAATGAATCCCTTCCGATTTAAGATACCCACTTAACTTTTTTTTTTGATAAATTCGATAAGAAAGCCTGCTCTGCATCTGACGGAAAATATAGCACGAGAATGGTGACTATCACGGGAATAAAAATACTTCCCTTTCTCTTTGTGGAAATCATTAGTTTGGCTGATCCCGTTATACCAATCCAGCCAATAGAACAGCTTTCTGCGTTCCACACTCTCTAAAACACAATTCTTTTTGCAAGCTTGTGACGTTCCTATTAGATAAACGGTATAATAGAAAAATATAAATATAATAAATTTATTCATCCAATTTTGCTAATCGTAGTATTATTTCTGTTGCTCCATCTGAGGTTGCTACCTTCGTTTTAACTGTGTTCAATTGTCCCGTGGGTCCGGCCCCGTCCCCCGCTCCACGAGCCGCGTCCCTCACCGACCAGCACACGCCAGAATTTACGGCGCCCATCGACAATACCCATTTTGTTTGAACCGGGATTATTTGAGCAAATTGTATAAAAAGTTTCTCTCGTTCTCCGTACATCATGTATGTCCAAAATATATTTGAGCTAGAGATATTATTACTGGTTGCTTGTTAATTTAATTGTTGATAAATTATTGTTCGTTTTATTAAGTGATGAATTTACTAAGACTGGATTAATCATTACTACGCATTCTGTACTGAATAGAGTATTAATTAAATGAGTTTTGAAAGTATCACCTATCATCTCAAGTATCTGAATAGCCGAAACATCAATCGCAATATATGCCTTTTATCGAAATTAATGTGTGACGGTAGATGGGGAGGGGGGAATAGTGCTCAACCCGGTCCTACTGTAATACTCAGGGGATATAAAATAAAAAGCTTGGTGTACAGCATATTCTTATGTTTAATAAATTAGCTTTTAGTAAATGAAAGACATACGTAACGTCAGCTCTAAATCTGCTATCGTCTATTTTGTTAGTACAGTAGTAGGAACAATATTTAATAAAACTCTAGTTCATATTTATTTGTCCTCATATTGTTCCCTCTTTGAAATACTTTACAAACCCTCGTTCCCTTTTTTGTAACTATAAAAATATCTTATTTTTTTACAACAGTAACAGCTGGTGAAACATTGCAGGTGGACATAGGGCTGGCAAAAATCTGCGTCAGGTAATATACAATAATTTAATATTTAATTTAGTTTCGTCGTTTTTTTAGGAGATATAGTTTGTTGTGTGGCTATTAGATTTCATCTGTGGTTGCTTTATATATCTACAGTGTACTAATGAGGTGTTTTGGTTCAATATCTTCACACGTTTTTATATTCATATTTATGGTAGAAACCAGGGCAACAATGATTTAATTCGATCAATTGTTTGATTTTCGACCAATACTTGAACAAATGGTTCGTGATCCGTGCTATGACCTCTTTGCAATCTATTTTTCTATACCAATAACATAGTCATTGAATTATTACAAAATTATTATTCCCGTCAAAGTAATTATTTAAAATAATTTAAATTGGCAGGCAGCATTATAAGTAGTACGCAGATATTTTTGGGAATTTTATAGATCCTTAGTTATTATATTTGATTTTTTTTTAAATATATGAATAAATACTTTTTTCATTTTAGAAAATTTAAAATAAGGACCACTTTCTTCAAAGAGGAGAAACACATAATAGATATATTTGGTTTATTGAATAGACATAGTTAACGCTACAAAGGTTTTCTAACAATTTGGACAACAAAATATGACAGGGAAATGTGTAATATTTTTATATAACTAATATAGACAAAGATAATAACAATTATATTTTATACAAAACTTACATATAGAAATAATAGATACATATATTTAGACAGTGGATAAATTTATGATCAGAACGGCTTCATATTTCGTAGCTATTCTGTGATCTCAAGTTTCTGATAACTAAAGAACTTTGTGGGTGACCCAGCTAAGCATTCCACAGTCGAATGATCAAATAGTGTTGTTTTTTTGTTGAAATTATACATCTTTTTTGATGAAAAAAAATTGAGAACGTTTGACAACCATACACAAATGATCCTCCCGTAAATTCCTATTTTTATTCACAAATATTTTATATTATAATATGTATAAATTTTATTACCAGACTAAAAGTAAACTAAAATACTTACATTATTTATGCTGTATGCACATGTGACCTTTGCGTTATATTAAGAACCAAGTGAATACTAACAGGTCAATGGTCCCACCTCAATCTTTTTTCAGAGTTATCCATGCACTTAGTACATTCGTATTTAAATTACAAAGGTCATACTGTATTGTTGAGTATATAATATTGATATGTTAAACAGAGACAGGTAGTCAATTGTGGTTCGAAAATGCCTAGTGCTCGTATTAATGTAATTAGAAATTTCATGCTATCGCTTTAACGCTGAAACGGTGGTCGTGAACCAGTTGGGCATGAATGAAAACTATCTCTGAAATTTGTTATGTTTTGGACATTATGGACAAAGAGACAAACATAAATAGATCGTAATTCTATAAATTGGTATAAGTTTCTTATAGGTTTGTTTAGCCAATTTCGTATGCGCTGTGGTGTGCGCATTACCTTGTAAATATACAACGCATACACGCACACTAATAAAGTATGTAGCACAGACTAAATACTGAACATGAACTATGCACTATGAACGTGAGCAAACCATACATGCATAATATGGCTTATGAGTTGTCCGAGTATATTGTCTTCACTTTCAGTTGTTATAAATTATACGCAGTGTACATACAAAAAGAACTTTTAAACATTGTGTCAAAGATAGTTCACAAAGAGTTAACTTACAGTTAAATCACCAAACTTGTTGTTTTGCATCATTTCGTATGAACCAATGAGGATGCGCTTTTGTTTCCAGCGCTTTACTAAAACATTTGTAATTTTTTAAAGTGAGATACGCCGTATATCATCGTACTTAATCTAGATTTGTGTGACTTTAGTAATAAATACATTATATTGTTTGATTGTGAACTCGCGTTTGTTTGTTTTGTACGCGCTACGTCACTCCGGACGTTCGGCTAGCGCTGAGATTTAAGTGATTTACGGTGGTTGAAGTTTTTGCATTGTATAACTTTGAGTTGGTATCCCAGGAGAGTTTTGATGAACAGATTGCTTGCGTGATAGTGTCCTGTGGGATTTGAGGCTGCACACACACGACACATACTTCACAGTCTGCAGCCCAGTGCGGGGCAAGGTCAAGGTCACCGCCCGCTCCTGACGAGGTGAGTCTCTTTTGTTTGTTATTAGAATAATTACTGTGTATCGCAGCAATAGCTTAGAGAGGGATTGATTATGTATATTTTGTTGGCTATTATTATATTATGTGACGGAACGAATCAACCATTCAAGCTTCTTGAGAATTTCCCGACGACTGGGATATTACGGAAAATGTTCAAGTATTCATGACTTTATGACTTATATTTAATGAGTTTTAAATTTTTATTTTCATTTTGAATTACGTGTAATAACGTGTACACTCCTTGTGTTTTAGAAAGTTTACAAACATTGAATCCAAGTTCAGACTGAGAGATAGTGACACAGCCGAGTGGACGCGACGTCGCTATATAAATTATCTGTGGTCACTAGCCCTTAGATTACCCTCGCACGCGATTGCGTTGTAAAATTTTTATTCCCTCGGCTATCGCTGTGAAATTTGTATTTTAGTGACATTGCGATGAGCTCTAGATAATATACTGAGGAGAGATGTGGTGACCGCCGTCACAGCGCTGTCGTAAACCGCTCTCTACTTTGTAACAATGGGAGTTACTATTTGTTCTATTTCTTGTAAAGTTTTTGTGAGTTTCCGCCGAGTTAGATGTCATAGATTATCTTTTCTTTAAAGATCATTCAGAGAAATTTGATATTATTATAGGGGTTCAGATCGGAAGCAATTAAACTCAGGTTCAGTTTTCCGTTATTCCTCTATTTTTCATAAAGTATTTCCCTTTTTTAATCATTACTTTTTGCATAAGTATCTTTCCACACTCTTACTATGCCCATCGCTCAACCGAGAGTCCCCTGTCTTTCCATCCGCATCACTTTTCATCTTGGCTTCTAAGTTTTCAAAGCGCGTATGATTGGTCGACCATTACGATTGGTTGACGACTAACTCACAAACGATCAATTGTGTACAAATAATATATTGATATACGTATGTAGTTTATAATAAATCTAATATATTTGAATAATGTGCGCAATATTTAACTATTAGTATAAATGTTTGCTTACTCGCAAACTACCCGAATATTCATATATATTATTATTAACCTTACATTATATAATGTGCGAGTAAATTCATTGTTGTGTCAAATATTACTTAATTTAAGCCCTGTGTGGTTCTTTTGAAACCCAAATAACACTATATGTAATGAAAACTCTTATACAGTTTTTTAAATGATATTCCCGAAACTAATATGTGAAAGTCTTTATTTGCACATATCGCAAGAGGCGCTCTCTGGTGTCGACTGGGATATGGGTTGGAGGGTACTTTTTATCTGTAGTATAAGTATTATAATAATAAAAGTGATGCCTGTATAAGTGAATTATTTATGAACTGAATATGTTATGTACTTGATCTTCATATCGACTTATCCACTATATCCTATAAGAATATGTAAATTGTTTACGGTTTCAATTGAACATCGTTTTACCGTAATATTGAACGTTCCTTGTCACATAGTTGGATAATATCCTTAGTATATAATATGTTACGTTAAAGCGGGTCATAAATTTTAATATGTTAACCAATAGTAGTAGCCCTAAAAATTCTCTATTACTTGAAGCGTCTCAATTTTCTTCAAGCGTTAGTCGAAAACTACATTGTACGTGTCGTAACTTTGAAAAAGCTATAAATTCTAAATTCGATGATTTTATCAATAAATAGCTGAAGAGCTATATATCTTTGAAGCATTTTGATGATGTAGTTGAAGATAAATAACAGAATCAAGTAGAAATTACATAATATGGTAGATTAATTTGTAAGGATAATGTTTACTTTTTTATATTACTTGTGTAGAAAATAAATGTTTTTAATTAAAATATAAAGAAAGGTATAATATAGTACAGGGTTTGTTGTGGCATATAAATACAAATGTTTGTATTTATTTACGCAAGTAAGAAGTTACACTTTCGTTGGCTTAACAAAATAGTATTATATATTATAAACATGTTATCACAGATGCCAACAACATTACGAATATTATTTTAATTTTTAAATAATGTTTATATATAAGTGCACAGTTTTTATACTGTGAAAAAAATATTGAAGTTTTTAAATTTACATTATTATGCATAATTGATGACTAACTTTATCCTGATTCAATGTGATACAGATCTCGGTTAATGATATCCTATACTAAATTGTCCAAAAGAAATGTTTAGGCAAAAATGCACTTATGTCAATCATATGCAAAATGATACATCATCCATCCTTTTTCCTTGTATCTGTCTATCCCTATCTCCCATAACCTTTCACCGATATCAGTTCGTGTTTAAAATTACAACGGCGAACACTGAAAGTGACTGCGCTAGTAATTAAATATTATAATAAACTTTTATCGCTAAACTTTCATCGTGCATAGTGCGTGCTAAAACAGAAGTGATCACAAGAGGAGGCCTCCAATGTTCGTGAAAGCTGTTGTCTGGTGAGTTCTTTTTTCTCCTACATTCCATTATTCCGTGTCATTGTTTATATGCTGTGATCGACCAGTGAAAGTAGCCCCCATTTAACAATCCGGTTAGTTGGTATAACAATTCGAACCAGCGGTTACAAGAAATGTAATATAAAAAAGATGTATGCAATAACATAAGCTTAGTTTAAAGTAATTATTTGATACCTACTCATAATGAATTACGTGAACGCCCTAGTATCTCAGTACTAACAGAATAGGTTCATTGAAATGTAAGATCACTCGGTATCCGATGAATGGCGTCGAAGAAAATATATGATGCCGTCTGGAGGTCATAACTACACGCCTAGTGTTGTACTTTAATATCGAAATACAATTTGTCGATAACTTTAACACATATTAAGTAATATTTAAATATAAATTTTGTTTTATAAATTTTTATTTAATCAATGGAACAATTTATGAAAAATAAATGTAATCATTATTCAAATTAGCAAAGTTAGCGGGTTTTATACAAATAACATTCATGTAACACATATAATGAAAATTCTAAATCGTTAAAAAGCAAATATTTCATTGTAAAGCGTATATCAAGTTATTGATTTTTACGGTATTCGATAGCGATACTTGATTTTCGTTTCTGAGTTGTATAATATTGTATTTATCACCGGGTGTAGTTTATTCATTTTACCTTTATTTAAACCTTTATTTGTTAAAATACATTCTACTTATCAATCAATACTATAGAAAACATTTTAATAAGAATCACGACCTACAGATGATTATTTTAATTTCAATGGTATCTCCCATTTGTCCAAAACAACGTTTACCAGTTCAGAAGCAGATGCGATCCTCTCTAACCACTTGCAAAGTTCTCGAGTAAACTTTACTTCTCTCACTGATAACTTCGTCTCGAACTTTAGCTATTGAAGTAACTCTAGTATAATTCTTTTCATTACTCCTTTACTTATGGGATAATTCGCTAGCGGTAACTAATTCAGTTTATGAAACATCGGCTCAACTTTTTTTCACAGTTCATAGTTTATTTTAATATTAGACCCCAGGTTCTTTTTACTGCAAAGAACAGAGCGTTGCAAGTGGTCGTTTCTGTCACAAAAAACGAATATTTAACAATCAGACCTTTTTTTGAACAACATTCCGTTGAAAATAAATTTCAAATAAATGTTTAATTGTGGTTTAGTCAATGTCATTTTAAAATATCATTGCATTTAATGGTAATAAAAGATGATTAGGGAATCTTATATTCCATAGTGGTTAGCTAGCAAGAGGACGTCGTTCAGCAGGTGTTGCAAGACAATTCAATTCAATTAAATTTATCATGTTCTATAAAAGGTTTAAGTAATATCAATTAAGTACTTTTACAAAAACCTCTTTTTCGGTTTTTCTAGTATTTCCATATACACACCTACTAATTTTTCACATACCACAAGGACTATAATATATATGTAGATTAACATAATAAAACGATATCGATATAAAATTGAACATCACTATAAATTGTAAAACTAAACGCCTTGATGATTTTTGTTAATCGTTTAGAACGATGCGCATTCAATATTGAAGATTTCAATAATCTTAGAGAAGAATTAAGCCTAGTAGATACAACTTACAAATCAACAGCGGAATATAATATTGTTTTGAATGAAGATTAGTAATATTATAAATGAAGGCCAATTGTAACTATTCAACAGAGGGGCTGGTAGGTGTGAACCTAAACACATAATAGCCAATCCCCCGTTGCAATATTTTAAATGGCAAAGCAATTTCACCCTTGCAGTTAGGGGAGTCGTAGTTGATCTCGTGCGAACTCAACACTATAATTCAGTGCATAGATTTGGAGGACAGATGACCGTACTCTCACAGGAATGCGTTTAAAGATACATCCAACTCATTCACTGATTCGTTTTAATGCAGATTGAATTGGGATGTTCATACATGTTTCTATACTTTTCAATATTGTTCTCAAAATACATAGAAACAATAATAAAGATGAAGAAATATTGTGAGGAAGAAAGCTTATCTAAAGCTAAACATCAGTAAATAGTTTACTCACCACTACAGTTATATCGCTGCCTTTTTCATAATTATCATTGACAAGACACATTTTTAATAACCCAGGACGAGCAAGTCAAAGCAAATTTTAAGAAAATCAAATGGACAATTGTCTGTAAATTGTATAAATTCATTAATGATAAACTATATATAATTTCTGGAAACTCACAAGTAATTCGATGATAAGTGGCTTCTTATGAATTATATGCTTCAGCTTACTTTTGGGTTTAAACACGTCATATTTAGAATAACTAAATTACCAAAGACGGTTAATACATTGCAAATTAACTACTCAATCAAACTTTGTTCATTTAAAACCAGGATTTTAGTAATAAAGAAAAAGCCATAAACGGATTGAAAAATATCTATTAAAACAAACTACAGACTCCAGTGAGTGAGTATTATTTATTTTTGTGAAGGAAATCAAAATAAAAAAAAAAAACATTACGCGATATTATAAAATAACAAATATATTATGAAGCAATAAAATGGTTGTAACGCTACATAATTTTTGACCAAAAATACAAGCATAAATTGCGTATAACATATTATATAATTCATTGCTGCTTAAAGTATATTTCATATTAACTTTTATTATAATTGTGAAATTCAACGTATCCTTAATAAAAAATATCAAGCGAATAAAAAAGAGCTGAAGTACCATCAAACACTTCGATATGTTCAAAGACGCTTCGATTTCGTACAATTCCTGTGATTTTTATGTTAACTGCAGGAGACTTGCGATCCCACCTTTACAAGCTATTTCGGCAAAAGCACACACATTTCATTCCCTTCAACTCTCAACCCAAAATGAACTTACTTACAGAAATGCAAAGCTCAAAATAAAACGGAATGATCGAAAATAAATATTGTCATACCCGGAGTCCCCTTTGAAAGAAATCGGGCAGCGCTGATTATCGGCAAGATCCTAAATAATAAATGTCGGGGTTTTTTTCCTGTAGCCATTTGGCAGTGTATGCGTGGGGGGAGGAGGGGGGCAAGGTGATAGATGCTCCTATTCGAAGGCTCCGGCATACAAACCTCTTGGATAAGGGCCGTTTGTGTGTATGAAATATTTAGATCCCGAATTTTATCTAGATAATTGATGATCTAACAGCTGTAAATAGGTAGGTTATTCAATCTTAATTTATTTTATTTATGTAGTATAATTTTCTTAAAATAAAATTTCCAAAACAATTATAAAGTACTGCATAATCTATATGTAGTTCTCCTTATTGAGAGTCGTAGCTCACTAAGATTTTACTGTTTTCCAATTGTTGGTTACAGACGAATTACCTGACTTTATTAAAATTCATTCAATAAAATTATATTAGCGTATACATATCATACTAATGGGTACATCGTCTAGAGAGAAGACATGGGTTATCAAACCACACCAACGCATGAAGCGTTGACAATTTCAAACGCTTAGAAAACTACAGTTTTGTTTTTTTTCCAATTCATTGTAGTATGTACTCCGAGAATATTTTTCATTTTATGTTTCCCTTATTGTAAATCTATAGTGTTACTAAGTCAATTTAAAATGACTAAATTTGCGCAAATTGTAAAGAATTTGCTAAAGGGGAGAAGCTGCTGACATTCCAAATATATTCCACTGTTCTAACACGATGTAGACCCAGCACGATATACTTGCATTTGAATAAAAAAGCCATTCGATGGAATCAATGTCTGATTAGAGCATAAGACCTCTGTTTGAAAAGCTTTGCCTGGATCAGGTTAACTACGAATTAAGCTTCGTTGATAACCGACACTGTGACCGCTAGGTGAGACGGTCAAACCATATTGTCAATATATTGTTTTAATAAGCAATCGCTAGCATAACAACTATATAAACACAAACATTTTCTATTATTTTCATTGAATTATTTAAAATCTAAACTTATATGGAATCAGCCTCAAGGTCTAGTTATAGTGGTAATCAATTATTTTTGTTTGTAAATTCGAAATAATTTCTGGCCCCTGATAGTTGATAGTTCGGTCAAGTTTATTTTTGTCTGTCATTAACGGTTCTGTATATTATATTTTGTAGTAAAGACATTTCCTAACATTGATTAATAAGACATTTAGGTTTTTCACTGAGTTCTTAAGTCTATCGGAGGTTTTCTTGGAAACATAATCGTGGTGGTTTATCATATTTTTTAAAACGTAAAGGAGGAGTGTTCTCTAAATATATTTGTGGATGTTCAGCCATAAATAACTTCTTTGTTTGTGAACTGATTTATGTGATTATTTTTTCATTGGATTGGAAGGGCATTGAACTTTGTACTTCTAAGATACGTCAGGGAATTCCTCAAAATCTTTGAAGTTGGTTATCTTTTTTGTTGAAAATTGTCTTCTCGCATATTGATTTAATATTACTAGCGGTCGCCCAATGATTGCGATTCGACCAGCGACTTTTTAATCATAGACTATTTTCTGTTTGACATTTACAGTATAAACCTAAACAATTAATATTATATCACTTGCTATCACTTTTCATTGACTGACAATATCAATATTTTGGGAGGTCTAAGTTCAATGGCACTGGACTTGTTAGGATTCGCAGTATTAATTAATCTTATTTAATATATTAGTAACAGATATTATAGATAAAATTTAGCTTTTTCCACTCCTTCTCCATATAAACTTTAACCATGCCAAATCTCATAGTCTTCCGTGCACGCAATACACTTAAAAAGGGGTACAAAGTTTTTGCTTCTCGTATTAATATAATAATAATACAAGTACATGAAACATATCCGTATTTGAGATTTATATATTTTCATCGCTGAAACCAAATAAAATCCATATTTATAAGTGTTACCAACGGCTATGTCAATAATTATATTTCAATTGAACATATTTATGTATAAATTGAATTAAAAAAAATCGTAGAACCATGTTAATATAATACGAAACCCTAAAACAAAGAAGGGTGAGACGGGACCGGGGACGTAGGCGATATTAATATTTTCGATTTGAACCATTCTATGAATGTTGTTTTTATTTTCCTTTCTTGTAATAATTTATTTTGTGTTCAGAATATAGTAAGAAGGCTTATTTCTAAATATATTTTTTATTGAAGCCGCTACACTATACATACCTACGACAACAGATTTTATTTTAATTCATACATCACTCAACGCTTCTAGATATAATTATTATTGTAATAACAAGAAACTAAATTAATGCAGTTAATGTCGAGAATAATATTTATAGAGTCCAGGCTTTCTCACCAATTTTTATCATCACCGAAAAATTGTAGTCATTAAATTCGGATTAATAAACTAAGCCAAAACCAAAATTTTTATATCTACGAAACAGCAGAGAGTAGACCTTAGTTTCCACAAATCACCTATAATATTTCGAGAATTCTGATAAAATTTACGAATATATCACCTTCGAGGAATCTTTAATATTATTTATATGAACAAAACATTATTTTATTGAGAAGAATTATACAATTCCAAAGCAAACGTAAGAGGTATAATCCCTCCTTAAAGACTCGGGAGATACTTGTCAACACTTGTTTACTCCGGTTAAGTAACTTCTGGCGATCACTACATTGCTCTCCATTAAACATGGGCAGGAGTATGAAAGAGAAGTGAATAGACAAGCCTAAAGATGTGAAAGAGATAGGTGAGTGATATTTATCACGGGCCAAACCTACGGCCGCCATTATTGTCTTATTTGGATTCCTTTTACACCAGAGAAATAGTAGGTGAATTCATTATAATGTAAAAAGAAAGAATTTGTTTGTTTGTTTTACGTTATCTTAGAAAACCACTGTTTATTACAAACTTTTAAAGCTGTAGCAATGAACTTGACTGTCTATACATTAGGTCGGGGTAAAAGTTACTTCGCATTTTCAAATGAAAACTGAAAACATTTTTTTTTTTCAAAGTTTATTTTCATTTATTTACTGATACCTGCTGCTTTGTTCGATAACTTTCTGCCATTTTGTAGGTAGAGACATGAACCCGTTGCTGTAGAAACTTTGGGATTTCTGATCAAAAAAACGCGACAAATAGTTTAGGTAGTCCTCTCTTAATGTTAACTTTACAGAACCTAAAGAATTCTGAAGAGACCAAAACAGATGAAAATTTGAAGGTGCAAGGTCAGGGCTATATGGTGAATACACTAACACCTCCCAGCCAAAATATCTTATTTTTTTCTGAGTGACTAAAGATGTGTGTGGTCTAGCGTTATCGTGATGAAAGACCACACCCTTCCTTTTGATCAATTCCGGCGGCTTTCACTCAACTGCTTCCTTTAATGTCATCAGTTGTTGGCAGTAGAGATCCGAATCGATGGTTATGGCGGGCGGTAAAAGCTCATAATGAACAATACTCTTCCAGTCCCACCATACACACAGCATTACCTTATTTCGAGTTAGCCCAGGCTTAACCATAGTCTGTGAAGCCTGGTCCACCTTAGACCACGATGTGATCCACTTTTTATCGCCAGTTATCAATGTCTTCAAAAATGGCTTGGCTTCATTACAACTCAATAATGAATGGCAAATGAGTACACGGTTCATTAATGATGTTTCTTACAGTGAGCTCGTATGGCACCCATATATCGAACTTTTTGGTATAGCCATCTTTCTTCAAATGGGTGAAAATTGTTTTGTAGTCAGTTAATAGTTCTTCAAATATATCGTAACTACCGATATGCCGATCTTGCTCCACTTTTTCAAAAATGGCGTCCATTTTATTCGTAACAGGGCGACCAGAGCGAGGTGCATCTTGAACATCAAAATTTCCGGACTGAAAACGTTTGAACCAACTTTGTGCTACTCTTACTGACACTCCATTAGGTTCATAAACATCATACATTTTTTTTCGCTGCTTGTGTTGCATTTTTGCCTTTTTTGTAATAATATTTTAAAATGTATCGAATTTCTTCATTAGATTCACTCATTTTTACAGAAAGAAAAACAAATGAAAAAAAGCGGGAAACAACATTATTTTTATGTTACCAAAACCAGCCAGATATAAATAGTACAGCCAAAGAAATTTTATAACAAGTTTATACCTAGTTTATGCGAAAACACTTTTCCCCGACCTAATTATACAAGGTTTATGTCACTCTATACAGAATGCGGCCCTATTTTACACATATCATTTTTGTAAATACTAATCGCTTTCTATAGGCGTATAATATTTTTTCAATAGGTCGTTTAAATAATTCGTGTTGTTTATCTTTTCTCATTCTTTAATTGTTCAAACGTTCCACATGTCTTCTTCCAGACCAGGCGTTCTAAGCTTGTTTTTTATCTATTATGCGACTCGCCAGTCTTGTACTAGTTGATGATAAATACAGATAATAATACAATCAATAAGAACGGTGACCAGTAGAGAATACAGTCCCACGATTGATGGAATACAATTCCTACACCTTTGTAGGAGTACACTTACTACAATCTCTAAATTTGTTATTTTACTCATTTAGTCTTCATTATTCTATGACTAGTTAAAAAACGCATCAAATTAAATCTTATAAATAACTTAATTATTTGACTATGGTAAACACGACTCTCTCTATCATTACATCTTTATATAACTAATAGCAAATTATATTTAATGGTAGTTTTCCTATGCTTCCTACGTTCAGATTTTTGGGATTAATTTACCCTGTAAAACCCTTAAAGACTCATCCTACTGAAATGAATACTACTGTATTATAATAAGTTTGTAGAAATATATTAGATTTATGTTATATATTCAAAATTTCAATTAGTTTAATGCCGAAGCAGGCTGTCGACGTGAACTCACATTAAAAATATAAATCAGAGTACAAGCGAGCGTGAAATCTCTGCCGGATCGTCTAAATTGAATTCTGCACTTGTGTAAAGCTTTTTAATGTAGCTTCCTTTCAATGTTTGCTCGTTGATTTTTTTTACGTTGGCTTTTCTTGTTAGCAATCTTTACTACTGGGAAATAAAATGGACTACCTATAATACATGTATAAGTATTAAAATGTTGACAGGTTTAATTTCGATATAATATATAATGAGTAGGCCGTTATGTGAATGTAAACCTCGAAGTTAAATTAAAATATGTGATGTTGTCAAGTTCAAACTCTTTTGCCAACTGCCTTTTGAGGTGTTGTAATTTCCGAGATCTAGACCCAGTTCTCATTGTAGGGTTCTACTTATCGCCTTCTACCGCATTACTATTTACAACATAGACTGTTGGCAAATGCATCAAATAAAAAAGACTGTATGTAGCAAACTGAATACCTCGACTTTGAGGATTATTGACATTAAACAAGTAACTGTGATAAAACCCCGACCACTCAAGTTTTAGATACATACATACATACCTACTGATTGAGCTGGTATGCTTCTTCGTGGTCTACTGGTCTGCATTGTTGACTACAGTTTATCTTTTCTACAATCATGCAGTATGTTATAAACATTCAAATAAGAAGTGTAAAGGATGTCAAATTACATATTTGAAGCTGAGACGCCCAAGCCAACCTCACCTGCACGTGCTACACCCTGATAAGTAACGAATGAAGAAATGCCGATAACGGGGTGGTTGGACTGTACTGCGCCACTGGGTCGCGACCACCATGCATGTGGTGAAAAGTCCGCTACAGTGACTCGCGTTTCGTGATCAGCCTGTACATATTCAGTTAAATTAATGCAGCAAGCCAGCATGACAGCGGCGACTGTCGCTGGATTACGATCACTCGGGGGTCGCCGTTGTATTTGAACTATACTGTGCTTACCATCAGGAACATTACCGTCAATTTGCCGATCTACTATTCTTTTTTAAACTGTCTAGTCGCCATGAATCTCTTCCATAAATACCTAAATTGAAGCCATTAATGAAATCCTGAAATCATATAATTTCCATTAGTTCTTTCCCTCCATAAAGCACGTCTGAATAACAAACAGGTACGCCGAAGCATCTCGAAAGCGGAACGTTCCAAAACAAGATTAATAATCTTTAGACAACTGTAGAATTCAATTTAGACGATCCGACGGAGATTTCACGCTCTCTTGTATCCTGATTTATATCTTTGCTTCTAAATAAACGGGTGTATATATATGTTGAAGTCTCAGTACAATCTCGTCTAGAGGCAACGTTTTGTCGTTCAGATGTTTGGGTGAATTAATCCGTTTCTATTGAATTTCTAAAGTATTTATATTAAAGATATGTTTCGGATGTATATTATTTGGAGATTTTTCGAATTCGATTCATGCTGTTGAGTGAAGAATTTCTATATGCTGTATACTGCAGCTTCCGAAATACACCGATAGTCTTTGGTGATAGTTTTTCAATTTAGTGCTTTCGTTCATAGCCAAGTACTAATCTATAGCTTTAGATCAAATAAAAACAACATGAGCTAAACGTAAGCTTCAATCGATTTTGCTTTAGTTATAAAATATCTAACACAATGTTCTCACGAATGCAAGATCTGAATATATGTAAGTGTATTTTAACCAATACGTATTGCAACATTTGCATCGTCAGTGAAAATTATACTAAATCCCAATATGAGAAAGATTTTGTATTATAAATTATAGCCATTCTGAAACTTAGAATATTTTATCGAATCTTAAAACGGCCGGGGCAGTAACGTTTCAATTTTCTAGTTAAAGTTATAGTTGGCAACTGTGAATCGGCGCTCAGTGTTCTGACTGGATCTGGCACGGAGATAGCTTTGAGCCAAGTCTCCGAGGACAGCTGCCGAGAAACGGGGCTTCTGCATACACTTTATACGGGCGCGGGCGGAACACTGGGGTTAGAATGTATTGATCGAAATCTAAATTTCTCCTTATTTTGCTTACTATATTAGTGGGTAAATTAAATATTATAAAAAGGTTCAAATACATAAATACATTGATTGATATAATGTAAGGAAAGTTTGCATAAATTGGGAGAAATGGTATTTCAATCTTCTTAGTGACTTTTTACATGTTTTTAAGTGTAAGAATTTTGTGTAATGATAATATTATATTATGTGTCTTATAATTTAAAAAATCTCAGATTCTCGAAGGAATACATAGATTTAATCAATGCATTAGCCACAACGTATTAACGACATCGAAGTAAGTGGAATTTATATTTGTATGTTCGTTTTTATTGTTTTCCATAAGACGACTGTACAACATTATAGGCAATCCAATAACTATTAAGACTAGATTGGAAATATAATAGAAAGCCTATTTTAAAACTGTATTACTAACCTTAGTTGTTGGAGATGTAGTTAAAATATTTATCATGTAAATTTTATTGTGAATATAAAAAATCTAAAATTATAAAAAGGCTCTTTGAATTATTTTTAAGCTAATATTGTTCAATAAACTTTAACTGAGGCAGGTTCTAATACTACGATGACAAGAGTGATATAATTATAATTTCTTGGTAGGACATTTTACTGATCATCTGCGTGTTTACTTACATTCAATAAAAAAAATCTCTTATCAAACATTACACAGCCAGTCGATTCACTTTGCAGTCCCAACCTTACACTAATCTCTAGATAAAATTAAACTGAACTATTGATTCTGGTCTAAAATACAATAAAAGATTGACATCATGTTTAACCGGACAAAATGAATAACTCACGATAACTGACTGAAATAAATCCGTTCTAACCCCGAGGCGACGATAAAGCAAGGTAGATAAATCTGATAGTTATATCTACAACAATAAATACAGGTGATAGTGACTGTTCTCGCTGTAATAAGTCTTATCTTTAGCTCGGGAGAGTATTGTGAGTGTCTGGGTTTCATGCCTACTCGTAAGAGGACTCAAATTCTTTGTCGTTCATTTGTCTTTAAACGAAATATTTTAGTTTATTTATTTTTATATTCCTTTGATATGGTTAAAGATTTTGTAGAGTAGAAAGTGGAGTAATTTGGAATAGAATGTAAATGTTCATGTATAATGTGGTTAGTTTTATTTTCCGGATAGAATCATGTAATTAGAGTTTTCATCAATTTTCTTGTTATCCTGTGGCTTTTACTAAACAATTACGTAAGTATATTCACCGTGGTCATGTTATGTTTTAGTAAAGTTGTGCGGTTGCTTACTTTATTAAAGCTATAAACAATTTTCAGACAACTCGATATAATACGCCCCGAAGTATGGTTCACTTCATTCCAATTTCATTTCTGTACAACAATCAAACTTTAATCATACGAAATGCTAGTAAACATACAGAAGAAATAAAGAAGATAAAGTAAGTTCCCGCAAAAACTCAGTCCGGTGCTTATATTTGAAGTTACCCGTCTCGTTTTTCCATTATCTCATTCCAACGCTAATGAAAATACATATCTAAAATGACGTGTAACTTTCGCATGCAGTTACATATCGCAGTAATTCAGTAAGCGATGAATAATTCAGTGAGAGTAGGCACGATTGTTTACCGCGGCCGGCAACGCTTCCAGCGCTAGCAGCGACACGACGCTATCCGCATGTATTATTAACCGTCTGTGATACAAACGCGATAAGCTTCAACATCTGGACTGACGTATTCTATTACCCTCCAGTATTGTTTAGACAAGAAGCGATGGCAATCTGTGAAAATTATTTCAGTGGTCCGACGTGTCATTCGAACGACCTACTCATTATATAATAAACCAAAGAAAAACATGATGATGAAAGTAACGGACGGTGGTGAATTAATTATCTACCAACCTAAATTCAAATGCTTCGCCCAACATCTGTCACTGCATTCCGCCAGCTGTAATTATTAAAAACCAATGCTTTTTCAAGATTCAGCCATAAGTATAAACAAAACCTAACACGTAGTAGCAAAACTGCGCCTGCGCTGATTAAATCAGCATGCTAGTACGGGCTGGAATGTTGCGGGCGTCGCGTCGCGCTAACAGACAGACGGCATCACAGACAGATTGACCGTATAAGTATAATATAAATGGCTTTTTAATTCTTTTCCCACACTTATCATTCAGTACATGACATACTCACAAAACTTGTATTCGCATATTTATTTCGAAAAGCTTATTGTGGTTGCTCCTTAGAAGATAGATGTATACTCTCACGGACTTTTTTGTAGGTCTTTTAATACCTACAATTATTCAGTACATTAATTTGCTATATCTCTTATGGTTTACTAAGCAAAAGCCTTTTAAGCGCCAGAATTGATTCACCATGAACAGTTATTTTTTACTTGTGCGGAACTCTAATTCTTTTTCTAAAAAAAAGTAGCCTAAGTTATTCCCTATCTGCCGTTTTCAATAACATATCTGAGATCACTATCTCCGATTAGTATATATTTGTACTAAGTAATAACTATCTTTACTTATAAGAGGTATCGGCTTTCTTCTTAATATATGTTGGTAAGAAATATTATCCATAAATAGGTTATTGAAAAGAAAGTAAGTACAAAATCATAGGTCTAGTAACTGAAACAACGGATAGATAGGATATTGAAAACGGCCGTATATCATCAGCTATCTATCAGTGAAAGTCCCGTCAAAATCAGTCCAACCGTTTCGGAGAATACCCGGAACAAACCGACAGACAAAAATTTTAAAAATGTGCTTTTTGTAATAGGTATCGTATATACTTTCATATGTATTTAGTAAAAAAACTGTTATTTTGATATTACAAACAGACACTTCAATTTTATTACTTGTATAGATAATTTTATATAATGAAAATAATAATAGGTTATTCTTATATTAACAATGATAAGGTTTTTATTACAATATTTATATGTTTACGCTGTGACAACCCTATGCATTACGAGAGGGCTTGCGAGCTGAGATGCACTCTAGGTATTTATTTGTCAGCTTTTGCGCAATTTCTAAGAAGTTTTGGTTCTACCCATGCTTATTTACTATTCTTATGGTTTATGACCTTATCAATTTCGGTTACTTCCTCACTTACATTGCGAGAGTTCGCAGTCATACCTCTCGGATTTAGATAAGATATACTTTGAAGACGGATAATCATTTAGCAAGGAGCAAGAGTTCAGATAGACGGAAACAACTCGAATACGATATTTGGTACATTAGGGGCCGAAAATTGATAAATAATGGGACAGTTGGCAACACGTTCCGTTATTAATACGAATTGTAGGTAATTATTGTAAATTCAATACCACAGTAATATAAACCGTAAGTTATGCTGTTAGGGTGCAAAATGTTTCGCAAGCTCACCGACGCGCCACGCGCCTACGCGTAAACTTTATTAGTTTGTCTTGTCCATTGGTTTCAACAACATAAATCAGTATATACCATAAAACAAAATCACCCACGCTTGTTTGTAGATAAAAGATAATCCCAGAAATTACTGAAAGTATTTTGTTCCAGTTTAAACAAATTGATTGATGGGCTCTTGAGGAATATTTTTAGTTATTATTAAAATTGTTTCGATATTTAACAATAGACAAAGAAATTAATATTTTATTAATTACTTTATTATTAGACATGCGTGAAAATTATGTTTGGAACATTACATACTATATGTATATTATATATTAATCAATTTCATCACGACATTTATCTTCATCGAAAACTCAGTCTCGTTATGGAATTCGAACTCATGGCCTTTGACGCAATAGCTGGAAATGCTTCATCAACGAACAACATTCATGGTATCTACTTTCATCATAATTTGTTAAAGTGAATAATTTAAAAACAAATAGATACCTATTATAAGTTAAGAAAGTGAAAAAGATATATAGTAAACACAAAAATAAATAAATACTATTTGATTTGTCACAATTTAATCAACAAACAAAAACTGATGAAAGAATAAAATTTATAAAACAATTACTTGGACAGTTTTAAACCGAAGTTATTTGTAAATTAAATTAAGTTAACCAGAATGAGCAAAGCTTTTCATTTGTTTAATTCAGTTCAACGAAATAGTTGTTTTTGCCAATTACAACAGCTCTTTATACAACAAAAGGTCCCAATTTTAGTTGACTCTTTAAATTTATAATTCTCTGAAGTCTTGCTTGTTAGTCTTTTAAACAAGCGGTCTGGATGTAAAAAGTAAACATAGTGATGTAATTAGGGACGGCGCGGCGTAGTCCCAATGCGCGTCACGCTGTCGGTTAACAGAGTCAATGACGTCACAGAGGCGGTAGTACTTGCTAATATGTCACGCGTAGCATGTCACCTGTCATGTTCTGCGTGATTATGCTTGCTTTTACTTGTAATGTTTCGCTTTACTTATTCGTAACTTATTTATGAAATACATTGTATTGTAGTGTTTTATACATTTTGGTGCTCATATACAAGGCATGTTCGAAGAGTTTCTAGTGGGGTTTTCTTTCTATTTCTTTAAGTTATATAATATAGGGGTATGTTATCCTAGTATTTATCTGTCTTATATCGTCGCTCCACATTTTTTGGACCTAGATTACGCTCTACAGCTTATGATGTATATATTATTGTGTATTATGTTATATATATACATATTATATATTTTTTATGTAAAGAAAATAATTATTTATCCATCACTAAACCAGTTTTAAAAGTCACTGCAGTAATCCGAAAAATATATATAGCAATTTATTTTTATTTTCTTTAGATTAATAAATTCATACATTCTACATGTATTTTCACAGATTCTGAACGCTTTTAATTCTTTCTACAGTTAGTATAATATTTCAATCTGATCAGCCTAAATCACCATATATGTATCTACATGCATTCTACATATCCAAACTATGTAAACATAACCTAACTTTTAAATTGTATAACATACCATAGAGGAAAAACTATGTTAGTACGTGAAATTTACACACCAGAATCTGGTTATGTCAGTAGAGACCGCAACGAAACAACATTAATCGTGAAATCCCGATAATTGCGTTGTCAATGGGTGATGATGTCGCAGCGGCGCGGCGCTTTGCGGCGTCGGTACATCACTAGTTCGGTGCGGCGCGCCGCCCGACCCGCGCTACGCACGCCTCACAGTGCGCTCGTAACGGATTAATGCGTTCACGAGCGGAGCGTGCGCTGCGCTAAGCCGCCTTATTATGCAGTTCAATTAATTATTTTCCAATATTGTTATTGCATTATACGTTCAGTTGTTTTATGAAGGTTTAATTAAATTTTGTACCAACGTTTTTAAATAATAATCAATGAATACCTACTAACTGTACACGGGAGTTAGTATTTCTCAACAGTATCAGCTAATGTTAGATAAGACGCAACGTGCTCCAAAAGAGGTAGGCTCTCTACTTGGGGCAGCCCGACTGGTCCTCCATCCTACAGATAATCGCGGCCAAATAACCTTGCGTTGTGTTCCTGCGGTTAGTAGGGTTGCCAGAGCTCCTCAGGGAAGGAGGGTTCACGGTCTGCAATGCCCTGGTGATACCGTAACGTTACAAGCGTCCATACGCTAGAGGAACCGCTTCTTAGATGTACCGCATGTGGACATTGCGTCGTTTAATATAGGTTCAAATCTAATAATAAATGTGAATAAAAAAATATATTTTGTTACTACATATGTTATAGTGGTAGATCTTTTCTTATCTATCTATAGATATATTCCATTTTTATGTTACTTAAGTTGCACTTGAGAACCTGGCTTAGCGTTTTTCAACAGAGTTTCCATTTTTCTCAATATATAGTGTATATATAAAATAAAACGCGTGTACGGTGCTACGCGTGATAGAAATTTATTATTTATTTATTAGGACCGCCAGTGGTCAGTGTAATAAACACAGTCACATTAAAAAAAAAAAACAATTTGAAAAATAAAATACACTTGGCCTGTTAAGGCAATCACAGCATGCACTGTGTAAACAAAAATATATGAAAAGAACACAAATCAAAAAAAGAAAAATTGTTATAACAGGATTATTTGAAATTAAGTCAAATAACTACACACAAATTAATACAATAAGGAAAACAAAAAAAAAATCTAGGTCAGCTATACAATTTTTTTTTTTTTTATATATATCTAAATGTATTAACTAAAGCAAAAAAGAAAAATAAATGTTTTAAGTCATCATTACTCTGAATAACTCACAAGATTAAACTTTTGCAAGAACTTATTTCTCTCTTAACCACTCTGCTATATTTTTCCTGAATACCGGATAAGAATCCCTGAATATATCACAACTGTCACCAAGAGCGTTGTAAGATCTGCATACCCTGCTTACTAAGGAGTGATTTGGAAGATTAGTCCTTGAGAAAGGAACCTGAAGCAAAGCACCAGGATATCTGGGATATCTCTGTGGGACCCTTAAACCAAACTTCTCCAGTAACTTAGGGTTATCGACATTACCGTTGAGAACTTTGTGCAGGAAGGACAAATCCAGAACCTGTCTACGGAATTCCAAGGAGTCCATTTGATAGTAATTTAAGTTGTCATTGTAGTGAAATGTGCGATTACTGCGATGGGAGTTGTATGTAAGATGACGCACGAATCTTTTTTGAACTCGCTCAATGCGAAGTTGGTGAACTTTGTATGTAGGAGACCAAACCACGCTACAGTATTCAAGAATACTCCTAACGTAAGCATTATACAACGTAATTCTGGTTGTGTGGTCTTTGAACACCTTACAATTTCTAATGACAAATCCCAATATTTTCGATGCTTTAGCAATAATCGCATCCATTTGCGGTAAAAAGGTTAGCTTCGAATCAAAATAAACACCCAAATCCCTCACTATGCAATTTTCTGCCAAGACCGTGCCATTTATGGTGTATTTAGTAGCAATTAATTTTAAATTTCGAGTAAATTTTATGTGAGAGCATTTTGATACGTTGATATCTATCCTGTAATCACGACACCAGTTGCTCAAATAATCGACATCCTCCTGTAGTAGAAGAGAATCGTTACTGTTTAGAATAGTTCGAACTAATTTGAGATCGTCGGCAAATAAGAATATCAAACTGTGTTTTATACGAATTATTATGTCATTCATGTAAATGTTGAAGAGCCATGGACCCAAATGTGAACCTTGAGGAACCCCAGAGCAAGCTTTATAGCTTCCAGAAGCGAAACCTCGTACGACAACATATTGAGATCTATTGCTTAAGTAAGACTCCAGCCAGCTGATCAAATACCCCCCAAAGCCACAGCACTTTAGCTTGCTGATTAGCATCTGGTGACCCACTTTGTCGAAAGCTTTAGAGAAATCCGAGTATATCACTTCAACTTGACGACATTTGTCCACCGCATTAACCAGAAAATTGTGGTAATTTACAAGGTTTGTGTAAGTCGATCTTGATTTAATAAATCCGTGCTGATGTTCTGTTAGTAGATGCCTAGTATGACTTTGTAGGGCAGATATTGGTCTATAATTGGTTACTATGCTTATATCACCGTTTTTGTGGACAGGAACAACCTTGGCAACTTTCCACATTTGAGGAAATATTCCTGTTTTTAGTGATTCGTTGTAGATTATAAATAATGGCAGTTCCAAGGAATGCGCGCATTTCACAATGAAAATAGGGGGAATGCAGTCAGGACCAGATCCTTTATTAATATCAAGTCTCAAAGTCAAATGCAACAATGTATAGTTGTGTTTCTCCCTCTCACTGCGTTATATCTATCTTCTCTCTCATATAACAAAATGTGCCTAAATGTGACGCGGTCTTGAAATTTTATTCTAAATTATTGTCCAATTATCGAATCGCCACCTAAAAAGTTTAGGTTCAAAAAGTTGTTCAACCGCTATACTTTTTATTACGTTCCAGTGTTCTTCTTCACTAAAAGCTCAGTCACATTGTAAGATTCGAACCATGTGCCTTCAGAGTATTGTCCTAGCGCACTCCCACTAAGCCATCTTTGCTTACACTAGAAATAGAATATTGGAAGAAAAAAATTACTTTCAACACATACCGAATCTAAATACAGGGTTTATTTAATATATGAAATCGACATTATAAATTCAGTGAGCAAAGCGAGGCGGCGACGCGAGTACGTGACCCGTAGTTCATGTATCAATGTATACACCGCTCTACCCTGCCCTGTCCATCCCCGCCGCGCCCTGCCTTGCCCTGCCCTGCTGCGGAGTCACTCAGTCACTATGATGTGATATTTACAGATTAACTAAATACATTATACACTATTGTAGGCGCTAGTTAAAAGGAACTTGATATTTAAAAATGCACGTTGCACAAGGCGAGGGAATGAGTGAATAAATGGGTACTCACGTCTGGTGCAGGTCGCGTGCTGAGTTTCAGGAGGCGTCCGGATAGCTTCACTCTCACTTTCGACAACAATGTTCTGTTTGAATAGGTAATAATTTCGACACAATTTTAAACAATAACAAAGACACGTACAGTCCACCACTTAATACGTTTTTTGTTACGACTGATATTGCACCAGTCCGCGAAAGGGATGGGGATCGGTCTAGGTAATATGAAAATGGCCGGAGGGAGAGGGGAAAGAAGATTGCGCCTCATACCACGGCCTATTTTATAATAATTAGCGTAAACACGTATATTCTTAATAAAATCAGTCAAATTAAAAGTACTTGATTAAGTTTAAGCCCTGAAAATCCACATAAAAACGATAAAACACTACTACCGCAAAACCGGTTCGGAACACATCACAGTCATCGAGAAGAACCACCAATAATTTCGATCAGGTTTATCAATGTCTTTTTAATTTAATCTTTACGTTTATATAATTATATTATTTTAATAATGCATAAATAGAGATTTATTTTTTGACATTCAACACGTTTGATATGTTCCTTGACTTCATTTTACGATAAACCGGTAATGTGGTTTAACACCTTATTGTAAATTACACCAGTGTAAAATATATGACAATAACAGAATATGTAAATAACATTTGAAACGGGAATAATATTTTACTCATTATCTTAGAATATGTAACATCACCAACTTTACAACGTTAGTCAAACTGGTGGAATACCTCCACTCTACAAGAGATCGCAGCCAAATAACCTTCTGTTGTATTCCTGCGGTGAAGTTGAAGTAGAGCAAGGCCACGATAGCTGTTTACCGTGAGGAGGGCCCTATACTTGTTTGATGAATTTAAAAAATCACGCATTAAAAGACTCTCAACTGTATCTCGATGTTGACGTCACTATCGTGTGATGTCATGCCCTTAGTACGATGGCGGCAGTGCGGTGACGCGGTGACGGTGCTCCTATAAAGCGCAGGGAGCTGAGCGATGGATGGCCAAGTTCGGTGAAGCTGTAAAAGCCGCAGCAGCTTCAGGGCCCCTAAGGCTAACACTATAGTCAGATCTAAAAAAAAAAACGAATGGATGGAAAACGATGGATGGTTTTACTCTGCTATTGTATAGGAACTTTACTGTCTTCGTTAACAGTTATTATGTAATGTGGACATGAGCAATTAATTATTCATTTCTCGTCCTTGTCAAGAACGTGATTACACAGTCTTTAAATATATTAAAAATATTAATACTACAAGACAAACTTAACATATTTTTATAATAATACAAGATTTTATAGTAGTCATTTTACAGGCCATCAGCTTATCATCACCTGAATTTCAAAATGTTCACTAATATATCTTCAAACAGACGTACTTGAGAGCTAAATCAGGATTTAGTGATGTAGAAATATCCACCCCTCAGTACAATAACGTCGAATTATAAAAAATCATATTTGCACATAGATTCGCTATGTACGTAAATTTGGATACCCGCCGTGGAGCCGATTTTGGAATGGCAATAAAACTAGTATCGTTGTCCGTATCGGCGGCCGTATAAATAACGTTTAAAAATATACAGAGGTCGCTAAAAACACTTCTCGCGGAGACATAAAGCGCGCCTCTATCAGGAGCGCTATAAATCCTTTTGACGTATGTGTACGAACTGGGAGGCGCTACACATACATGACATACGATACGAGTAGTGTTCAATTTTATATAGAATACATTTTTTTTATATATCGCAGCACGGCAATGTGACGGTTGTACATGATGGTAAGAACACTGCAATCCAAAGGTTCACAGTATGGCAAAGATATGACGAAGATAACTTTTGAAACTATTTAACTTTTTTGAAACTTCTTTAACACCGTTGTTGCTTGAAATGCAATGAAACGAAAAAGTGACATTAAAAAGCGATAAACACATACATCTGTACGAATTAGCCTTCCTATTAACGCGGTCTGCTCTTTGGACGAGTGTTAATACGTATGTGCGTGTAATAAAGAAATTTTAATTTTTGTAATTTAAAAATTATTATTGTTAAAATTCTTTATTACATACGAATTAACACGCATATAAATATGAGATCGAGACAATACGAAACGCTGTATAATGTGTTCTGTCTCAGTCTCTCGGAGGCTAAATCCCATAGATATATCCCATAGTTTCTCACTTTTTCGTTTCATCGAATTTCAAATCACTACGGTGCTAAAAAGTTTCAAAATAGTTCAAAAGATTCACAAGTTATGAATACTTATTATTATTTATTTATTATATTTATTCATTCTTAAGCGATTGTAATTAAATTTTGTATTAGGGAAGTTTACTTAGTTTTACTTTTAACACAATCTTTTTATATTTTTCCTGTGCTACATAAATACTCCAAAATTAATTCTACAATGCGCATCGCACTATATCGTGCTATGAGGTGTGTACGCATAGTGAATTGCTAAGTCAGTATCTCAGTGCCGCTCTGTTGAACTTATGTTTCTCTGGGGAGCGTCGAGCGTTGCTCCTCCGCACTCCGCACTCCGCTGCTCCGTGTCGGAGAAACAAGATTTTTTAACTTTCATTACGTTGCATATTTACGCAGAGCGCATATCATGAAATATATCTATGTATATGTATATATTATATTAACAGGGGAAAGCTTGCTCTGCGATTCATTAACCTTCATACAAGCGCCGATTCCTGTAAGACATCATTTTCCCTAGGATCAAAATTGTTTGAATTAATTACTTCTTGTGATTTACCCAGGTTAAATCTTTCTTCAAGAAGGAATAATTTTAGAAATATTTCAAACTTTCTTAAAATTAATCTTTGAGTAGACTTATGTTTTTAATTTTCAATTTATTTTGAATGTCTCTCAATAATCTGACGAATTAATTATCCGTACGATAATAATAAATTTATAATTATAAATTATTACTCGTATCTAAGAGAATATAGCTATGAAATGATTGTAGATAAATTTCCAATGAATAATTATATTCGCAGTTCCAAACTAATGTAATTTTATTGCTACAACAGAAAAATGAAAATGTCTCAGACACGTAAAACTCAAAACAGTAGAACTAACGACCTAATGTTGGCTTTACTTTACGACTTCAGACGGCTAGACAAAACGTTTGAGGAAGGTCTATTAACGGTCGACTATACTGCTCGTAATGGTAAGTGACGATTCAACAGGACACGGCAGCGATCACTGAAAGTATTTATCATCCTGCCAACCTGCATACACCACAGCAAAACTTCAACGGTGGCTGGACGTAATCTCGCCGACCGGACCTCGGAGCGCTACGTGACACGAGTAACTGTAGTACACTAATTTTTTTAACGCATTCTTGCTATATGTGTTTTTTTACCGTAATAGTTTTATTATCGTTATGGGCACAATCTCACCTGACCTTAAGTGACGATCTGACCCCAAGATGATAGCACTCTAAGCCTACTAGGAAGACTATGGGCTCTCAAGTGCAGCTGTCGGAACACACCTATGGGTGTTTGGCGACAGATTTTCAACTTGAGGGTCGTAGATAGCCATGCGGACATTACAAAAAGCCCTACCCACCACTCATGCTCTGGTTTTATCATGATGTTTTCCTTCGCCAAAAGCTCAGGCCATTGCAGGGCTTCGAACTCACGTCGATCGACGCGGAGTCCATACACGTTCCCAACTGAGCCATCACATTGCTTCAATGCATTACAATTTAGCTGTGATATTAAATGTGTAACTAAATAAATCTTAATTGAAGATTCCCACTCCCCCCCCACGTCTTGCAAACCCTCATTCCGAATTTAAAACTCCAAATACAGTTTGATAACATGATTCCGGTAAACAATGTAGCCGATGAAGGCATTTCTCCTAACAGCGACCATTAAATAAATCACATTAAGTTCTTCGTAAACGTTTCTTTAACAAACGCTCTCTTCGTAGTTCATCGTAAAAAAAGACCAAACAATTTATTATATTTATCTTCTATTGTTTAGAGAAGTTAAAAAACTTCAAAGGCAGTGTTTAGTATTGCCTTGTCTTTGGCCTCTATAAAAAGGGCTTAGGCTAGGAGCTTACAATTGTTAAATTAATAAAATTTGTTTTTGATTATTTTTAATTATTAAGTTTGTATAACGTTTTGAACAAAACACTTATCATCTTTTTGTCTTTCTGTGCTCTTATATCTTTTAAATTCTCATACATTTTATTTTCCTTACAGACCATTATAATCATGGGGGTCAATAATTGATGAATAATGGTGGCATCATTTCTTAAGGTTTCTTGAGAATTACAGTTTAATTAATACACCGAATTTAATAAGAATTGTCCTCTAGCAGTTGTGGGTAAAACTTGAATGCTTGTAAAATATTCCTATGGTACCATTCTTTTAGTGAAGAAATACACAAATGGTATAATTATTATCAATACATCAAATCAAAAATATTAAGTAGAAGGGCGTGGAAGACGCTTTTGCCCAGCATTGGTTTGACCAGTTGATAAAAAGTAAAATTGCCAGGAAAATATTCGACCATCATCCATTAATATGATATATCTTATATCCAGTTGTTATAAGAGAAAGTAAAGAGACAACATGATGTAGTTAATAACATGGCATGGTGTAGGTCAACGTTGCGTGCTCAGGTTCCCCGAACAATATTTACCGACGAGAGAATCACGTTTACGTTGAAGTTCGCGTTACGTTTTACAGCTTGTTTGTGTAGCGGCCATCTTAATTGTCCGGCCTGAACCCTGAGCCCCGAGTACACCACGCTCCACATACTTACTTGCTTTATTAGTAAATCTATTTTGTAAACTCATTTAACGGTTTAAAAGTTAACTGGTTTTATTGGTACACTAACTTTTGATCCTGAGTTTCCTCGTTTTTGTGATGAGATACGTTAAATAATGACCATATGTGAAGTGGAAATGGAAGTGTATTTAGACACGACCCAATCGATGTAAATTTAATCCTACAATGAGCTTCAGCTTGCGGTGAACGAAAATATCGCGATAAAACAATAGTATTGTGGTGGGGGGTTTATTTAATGTTTTCCAGGCAAATTGAAAATTCTGAGGATGTGTTCTGTCCTCGAGATCTCGGTGTAATAACCCATTATTTGGGATTACATATTTACTTACTGCTACTTCAGATTGTTGGCATACACTGAAACCTATAGTGAAAAAAACATTTCAATTTGTACTCGAGACTCGAAGTGTGTAGTTGGTACACGAGACTCTCCGACTCATGTTCAAGAGAGGCCTAAGGACTGCGGTCTTTTTGAGATTGGTTCTGCAAGGCTATAGGCTGCAATGACCACTAAACATCATGTGAACTGCAAATCTGTTTGCTACTTCCGAACATAAATAGCGCTTCGGCTGTTAGCAGTTCGAGTAAGAGTATCATAAGCCTTTAGGTTTCCCTCGTGATTTCTTCGCAACGGTACTCGACTACTGAAATTAATTGAATTCAATAATACTAGGTTTTTGGCAGTTATTGTGGAAAAAAATCTTCTCCTTTTTTCAAGGGCTTCAACATATAACGCCATTCTTAAACACCGTAGTACTCTTAAAGAGTGTTCAATATAAGAAGCAACAAAAAAACTATTTTTTGATTTGCTGCTATCTATCGTTAAATTACGGTGAGACAGGGATGCTGGTTAAAGTTCCTTAACTTTTAAGTTTTTAAATTTTATAGTATAGCATTTTGTTTGGTTTTCATCAGTACTTTTTTGTGTGTTTTGTTAAGTATTACTCTCTTTAGTTTTTAACCTACGTAACTTAAATTATGTTATGTAATTGTTAACTGGTTCCTCGCGATACAGTCGAAGCCTAGTGCGGGGATTGGGGGGGGGGGGGGGACCCTTGGTAATATTGTTTTAAATTGTGCTACGTAATAAACGTTATCTTTATATATTCCTGTAACCTTGGAATTTTTTGCACAAAAGTATGTAAATAGATTTCAGTTAGTTGTTATCTGTTGGCCCTAACGTTTTT
This sequence comes from Saturnia japonica, assembly GCA_033032175.1. NCBI lineage: Eukaryota > Metazoa > Arthropoda > Insecta > Lepidoptera > Saturniidae > Saturnia > Saturnia japonica. Next base: position 287,454 of record CM065321.1, on the reverse strand, counting down.
CAATGTCTAAGCTATTTTGTAAGTGTATCGATCGCGGCCAAGTTACATTACAGTGAAGCGGTGGGCTACCTTAATAAAACTTTATAGAGGATCTTTGAAGCAACTAGAAACTAACTAACTAACTTAACATGTGCACAGAAACCAAAGTACAGAATCTATATCAATAAATTTTTAGTTAGACATATAATCTTTTTTACCCAATTTATTGATAGACGCCTATTATAAAGGATTCTACACAAGAGATACTCTTGTATCATTGGTGAATCGATACGCTATGAGGATAGTGATTATTAATTAATAATTGTTGAAAAATTTATACAAAATTACATTTTTATGAATTCTTGTTCGGACTTTGTTTACGGGAAGTATATTTTATGTCAATTGACGGCATTATATGTCAATTGTCAATAATATGAGTAAAAGTACAATTATGGGACATTAATCATTACTACGTTATAAACGGGGTGCAGAGTCGCAGGGCACCGCTAGTTTTATATAAATATGAATTTATATTTCGTTTGTTTATTCCGTATGCGATCTTAAACAATTCGTTTCATTGCGATAAACTTTGGAAAACTGTTGTGGGCATGTTCGCTAAGGTTTCTATAAAGTATGATACAATCACTTTACAACAGATGTGCAAGTCGTATCATTTTCAAGGCAACGGAAACAAAGTAGCGGGCATAAGATAACGTGAGTTTATGTATCACACATAGTTCTGATCAAAAACACTATTCTACAATTATTTATCTACACTCATACTACTTTTTGTATACAATACATTGCTTAATATAATTGTTATTTCATTATACAATATAATGAAATAACAATTATATTAAGCAATGTAAGGAAAACATGAAACATAATTAATCAAATCTTTGTCAAAACGTGTTTGCGATGGCGTCGCGTTTCGCGTCTCGCAAGTCGCACCGCGCACGTGTTTGTCAACAAACTAATGTGTGTACGGATATTGTGTTCTCGCTATTTCGCATTGCGATACGATAAATATCATGTTTAGTTTTATTAAAATCATTTATTTATCGGAGCCTGAATTTACTCTTCCTTCGCATATCGAGGTAACGCCCGTCGTATAAATATTTATTCCTACCTACATTTAATGAGCTAAATTATTAACAAATGAAAAACAACCCAGAGCTGTATTAATTTATTTAATTTAAAATATTAGTAAATAACAGATATTATAGATAAATTTTAACTTTCTGCACTCCTTCTCCATATAAACTTTAACCATACCAAATCTCAGTCTTCCGTGCACGCAATGCGCTTAAAAAGGGGTAGACAGCTTTTGCTTCACGTATTATAATACTTACTGTTAAAATAAAAGTCGTCGACAAAATACAAATTAAGTTCAACAGATACAATGATTAATGAGTCTCAAATGAAACTTCTTAAAGTAGTGAGTAATTTATATATATTTAGAATTAAAACAGAAGTTTTGATATTTGCGAAATGTTAATGATTGGCTTTCACTATAGTTAGTCCTCTAGCCTTTTCATGATTTTAATCCATTATGTGACTTGAATAAAGTGAATTTGAGTGTTTTTATTTGTTTTAATTTATAACTTGTGGCTTTATTGGCTTGCTGAGTGACGATGTATTTAGAAAAGCCAAAAAGCACTACCAAGAACAGTTGAATTAGTTTTCTGAAGCAGATGTCGAAAAACACGCCGTATTCAACTTGATGGTTGTATAATAAAAAATTAAAATATCTTTTTTTCAATTTAGACCCTAAGAAGGCACTTGTGAAGGTCAAAACACTACCACCGGTTCGGAAAATATCCCAGACATCGAGAAGAACCGACAAGAAACTCGTCCGGCTTTATCAACATCTTATTATCTTTTTTTTTAAATTGTTTTACAGTATTTAATTTTATTATTATTTTGAGTAGATGTGCATAGAGGGAATCCCATCCAGACATCACCATCATTCACGTAATCAGCCACCCTATAAAACCCCTTCGACAATAAAACCTGCTTAACATGATTCTTGAACTTATTATCCGACAAATCGGTAATGTGCTTAGGAAGTTTATTATAGAACCTAACACAATTACATAAAAAACTGTTATTTGTTTTACTAAGTCTAAAAGACGGAATGACTATTTTATATTTATTTGTAGTATTTAAATTGTGCTTGTTAGTTACAAGTTCAAAATTATCTTCATTTTTCCGAACATACATTATATTTTCCAAGATGTATTGGGAAGGCAAAGTTAAGATACTAAATCCTTGAAATTTATTACTCAATGATTCGCGTGGTCCCATAACATAAATTGCATATCGAGGCGAACTCAAATAAATATTCTGATATATTAATTTAAGTACATAATGACTTTATTCTTCGCGAAAAGTTCAGGAAGCGATCTGTACCTCACAATTTTAATAATAATTGAATAGCTTTTTTACTTAACAAATTTTCAGCGAGATATCCTTTCGGTACTTCTTAATCCATGTCTATGTAACATTTTTTCTAGTAGCTCGACAAATTGTCAGTACTGTCCCTGATGGTAAGCACAGTACAGTCCAAACACAACGGCGACCACCGACAGATCGTAATCCAGCGACAGTCACCGCTGTCATGCTGGCTTGCATTAATTTAACTGAATATGTACAGGCTGATCCCGAAACGCGACACGTAAAAGCAAGTCACTCTAGCGGACTTTTCACCACATGCATGGTGGTCGCGACCCAGTGGGGCTGTACAGCCCTACTACCCCACTATCGCCATTTTCTCGTTCGTTACTTAGAAGGCAGCAAAGTGCACCACGTGCAGGTGAGGTTGGCTTGGGTGTATCAACTTAAAAGACTTTATTCCACACTCTTTGCATCCTAAATGTGAGAAAGGTCAGGATTATATAACTTTTTTGTAGTGCTTACTCTAAAGAAGTATAATCCGGACCTCAAATAGACGAGGTGGAGAGAAGGGGTCTTGTTTAAGCAAAGGTTCCCCGAGTCAAGAGCATGTTGGTTGAGATGGCGGCGCGGTGTCTTAAACTCTGCACACGCGGCACCTAAACACATAATCTGATACACACGAACTTCAACTTTGTTCTATATATGATTATATACTTACGTGGAAGTAAATAAAGAAATGCCGGGTTTGTTTTTTTATCAAGTTTGCGTTTACACTCTCACCTAACTTTACAGGACGGTGTACAGTTAAAGTCTGTATAAAACCGATTAAACTGTAAGATCCAAAATGGACCAATTTGTTTGGAGAATTGCTATTGCTCCTTTCATCCTTCAACTCATATCTATTTCAACTGCCTTTTCACTCGCGCGCGCATCTGCACGAAGTCCGTTGCCAAAATAAACTATTAAAGAAAATCTAATCCATGAATCTGGGGGTTCCCTGACCTCATGAAAACTGGTGAGCGATTGTGATATATTCAACAGACGGTATACACTATGTAACATCTAACATCAAGCATGCGTGTATTGCTTTTAAATGCATAGAAGACATCTTAAGGAACTTGGTGGTACTTTTGCTAATTATCCAGGTTAATATTAGAAAATTCTTTAACACGATGTTAAAATGTGATTTATTAAAATATATATTATGTCAAAGCGAATAATACTGTGTAGATAATTCAGAGCACTATCGTGTAATGTCTGCGGCTGGACAATTTCTGATAGATGGAGAGTTTTTTTTTTTAATCTGACTATACTGTTAGCCTTAGGGGCCCTGAAGCCGCTGCGGCTTTTACAGCTTCACCGAACTTGGGGCGAGCCCAGAAGGTACTCATCCGCGAGATCTATCGAGAGGCTCTACGATTGTATTTATACCACGGTTTGCTTGTCACAATGTAAAAATGTAAACAATTTAAAATAATGTTTCTTTCTCACAATATATAAAAGGGTGTTTACTTTGATTTGACAGCTTTCAACGACATATCAATTCATCTTGCTTTTCGTCACATTTGTCCCTTCCTATACCGTATGTAATACAACCCTTCACACAGGGGAGTCGTTACAAGTGCACCCGGTCCCCTAGATCACTTGAAACTACTCTGTTTAGACATCGAATCAAACTTTGTTAGGGTTCCTAAGGGAGGTTATATTTGTATGGCGTAATGTTTGTTCTGAGGGTTTTATTTTTAATAATAATACAGTGTTTTGATAACGATGAAATTATAATCTGAAACACATAATGAGTCATGATATTTTTTTAATGTAATTCCTTACAAGAATAATGTATAAGATAAAATCTGTTTAATAATGAGTACATTCTTTTAGAATAAAACATTTTTGTATAGTGTTCCGTATAGTTCCATAGAGCTCATACACACCTGCTCGCTAGTTACGTAAGTTACGAGGCGTCGCGTCGCGTCGCGTCGCGTCGCGTTGCTTCGGACTGCGAGGTACCCACCACTTAATCTGTTTTTGTATAGTGTTCCGTATAGTTCCATAGAGCTCATACACACCTGCTCGCTAGTTACGTAAGTTACGAGGCGTCGCGTCGCGTCGCGTCGCGTCGCGTCGCGTCGCGTTGCTTCGGACTGCGAGGTACCCACCACTTAATCTGTTTTTGTATAGTGTTCCGTATAGTTCCATAGAGCTCATACACACCTGCTCGCTAGTTACGTAAGTTACGAGGCGTCGCGTCGCGTCGCGTCGCGTCGCGTCGCGTCGCGTTGCTTCGGACTGCGAGGTACCCACCACTTAATCTGTTTTTGTATAGTGTTCCGTATAGTTCCATAGAGCTCATACACACCTGCTCGCTAGTTACGTAAGTTACGAGGCGTCGCGTCGCGTCGCGTCGCGTTGCTTCGGACTGCGAGGTACCCACCACTTAATCTGTTTTTGTATAGTGTTCCGTATAGTTCCATAGAGCTCATACACACCTGCTCGCTAGTTACGTAAGTTACGAGGCGTCGCGTCGCGTCGCGTTGCGTTGCTTCGGACTGCGAGGTACCCACCACTTAATCTGTTTTTGTATAGTGTTCCGTATAGTTCCATAGAGCTCATACACACCTGCTCGCTAGTTACGTAAGTTACGAGGCGTCGCGTCGCGTCGCGTTGCTTCGGACTGCGAGGTACCCACCACTTAATCTGTTTTTGTATAGTGTTCCGTATAGTTCCATAGAGCTCATACACACCTGCTCGCTAGTTACGTAAGTTACGAGGCGTCGCGTCGCGTTGCTTCGGACTGCGAGGTACCCACCACTTAATCTGTTTTTGTATAGTGTTCCGTATAGTTCCATAGAGCTCATACACACCTGCTCGCTAGTTACGTAAGTTACGAGGCGTCGCGTCGCGTCGCGTTGCGTTGCTTCGGACTGCGAGGTACCCACCACTTAATCTGTTTTTGTATAGTGTTCCGTATAGTTCCATAGAGCTCATACACACCTGCTCGCTAGTTACGTAAGTTACGAGGCGTCGCGTCGCGTCGCGTTGCGTTGCTTCGGACTGCGAGGTACCCACCACTTAATCTGTTTTTGTATAGTGTTCCGTATAGTTCCATAGAGCTCATACACACCTGCTCGCTAGTTACGTAAGTTACGAGGCGTCGCGTCGCGTCGCGTCGCGTCGCGTCGCGTTGCTTCGGACTGCGAGGTACCCACCACTTAATCTGTTTTTGTATAGTGTTCCGTATAGTTCCATAGAGCTCATACACACCTGCTCGCTAGTTACGTAAGTTACGAGGCGTCGCGTCGCGTCGCGTTGCGTTGCTTCGGACTGCGAGGTACCCACCACTTAATCTGTTTTTGTATAGTGTTCCGTATAGTTCCATAGAGCTCATACACACCTGCTCGCTAGTTACGTAAGTTACGAGGCGTCGCGTCGCGTCGCGTCGCGTCGCGTCGCGTCGCGTCGCGTTGCTTCGGACTGCGAGGTACCCACCACTTAATCTGTTTTTGTATAGTGTTCCGTATAGTTCCATAGAGCTCATACACACCTGCTCGCTAGTTACGTAAGTTACGAGGCGTCGCGTCGCGTCGCGTCGCGTCGCGTCGCGTTGCTTCGGACTGCGAGGTACCCACCACTTAATCTGTTTTTGTATAGTGTTCCGTATAGTTCCATAGAGCTCATACACACCTGCTCGCTAGTTACGTAAGTTACGAGGCGTCGCGTCGCGTCGCGTCGCGTCGCGTCGCGTTGCTTCGGACTGCGAGGTACCCACCACTTAATCTGTTTTTGTATAGTGTTCCGTATAGTTCCATAGAGCTCATACACACCTGCTCGCTAGTTACGTAAGTTACGAGGGCGTCGCGTCGCGTCGCGTCGCGTCGCGTTGCTTCGGACTGCGAGGTACCCACCACTTAATCTGTTTTTGTATAGTGTTCCGTATAGTTCCATAGAGCTCATACACACCTGCTCGCTAGTTACGTAAGTTACGAGGCGTCGCGTCGCGTCGCGTTGCGTTGCTTCGGACTGCGAGGTACCCACCACTTAATCTGTTTTTGTATAGTGTTCCGTATAGTTCCATAGAGCTCATACACACCTGCTCGCTAGTTACGTAAGTTACGAGGCGTCGCGTCGCGTCGCGTCGCGTCGCGTTGCTTCGGACTGCGAGGTACCCACCACTTAATCTGTTTTTGTATAGTGTTCCGTATAGTTCCATAGAGCTCATACACACCTGCTCGCTAGTTACGTAAGTTACGAGGCGTCGCGTCGCGTCGCGTCGCGTCGCGTTGCGTTGCTTCGGACTGCGAGGTACCCACCACTTAATCTGTTTTTGTATAGTGTTCCGTATAGTTCCATAGAGCTCATACACACCTGCTCGCTAGTTACGTAAGTTACGAGGCGTCGCGTCGCGTCGCGTCGCGTCGCGTTGCTTCGGACTGCGAGGTACCCACCACTTAATCTGTTTTTGTATAGTGTTCCGTATAGTTCCATAGAGCTCATACACACCTGCTCGCTAGTTACGTAAGTTACGAGGCGTCGCGTCGCGTCGCGTTGCGTTGCTTCGGACTGCGAGGTACCCACCACTTAATCTGTTTTTGTATAGTGTTCCGTATAGTTCCATAGAGCTCATACACACCTGCTCGCTAGTTACGTAAGTTACGAGGCGTCGCGTCGCGTCGCGTCGCGTCGCGTCGCGTTGCTTCGGACTGCGAGGTACCCACCACTTAATCTGTTTTTGTATAGTGTTCCGTATAGTTCCATAGAGCTCATACACACCTGCTCGCTAGTTACGTAAGTTACGAGGCGTCGCGTCGCGTCGCGTCGCGTCGCGTCGCGTCGCGTTGCTTCGGACTGCGAGGTACCCACCACTTAATCTGTTTTTGTATAGTGTTCCGTATAGTTCCATAGAGCTCATACACACCTGCTCGCTAGTTACGTAAGTTACGAGGCGTCGCGTCGCGTCGCGTTGCGTTGCTTCGGACTGCGAGGTACCCACCACTTAATCTGTTTTTGTATAGTGTTCCGTATAGTTCCATAGAGCTCATACACACCTGCTCGCTAGTTACGTAAGTTACGAGGCGTCGCGTCGCGTCGCGTCGCGTCGCGTTGCTTCGGACTGCGAGGTACCCACCACTTAATCTGTTTTTGTATAGTGTTCCGTATAGTTCCATAGAGCTCATACACACCTGCTCGCTAGTTACGTAAGTTACGAGGCGTCGCGTCGCGTCGCGTCGCGTCGCGTCACGTCGCGTTGCTTCGGACTGCGAGGTACCCACCACTTAATCTGTTTTTGTATAGTGTTCCGTATAGTTCCATAGAGCTCATACACATCTGCTCGCTAGTTACGTAAGTTACGAGGCGTCGCGTCGCGTTGCTTCGGACTGCGAGGTACCCACCACTTAATCTGTTTTTGTATAGTGTTCCGTATAGTTCCATAGAGCTCATACACATCTGCTCGCTAGTTACGTAAGTTACGAGGCGTCGCGTCGCGTCGCGTCGCGTCGCGTCGCGTTGCTTCGGACTGCGAGGTACCCACCACTTAATCTGTTTTTGTATAGTGTTCCGTATAGTTCCATAGAGCTCATACACACCTGCTCGCTAGTTACGTAAGTTACGAGGCGTCGCGTCGCGTCGCGTTGCGTTGCTTCGGACTGCGAGGTACCCACCACTTAATCTGTTTTTGTATAGTGTTCCGTATAGTTCCATAGAGCTCATACACACCTGCTCGCTAGTTACGTAAGTTACGAGGCGTCGCGTCGCGTCGCGTTGCGTTGCTTCGGACTGCGAGGTACCCACCACTTAATCTGTTTTATATTTTTGTGTTCAATGTTTCATTTTTATGTCTCTTATTTTTTTATTACGATAAGTTTAGAATTTCTGAATGTATCTGAACAAAAACTTATCGCCAAAAATTCGTTATTAGTATAATAGTATGCACATGTGTATATAGCGGTTAAATTAATTTAAAAATATCTCCTAAAACAATAACATGCATTACAAATGTTATAAAATACGACTAAAATGAAATAGAGAAAATAGGTATTAATTTAAATTTTTACAGCTGTAAGATTTATTAAGATAATGGATTGGTAGGTCCGCATGAAATATACTGAGGTTAGAGTAAAGCAAAAGTGTGCTGCTCGATGTAGTGTAGGCGTAGTGAAGTAAGGAAAGGGTATAATAGGGTTGGCGTAGATGTGCGTCCACAGGGAACCGGTTACGCTTTGCACCGGAATATAAGTATTTCTGACAGTATTTTCATAACAATAATTTATATATAATTTTTCTTCCACACATTTACTAGCTACAGCGACAGGTTTTGCAAGCCATCCTGAGGAAACTGAAAGTCTTATACTAAAATAGTCCCGCAAACAGAATCTGTTTGGTATAGAACTTTAGTTAAAGCCAGAATTACGTCTTTATCATATAAAATACATTATAGTTATTAAAGGACAATGATGACTTAATGGCCAATGGTCAATGGTAACACGTTCAGACATAGCATCAATCGACTTGGGCTTGCTGCTTATTACAAGCCTGAATTTCGGGTGATCCCTCTACAATGTGACTGCAGGGCATTTTCTGGTGCTCTTCTATCAATTTGGAAAATTCACCAAGTTCATATTCATGTGTTCCAAAAGCCACGTTTGAGAGTCAGTCAATCTCCTAGCTAGCATTCATTCAACTTGTGCAAATACTCAATTATCAGATTACATTAAAAGATTTCAAAGAATTCGGTGTTTATGTCTATTTTTTCATATTTTTTTAAATTTTATATTCAAAATAAAGTAATTTGGAGGCAGGATTTATATCTGGTATCGGATAACATTTTAATGGAAACATAAATACACGGAACTATTTCCTCAAATAAAAACTGATTCTGATGAGATCATCAACCATTCAGTGCAATCAAAGCTGAACGTTTAAAAATTCATGTTTATAAAAATTGATCTCCTTTTGATTGCTTCACACACACACACACACACACACACACACACATAACTGCCGTAATGTGTTTCAAAATATTTTCACTGTCATTATGTATTATTTTTAATCAACTTTATATCATAACTAATAGCGCCCCGTGGCTATTAATGCGTATTTTAACAGTAATTATTAGCTTCAAAATTTCATAAAAATCAGTCATGCCGCTTGTGAGTTAAATCCGGACACATAAATAGACAGAGATAGCCAAAAATAGTGTGTCATTTTAATAACCAGTTACTTTAAAACAGATTTCCATCACAAACCTCAAAACAAAACTTTATTATATATTTACTAATATAGATAACACTAGGAGCATTATCAAAGTTGCCAACCCACAATCAGTAACCACGCTAATCACAAGGCATTAAAACGACAGTTACCCAGTAGTAGCTAATTAAGAAGCAGTCTCTAAAACAGACAGGTGCTTACAAGCTACAGCTTGATGGCATATTTTTAAATGTAGTTTTCAGAACTGAGCTTTAGGAATGATCTAAACTGGATATAATTACGCTTTTCTATATGGGCTAAACTGTCATAAAAATTATTTAGTCAATTGAGTATATCCTAGAACGATGGTTGAAAATTTATCGCTGAATCAGTTACTTATTGTTATAGTCGATGCATTTTGGCAAATGTCACTGACAGTACGAATGTACACGCAATGCAACCCGTTATCGATACTTATCTACTTGTGCACGCGGGGTCGATGCGTCATCGTGACCTTCATTAGCACTCCTAACAACCTACAGGAAGATGACACAGATGGGGAAGATACGGATGAGGATTTTTGAAGAACTAAGGAATATCTCTAGAAATGATAAAAACGACCCTTTTCAGGGCCACATTACGATCTATACAGTTTCTCTATGATTACGTCGAAACAAAAATGTTATCTTACAAATTTAAAACTTATTTTCAGATAGCGAAAAGTTATTCATATTAATACTTAACATAATTTAGCATATCGATCGTACCTATCCCGTTATCGATATGCACCTCTACAATTCTTACACGCATCACTACACCTCTCCATAAGACCTGTAAGTGCGAGCGAGATAGACAGATAAATATGATTTATGACCCGAAACCTCAGTTCATAATGCGTCGACTATAGCTTCACTTGCCAGTATTCTTGAGCGCATATTCTCATGACATCAAATGTAATTATGAAAAAGCGCAAGAAGAAGTAACTTTCAAACCATTATTAGGGAACTTGCAAGTAGTTTCTCGAATTCCAGACGGCTACTAAACTAGTCTATTTCCTCTCAAAAAACATCCTCCCTAATCCAAACTCGAACACGCTCCAGAAAACCTGCCAAAAACAAAACTTGTAACACTTAGAGAGCCCAGAACCGATCAGAGTCTTTACATCGAAACTTCACGCGATGTCGCGCCAGGGACCCGCAGGAAGATTAATGATCCACCACCCCGGTGCGGCGACACCCGTTCGCACCCTCTCCTCCACCCCCCCATCAATCACTTAGCCCTTTGATGTATTATTTACTTGGAAAAAAGTTATTTTTGTGTCTCTGTTTTTGAAGGGAGAGCAAATATTATTCAACACCATCTGTCATTACAAATCAGCATGGGTTTTCCTTGTCGGCGGTCTGCGTACTCTTGGGATTCCGCTAAACAGCTTTATAAACTCGAAGATATTTATCATCTATAAAGATACAAATACAACTTCGAAATTGCTAAGAAATGGAGATGTGCTTCTTTGGTTAGCTAATGGGTCACGATAATCTAGACCCACACAAAATACATGGTCCCCTTAAAAAGCATACATCCAAGCAATTAATCTTATTAAACAAAGGAAGGGTGTGGAAAAGCAGAGATATTAAATTTGACAAAAAAAAAACCTGACTGATCTTGTATACATTAGAACGGAATGGATTCATGCCTGATGAAGGAGAAACCGAATTATTACATGTCATCCGTTGAAGCTTTGGAGGCGTGTGAGCGTTGCCTGAGCTCATCGGAACATGTCTCCTGACGTTTGCATCTGGAATTAGAGACACGTAATCAGCGCATGAAACCATAACTGAATTTCAAATGAGCTACTAAGCTTTGAATATAATTTTGTTTCTTATATCTATTATTGAACTATGTATAATAAAACTGGTTTTAAGTTTTTTATATAACTGATTCTAACTGTGTTGCCTTTAGTAATACCAGGTCTAATTTCAGTTTACATAATAAATACCTATATTATCAAACTGTTTTGGTGTAGCACTTTCACGAAAATTTTAAAATAATCTATACTACTATAAAAAAGCGGAAAAGTTTTTTGTTTGTTTGCTTAAACACGCCTATCTCTGGAAGTACCATACTGATTAGAAAATTTTTTTTTGTATATGATAGCCAGACTCTAGGGAAATAGTTTAGGCTATTTAAGATTATGCTACAACTCTCAGGTAGCCTTAAATACGTAAGTCGGAAGTCGAAGCATCCCGAAGTGCTTTAACCGCGTGCGTTGGCGTAGTCGTTAATGGCATGGAAATATAATGTTCTATTATAATATTGGTCCTTAATAAATCTAAAAAAAGTCAGCGATAGCATAATATGACTATCTCTTATACATAAGCCACAATAATGTATTTTGTGACAAAGATTGGTTGAAAATTAAAAAGTGATTTATATAAATTATTTTTAGACATGGCATATTAATACTTACAAACAAATGTTACTTCATCATAAAGACAATTTCATGAAATTAAATTTTGGTCTTTAGAGTATGCAATTACAATAATTTTTTCGATAATTAATCATGTGCGGAAAGAACAATGACGATATGGTCCAAGATGGTAGTAGGCTAAGCCTAGTGGAAGACTGGTTCTCAAGTGCGGCTGCCGGAACACACCTATTAGTACTTGGCGACAGATTTTCAACTTTGCTTTGAAAAAGCCTACCACCGGATTATGAGCTCATCGCGATCAATCTAAAAAACCTCATACAGTCGGAGAAACACTAGTGAAACCGTGTTTAATCAAAGCCGTCGAAGAAGTTTTGGGATTAGAGGCCAAGAAAAAAATACAAGATATACCTCTGTCCAATAACACGGTCAAAGCTCGAATTGAACTTAAGTCAAATGATATAGAGGAGCAACTTGTTTCAAGAATCAAAAAGTCGCCATTATTCGCTTTGCAGTGCGATGAATCGACTGACATTTCGAATAATTATTAATTTCACGGGAACTGGAAACAACATCAAAAGGTTTCGACGTCATGAACTTAATATCGGAATATTTTGAGAAACATAATCTTATGTGGGATAAACTCGTTGCCCTCTGTACTGATGGTGCTCCGGCAATGTTGGGATCACGTTCCGGGCTGGCGACGTTAGTAAAACAGAAAATCCTAAGGTAATAACAACGCACTATATCATACATCGCCAGGCGTTAGCTTCTAAGACTCTTCCTGGATGCCTTAATGATACACTGCAAATGGCTATAAAAATTGTAAATGTTATCAAATGCAGCGCCTTAAATACACGCCTTTTTAAAAAATTGTGCACTGAAATGGACTCTGACTATGAGGCACTCTCTTTCACACAGAGGTTCGATGGCTATCGAAAGGTAATATGTTGGGAAGATTATATGAACTGAGAGCAGAGCTTGAGATTTTTCTGGTTGACAAAAAAATAAATGATCTGTTGAAACTGTTTACTAATCCGGCATGTCAGCTGAATTTGGCTTATCATTGTGGATATTTTCACACACTTAAATAAATTGAATATGCAACTGCAAGGTTCCGGAAATAAACAATTAGAAAACGTCGCAAATATATTCATTTTTGAAGATAAACTTCGCGCTTTTATTTGCAAACTCCAGTTGTGGTTACGTCAAATTGAAGCAAATAATTATTCTGCATTTGCGACATTAAAAGCACTTATGGAAGATAAAAAGTATGACGCTACAAGAAAATATCAAGACTCATTTACAAATGTTGATTGATGAATTCAATCGTTACTTCCCAGAATATTGATCAAAAACTGATACTTAACCCTTTTAGCACGGATGCTGGTGAAGTTACTTTAGGAATCCAGTAAGAACTTATTGAAATCCAAAATGATAGAAACTGCAAGGATGCTTTTGAATCTAATTCACTTGAGTCGTTTTGGTGTAAGAAAGCAATTTCTTAAACTAAACTTCGAGAAACCGCCTTGCGCTATTTTATGGTTTTCTCAACAACTTATTTATGTGAACAAGGATTTTCTGCTTTGTTGGTAATTAAAAACAAGGCGAGGAATCGTTTGAAAGTAAGTGATGATTTGCGTCTAGCTTTGAGTAACAATATTAGTCCTAAGATAGCCGAACTCGTGAAGAAGATGCAAGCACAGAAATCACATTAATACAAAATTACAGATGTTTATCCTAAAAATATTATTATTTCTTTTATATAATTTCCTATTAAGTTTTTAATTAAAGTTTCAGTTTGATTATTACAGTTTATTTTTATTATACCTACATAGTGGTCCCTGCTAACAAGAATAATATAAAAGTGGTCCCTGACCAAGAAAAGGTTGGGAACCCCTGGACTAGACCATGACCACAATCCACCAGATCAAAAGAAGATAATAACCAAGTGCATTTAAAACAATTATAATTTTAACCAATCAGTTTACAATTATTTAATTGTAAGTTTCATGTAAGTATTATTCTTTATTTTCTATGAAACTGTGAAACGATTTTCATTTAAAAGTTGTATCATTGTCATTGAATTTGTTGTTAATATTTACGAGAATTTAAACTGCAGTCAAACGAACTTTAAGGATTTTAAATTAAAGTGTTTTCGAAGTTTCCAGAAAATAATGTATCAATGCGATATAACTCAGCTATCAAACGCCGATAAAGCATTTTATATAACTAGATTTGAATTCGAACGAAAGAGAATTTATTACAAAAACACTTATTTATTTACTAGACTAGAGTTCGCAAGAAATACTAGAATAATGTATTATCTCTTTATTTGTTACTTTATGCGTACTTTTGATTGTTATTGAAAGTTGAAATAACAAATAAAACGAAAATACATTCAATAGTATTTGAGAGTTTTGTAAAGCATTTCTTTAATATGTAGCTAAATAAAATAAACGTCAAACGAAACAATTCTTTTTGTAATGTCTCACTCAGTGACATGTTAGAGTGAGACAGACAACACTTAAATCGAAGTGTCTGTTGTTAGTTTTATTACAATTCTTCAACAATTAATGTCTTGTAGGTAATTGTTAACAAAGTCAAGGGAATTCTTCGATGCTAATGGAGTCATTTGTTTAAAGAAACTTATTTTATTTTAATTATAAATGAATATACGAATTTACTACTTAAATAACGTCACAATCATTTTGTGAACGTGTTTGGTATTTTGAACAAAACGAACATCTTTGTTGCTACAATTACTTGAGTTAAGTACGTGTTTTATTGTTCCAATAAATAAGAAATACCTTGTCCAAGTTTTATATCAAAATAACCTAAAATAAGTACAAAAATGTTAAAAGAGAAAAATATTAGTTTGTTAGGACGAGAATATCAAAAAAATTGTTTAACTTTTCAGTGCCACTAAAAGCCACGACGCGGGTTCACTTGTAAAATGTATGGCGGTAAGAGATAATATGATCGCTATGGAAACTGTAGTAGAGGTCAATATGTTCAGAAAAACATTATCTATTTGAACTCTTTATAGATTTGTGTTTGAGAACGTTGCAGCTGATATCAAGTATCGATGACTCCAAAGATAGGAAACGCTAAGCCTAGAAAAACTCATATAGATCGATGCGATATCCAAGCACGCTTCCACTAAGCTATAGTTGCTTTATAGTTACCCATAAGAATATAAATTAAACAATTATAAATTCTACAAATATAATTATCAAATTTGCATTCTTCATGGTCTCTTAAAATCAAGAGATAGTTCATTTGATCAACCTATAATATTAATGATCAAGCATAATTAATTATTTTAAAATACAATCATAAAATTTAATATAGTGGGAGTCATGAATTCCAAATAATTCGTTAGCGCGGCTCGAACCTCAGAACATCGGATCAATACTCCGACAGTTTTAATGATTCAGCCACGAACACTGTTTATTCCAACTTGGTCAATATAGTTCACATTGAACCTCAAAACACTGAAGACGAAACATAGTGAATAAGATCTGAAATTCAATAATATGTGTTTTCATTCGACAAGGTCTTCACATCTCATTGGTACGACGCGACGCGGACGAGCCATTCGATTTGGATAGTTGCATTTATTCAAAAGTGTTGCGACATCTCTTTTTCCTTACAATTTTGCCTATTCCATGAGTACATCATTGTGTTTATTAATATACAGACAGACAGACAGAGAACAATGTAATGGCCGCTGCGTAACTGCAGTGATACATACGCTCCGAATAATTTCATTGTAAATTGTATAAAAGTATCGGAAACCTAGTGTAATACGTCTTCTTAGTGCTCTAGAAGTGATAAGACTGTCTTTAAAGACATGGGAGATAGTTCAAGGTTCATCTTCGGATCGTTGTAGATGCAACCAGGATACGTGGTAAGTCTTGCTACTGCTCCTTTCTAAGTCTTTCCAGTTGTCGTACCCTCTTGTTTGTGATTAGCTCGAATTCTATAGCATTCTACGAACAAATGACTGAAATAGGTGGCTTGCTCTGATACACGGCTAATTTACAAATAATTGTAGGTATTAGTAATTGATACAATAAATTATTTTTGTTTATAATGTTCTTGACCCCAACCGAGATGTTGTCTACAAGGAAAGTAATTTAAAGTATCATCAAAACTTAAGGTCTCTCTTCTACTTTGAAAACTCTAATAATAATAATAAAT
Source organism: Saturnia japonica (assembly GCA_033032175.1). Taxonomy (NCBI): domain Eukaryota; kingdom Metazoa; phylum Arthropoda; class Insecta; order Lepidoptera; family Saturniidae; genus Saturnia; species Saturnia japonica. The sequence goes on along the minus strand of CM065321.1, from coordinate 271,259 downwards.
GTAACCAAATTATAATACTTCAGTAACTTTATCAACTCCAACCAAATTTAAATGATCCTTCAACGTAAAATTACAATCATTTATTACATCGAACAGAGACGTTAAAGCAACAGAGTCAACAAAATCCTCAATTACCTAGTATAAAAGCGAAACGTCCCCAATTTCACTCCACAAATCTTTCGCGAGGAACCTTACCATAAACATCTTCCAGTCAAATCAATAAATAGAAGTTAACGAAGTCGACGCGTGATCTTGTCGTCTGCACTTCAAACATATTTAAATCTACGCACAAACAATAGTACTGGTAGACGAAATTAAACCTTCGGTTTGTAAAATTAAAGTCTATAGAGAAGTTTCTTGAATGCATTTAAACTTTGTACCTCAAGCCCCTTTATTGCCAAAGATTCCCAGGAGGCGTAAATTGGGTCCAACTCGAACCATTGCGGGATGAACTTTGTAAAATAATAACTGAATGCCCGTGTTTTATTGATTTCGGTGATTTCAGTAAGCAGTTGATTAGCCCTCTGTGAAGTTCTAATAACCTTTTCGACTTTTTTTTTACTAATATCGGTAAACTTTGATATAACTTATAAATATATTATTATTATATAATATATTATATCATAAAATATAATAGAATATAATATGTGAGCGTAATTATTAAGGTGTAGGATTTAGCAGAGACAGTATTATATTATCAAACTGTAACACGGCGACTTGCTCAAATGTTTATTTAATTAGAGTTATATTTGAAAGAATTTCATGTTGAGCGAAGGAGGGAAAGAACTTTCCAAGAGACGGTTTAGCAGCTTCGAAATAAGGCAAAGATAAAATGCAAAAAACATTTTTTAGCTAATATTTTTTAAATAAATTACCCGTCGAAAATGTGTAAGCGGCAATATACCTTTCATTTGTTACTTAAATGTCGAGTTGTATGTGACAACATAAACTACTTTTATGTTATTAATAATCTATGTAGATGAACTCTTGATATCTTTAATATTAGTTTGCTATTAACTCTTCAAACTGATTATGAGATTGTTCTAATATTTTTTCTAAATACAAATATTGAGTTTCATTCATTACAAGCATCGTTGTGTTTTGTGATTATCGTGCTCGCATCGTCTGCCAAATGGATGCCAAGAATACTATAACAATATATATGATATGTAGGTACCACGCCGTTGCTGTCGGTTCCACAGCCGACGCGGACACGGGACGGTCACATCCGACAGTGCACTTCATGGAACCACAGCGTAACACTGTTCAGATACTCCACTTTGCTAACTCGTAAATTGACTATGATGCTACTACGCTAGTGTTTTTATTATAACTGAAAATGTATGATCATAATTATAATTGTTTTTAAACCTGCTATTCTAATATATGCCTACATAAAGATGTAAAGAAATTTCCTAGGGAATACACGCCAAAATAGTGAGACATTTTTAAATACTGGGATTTAGAAGGCAAAATAACATATTAAATTTTGAATAGTACACTTTGCTGACGAACGAATGATGAATAGTGGAGCGGTAGGGCTATACTGTCCACCAGGGTCGTGACCATTAGGCATATGATGAAAAGCCTCTCATAGTGATTCGCTTACGCTCGTCGCGTTTCGATGAACCGGTGCATATTGTTTTTGGTTAACACTATTCTTAACATAAGGGCAGCTCCATCATTTTGCTATGCTACTTTATAAAAAAAAAATGATATGTATTAGCAATTTTCTGTCGCGGCATTTGAGAGCAATCCCTTGTATTGCCATTCACTTAAAATCAAGGGTAAACTCAATATATATTATATTTTTTGGTTAACATATCTTAAATGTTTTGTATCTTCCATATGCTATGTCACAGCTGCCGGCTGCGGAAGGCCCGGACGAGTGCGATTTCTCAATGTTTACATGTCACCCACAACATACATTGAACGTCGCCTCTCCGACACGTATGCGTCACGTGTTTGTCCCACATAACACTACCAGACACACATGCTGGTAAATAGCTCATATTACAATCTTATTTGTTTTATCTAGATACGAAAATAAATTATTCCTCCGCAGTAGAAAATTATAAGTCACGTCAAATAGAGATTATTCGTTCATTAAATTTATCGGCATAACTGTAAGAATTCATTATTCCAACCTTCCATTTATATAAGAAAGGTAATATCATTAGCGATTTTATTGGTTATATACTAAAAAGGCGTCCCTATTAAAGATTAATATATAAAATATACTACTATTATAATGAGGTTGTCCAATTGTATAGTAAATTCATGTTAAACTAATGCAAACAAATAGTTTTATATTAATTTTGTAAGTAAATTCATGAATATTATCAATTTAACATATTAATTGTATCGACTCTCAATAGGTGGCGCTGTGCCTACTCCTGAATCGCGCGTTCGTTTACGTTACCCGATTTGTACTGGTATTTTAAGAAATTTCAATAAAGTATCTATTCAGTTTCAACAACAGTGTGAAGTTTTATTTAGTGCTGACATCTGGTGCCGAAACCCGGGAAATTGCGTGAGTAAAGTGAAGTGTTAAAATTGTGAATTTTTAAAAAGACTGAATTTGGACTTGTAAAATTATTGTGAACTTCTCAAAACACTTAGAAAAATCGCGTTGAATTTGGACTTGTAAAATTATTGTGAACTTCTCAAAACACTTAGAAAAATCGCGTCGAATTTGGACTTGTGAAATTCTCAACACTTAGAAAAATTGCAGTGAATTTGGACTTGTAAAATTATTGTGAACTTCTCAAAACACTTAGAAAAATCGCGTCGAATTTGGACTTGTGAAATTCTCAACACTTAGAAAAATTGCAGTGAACTTGGACTTGTAAATTTTTACTGAACTTTAACATTTGAGATATTGGTATTTGGACATAGAATTATATTGTGATAAAAAAGTAAAACAAAGATTTCTTAAAAATAAAAAAAAGTAAAATTTAAAAGGACATTTTTTGAGTGAAATTGAAAATCAACAATGGAGAAGATGTTATTGAATCAAGAAGCTATGTATGAACATTTGAACAAAGCGTTTTCGAATTATAAAAGATCGCCTAAAGAAAGACTCAAAGTATCATACATTGAGTCAAGACTAGAAACCTTAGAAAAATTATTAGAAAATTTCACGAGAACTCATAGTGACTTAGTTGGAATGGTTCGAAAAGAGGATAGAAAAGAACACGATTATTTTACCGAAGATATGTACTTTAAATTTGAAGAAACTTATACGGACTATAAGTCAAAGATGAAGGATGATCTCAAAACTTACGGTGCTTCTTCGTCACAGGTGCCCGATATATCGGTTCCATCGAGTACCAAAGTGAAATTACCGCAGATTCAACTTCCTAAGTTCTCAGGGTTGTATGAAGAATGGCAGACCTTTTATGATATGTTCACATCATTGATTCATACTAATCCAAGTTTAAGTCCCGTGCAAAAAATGCATTATTTTAAAAGTAGTCTCACAGGTGAGCCAGAAACCCTTCTAAAGAACCTGTCTACAACCGACACAAATTATGAAGAAGCCTTCAAACAATTAACACGCCGGTACAACAATAAACGTTACAATTGTAATGAGATTATGAAGCGACTATTTTCTCAAAGAAATGCTACTGATACGGCTACTTCCATCAAACAGTTACTTGATACCACATCATCTTCACTCAAATCCTTAGAGAATATAGGTGTCGATACAAGTTCTTGGGACGTAATTATCAACTATCTGGTTGTATCGCGTTTAGATACTGAGTCACGCAAGCTATGGGAGATCCAATTAAGTCAATCAGATTCAGATAAATTGCCAACTTGGAATGAACTAGTGAAGTTTTTAGAGACAAGGTTCCGAACATTTGAGATGATACAAGGTAGTAAACCTGTAATGAAGTCACATAATACGCAACAAATTAGCACCAAACAAAAGATTTTTCATTCAACCACGCAAGATGAAAAGAAATCAAATATTAATTGTACTATGTGCAATAGTCAGCATCTACTCTATCAATGCAAACAATTTGGAAAACGGTCTCCTGCAGAGAGATCAGAGTTTGTACAATCAAAGAGGCTGTGCTTCAATTGTTTTGCACCGACACATTCAGTGAAAGAGTGCCGAGCGTCGGCATGCTGCCGCCGTTGCGGTCGACGACATCACACACTGTTGCATTATGAGAGGAGTGATCTACCATCAACATCAGTTATTAATCAGAAAACTGAAACAATGACTCCACAAGAATTGAGCAAGGATGATGAGAAAAGAGTAATAGCTCATTTGGTAACAGAGAAAAATCAAAGAGAGATGCTGTTGGCTACCGCTGTAGTCAAAGCATATTCACCCAATGGCTATTCACAAGTTGTGAGAGTTTTAATCGATCCATGCTCAGAAGGTTCATTTATAAGTGAGGCTACTGCACAGTCATTAAGCCTGAAAAGAGTTGCCATCAATGGTATAGTGTCTGGAATTGGAGACGGTCTAGCCAAATCCAAGAATATGGTGTCATTGAGTGTGGAATCATTTCACAATCCAAAGTATTCGGTCACATTGGATGCTTATGTACTGAGAAAATTGACATCATTTCTTCCGACGTGTCAAACTAAGATATCAGATTGGCTAGACATTGAGAAAGTGTCATTAGCTGATCCAGATTACGGATCACCTGCTAAAATCGATTTAATTTTAGGAGTTGAAGTATATGAAGAAATCATATTAGAAGGCCTCATGAAACATCCATCTGGGAAGGGTCCCATAGCACAAGAAACGAGGCTTGGGTGGATTTTATCAGGTCGAGTAAGGTGTGAATCATCTTTAGATAGTGGTCAAATTATCAGCTGTCATATCAAAGTAAAAGAGGATGATTTATTGAAATAATTTTGGGAAATAGAAAGAGAGCCAGACGCAATTCAAAAGAAATTCACTAAAGAAGAAATGAGATGTGAGCAGATCTTTGATGCTACTACTGTGAGAGATAATAATGGTCGATACGTTGTTAGATTACCATTTAAAGATCTGATGCCAAAATGTGTTGAAGGAAAATCAAAGGAGATTGCTCTGCGCAGATTCAAATTACTAGAAAGGAAGTTACAGAAAAATCCATCATTGTATGATGAGTATAAAAAAGTAATCGACGGTTATAAAGAACAAAATCATATGCTACAGATTCGAGAAGTCGACGATATAAATAACCCAAAAGTAGTTTACCTTCCCCACCATCCTGTGGTACGGGAGGACAAGGAAACTACTAAAGTCCGAGTGGTCTTCGATGCCTCGTGCAAAGGCGTTAATAACGTGTCTTTGAATGACTGTCTACTTGTTGGTCCCAAACTTCAACAAGACTTGCGCCATATTTTAATGAGGTGGAGACGTCATCCCTTTTGCATACTTGCTGATTTAGTACAAATGTATAGACAAGTACGTGTCTCTGAGCAGGATACTAATTTTCAGAGAATTTTATGGCGACCAGATCCAAATAGTCCCATAGAACATTATAAGCTGATGAGACTCACATTTGGGACATCCTGTGCTCCTTATTTGGCGGTAAAAGTTTTACAGCAACTAGCAAAAGATGAAGAATTAAGATATCCTCGTGCTGCAAAGATAACACTTGAAGACTTTTATATTGATGATTTACTGACTGGGTGCGAGACAGAATTAGAAGCAATACAGATATTTGAAGAAATGAACAATCTAATGAATGTGGGAGGATTTCGAATACAAAAGTGGTGTAGTAACAGCAATAGATTAATGGATCATATACAAGAGGAGATTCAAAGATCAGATCCATCTTTGATATTTAAAATTAATAACATGGTCAAAGTTTTGGGTATTGGCTGGAATAAAACCACTGACAATTTTGAGTATACGTTGCAATTACCCGAATTGAATGAGAGCATAACTAAACGCAAAGTATTATCAGAAATCGCTAGGTTATATGATCCTATGGGATGGATCGCTCCTGTGATTGTGACTGCCAAAATATTTATCCAGAAATTGTGGAAAGCAAAGTTAAATTGGGATGAGAATCTTACGCCTAACTTATTTAAAGAATGGTGTTTGTTCAGAGGAGATCTTAACAATATAAAAAATATTGTTATACCAAGATGGCTAAATTCACGTCGAAGCGACGATGTAGAATTGCATACGTTCGTAGATGCATCCCAAGTCGCATACGCTGCTACAGTTTATATGAAAACGAGAGATGAAGCGAATAATATTTATGTCAATCTAGTCACGGCTAAAACAAAAGTGGCTCCAGTTGAAAGGGAAGTCAGTATTCCACGCTTGGAGTTATGTGCGGCAGTGCTTGGAGCCAAACTTATGTTTGAAGTCTCACAAATTATGCTAATACCAAAACAGAATTTACATGCCTGGTCAGATTCTACGACTGTTTTGGCCTGGCTTCGGGGAGAACCAAATCGTTGGAACACATTTGTAAGCAATAGAGTCTCAGAAATTCACACGATGCTTGATTCTGACCAGTGGCGCCATATTAGCACACACGACAACCCAGCCGACTATGCATCGAGAGGGATTAAGGGATCTGACATGGCTGATCTCACGCTTTGGTGGAATGGTCCTGAAGTTATATATCACAACAATACTTACGAAATTAGCGAAGCTTACTCAACGACTGAAGAACAAAGGGCCATTAAAACTTTAACTGCTGTCGTGCAATCTAAAGAAGAATTCATATGGACAAGATTTTCAACTCTAATAAAAATGATGAGAGTGTTGTTCTATTGTAGAAGAATTCTTAATTTTAAATTACCAAAAGAGCAAAGAAGCAAACATTCAAAATTTATAACTGTAAAAGAAATGAAGGAAGTATTGAAGATAGTAATTAAGGCAACCCAATCGATATATTATCAAGCAGAGATACAGCAGTTAAAATCTCAAGGACACGTAAATAAGAAGAGTTCTCTACATACCCTTTGCCCCATCCTTGATGAGAATGGGGTATTAAGAGTTGGCGGTCGCATTAAAGAATCCGAAGCAAGTTTTGATACAAAACATCCCGTTGTTATACCTAGTGAAAGCCATCTCACAAAGTTAATAATAAATGATGCTCATTATAAAACTATGCATGGAGGTCCACAAATCATGCTTAATTACTTGAGATCCAAATATTGGATAATCCGAGCGAGAGAAAAGGTAAAGAAGTCGTATCGAGAGTGTGTCAAATGTTTAAGATATTCGCGCCAGAAAACCGATCAACTTATGGGTCAGCTGCCAAAGATAAGATTAAAACCCTCGAGACTTTTTAAAGCGTCTGGTGTAGACTTTACTGGATTTATAAATGTTAGATTTTCACCTGGAAGAGGCTCAAAATCATATAAGGGTTACATATGTCTTTTTATATGTATGTGTACAAGAGCCATACATCTTGAAGCTGTATCAGATTTGACATCGAGAGGGTTCATCGCCGCTTTCCGTAGGTTTGTGTCTCGCAGAGGCCAGTGTGTGGATTTATACAGCGACAATGGGACCAATTTTGTGGGCGCTGATACAGAACTAAAATTGATGTTTGACCAAGCTAAGTCCAATCTCCCCACAGAAATTGCCCAAATGTTAGCAAATGATGGAACGGCTTGGCATTTCATACCTCCTCATGCTCCTAATTTCGGAGGACTATGGGAGGCGGGTGTAAAATCAAGTAAGTCGCATCTAAAGAGAGTGATAGGAGAGTCAACGCTAACATTTGAGGAATTGTCGACGGTACTGAATCAGATCGAAGCGTGCCTCAACTCACGACCTATTTCATATTTAAGTGAGAACCCTGATGATCCACAACCGCTAACTCCCGGCCATTTTTTAATTGGAGAGCAATTAGTGGCTATTCCAGATGAAAATCATTCTGATGTTCATGTTACCGGATTGCAAAGATGGAAGATGACACAAAAAATGGTGAACGATTTTTGGAAAAAATGGTCAGAAGAGTACTTGGTTAGTCTAAATCAAAGATACAAATGGTCAATAAAAAAACCAGAACCAGAGATAGGTGATATTGTTATTATTAAAGATCACAACCTACCGCCAACGAAGTGGCTGCTAGGTAGAGTTGTCCAAAAATATCCTGGCCAAGATGACATCACAAGAGTGATTAGTATTAAAACAAAAAATGGGTTAACTAAACGTCCATGTAACAAGGTGTCTATATTGCCTAACCCAGATACATTGTAGTTCTATTCTGTAGAGTTTATTTTAGTTTGTGTTAATTTTACTTCGCCTAGTTGTCATGGTGGGCGGTCTCTTTGTTAAGAGTCAGTTTCTTTCGTTCATTTAGGTTTTTTAGGAACTTTAATTTGTTTACATTTTTTAATATATATTCTGAGTTTTATTCAAAAGCGTTAAAGGACGAGTCCTTTGGTGGGCGGAATGTCCAATTGTATAGTAAATTCATGTTAAACTAATGCAAACAAATAGTTTTATATTAATTTTGTAAGTAAATTCATGAATATTATCAATTTAACATATTAATTATATCGACTCTCAATAGGTGGCGCTGTGCCTACTCCTGAATCGCGCGATCGTTTACGTTACCCGATTTGTACTGGTATTTTAAGAAATTTCAATAAAGTATCTATTCAGTTTCAACAACAGTGTGAAGTTTTATTTAGTGCTGACAGAGGTAAAGTCCTATATCTGTAGCACTTGACTTAGATTACGATTTTAATTACTGGACTAATTCTAAAAAGCTAAATTATAAAAAAGGAAACAAAAACCTGACCGCACTAAAATCACGATTATTTTTTTTTATATTTGCTTTTTATTTGAATCTTAGACGTTGTATTTACCACAATTACTTACACAATTAATTAATTATTTACCACAACTAAGACGAAGCTAACGACACCTCGAATGCTTAAATCCATCAAGACGTTTAGGCTACAGAGCGTGGCAAATAAACAGACATACATAAATACGCTCGAAAAACATAACCCTCCTTTTAGCAGTCATGTAAAAGATCTCACTAAAATTCCTGAGTGATATATTCTGTTATTATTTTTATAAAAATTGTGTTATTATTGACCTGAAAACGATATTAATGCAAAACATACTAAGTTGAATTTTCTAAATAGGTACCTATAGTATATACCATGTTCTATTGAACAATGGTGGTGGTCTTTCCGTGGTGGTTCCGGCTTAGAATTGACCCCTCCATCTCTACCCGTGGATGTCGTAAGAGGCGACTAAGGGAAAAAAAGCTAGGGGATGGGTAGCAGCATCCCCCACTTAAACAACAAAAAGCAATATCTGCGCTCGCCAACCCACATGCCCAGCGTGGCGAGTATGGGCAAATCCCCCCTATGAAAACGACAAGAACGACCAGGCCCCCAGTCCCCGGCGGCCCCGCTATTCCTAGTTTCGGTAGCGGCTATGGTGACGGCGGGGCAGGGGGTGCTAAGAATCCCCGGAAGAGTTCCAGCTACCGACCCCCACGACAACTGGCCCTGGCAACATATAATAATCGCACTTTGAGGACTGACGAGAAGATTGTCGAGCTGGAAGAGGAAATAGGCAAGTTACGCTGGGATCTTATAGGATTATCAGAAGTCCGAAGAGAGGGCAAGGACACGACAATCATGAAATCCGGTAACCTGTTCTATTACAGGGAGGGCGACCAACAGTCCCTAGGTGGTGTCGGTTTTATCGTCCGGAAGTCTCTCATTAACAACATCGTGACCATCGACAGTGTGTCGAGCAGGGTAGCGTACCTGACACTCAGAATATCCAAAAGATATTCGTTGAAGGTCATACAGGTTTACGCACCGACCTCGGCACACCCTGATGATGAAGTGGAGGTTTTGTATGAGGACATTAGTAGGGCCATACATACCTCGAAAACCCACTTCACTGTTGTAATGGGAGACTTTAACGCAAAGCTGGGCAATAGAGATGGTGAAGAGTTGGGAGTGGGGCAATTTAGTTATGGGCAACGGAACCCTAGGGGCCAGAGGTTGGCCGATTTTATGGAGAAAGAGGGACTCTTTATGATGAACTCTTTCTTCCAGAAGCCATCTCATAGGAAATGGACCTGGATGAGCCCCTATGGTTCCACGAAAAATGAGATAGACTTCATCATAACCACGAAGAGACAAATATTCAATGATGTCACTGTGATCCAAAGAGTGAAAACCGGCAGTGATCACCGAATGGTTAGAGGCACATTGAATATCAATCTAAAAATAGAAAGGTCTCGCCTGATGAAGTCTACGCTCCGACTCTATAATGCTCAACTCCAAAACCCCGAGAGCTTTCAACTCGAATTGAAAAACCAATTCGATTGCCTAGATAGTGGCGTCTCCGTAGATGATATTAGTAATAGGCTGGTAGAAACTGTCCATGCGGTTGGGTCCAAGTTCTTTAAAACTCACCGTAGCAATAGGACTCAAAAGATATCAGATCAAACCCAAAAACTCATGGCGGATCGGCGTGGTATGGCGCTGCAGTCTTCCGATGACGCTAAGTCCTATAGGCAGCTCAATAGATCTGTTCATAAAGCCTTGCGACACGATGTCCGGTCTTACAATACCAAAAGTATTAAAGAGACGATAGAGCGGAATAAAGGCTCCAAAGTGTTCGCCAGGAATGCATCTATTGAGCAGAGCCAGTTGACGAAGCTGAAAATGGACGATGGCAGCGTAGCGTCCACCAAGCCAGAGGTATTAAGGGAGATCGAAAGGTTCTATGGACAGTTATATACCTCGTCAACTAAGCCTGTTACCAGCCCGGCTAAAGATCCGAAAGCCGGGCTGACCCGACACTATACCGAAGATATCCCCGACATCACCCTGTACGAGATTAGGATGGCCCTTAAGCAGCTTAAGAACAACAAGGCACCAGGTGATGACGGAATTACATCAGAGCTTCTTAAAGCGGGTGGAACACCGGTACTTAAGGTCCTGCAGAAGCTCTTTAATTCCGTTATACTCGTGGGTAAAACGCCGGAAACGTGGGGCGGCAGCGTGGTGGTCCTGTTCTTCAAGAAAGGTGATATAACCTTATTGAAGAACTATCGGCCCATCTCGTTGCTGAGCCATGTTTATAAGCTGTTTTTGAGGGTCATCACGAATCGTCTCGAGCACAAGTTTGATGACTTCCAGCCTCCCGAACAAGCCGGTTTCCGAAAAGGCTTTAGCACCGTAGACCACATCTATACGCTGCGGCAGATTATACAGAAGACTGAGGAGTATAATCTGCCTTTATGCTTAGCTTTCGTGGACTACGAAAAAGCCTTTGATTCGGTCGAAACCTGGGCAGTGTTGCAGTCTCTCCAGCGGTGCCGTATTGACTATCGATATATCGAAGTGTTGAAGTGCTTGTACAACAACGCCACCATGTCGGTCCGAGTACAGGAGCAGTGCACGAAGGCAATTCCTTTGAGAAGAGGCGTTAGACAGGGAGACGTAATATCTCCCGAAACTGTTTACCACCGCTCTAGAGGACGCCTTCAAGCTCCTGGAATGGCAAGGACTCGGCATCAATGTCAATGGCGAGTACATCACTCACCTTCGATTTGCTGACGACATCGTAGTCATGGTAGAATCGCTGGAAGATCTTGGCACAATGCTCGATGGCCTCGACAAAGTTTCTCAACAGGTGGGCCTTAAAATGAACATGGACAAGACGAAAATCATGTCGAATGTCCATGTGGTGCCCACCCCAGTATCAGTTAGGAACTCTTGTCTAGAAGTTGTTGAAGAATATGTCTACCTGGGACAAACAGTCCAGTTAGGTAGGTCCAACTTTGGAAAAGAGGTCAGTCGACGAATCCAACTCGGCTGGGCAGCGTTCGGGAAACTGCGCGACGTTTTCTCGTCCAAAATACCTCAGTGTCTCAAGACCAAAGTCTTTGACCAGTGTGTGTTGCCAGTGATGACATACGGCACAGAGACGTGGTCGCTCACTGTGGGCCTCATAAGAAAGCTCAAGGTCGCTCAGCGAGCTATGGAGAGGGCTATGCTTGGTGTTTCTCTACGAGATCGAATCAGAAATGAGAAGATCCGTAGACAAACTAAGGTAACCGACATAGCCAAAAGGATTAGCAAGTTGAAGTGGCAGAGGGGCGGGGCACATAGTTCGGAGAACTGACGGCCGTTGGGGCAGAAAGGTTCTCGAGTGGAGACCACGCACCGGAAAGCGCAGCGTAGAACGGCCCCCCACTAGATGGAAAGACGACATAATAAAGGTCGCTGGGAGCTGTTGGGTGCAGGCCGCACAAGATCGATCGCTCTGGAGATCTATGGGGCAGGCCTATGTTCAGCAGTGGACGTCCTGCGGCTGAAATGATGATGATGATGATGATTGAACTATGACTCCGTAGTCTGGACGCAGCATTATTTACTGAAACTGTAACATAAGACACTACGCATACTAAGAATCACTTCAAAATGAAATAATACTTTTTGGTAATTAACCGCAGATATTAATCCAATAAATTGTATATGAGATTACATTATTTTAAGATAATTAACGGAATATTATTTTGAGGCGTCGTGTTAGTGTGATGTTCACAATACTAGCGCTATAAGATATCTCTGTCTCTTTCTGTCATGTGGCTAAACGAACCATGTTAAAAAGAATCAGCAGGAGAAACGACAATTGTAGATAGTAGATACGTCTAACGTAAATAATTCAAATAAGTTGGAAAATACATCCTAATACAGTTAACACAATATGTATTGAAACATTATAATTATATTATTTATCAGAGAATAATAACTAAAAATAAAAATAAAAACTTATGGATATAATCGAAGACCTTTTATATTCTAAATCCAATCCACGTGGGACATAATCAAACTTAGGTATTATAATGCCTAAGTATTAAACGATCTGTAATATTTCTGTGTGAAAAATTGTCTCTTTTTAATAGAGAACATTTTGTATTCTAGACGCGGACCCTGGATATTAACAGAATACTCTCCGGGGAGGCACCGCGTGATCTTTTCAAAAATAATTCTACTCAACGACAATTCTTTAACGATATAATTTTTTTGAAATATTATCTAAAGTTCTTGTTTTACCTTACTAAATATTTATTCAATTTAATATATTAGTAACAGAATTATAGATAAATTGTAGCTTTCTGCACTCCTTCTCCATATAAACTTTAACCATGCCAAATCTCCCAGTCTTCCGTGCACGCAATACGCTTTAAAGGGGGTACAAAGCTTTTGCTTCACATATTAATATATATATATATATATATATATATATATATATTATGGCATCCATCTCTCCTGAGATTCGCACTTTTGTCAAGAATTTTACTTCCGAATACGAAGAAGTCATGGCTTGTAACAAAATATTTTAGTAAAGAGTGAATAATAGACGAGTTTGTCACAACACACGCACTAAGCACTAAGCACTTAGGCCTTCATCATAATAGTGATTCAGTAAGTCCTTTTCTTCAGACACGTATGTATTCCGAATTGTTGACATTTTGTCACGGAGACGCTAATCTTAAGACAGCCGGACACGACACGGCGACACGACTTGATATACGGCGATAACAAATCGCTTTTATCATTAATAACGACCCAGTTATCCAGTTTTATGGGATTGCTTTTATGGCGAAAGGGATTTCTGAAAAGAAAACATGCACGTGTAAATATAACGTCAGCAATTTTTTTATTATAAGTCGTGTTGATTGAAAGGCTAATCTACTGAAATATACGAGCCAATGTTTTCTGTTTCGAAACTATTTTAACCCATTATCTAACAAGATTTACGACGAGAGTAGATTTTTAAAATACATAATAAAAAAAACATCTCATTAGACCTCTTCACGGTGAAAAATACAGTTTCGCGCGTCGAAATCCCTCTGGCATGTAAATCCGAATGACAGTCGAAAAAATTATACGAAAAAGGAACGTTAAAAATGTTCGTTCGTCATACGCTTGGGGTAAAATATGCACCCTCCACGTAATATATAGGAGTTGGAGTGTCGGCCCGGACACCGTCCTTTGAAATATATCCTGGGGTTAAGGGTTAAGTCTCACTCGTTACTAATTAATCATGTCGTTTCAGAAACTATGTTACTGTAAAATTACTGATTAAGTTTGCCTCACATAGGTATTTGTATTTAACTTATTCAGAGGGTAACTTTTTAAATAATCCCAAAAATGGGTAAATTTCTGTGTGAATGTGAGAGTATTTTTACCTTACGCAATGACACAAGTCCGTGCCTTTGTTATATAAATCGAATTCTGAATGTGAAACAACGTTTTAATTTAGAATTATTTAATTTCATACTTCTTGATTGTTATTTATCAATAACAAGTTGTCGAACCTATAGTGTTGTTCGTAATCTTTTTCCATGTCCAAAACCATGTTCTGTTTTTATTTGAATGGTTTTATCTAATTTAAGAGCACATAAATAAATATATAAAAAGCTATGAAATCCCGCAAATTGTTCAAGTAAAGTTGATAATGTTAAAAACGTCATAATAAACTTTTTTCTTTTAAGCACTGGAGTTTTTAATAACACCCAATCCCATTTAGTGTTTGTTTAACAATTCGTAATTCGAACCAAGAACTCCAAAAGTTGTGGGAAATTTTTAATGGTGATTGAAAAGCTTACGACTTTGTAAAATGTTTACAAGAAGAAACAAAACACCTGTTATTATCGGATGTTTATTTAAGAATATAATATGTTTTTTTTTATTTCATAGGTTTTGCGTATATATACATTTTTCATATGTTATGAAAAGTACAAGTATAAATCTATAGTATTGTCGAGTATAACGTAATCAAACTCAAAGTTGCGAAAAACGACTTTTGTGATGTTAGTTTAAGGTTCTAACTGCAAAATTACGATTTCTCACCTGGCACACGTGGGTGAGTCGTATTTAGTGACAAGTTTTCAACAAGAGTGTGGTAGGTATTCAGATGTAATATAGAAAATCCTCTAAAGCTTGTCTTTATGTAATTTGATGTTATACGATTGAACAATGGTCGTTTGAAATCTGATCGCCGTGGGAACGACTGTGCCCTACGTAACGAGTGAAAGTGACGTGGAAGCCAATTATTAAATCCAAGGGGAGACACATTGAGGTGAGCTGCTCTAAGTGAACCTTAATTGTGTCCAATTTGTGCTGAATTTATTAGAGCTTGACCGGCCATTGTTCTGTTTAATAAAGCTTTTATGTTAGCGGTTAGAGCGCGATCAAAATATATTTATCGGTATCTCGTTTTTCCACAATATGAATTTATGTTATTCTATATTTTTGTTGTTTATATTTATTCATTATTTTTCTTTCTTCTATGGTACTTCTTGATGGTTATCGATTAATGATCGGTCCCATTATTTACCAAACGTGGGTTTGGGATCCCCCGAGCGACTAAGGAGTCGGCGTTCCTGTCAGCAACACTTACGTTACAGCTTACTAATATTACACAGATCTTTATGGATCTATGTAGGAGCTCTAAAGTCTTTAAAGGGCAGTTAATTTCGCATTCAAATGTCTGAATTACTCAACCTCGCCTGGTCGCCCATAATACCTACGTCAGTTGTCTAATCAGAGAAGAATGTGAGACATCTCCATTCACCGAGCTAGTCCAAATCACCATTGTGATAATTAAATTTGAAAATAAATAAATGTTCTTTATCAGAATATTCTAGAAATCTATATCATATTAAATGAAGCACGCGATTCAGCTTAGGAAGTATTATGGAGAGAACACCTGGAGAAACTAAAAAAAATAGAACTAAGATTACATACATGACCTTGAAGAAATTAATATTTATGAGACTGCAGTGACATTAAACACGCACCAAAATCATTTAACGTAAATCTTAGTTCACGAAACAAATAGTGTTGGAGAATGTCAAACAAACAACTTTACGAAGCATTTCTATTGCGGCGGCGCCCCTGTAATATTTCGAATGGTTGAGGTCCAATCTGAATATCACACGTAGTGGATACATCAGAGTTTTTAATTCGATTATTTACGTAAATAAAATAATTTACAATTAAGCCAGTTAACCAGTATAGTGGACATCTCTAAACTATCACAACCCAATCCTACTAATCAACAACAACCACCTAACAACCACGCTAAAACGGCTGAACAGATCTCAATGAAATTTGGCACACAGATAGTCTATGATCTAGAGGAACAACACATAGGGTACTTTTATCCCGATAAAAGTCATAGTCTAACCAGTATTATCCTACAAATATAATAAATAGAAAGTTTCTATGTTTGTTACTAAACGCAAAAACGGCGATTTTTTTTTTTTGGTTTATCGTGTTCCGAGATCACTCTGTGGATATCCAATAATATGCAGACGAAGGCGCGGGTACCAGAGAGTTACAAATAGTAGGAACTATAGTACTATCCGAAACTGCTGCTACTGGAATTGAGAATACGCTGAAACGGTTTATTACCAGTACATGTTGGAAATAATACTCACTCAGAACACAGTAGCCCGTGAACTGTTACTTTACTTGGTGATATGTATGATGCTTCCGCGACCGGACTGATCAAAGATTCAAACACTTTCATAACTTGAATAAAATATTATCATTGTAAAATAAATATTTGGACATGAAGCAAAATTAGATATATTAGTCGAAACTATTATCTTTATTACGCATTTATCTTTTACTAGCGGTCGCCCAATGATGAAATTCGACCAGCGACTTTTAATCCTAGACTATTTTATGTTACACATTTGCAGTATGGATCTAAACAATGAATATTATATCAATTGCTGTCACTTTTCATTGAGTGACAATGTCAATACTTTGGGGGGTCTAAGTTCAATGGCACAGGACCGGTTAGGATTCAAAGTATTAATTTATTTAATTTAATATATTAGTAACAGATATTATAGATAAACTTTAGCTTTCTGCGCTTCTTCTCCATATAAACTTTAATCATGCCAAATCCCACAGTCTTCTGTGCACATAATACGCTTAAAAAGGGGTACAAAGTTTTTGCTTCACGTATTAATATAATAATAATAAAGAGAGTAAGGTATAATATAAAATAAATAATAATAATAACTCAGTGATGTCGATTCTACGATGAGTCTGAGCTTTCCGTAAAGTAAACCATAGAGATGACACTGTACAATGGTGATAGGGGATTTTCTAATACCCAACCAGCTAGAGGTCTAGAAGGTAAAAATCTGTCTCCAAGTACCTATAGTTTTGATTCGGCAGCTGCACTTGAGAGCCACTTCCTCTAGACTAAACTTATCACAACATTTTAACATAACAAAAAGTAAACACAATATCTATGGTATATTAAACGAACTGAACGAAACGAAATCGGCGAACTGTGGGTGTACATTAGTACACCTCTGCTTAACCCTTCGGAGAATACAGGCGTGATGGTATGTTAATGTTAAAAGAGATGGTGATTTTCTTGAAAGGATATTGTTACTATTACACAAATATGTGCACCCTTCAGCATAGATCTGCTGAATACAAACAACATAAACCCTAGTATACCTATAGGTTCTGTTGATTTTCACTTTTCATTGAACTTCCTTCATAATAAATGATCACAACAAACTGTTTGTTTAACGCACGCTCGGATCGCGACCTGCCTCTCTACTCAACAAACACAATATTAAATTATATGTAAGTAGTACGTAATCACTCTATATTGTATCCCGACTATCCCCAGCATAAGGTGCGGTTGCAGAGCGCTCGGTTTAGCAATCATTGGAGGCGCGTGTCTTGGATCCAACTTCGTATATTGCATTAGTACAAACAACTATTTCAAAGTCATAAAGTCATGTACCTTTAATGATCAGTTCTGCTTTCTTTGTACTATTATATGTTCATTAATGACTCTTGGTTATCCCATTGTTATTGTCAATGTATTTATGCTAGTTTTGTAAAATCAAAGCATTAAATTCTTATTAAATAGTAAGAACGGTGATTGTCTAAATTGTAAACCATAAATTTAGTATAAATCGGCAATAGGTTAAATAAGATGAGACTAAAAACGGAAAACACCAACATGCGTATTTTTTATGTTGTTTATGTTATTTTTTTGTTGTTAGTTGTAACAAATAACTGGTTGCAGTAACAGTATACGTAACCACAATTAAATGATTCTATTAAACATTTAATTTAACCTTTGATTTTGCAAAAATAAGCGGGATTTGGTTTGATTATGATTTACCGACATAACACATACGAAAATGCTCTCATATTCCTTACTCGTTCTAGCACAAACATATACTATGCTCTTTCTTTTTCGAGTTGCTGATCTATACTTATATTAAATCTATGGTCTAAACACAATATTCGATCAAAATCGCCATAGTCAATCTGATCTACTGACATGATATATCATAACGTAAGCCAGTCAGTAGGCAGCTATTAGAACGTTAAAAATATGTTCTTAATCAATGTCTAATTTAATGTATAAATTTATTTAACGTAGTCCGCTCAATAATATAGTAATGTCACTTCATGAATTATTCTTGGGACATTTTGAAGCAACTGAAAATTAACTTTCCGTACTATTATTTTAAATTAAATTTATTTCCAATGCACATCAATCAAAATATATCCAGTAAATGATATCTACACAAGATCATTTTTAACTAAAAAGAAAACCAAATTTAATGATTTTGAAGAGTTGTCTGGTGTATTTCCGAAGCTGAATGTCCAATGCCAATGAAATTAAAATTAACCCACAATCAATAAAGATGAATCATTGAAATCGGTTCATAAACAAAGAAATTATGCCCGAATATCCATAAAAAAATATACATTCAAATTGAGTGAACTCCGTGTTTTTTTTAATCGGTTAAAAACGATAAGAGCTCGTCTACATCCCAATACATTCACTTTTAAAATAGAAAGCTACAAACACTAAATTCTTATAAACCTGTCAAGTTACTCAATTAATGAAAGCTCGCTCATAAAGAGAACACAAAGGGCAATATACAAAGAGAACAAATGAGAATTACAACAAAACCCAAACATCTGAAACATCAAGAACTGTCAGGGAAAAACGCCAAAAGGACAAAAACCCAAATACAAACGAATCCACACAAAGATACAGTTCACTCAACGCGTTAATTCTCGAATTATATTTTAGATACGTTCAGTTAAGATGAACTAATGAGGGAAACGGATCAAAGGACTCGGTAACTTTATTCCGAAGTAATTTTAGAACAAATGACCCGAGTTGGGAGACTAATCGTTGGACTTGTCAGACGACCGCTCCGCATATTTCTGATCCATAATTGGAAACTGTGACACAGTTTACAGAGTTTGTAGTGTTTCGACTCGATTTTTTTCTTGTTTCCAAAACTGAATACATTCTAAAGGACTAAATGGAATGTGAATACTTAAATGATTTTTATTTTCTTGTGAATTCGATGGTATATATTTTTTATGGAAGTTTAGGGCTAACTTCTTTGTTTGTGAACCGTACTATATGGTTATTTTTTTTCTTTGGAAAAGGGGATATCTCAAGTGCGGGCCAAATTTAATTCAATTGACATTAAATCTTCGCTTTGTACACATTACACATGGAAACTCCTTAAAATCATTGAAAACGGTTTACTTTTTTGTTAAAATTTATCTTAATCATAACTATTTAGTAAATAGCGAGATGGACAGTGAGACAACACTCAGGAATAGTGTTGTTTATAGAAGATACCACAGATTAAGCTAGAATAATGTGCACGTGGACACTGTACGCCTGTTGTTATCGCACCCAGTTCATAGTACGAATAATTAATCATTAGTACGGATTCCAAAATCACATGGACATGATTTTCCAACTTCAATTAAATATTATGTTATTTAATATGATGTATTTGTAGGGGAAGCCAATTTTTGTAACAAACTACTTTTAAATAAATTATGAAATATTTACGAAATATTAATTATGCATTATGTATACACGCAGCACGCCATGCCGTCAGACTCCAATCAGGTACACTTTGTTGAAAATCGTCAAATCGTGTAGATACCAGAACAAAGAAATCGAGAGAATATTGACTGACTTAAACTGCATTACACTGTGTCTTAGAACTCGAAATAAATATAGACGCTTAAAGTATGTTTCCTTTTAACGTTCTAATTTTTCGAATGAAGTTGTAAAAACACAGTCACTATGATAAGTTGAGTCACTTATCTATTGTAACTAGTGGTCGCCCAATGATCGAAATTCGACCAGCAACTTTTTAGTCCTAAACTATTTTCTGTTTGACATTTGCAGTATGAACCTAAACAATGAATATTACATCACTTGCTGTCACTTTTCATTGAATAACAACGTCAATATTTTGGGGGGTCTAAGTTCAATGGCAATGGACGTGTTAGAATTCATAGTATTCCTTTATTTAATTTAATATATTAGTATGAGATATTATAGATAAATTTTAGCTTTCTACACTCCTTCTCCATATAAACATTAACCATACCAAATCTCACAGTCTTCCGTGCACGCAATACACTTAAAAAGGGTACAAAGTTTTTGCTTCACGTATTAATATAATCTATTGTAATGATAAGAAATAAACACAATTGGAGTGTTGGTCTGTCATAACATGAAGATCGGTCGCTGTTACTATATGAGATTTACCAATGAATACCGATTCATTAAATTCATTACATAAACCAAAGCGAAAAACGAGAAAGCGCTAAAAAAGGAACAAAAATATAAGCTAAATGTGAAAAAGGAAAATGAGGCGTGTTATTACTAGAGAAAACTTTGTAAATAAATTGTATTATTGTAAAAGTTAGCAAGGTCTCGGCGTGGTGCGGCGCGGTGCGGGTGAGCCCTTACGGATACGGACCTATTTGTCACAAAGGGTCGCTTTAGCTGGTTTACAATACAAATGATTAAGATAATCAGTGGCCGCCCCAAGCTAGGCGCTCTGCACACCGAAACGTAACAACATTTATACTCATTTTTCATTTTATCATGTGAAGAATGTTCTGATCCAGTAACGACATTTGAAATATTTGAAAATACTAAGTATTCAAATATGTGGTATTTACTAAGTTTACTTCGATTCTATAGTGCTACAAACATATTATCGTATATCGTTGTTATTAATATGCATTTATATTTGGAATACGTTAAGGAACTTATAAAGCTAACATATAAATCAATAATAAACATTGATACGGTTAATTCAAATCTGTTTAAAGCGTCTACATGTGGTAGCTCGATAAAATAAAATAAGCAAGTCAATTACAGTCCCATTCTGCTTACGCTGAACAGGGCAAATGAGATTATCGAAAGTACTTCATTTCGTTCATTTTATTAAATATATTAATTTTAAGTAAGTCTTTGCGAAACTTGTTTAATACATAATATTATAAAAATTTATTAATAACGAGTAGTAATTGTATTATTATTATAGCCTATAATAATTATGAGGAACTTCCCATAAACATAGTTTTATTAAAATCGGTTGAAATTAAAAAAAAAATGATTTCGAAATGTAATAGTGATCATTAAGCTTTCCGTGTACAATATTTCATAAAATCGGTCAAACCGTGTTCAAGTTATATTCAGACATACAACAGACCGACAGATAAAATAAATTTTGATGTCATATACTTGATCAGTGCTTTTTATATGATTCTATAAATAAGTTTGGAAAAAATACATGTACAGACAGAGTTAAAGTTTCGTGATAAATGTTGATTCGAATCATTTTGATATCCCGATATTAAGTATATTTTTTATTTCAGTTAAATTGACTTACACCGTTTTTTAATTTATGTATTATGACAATAATCGATAGTTTAAGTGTATCGCTTCAAGGGCACGCTGTGTACTGTGTTACACGACGGTGTAAATGTGAATGTTAAATTTATTGATAAAATAACAAAGTATCGCGGTCACGCGAATGCTCAATCAACATTCGGTTGCCTTTTTACCTTCATTTAATTCATACTGACAATAAATATCCCGCTAAATACAAAATAGCAAATTGCTACGGATTTACCGACAACTAACTTGCTTCATCGAGATAAGTACGACAACGTAAAATTCAGTTACATTTTCTTAAAAGAGTCATTAGAAAATTTGTTGACTCACTTATATAATGTTTTTTATTAGTAATAATGTTTGGAGTTGAAACTGTCTGTTCATTGAAATTCAATTTTATAAAACGCTAACTTCGCTATAATAAATAATATCAGCTGGGATTTTTTTTTTTGCCGATATGTTGTGATCAATTAAATGAACGACCAGTGCAACCGTTGTAGCTGACAGCATCAATGAATGTCAATTATATAAAAGTTACATTTGTGCCAATCGACAGTCAGTCAGTCAATTGTCTATGTATTCCCAATAGATAGAGATAAGTTGAAAATGCTGTAACCGGAAAGTGAGGTCACTGGTGTTCTCTTTATATCTTTCCTATCATTGATTAAAATTTGTTCAGGAAAATAAAATAAGTAAAGCGAGTAAATCCGCCGTAAGAAGCTAGCAAGCAATACACTCACATGGAATGGTCCCGGGTTGTAATCCCGCGAGCGACGCGGAGTTTTTCAATTAATTTAAATGAAGGTTTTACGATGCCTAATAAAATTGTTCAAAGTTTTCTTACATTGAATACGGTTTCGCTTAGCAGTAATTATTTTCATACGAGAGCGGCGATTATTCAAATTGCCGTGATGTAGGGCGAGAGCGGATTCAAATTATATTACGAGCATCATTTTATACAACTTACATGTTATTCGGCTAGCACCATGACAGCTGTTTAAAATAAATCATTAACCTTCTTCCGTAGCTTACTTCTGTTTGTTTAACTGGTGGTCAAATATTAATAGTAAAAAAAAAACCAAACGATTTACTTCGAGTATGTATATCACGAAATAAGAGGTTTTGAAATTTCTATACATAAAAGTCACAGTGATTGATGACATTAAAACAGCCGTTCACAGTGAATTATCTGTAACACGAATGAAATATTCAAAGCTCTGACTTTACTAATGAGGGTCTTGACTGCAAGAAATTTGAATTTACACACATCCCCCCCCCCCCTTAGCCGGTGTTAGTGCTGCGAGACGTACCCTCTCTAGCGTTTAGATTATTATTAACATCATTGTGAATATATATATAGAATTACTCTATTTCAAACTTTAATATTAAAGCTTAACTTGCCAGCAAAATGATATTAAAGACGTAATATAGAATTATAAATTTACTTTTTAAAAATTAATAAAAGCAACAAAAAATATCTAAAACTGAGTAGATTCATTTATGAATAATATTTTCTTGAAAATTACAATTTGTCGTATATTACTCCCAACTCCTTACACATAGTAAAAATACATATAACCCAATGACGTTTTATAAATAGACACGTTATAATCTCACTAACAGCAATTTCAAAACGGTACAAATATTGATATCAGCATGTTGTAGCAAAAGGGATAGGAAATCACAGCGTAAGGTGGAAACTCTGTTGTCAAAAAAGGATAAATGCTTTTTTTCGCTGATATCGGTACCAAATCGAAAGTGAACTGAGCGCAATTGCCGCTCAACGATGGAATGTAAAGGTCGTCAATTCCGTATCTACTTATAAAATATCATTGATTAAAATATATATATTAAAATCTCACTTGTCTATAGAATGTATACAGGTTTGGAACAAAAATAGTAAAGTAAATTAAATTTATTTTTACGATACGTACCTGTGCAGTAAGCATTCGATTATATTCAACTTCGCTAAGTTTAATAAGATTTACATTAATTAATTGTAAAGTACATCCTACAATGTTTTAGCGTATAAATTTTTCTCGTGGTATTAGTTAAAAAATTAAAAATATTCAGATATTTATAAGTGTAGAAACAAATATGGCCCTGGAAAGTTACATTCATGTTATAAGATACATAGGTGTCGTATATTTTCGACATGAATAAAACAAAAAAATCGAGTTTATTTTGAACACCGAAACGCGTTGTCAAAATATAACTTGATAAATGAATGCACGGACGTTATAAATATAGAAATGCATGTTCCTACGAATTGTAAGGTATTTGTATAACGTTTTATATTAAATAACTCAGCGGGAAGCGCGCTAGTGGGAGACACGGCGGCCAAGCGCACGCGTTTCAAATACAAATCATTAAACTTATGCATATAAAGAAAACAATTTAATTGTACTGAAAAAAATGGAAACTTTTGGTAAAGAAGAGCCTTATGCAGCTATGCTAGTTAGGTATGTAGCTGAAACACATGTATGTAACACTGAAAATTAAATGCCGGGTGGGATCAGTACAATACGGATATAAAAAGATCGCATAGTTGTAGGCAAGAAAGTATGAAGGTATTTTTGGATTGTTGATTATTTATCTGACACAAATTAAAATGTTAAATATTTGTGAAAGTCTGAATATATTTAATTGACATATTTTAAGTGTTTATATATAGAAAAAGTTACTTTATGAATTAACGAACTAAAGGGATCTGACTCTCGAACAACTTACAAATTGAAATAAATACAATATAGAAAATAAAGAAAACAAACTTATATGTAACTTAACATCTTCCAAGAATTTTTTTTTTGATACAATATTATGTCTGAGCGGATGATAAATAAATACGGTACAATACACACGAGAAAAAGAAATAATTGTAAAGAAACTTTCAAATTTGTTAAGTCTGAATATACGAATATTTATTTACGAAGAAATTCTTGAAACTTGTTAACTGATTTTATAAAATTCTTTGTAGAATAAGTCTAGAGACGTTAGACTCCTTACCAGTGCATGCGAACCCACTCAAACAAACTATATTACTTTTTAATAATATTTTAAATGAATAGGATTGAGTTTTTATTTTCATTTTAGAATAGAAACTCCTTGAGGCCTGATTTTAGATTAACTGAGCTTTGATATTGGACTGAAATAACGCTCAGTAAAATCTCTAAAATGAGATTGGTTTCTATGTTTTTTTAAAGTAAATTAATACTGAAATTCATAATGTAATATATAAAGATTCGTGCAAATATGACTATAAATTATATTATAAATAGCTACCAGTACATTTTGAAATGACTATTTAGTTTTCTTATTATAAAGGTAATATCCAGTATGAGGTCCAAAGACACTACACGCACAATTATATTATTTTTTTTCGATCTGACCTTACTGTTAGCCTTAGCGGCCCTATCTAAATCAGAGCCGCTGTTGTCTTTTACAGCTTTACCGGGCTTGTAGGCGAGCGCTTAAAGCACTCAGCCGCGAAAATTCGAGCTAAACTAACATACGCAACATCCCATCCCTTCAATCAAACTTTGTAATGAAACTCTCAAATTACTCAGAGTCATGTTTTTATATCATAAGTTTTACATTTTTAGATCATCACTTTTAAACGAGAAATATAGGTAGTACTACAGCTCATTCAGTTTTAAAAGAATGTTTCAAATCGACGCTGTTTGATTTTCCATGGATTTTTTATCTATGCATACCTACATGTGGAATCCCGGACTTATAATCTGTGAAAATATTTTATTTAATTATTTAAAATTTCTAAAAGTCAAAAATGTATTTTACCTGAATCATTTTAAGATCGGAATACTTAAGCTTTACTTTGATATGTGTCTCACATGTAAGTGAGAAGCGTGATATATTATTATCCAAGAGAAATGTAAGTGTTCCCAGGGTGAACAGTCACGTTTGATCATCATGTATCGAGTATTTTTAGACGTGACGTGATGTTTAGTTTATTTGTGAACAATGAGTTAAGTCTCGCTTTGATGTTGAGTGCAGATGCCTCGGTGAACGTTCGTATGTAGTTATATGCGCTTTGTCTGCTAATATAATTATCAGAATACATTTCTGTAGACTGGCTAACCTGAAAGCGTCACCAACAGCCGTTGAGACCGACAGGACAAGGGAAACTAGGAATCGTAAATCTTCGATGTATGATAGTTCACCTATATAATAGTATTTCATAATAACAGAGCATATATGGAGTTATACAAAGCATTCGAGTCTATAAAGTGTTCGTCGGACAGGCCCGTGAGAGGGGGAAGGGGTAGTGGGTTGTGCGGGGGGAGCGTGGCGCTTCGGCGACGTTTCTATTAAAATCTACTCTTCTGTCTTATTGTTCTGTGATTAATGATCGCTGCATAAAGTATAGTGGAATAGATAATTTAGGCGCATCGGTTCGGTTCCCTATAGAAATAATTTATTGTTCAAAAGTTTGAACTGATTTGAAAAGCTCGGTGGAGCACGAGGCAAGCGCCAATACGTACACAATGGGTTTCTATCAGGTGGCTGGTGTTTTCAATAAGCTTGCTTGTTTTAATTTTTACTAATTACAAAGCTATTGTAATAATTATAATATAAATAACGAGTGTAAGTTTCGATGAAAATATCAAAAAGCATAGGTACCTACCTACTATAATTAATACTGCAATAGTCTTTCATATTCCTCGCGTCGTTTTCCTTTCACCGCTAGTTTGTTAATGGTAGTATTAATTCATCTGAAATTAGTAATTGTATGAGAATTTCGAATAATTCGTCGATACGTGTCGGGACTCAAACCTACTCGTATCGGATTAATACGTATTTAATTCGAAACCCTAAATCAAAGGCCTTACACATCTAACACGACCAAAACGTAAAGAGTTTTTCTATTATATCTGCTTACCATGTTTCTAGCGAAATGGTGTGACAACAAAATAAATTTCTTAACAATCGTAACAAATAAAATAAACAAGAAAACAAAATCAAATCAACTCCATACTTCTCAGGAGGTCACTTAACTTATTTTCAGCGATCAAATATCTAAGATCCAATTTGATCAGAAAAACTCAAACAAGAAATACAGTGAAACTGAAACTTTTAAGGTGATAAATGAAAATAATTTTTATTACTCTCTGGCACGGTGGCACGGTGGCACGGTGGCAGAGCGGTTTAGCGGCGGCTGATTTATTGCTGACGGCAGTTCGATCCTCGGATTGCCGACGCTCGCGTATACTGGAAATAAAGGTAATAAAATCTATCAAGTTACGGTTCTTTGCACTTGAGAACAGTTGGTGCAATTCCAGAACGCTTTTCTAAACATTTATATATATATATCGTAAATATTTTATTTAATCCCAATTCCTCTATGTCCGGCAAACCGGTTGGGTAAATACTGCAAATAATTCAATCTGCACCAATCTTATAGGTATTGATTAAACTTCTGTATTGCTTTCGTCATGGTAGTATTGATCTTTTTTTTTATAGTAGCATGGCCAATTGACGGTACTATCCCTGATGGCAAGTAGAGCACAATCCAACCAAAACGGTGACCACCGAGAGATCTTAATCCATCAACTGTCGCCGCTGTCATGCTGGCCTATATTAATTTAACTAAATACGCACAGGCTGATTCCGATACGTGACACGCAAAAGCGAGTCATTATGACGGATTGTTCACCACATGCCCAGTGGTTGTGACCAAGTCGGGCTCTACAGCTGGGTACACCACGTGCAGATGAGGTTGGCTTTAAAGATGTAATTAGACACCCCGTTCACCCTCTTCATATTCACTCTTGCTGTAGTTTCTATTTCGGCTGAGCACCCTCTGAGCTCCACAAAAAGTTCTGTGAAACTGTAAAGGTCCTTTAGGCCAACAACTCTAGTTAGTCCGAAAAAAAAACCACTCCGTAAAAACATGTATGTTCGTAATTTTATTTGTCCTGATATCAATGTCAATTCTTAGTTTTTTAACTGAGGAATGACATATTATACTTACTGTATACAAAATTAGTTGGGAATTAAGAAATGAAATTTTTTGAAATATTTTAGTAAATATTTTTTAAAAGTATTATTCACAATTCTTAAAGTTTATCAATTGAACAATAACATAAGTTTCCCATGTATAAAATTACACATACAAACGGACAATTTCATGATCAATAACGTTTATAATAGATATTTACCAGGTAAGGGGAAAAATTACATGCACAGACAGAAGTACAGATTTATATTGATGGTGGCTTTATGTGACGCTGTTAACTATTTCTGCTCATTGTCTATGACAATAAATTATACTTTATTCATTGTCTTTTGTTATTTACACGTACCTGTTGTTTAGCTGCCTCGTTAGCCTAGTGGTCGTAAGCGCGACTGATATGAGCGAGGTCCTGGGTTCGAATCCCAGGTCGAGCAAAGTGTTATTAGGTTTTTCCTATGAAATACTCAGTAGCAGCTCAGAATTTAGTTTCGTGCCCGATTAATGGCAATAGGCTAGCCCCCTATTATATGGGACCTAAAAAACATACTAGGTGAATTGTGGGTTTACATTAGTACACCTCTGCCTAACCCTTCGGAGAATACAGGCGTGATTGTATGTCATTGTTGTTGCTTTTGTTTATAAAATAACTTTCATCGTTTCTGAAACAATACAATAAAAACGGTCTTACTAACTTAGACATTTAGACATCAGAACGAGTGTCTGGCTTGTAATAACGAGTCTGGTGCCTGGGTTTACTATTATCAGGCTGTACTTATATTCTCCATAAAACTTAAAAGGGTAAAAGGTATGTATATACATGGAACTCCATGTTGGTATATACAGTACAAAAAACATTATCAGTTGAAGAATTGACTTGTCATATACAACGTATACAAAATTATATTTGATTAAGTTATGTTTGATTTATATTGGTGATGTGATATTATATTAACTAGCGGTCGCCCAATGATCGAAATTTGACCAGCGACTTTTTAATCATAGACTATTTTCTGTTTGATATTTGCAGTATGAACCTAAACAATGAATATTATATCACTTGCTGTCACTTTTCATTGAGTGACAATGTCAATATATTGAGAGGTCTTAATTCTATGGCACTTGTCGTGTTAGAATTCACAGTATTAATTTATTATAGATAAATTTTAGTTTTCTGCACTCCTTTTCCATATAAACTTTAACCATGCCATATCTCACAGACTTCCGTGTTCGCAATACACTTAAAAAGGACTCCGAAGTTTCCTTCTCACGTATTAATATAATGATTATTATTTGGAAATATAATTTTTTAATGGAGACAAACTTACGAAACAATGGCCAAATCTGTTCAACTAAATGACTACCAAGCCAAAGCTGTCAATGTTTCAAATACAAACTCCCAAAAAGTTAAGTAAGAAGCTTTAACTGGATTTGAAAGAGTAGATATGAGAGAGAATTTTCTCGCGCCAGAGAGTACTAAGTCCGAGTGAAGGATAGATTGATTAGTGGAAGAAAAGTAGACATCAATTCAGTGACTGATTGTTCACGTTACCAGCTAAACAATGAAAGCAATCTGCGACCAATATATAAACTGAAAGATAGGTTGCTTACAAACAAACAGCTAATGTAAACTAACATCCAAGTAAGTAAGCTTTTCTATGTCTAGTTTAGTAGGATATTAACCCTGAGGCTAGTCCGTTGCCGTTCCCGTTCCCGTTCCACGGCATCGCATGAATAAAACAAAAGCCAACCGACATGGAGTAAGAATAACAACAAATTACAATAGCGATGCCGTTTATCCTCGAGGGAGGCCATTAAAAACATTGTGATAAGCGAGACCGGCCCGGACTCGAACCGGGGACGAATAGAAACTGTCTTATTACCGGTGCTGACGTGGCTGGTGTAGTACATCTGTAGACAGAACGTCGAATGCTTAATGGTTTGAAAGGTCGCTCACTTCAACATTAAATATAACTGGACTCGTTCAGTGTTTCTACTATTTTTTTAATTATTAATATCTAAATATTTTTACTTTTTTTAAGACTATTCATGTCATTATGCCCTGTTTAGTGTGTTGGAATTATTTGTAATATATCTGCTAAATGAATGTAGCATAATATCATGTAAGTCTATAATATAACAAACAAACAAACTGCAGCATCGCCACGGGTTTATTATTAATATGAGTGTTTTATATTCAATATTACTAAAAAGATTATGTTCCTATTGGGCAAAGTCTAAATATATTCGTACGAACTGGTAGAATACTCCTCGATACGAGAAGAAAGTCCAAACTGAATGATACAATCCAACATAAATGATATATTTAACACGTTTAAAAAATCTACTATGAAAAAAATGTTTCATTTGAAGTAAAACTTCTTTGAATTTAATAGTACCTTTATTTTGATATTATAATTTACTTGAAATACTTCTAAAGTAGACGTAAATCAAACTTTAAGAAGTAAAAGCGAATACATAATATAACATTTTGTTTTATATTCAGTACCGCCATGAATCAAATTAAGTACTTTATCTATATAAGTTATCTATTATGCTTCCGTCATTCTGACGTCATACAATATATTCAACTATTCCTTAGTCGCATCAAAAAAATGTTTAAACTGAAGAAGTAATATTATAATATTCTCACAAAATGAAAGTGATAAAACAGCCCTTAGTCGCCAGAATTAGAACAATAGTGTTAGTGGGTGACGTAGTTGCCCCGCCGAATAAAGTTGTGTGTGGTCTGGGGTCAGCGGCGCGGCGGTGCGGTGGGGTGGGGTGAGCCGACAGGGAGGGGCTTGCGGGGACAAACAAACAGACATTAGCGCACTCCGCTGTCGTATCTCGGGGCGCAGTCAGTTTGTCTTCAGTATTCAGTACAACAGCGCTACGGCCTAAGACGGGGGCACACATACTAATCAAAATTGAATCAACTTAATTCAATTTCATGGGTGCGCCGCGACGCTATGTAGGTACCTGCCGAGAAGTTGTCAGTCTCTAGCCTTTTGCACTCAATTATATGTCTTCTAAATAGATTATGAATGTGTAAAGGGTTTTCATTGTCGTTATTTACTTTTTCAGATGGGATGAAAAATTTATATTTCTATGATAATAATTATGGGGTTAATGGGTTAAACAAATAGCTCGCTCTGGTGGAAATAATTTTCATGATTATCGTCACCTCAGCTATGCTAACATTATAAGTTTATTTATGAATATCAGTAAATTTAAACCTACAACACCATATATCATCAACAATATATAGTAGAAAAGATAGTCTCTATCCGCGTTTGTCTGTTTGTCCGCTTACTTCTTCTAAACAACGCAACGGATATTTATACGGTTTTCACTATCATTTAGAGGTTATTTTACGGAAGATTTTTAAATATAAAATAGATTTCAATAAACAAATGTATACCTAGTAAAAAAAATCCCTATGTTTTATAATCAAATCATCAATAAGTCGATTTTAGGGTCGATACTTTAAAAAGTCTAGAGAAAAGTTCGCGATGCCATATATTATTATTGTTTATGTTCTAAGGTTGACTCACAATTACCATTTTCATCTTTATTAAAGTAACTAGCTGTGCCCGTGGCTTCGCTCACGTGGACTACAGAATGCCTGCGCGAATCTTGCTCCCCCACTCCCGGCTATTTTAAAGACAAGAAAGTCACGTCAAAATCGGTTCACCGTTTCGGAGATTACCCAGAACAAACAGACAGAAAGACAGACAAAAAATTTAAAAATGGGATTTTTGTTATATGTATCGTATATACTTTCATATGCATTTAGTAAAAAAACTGTTATTTTGACATTACAAACAGACACTTCAATTTTATTAATTGTATGGATTAAAAAAGTAGGCTAATTGTGTAGCTATTTTAATTCAATATACATCTTTATCCAGATAAATATGTTAGTTAACTTAAGCATTTAATATAGATTAAAATTTTCGTTTAAATTATATTATTTAAATGAAAACCGTAGATTAAATCACGGATTCAAAATTACGCGCAACCAAAGAAATCCTAACACCAAAACTGCACCTATGGTGAATTACGCGTCAGGAAATAAGCTCACTTTTCGTAACTATGAAGTTATGAACTATCAATATTAAAGTGATAAACTCTAAATCATGCTTTTTTAAACCTAAAATACACCATTTTATAAATTGCTCCTGTGCGAAGCTGGGTAGGATCGCTAGTAATATTATAATTAGAAAGCTTCACGAGGATCTGTGATGACGACCTAGGACTAAACTACTTATCGAGACGAATCCAACAAACACACAAACACGACGCGGATATCTCATTTTGCTGAGGCGTTGCTATGGCCAGCATCTGGGTCCATCATCAGAGTGATCACCTCAATAATATCACATTATTGCGTTATCATCGAAGTAAAACAATAAATAAATATGAGGACAAAGTTTCCCACACACGGTCATTTAATACAACTTGTATATTTAAACACCTGAGTTATATGCATATGTTACAATTATGCTTATCACACAAATGTCAGTCTTATACGAGAATCGAACCTGCAACCTCCCGGCTCAATAGTAGGGCTTACTACCACTGCGTCACAAGGCCTGTTGGCTTGTTACATAAGTAAACCAAATTTCATCTCAAACGGTTATGTGGAAGTACTTAAAAATGTTGTTGCTAGTCATATATAAAATACACCCTACATAAAACTATACTAAAGGAAAAAAAATGTCATATTCAAAATCAGTAGCATAGGTGTTTTTGACGTAACAACGTCTTATAATTCGATGAAGCCGGCTGCGCGCACGAAAAAACGTGACTCGTGCGGCGTTACCTCGCTCTGAGGCGTTCCATTTAAGGCTTGAAGTGCAAGCGAGAGCGCGGAACGAGCGACAAAGAGGCACAATCGGCCTCCGCGTTCGGCAGCGTTCGACATCTCTCTCTCCTACTTGAGTGAGCGATGCGTCCACGTGGACAGCTGCTATACAATAATACATTTACATGGTTTCGTCAACTATGAAGTGCAGTGAAAAGTGAATGTTGTGTCGATTGTTTATAGTAACGATAATTGTGGCGATAAAGGTAATGATTCTTTCGATATTATTAGAAAAATGATACCAGTCCATCAGTATTTTCTTATGACGTTGTCACGTTTAACTATTGTCAGTAAACCGACTTTACAAACAACCGATTTTTTTAAATAATATCTCGGCACATTTACGGTTTTGTCTCTGATAGTAGAGCACAATCCAAACCTTAGAATAATATCTATACCCAACGGCGACCACAAAGAGATCAAAATCCACCCGATTTTAATTTTATCAAATCTTCGAGTAAATCATAAATTTTTGACCAAACTGTAGCCTAATCCTGTAAGGTGCAATAATTAAATAAATCCAAGTGTATCGCAGACTTTATTTTCGAAACAATCCTCACATAACGTGAGGAAACAATCGGCGTAGTGTGGTGTGACGTGGTGCCCCAAGCGCGACAGAACACTACCTATATCCTAAACAGGACCCTTCAGTGATTAATGTATGTCCAGTGTAACACGGTTTATAAACTACATCCTCTTGTTGTTTTACTGGAGGGTTAGTTTCGGCTCAGTTTTTATTTGCGTACCCGGGCGGGAGGTACCCGGGCGGGAGGGACCTCGATTTATTTTAAGCTGCGGTCTGTTTAGACTTTCAATGTAACTTGTCTAGTTTATTAGTGTTTTACTTTGTGTATTTCTAGATATATCTAGATACATACAATTTTTTTTTAAATACATACTTTAAGGAAACTTACAATGTTTATTTCATAAATAATTGTTTTATTAAACATCCCAGTGACAATGAAATAATGAATTTATCTCCCAGTAAACTAAATGGCTTCAATAAATTCACTTTTATATCGTTTGCACACAATTGTTTTTTTTTTATATTACAAAGAGAAGAACAAGGATGCGGTTCACTTGATGGTAAGCGGCTCCCAAAGCCTATGGACGTTTGTAATTTAATTGGCAGCAGTAGCGCGTTGCCGGCCTTGAACATCCCTACCCCAAGGAGTCTAGAAACGTACTCACCGAAAGAATATAACATAAGGTTGTTTAGCCGCAATTTTCTGTATGATGAAATATAATATAATAGTCGGGTTGCCCCAAGTAGAGAGAAATTCTTAAAGAAGTCTCTCTGCGCCTTAACCTCTCATTGTCTACTCGTCTTATGTAGTTCTCTATTCGTATCAGAGTTGTAAAATTAGTTCCGACAACATTTAAAATTAACTTATAAGCTTTAAAGAAACTTAACCAAGTTAAGGATAAATCCTGAAGATAGGAAGCATTTATGAAACGTAGATGCACCCGAGGTCGGCAACTCCATAGCGGTTACACAATCTACCTAATCAAGGTCCTAATTCCGTAGTCGACCGCGGCCGAGCTGGCGTGGCTCGTGGTGGCGGCAGACTTGGCGCTCGACTCGATTCGCTCGCTCTCAAATGTGGTAACCGCTTCCGTAAGCTGGTAAAACCGCACGGAATTTACGCTTCAACTAACATTTTCAATAGGGTATATGATGATATGAATATTATTTATATTATGAGTAGGTTCTTTCAGCCGCGGCCGTTCTGTTACTTTAATTTGTATTTTTTAATAACAAATATGTAATAAGAAAGATAAGTATATTTTAATAAAATTAATGATATATATTTGTGTTAGCGACGCATAGGTCTAAGCGTAATGATACGAGAATAACAATTGTAAATATAAGTTGTAGGGATGAATCATTTGTACGAACAATCAATAATTTAATGTTTCTAATGCTTTGAATATGTTACTATAGCGTGTAGGTTACCAGCAGGCACCTCACTGCGTGTGTGTACCTTGATGTTTCGCCCTCTTCACGCCTAGTAGTTTCGGGTGTGAGCAGGGTTGGTCGCACGTAGTGAGAGGGGCTCGCACGCACTGGTTTCCAGACAGCTGGTTACTGTAGCGTGTTATCCGCCGTCGGTAATACAGAGTTCGAGGGAATCGTTTCCGTCGCGTTCGCGCCCTCGGTGCACGGTCCCGCTCTGTATTTTGTTGACGTAACACATTTGTATAAGGGCATACGCACGCGCCCCTTTTTAATTTGACTTTCTTGCTAACTAAAGGACGAAAATACCCTACCACAATGCTATGTTTTATCATTAAGTTTTTTCTCAAGCAAAATGTTTTATATTCTCTTTATATAACAGATTTTTATAATAAAAAAATAATTATGTTTCTGTATCTTATATATAAAAATCTCGTGTCACGGTGTTTGTGGTCGCACTCTTCCGAAGCGGCTCGACTGATGTTTATGATATTTTTTTTAATGTACATTTGGTAGGTATGAGAATAGGTCGTAAAGTACATTTTATAACGCTAGGTTATTAAGGTGTCCTGCCTAGTTTTTTTCCTACTTTTTGAAAAAAACATTTTTTTGTATGTTTTTCTATTCGCCATCAAAAAATATCTATAACCTCAAATTTTCTTCATCCTCCTATCTCCACCTTCCCATTTTTTTTTTTTTTATTATGATTTTAGTTTTTTGTATGAACAAAAAAATATTTTTTTATCTTCTGCGCGTTGCCGAAGGGATTCGAGTATTCCCTAAAAATTTGTATTTAAATATCTACGCGAGTAACACCACGGGCAACAGTTAGTTTATACATAACAATTTTACTTTTGTTGACGTTTGTAAAAATGTCCTTTAATTTACTCATTGTATTTTATGTAAAAATAATTCAGTAGTAGGTATTTAGTTTTTGGTATGTACAGCTAATATTTCCAATAATTTATTATAACTTGAAGCCTGTTGAGCCAGGCCATATCATCTGTGTGTTGAAACAAAAACGTCCGTCCATGTGGGGGATTCTTTTATAATAATCTGTAGAGGGAATTCGCTTTTCTCTCCCATGTCGTCCGGCGAGGGTTCAGGCGGTGCTGGAAGAGTGGGGACGCGGTCTTCCGTGTCTAGGATGGGGGCATCTGAGGCCCAAGTAGTTGGGAGTAACGTACCAGTTCGCGGGACAGCGAGAAGAGGAGCGGTTCGCGGGGTGGGCCGTTCCAAAAGTGTGGGACGACCAATTCTGTCCCAAAAGGACGGACAGCGGTCCTTTCTGAAGGAAAAAGCCGGTGTTGGTGGCGCTGATGACGCTGAAGGTATGGTTGTGGGGGACGAAGGTAGTGCTGAGGGGTGTACCAGCACGGAGGATATGGACGCAGAGTCGCTGAGGGCGCTCATGGACGGGGGTGTGTCCAGTATTCTGGAGGTCTGTCGGACCTCTGGTAACTTGAAGGGCACTGCCATCAAGGCCCTTAAAGGAGCTGCCAAATCCTTAAAGGAGGTGGTGGAAGCGCTCCTTAGTCGAACGGTCAATGAAGAGACCGCTCGCCTAGGCCGAGAGACAAGGGTCCTCCGCCAACAGGTGGAGGGCCTGAAGAAAGTGGTACTTGCCTGGAAGCGGGAGGCAAGTGAGAGGCTAGTTATGCCCCCTCCCCCTACTCCTCCGGTACAGCCGATACAAGTGGAGGTGCCTCCTCAAAATTGGGAGAAAGCTTTGGCGGAAGCCGTAAGCGGTTTGGAGCGGTCCATCCGCTCCACTGTCGGAAAAGTTATGGATGCTAAGTTCGACAGTCTGGAAGTGGATGGGCGTCTGCTCCCGAGCAGGATAGTCCGCCCACCGTTGGCAGCTGACAAAAGGCCGGCAGTTGACAACAGGCCAATTGAGAAGAGGCAAGCTGCGGGAAAAAGACCCAGGCCGGCTGAGGAGTCAAGTTCTGCCTGCCCTGCTGGTCACAGTGCTGGTGCTAGGCAGACAGGGGCCAAGAGACCCCGATCAGTGTCTCGGGCTAGGTCCGAGGGGGCGACTGGGCCCCATTAAATATAGAGTGGGCGGCGCTATAGGGGTCCGCTGTCTCGCAAGCCCCCTCGGAGGTTGGAGAAGAGGCATGGACGACGGTGGTGCGTCGGGCAAAAAAGAAAAGAGCTCCGGCTGCGACGGTGACAAATTCTGCGCTAAAAGAGGCGGTCAAAAAGACGGGGCCGAAGATGCCCTCTGTGCCGCGCACGGCCGCGGTCATGATAACACTGCAGCCGGAGGCTGCGGCTAGAGGAGCATCCTACACGGGAGCGGTCCTCAAGGCACGGGAGGCAATAAAGTTGGGGGAGCTGGACATCCAGGACATAAGGCTCCGCACGTCAGCCACAGGAGCCAGGATAATAGAGATCTCTGGCTCAGAAGGCGAAAATAAGGCGGCTCGTCTGGCGACGCAATTGGCGAGCGCGCTCACTGATGTTGCCGTTATTTCCAGACCAATCCGTGGATGATACCGAGTTGAGGTGCACAATATCGGCCAAAGTCGGATGTGAGCCGACCTTGGTTAAGGTTGGCCCAATCCGACAAGACTGGGGGGGGGGGGGAGTAGCAAAAGTGCCGCTCCCCGTAGCCGAGGCCAGAAAGCTGGCAGAGGCAGGACGAATCCTAGTTGGCTGGAGTGTGGCCCGTGTCCATCCACTGCAGGAGAAACCCTTGCGGTGTTTCAGATGCATGGGCATGGGCCACACTCGCCCGATGTGCGTGGCGATGGCAGACAGGAGCGCCTTGGGGGGGTCTGGCCATGCGGCGGCAGAGTGTGCAGCAACCAAACTGCACTGCGCTGTATGTGCCGCCGCTGGCGTATCAGCGGACCACTACATGGGGGGGGTGAGTTGTAAGCCTCCCTCAGCCAAGCGGAGACCCCCTGGGGCTCGCCCAGTTAGGCCTAGGTCGGAGGTAGTTGGTACGGCTCAGTAATGCAGCACAATCGTACCAGCTACCTCCAGTCGAGTTTGAACCACTCCGCCACTGTACAAGACCTATTTGTGCAATCAGTGGCGGAGTGGAGCATCAATGTCGCGGTGGCTGCGGAGCCGTACTGTGTCCCTGCCCAACCTTATTGGGTGGGGGACATTGACGGCTCCGTAGCTATTTACTGTACGGGGTCCCCTCCCTCCGTTAAGGAGAGGGGAGCAGGGTTCGTGGTGGCCGCCTGGGGGGGCTATGGTGTGGTGGGAGTCTACTTCTCCCCCAACCGGCCCTTGAGAGAGTTCGAGGTATTCCTCGACTCCCTGGGGCCGGTGGTTAGGCGGCTGTCACCGCTCCCCGTGTTTCTGCTTGGCGACCTGAACGCCAAGTCGCGGACATGGGGAGCAGTCGCCACGGACCCCCGAGGGTCAGTGGTGGAGGAGTGGGCAGTCCAGGCTGGGCTGTCCCTCCTCAACCGGAGGGCCGTGCACACGTGCGTGCGACAGAACGGAGGGTCCGTGGTGGATGTTTCTTTCGCCACGCCGTCTGTCGCACGCCGTGTGCAGAATTGGAGGGTGTTGGAGGAGGTGGAGACCCTCTCTGATCACCGGTATATCCGGTTTGAGGTCTCCACCTCCTCAGGGGAGCTGGCGCGCAGTGCTCGGGGTGGGTCGTTTTTCCTCCGTTGGGTGGTTAGCCGCCTCAACCGGCAGCTTACGGAAGAGGCGGCAATCGTCCAGAGCTGGCGCGCGCCGGCTCCTAGTGATGAAGAGATCGACGCGACCGCGGACCGTTTTCGTAGGGCCCTTACGGCGGTCTGCGACGCGTCGATGCCGCGGGGCAAAAACCGCCCGCAAAGTAGGCGGGCGGTGTATTGGTGGACCCCGGAGATTGCCGATCTCCGGGTGGCCTGCTCCGCGGCGCGGCGGCAGCTTCAGCGCTGCCGCCGGCGGCAAACCCGTATAGCGGGAGAGGAGGCCCGGCTGCTTGGCCACTACAGGGAAGCCAGGAAGTCCCTGCAGGTGGCCATCAGCCGGGCAAAGGATGAGCAGTGGGAGGAGCTCCTCAGGACTCTGGACAGGGACCCGTGGGGGCGCCCGTACCGGGTAGCCCGGAAGAAGTTCAGGGGGCAGGCGACCCCATTAACGGAGTCCCTGGACTCAGAGGTCCTGGGGAGGGTCGTGGCCACGTTGCTGCCCGACCCTCCGGAGCTCCTCCCGCCCCCCATGCTAGATGGGAGTGTTGCGGAGGAGCTGTTGCCACCCCCCCCCCCGTCACTGAGGAGGAGATGGGGTCGGTGGTGGAGCGCCTCCGCAACAAGCGGAGGGCGCCAGGCCCGGATGGAGTTCCGGGCCGGGTATTGTGTGTGGCGTTGGACCACATGGGGGGAGAGCTTCGGGAGCTTTTCAACCGCTGTTTGTCGGCTGGAAGGTTCCCGAAGCTCTGGAAGGTGGGGCGACTCTGCCTTCTGGCGAAGGAGGGTCGCCCCCCGGACTGCCCGTCCTCGTACCAGCCCCTCGTGCTGCTGGACGACACGGGGAAGATGCTGGAGCGCATCCTGGCGTCTCGTGTCGTCCGGCACATGGAGGAAGTTGGGCCGGTACTTTCGGACCGGCAGTTCGGCGTTCAACGCTGGACGCCCTCTCCACCCTGAAGGAGTGGTCCGCGGAGGCGACCGAGGGGGGAGGTAGGTTGTTGGCGGTGTCAATCGACATCGCCAACGCCTTCAACAGTCTGCCGCACGGTGTTATATGGGAGGCGCTCCGGTTTTTCGGAGTGCCCTCGTACCTGCGGCGGCTGTTGGTGGACTACCTCCAGGGCAGGGAGGTCGCCTTCGTGGACGGCGGAGGTAGTGTGGTCCGGCGCCACATTGGGTGCGGTGTTCCACAGGGGTCGGTGTTGGGGCCGCTCCTGTGGAACATGGGCTACGACTGGGTGCTCCGCGTAGCGCTCCCTTCGGGGTTGCGAGTGCTATGCTACGCGGACGACACCCTAGTCGTGGCCCGGGGGGGAAGATTTGAGGAGGTGGCGCGCCTGGCCACAGAGGGCGTTGCACTTGTGGTCGGGCGCATAAAGGCGTTGGGTCTCAGGGTGGCGGCCGAGAAGACCGAGGCCATTCTATTTCATGGGCCTCGGTGTGGGCCGCCTCCTGGGGCTCACATATATGTAGAGAATGTTCGGGTCCGGGTTGGGGCCCAGATAAATATCTGGGCCTCACCGTGGACGGGCGATGGCGGTTCGAGTCCCACCTCGAACCGCGGATAGTGGGGGCGGCGGCGGCTCTCGGACGGCTTCTTCCGAACTCGGGAGGGCCGGGCGCGAGCTGCCGCCGTCTGTTTGCGGGGGTGGTGAGGAGCATGGCCGTCTACGGGGCACCGATCTGGGTAGATGCTCTCAGCGCCACGAACAGACGCGTGCTGCGTTCTACGCAGCGTATCGTGGCGCTGAGAGCCATTCGAGGATACCGATCGGTGTCCGCGGGGGCGGCCTGCGTCCTCGCCGGCTCCCCGCCGTGGGAGTTGGAGGCGGAGGTGCTCGCCGCCGTGTACAGGTTCACGGCGGCGGGGAGAGAGTTAGGGGAGCCTCCAGCTCCCACAGAGGTAGACCGGGTCCGGAGGGAGGCCCGGGAGGATGTTTTTAAGAGGTGGGAGGAGGACCTGGCGGACGCGCGCTATGGACGTTATACCATTGACGCTGTCCGCCCGGTCCTCCGGGAATGGAGCAACAGGGAGCTTGGCTCCCTGAGCTTTAGTCTTGTGCAGGTACTACCGGACATGGTTGCTTCGGATGGTACCTGCACAAGATTGCAAGGAGGGAGTCAAACACTACGTGCCACGAGTGCGGGGCTGTAGAAGACACGGCGCAGCACACTCTGTCTGAGTGTGCTGCGTGGGTGGAGCAGCGCCGCACTCTGGCCGTAGCTGTTGGGGGAGATCTCTCGCTGCCGAGTGTGGTAAAAGCCATGCTCGGCAGCGAGCAAGCATGGACGGCGATGGCCTCCTTCTGCGAGGACGTCATCTCGCAGAAGGAGGCTGCGGAGAGGGTTCGCGAGAGGGATCCCCTGAGCGGCCCTCTCCGCCAAAGAAGAACGGGTGGTAGGAGGAAGCGGTTTATCCGTCAACTCCCGCCACCCTAGCCGAACCAGAGGAGACGGGACGGGGGGGGCCCGTCTCCTCATTGCACTGGTTCGGCAGGAGGAGGAGACGGCTATCGTGTACATAGCTGTCTCCTAACTAGGCCGGGGCCCGGTTAGCCGGGCCGGCCTCCGGGGCGGCGCGGCAGAATGCCAGCGCAGTGCCCGCGTCGCCCCAGTATGGGGCGGCTGTACACCGCGGAGTTTTTTTAGTGAGTATGACTCTCACATAACCACTCGACCCCCCATTCGAGTGTGTACCCATGACGGGTTTTCCACTCCGCGTTAACAAAAAAAAAAAAAAAAAAAAAAAGGCCATATCAACTGCCGTCTTTCCATTACATAGGTTCTAGGGTGTACTGAGCGGCTGTATGCTACCGCAGGTCCCGCGTCACCCCATTGTGGCGGCGGGTGGTACACCGTGGAGTTTTAGTGAGTAGGAGTCTCACATAACCACTCATCCCCCGGGCGGGTGTATACCCATGACGGGTTTCTCCACTTTACAAAAAAGAAACGGCCTTATTAACTGGCCATTTGTATGAGTCCACCGCTAAAACGTAGAAATCTAAATATGAATGTATAGTCTGTAGGTTAGTAGGTAGTTAGTTTGTAGGTGCCGTGCAGCCGTGCTGGTGTGGACACTGTGAGAGAAACATCCAATGTCGTGTTTTAGCTTTGAGCTGCAATAAACTTTGTACAATTTGTATTGTAATGGATAGATACGTGAAACGCATTTGCCCCGTTCCTATAGAATATTAGTATGCCAGTAACAACATATTATAAAGTACTTAGTCATTTCAGTTCAGTTTAATAATATTAAAATATTTTTTAATATAGAGTTGTTAAATTTGTAATTGTAACGGAAATGTTGGTGTTTTATCTTCCAAATTTTATATTATATTATATTATTATAGGATTTATGGGGAATCGTATGACATACCTTATCTTAATATCAGCTAATATGTACGGGAATTGTCCATACCATACCTTAGAGCTTTTGCTATGTTGTTTGTAAATCAGAATAACGGTAACCCCCAGCTGTTTGATTGGACTTTACTTATGATTAGATACTGTCTGGTTATTGTACTGAGGTAAGACAAAAAATCAGTATAAAAATGTAAGTTGATACGTTACATGTTCTGTAGCAAGAGGAAAGTCTCTAGCAGCTCCAACAGAAATTGTTAAAACTCAACAAATTACAAGAGCCATAAAACCTAAATCCCACGTAGAGTTGTAAATCTGGATGTTTATGACATTTAACAAAGGGAAAGTCGTGTGAAAAAGTAAGGGAAAGTTTTTAATTAAAAACCGACGAGCATCAGAATGAGTGCGCACGCAGCGCGCCGGGTAGCACCAGTAGGTACGAGTATCATAGCCGTTGGCATACATTACCATAGATTGTGTTGGAGCACTCCCGATAACTCCACTACTGCTATTTCCGAACGAGGCTTTTCATTTGGAATTTAAATTGAGCGTAAACACTTCTGGCTTCCATTGAGATTTCTTGAAATTGTTTACATTGGGTCAAATTGACTTTTAACTTTAAATATTATTATCGTTTTAAGGCAAACGTTAAATCTGAGTCACCTGATGAATTATAATATTTGTTTAACATTTACAAATTAATTTCTCGCTTGCAGAACTTCATGCTGGAAATGATGTTGGAAGGATACTGGAAAGGTGCAGATAATTTCTACGTCTAATCAAAGCAAAAATTAACAATATCCGAATGTAGTGCAAGATGTGTTGAGGGTTGATGGTGGACCGGGGATATCGGAATGAAATGGTGCTTCTCTGTTAACATACTAATATAATATAACCCAATGCTTACTTTAGTGGCAGACATTGACTTGATGTCTAGGCTGACTTATGATGACTTACGAGTCATGAAAAACTGTGTTAGTGAGTAAATTATGATTACATAATAAACTCTTTAACATAATATTGTAAACATGGATAAAGGTTGATGCAATGTCTCCGTTAGCCGGTAAGAGCGTGGAGCGAGCTCGTTAGTACAATCTGGTATCAAAAGCACTTGACTCACCTGT
This sequence comes from Saturnia japonica, assembly GCA_033032175.1. Classification (NCBI taxonomy): domain Eukaryota; kingdom Metazoa; phylum Arthropoda; class Insecta; order Lepidoptera; family Saturniidae; genus Saturnia; species Saturnia japonica. The sequence continues at coordinate 228,603 of CM065321.1, read as the reverse complement.
TTAACACATCAAAAAGCCCCGATGGCAGCCGTCGCGTCGCCTTCTCACTAAATGAACCAGATTTAAACCTAGTTCAAAACTTGCAGTGACTCAACTTTGAAAATAAATTATTTATGACAACTAAATTATAATACAAATTAAATATTTGAATTTAACGACTTTGGAACAAAAAAAATGTATTACTAAATTCTACGCTGTGTGTAACTAAAGATCTAAGTACGAAAAATATTTAGAAAGATGGAAACTAAAATAATTTTAGACTGTTAGAAAACAAAAAAAGTGCTTTAAAATCATAATCTGTAGAAAAATTAAAACTAAGGTAGTTTTAGACTACTTTAACACGTCAAAAATACTTTTCAATTATCGTTAAACATACATCAATCACCATTTTCAAATTTTATCACGACCTTGTTTGTTACCGCTGTAATGTTAGGCTAACTAACTTGATGACTAATAGAAACAAAATTAAAATATTTACCCTAATTAATACCATTAATTAAAAAAAAAACAAATATCACTTTGACTAGATTGCAAATTGGTAATAGTTTACTTATTAGTTCTTAATAGTATTTCAGAACCAGACAATATGTTTAAAACTTCCTAGGGCTTCTGCTGAAGTAATTATGAACCAGCTGCGGCGTGCTAACCTAAGTTACAGTAAATACTTTTGAACTATATTATTAAATACCGCTACAGTTATTGTATGTGTAGCTATGTTATAACATTGCGTTCTAATCGACAACAATGTCGGGTCTGGGGTTGGGAAAATAACGATTGAGTTGAGATAAACTTAGTAGTCTTTTAAATATCTTTAGTTTAATAAATAATTTAATTTGAGCAGATGTTCAATTTTAAAAACAAAATTTTAAACATTGTCTTAATGTTGAAACACTGACACTTTTATTATTCCATGATGTACTTCTCACCTTTCTTGCACCGGCCAAATTACGTTGATCCCTGAGTCTACTTGATAAACTTCCTCGTAAACGAAATCCACAACACAGTAAATAATCGGGAGCTCCTTTCAAAATGGTGTTCGTAAGTAAACCCCGTCGCTTAATTCACTTAGAGAGTTATTACGCGGTGAAAGATGGTCTAAGGTGTTAGGGGGGGGTGGGGAGATTGTTTATTGATTAGCTAAAGAGAGGGGGCAGTAATTTTATAATCTGTAATTAAATTCTAGAAGGAGGTGAATTCGGCTTTTGACGTGAACTGGAAGTAAATTGCGTTATTTATTTCGAAAAGTGTGGAGAAGTTAATTTTCATGATGATTTATTTGAATATTAAAAGTTAATTACTTATTTATCAGATACCATCAACGTCAAAATAAAGAGTCCTTATACAAATTCCACTTCCACTTCTTGATATTAGATTGTGCCGCAAGTAGATTAAAGGATTATGATAAAACAGGATAGTTTATAAATTCCTACTTTGCTTTATTATGAAACTGTGGAGCCAATTGCACATCCAATTTTTTTTATGTGGTCACAAAATATTGAAGAAGACCATTTAATAGGTTCAGCCAAAATTTACCACACAAACTTAAGCTTAATTGATTGATGTGTACTACTCGTGGCGCAGTGGTATTAAACGCTGCTATTGAGCCGAGAGGTCGCGGGTTCGATCCCCGCCCATGATTGACTTTTGTGTGATGAGCAAAATTGTCTGTTGTGTGTCTGGGTGTTAAATATCTATATGTTTATCAGCTGTTTAGTTATCATAATACAAGCTTTGCTTAGTTTGGAATTAAATGACCGTGTGTGAATTAGTGTCCTGATATTTATTTATTTTTTAATAAGTTTAGTCCTTCTACATTACTTCTTGAAGTGCTACTGGTAGGTGAGTAAAAGAAACCGAAATGTTTTGTTATCAATTTAAAAAGGAACTTCACTCTCCACTGCGAGGTAAAATAATAGAAATCAAAAAAGATGCGATAAAAGAGCACAAGGCTACAGAGAGCGTTTACTGAGCGCTTTAACAGATTACTATAGATTGAAAAGCCAAACAGAATATAATAGAGTAACAGAGAAGCGCAGTCACGTTCCGATCGGGTGGTGTGCGGTGGCAACCCTGCGTTTGGATCCCGTAATCGCCTTCATTGTATATGGGACAAATAGTCACCTTGCGATACGGTCGAGGCCACGAAATCTTGCGAATTGCCTACAATTATTATCAAATAGTCATTGTTACCTTAGGTGATTTGTATTGCCTGTATGTACGAAAAGTAATGGAATCCTTGAATTCCGTATTTTTTTGTAAACAGGTTGCTTGACTACGGTTCTACTTATATTGGATGTCGTAACTTCATCATAAGATGCGCGTGCAGCTTTCAATTTTGCTTGCCTCAACTAAACGCCGAAAAAAAAAGAATAATATATTAACTCAGCATACAAAAGTAATATACGTTTATTAATTAATCTATTTGTCCGACACATGGGCAAAGGTATCCGCTTCTTCTATGTATATTTTTGTTTTGAACCATTGTGCAAATCCCTTAAGAACAAATATATCTCATCCCGTTGCTTTTCGGTCTCCTGGCTTTCGACTGGCATATTGTGAAACCGATTCACTGCTTTTCAGAGTATTGCCATGTTATCATATATTGTTACGACCTATTAGTATCTACTCTGAGTTAAGGCTTATTAGTAATACAAGCGATAGAAACAAACAATTAGAACGGGGCCTCAACTGTTAATCGGATCGTGAAGCTGTAAAACCTTCTCCCGGCCAGTGTGTTCCCTCCCCCTTACGACATGGGGTTCTTTAAGCGCAACGTGAAGAGATATTTATGCAGGCTGGCATGGCAGTAGCAACCGTCGATGGATTGAGATCTGTCGGTGGTCGCCGTTGTGTTTGTATTGTGCTGTGCTTACCATTAGAGGCAGTCCAGTCAATGTACCGAGATATTATTTAAAAAAAATCTATTATTTAAGGGAAAAATGTGAACAACTAGCGGGTCCATCGTGCATCTACTTTAGTATTTGTTGTGTATTTCGATGCTATGCTTTGATTTGTATAAGTTAATACTTTATACCACAATAAATGGCTTTTTTGATTCCCGTGAGGATATTCTCTTCGAAGTGAATAAAAATAATTGAAAAGTGAACTTCACGTTTTTAACAGCCCCACACGGACTAGAGGACGGTTCTGAAACGACTCGTGATGAGTTCTATTCGCTACAAGCATTACCGAGCCGGTGAGCTGAATACCTGAGCGAGACGGGACGCGAGACGCAGGTGTTAATGGTGTCTCCTCAGGCCACCGCTCCCGGTTACATTTTATCCTTTTTTATCAATTGACGATCTGATTTAGAGTGTAACATTAAGACTTGTGTTTTGTATTTTTAAAGTTCTATAATACAGCTTCAATTAGGAGTCGGTTTATTAAACAGATTTTACCATAATATGTACAAGGTCCTATGGTGACAACACGCTGTGTTGTCTCTCAACAATGACAACTATTTCAAAAAATGCGGTATGGTCGTTCTCGAATATCGAGGAGACATTTGTGGAAGTACTTCCTTGAGGACTGATTCTGGATGGCGATACTATTTTCCGAACAGTTTGAATCTTAGGAGTTCATAAGCACTTCCTCGGAAAACTAATTTGACAGTTGAGTGTCTGGATTATGATAAATGTCTACAAAATAGACATGAGTAACAATGAGCTACGCCGTGCAATTGCACCAACTCAGTTTACTCCACCGGATGTGTTGACACACTTATTCTAAATGTATTGGCGCATAGTGCACTTTAGTGCAACGAACCGGCTAAGGTAGAGTGCCTAGCTGCGCCACAGCACCGGTCAGTCAACTCAGTTATTTCTTTAACTCACTTTCCTCGCGCACTATTTTGCTCGTGTCGTGGCGCAAGTTTTAGGTAACTCAATGCGTTGGCGCAGAGTAAGCTGCGGTTGAAATATTAGGTTGGCGCAAGGAATTTTTCTGAGTTACCCATGCCTACTACAAAGTAGTTTACATAAATTAACTTATTTTTTAATTTCAACATCGACATTAAAAGACGAGTAATGTGCTCCGTGCCTACGTACTACACTTGGAAATTCTTTATAACTATTACTTAACAACAATCGCAGATTTAGTATTTACAGCTTAAAACTAACATTTTCATTAAACAAAATCTCTGTTCACATAATTGTAAGTAAAGTGACTTTATATTTATTCAATATACCTTAAATCCAATTGAGTTTAAACTAGCCTTCCTTGCCTATAGCAGATGAATGCCTATAAATGATAATAATAAAATTAAAAAATATGTACTAGTAATTATAAACTTTTATTATTGTCCGTAAACAAACAAATTTGTGAAAATATATTCGACTCATCCTCGGAAGCAACAGTGTATTCCGCCTTTATGTTTATCCGCCTCGAGAATATCAATCCATAATCCACTCCTGTATATAATTTATTTAGAGAATTCGCGCCTGTAATTAAAGTGTTAGACCTGCCCCTAATAATGATCAAGTACATATGTTAATTTACGTAGAACCCCGCCCGAGGACGTAATCTAATTAACTATCAAGAAATTCAATCAAAATATTGTATATCAGTGGTGTCGCGGCTTCTGCCCAAGTTATAATTTTTTTTTCTAATTTCATGAAGTCGGTATTTGATTAGACTAAGACATGATGACACTTTCAGAGTGTGGGTCTCGTAAGTAACCACCGCCGCGGCCCCGTGTCCCCGCGCCCTCGCGCCCCTATGCCCCCGTGCCGCTGTACTCGGCTCGGACTGCGGACAGGTGCTGGCAACAGACGTGCAACCCGAGAGCGCTAGTTAATTCGCAGACTATTTACAAACGCTATACTATCACTGCTGTGAACTAGGTATTTTATTTACCTTCTAGCAATTTCATTTTAATATTTTATAAATATAAAATAATTATGTAAATACGTAGGCGTAACGTATATATTTTAGCTTCATGGCCGCAATTTCACCTGATCTGAAGTGAATATCTAACATAAGATGGTAGCACGCAAAAGCCTAGTGGAGATATTGGCTCTCAAGTGTAGCTACTGGAACACCATGCTACAGTTTCGCCACGATGTTTTACTTCACCGGGCGCTCAAACTTATTGCAGGGGTTCGAACTCGCGTCAATCGATTTGATGTCCGTGCACGATACCACTGAGCCACCGTTGCTTCTATTTTTATATTTTAAAAAATTGGGTCCTCAAAATATCTATTGATTGTCTTACACAATTACAATATAATATTGATATTGTAATTATTGTATAAACAGGCACGCCTTGATTATGTTCTGTAGCGAGTTATAAATATAAGCTTTACATAACTAAAAAGGTATTTTAGTAATGAGAATAATAAATGTTAATTAGCACTATTTCTAATATTTTACTCCAAACATATTATTTCTTAATTTTTGAAACGTTGCCTAAATGTATTGGTGATTAAAAAAATGAGTGCCTTGGAGGGGTTCCTTGTTAAGTACGAAGGCACTAAAAATTAAGATTTATGAAACATTAAAGACCATAAAGAAATTATGTATTTTCTTACCCAGTTAAGGACAGTTATGTGCATTAACTAATCTAAGTTTCAGGACAAGTGGCAGAGAATTTGTGTTATAAACCAGTAATTTGATACATTGAATAACTGTGTTTTTTGTGCCGAAATTAGTATCCAAGAAATAATTAATATTTACATACGTATCAAATTGTATGCTTCTCGTTCACGTGATTGACAATTTCGTAAGCAAATAATATGTTGCCGTGTTTAAGTTAATGCAGTCCGAGCGTTATCGTCTTTTCCAATACGTGACGATTCCTACTTTTATAGCATCGGAAGTAGAAAAAAAATATGTGTGTGTGTACCAGAGTACACAGGTAAGAAGTGAAACTTCTTTACGACATATCATTTTTCTACTATTTGCAACTTCACGAAAATGGGGTAGATAAGGCTTAAGCCTTAACAAAAACAATTTTTTCCGTATTAAATTAAAGCTATTTTATTATTATAGACATGCATACAATTAATGAGTAATTTATTTTATCATTGTTCTTATTATAATATCATTGCTATTTATTTATTGTATTATATTTACAAGTTATGAATAAATAATAGGAATTATCTTTTCAAAGTAATACAATTATATGATGACAGTTAAACTTGTAGAAATGCAACGATTTTATAAAATTAAAAATGAATAAATAAATCATTAAAAACGAATAATTAAAAAAGATGTACGTATACATATTTTTATTTTCTAATCGTGTTTTGTTTTATTTTTAAATTATTATTTAATTTATATTTTTTATTGTCTTTAGAATTAATAATGTTCACTAGATTTACAGTCATATTTATTAATACTTGCTAATTTTAACTGATTTATATACATTCACTGATACTTACAATCAAAAAGTGAGGTTAACCTCAAATAAATATTAAAATCATGCTCATACGTGTTGAATTTGTAAAACTCACTCACTCTCACTTTTCTTGTAAATTCACTTAAATTTGAATAAGTCTTTTTATTTTATCACTTTCAAATTAATATATTGTTATTCTTATTTTAAACCAAACTTCAAAACTAATATATTGTTGTTATTATTATAATATATTACATTATATTCTTTACGTCACTATACTAAACTTTGATAAAAAAAAGCAACATGGCGCGTAACCGAAAAACGTGACGCTGCTACAAAATTTCTCCCATGCGTCGATAAAGAAGTTTCACTTCAAATCTACAAGCACGCTATGATGACATTACTATATTTTCGTTGACAGGAAGCTTGCGGTCGTGGTATCGGAATACACGGGGCTAACTTGCCATGGAGCCTGTTTACGTATCAGCACATAGTAACGTATCATCAATCAATACATCTCAAGTAATATGCAAACGAGTGACAGTTCAGTTTGTCGCGCCTTCAAGTACATTTCATTCAACGCTGTAGTACATATGGTGGCATCTTGTCAACGTGTCAAGCTAATAGTGTCGTGATATTATTAGAATTTGTAAACTGTCATAAATCTGTTTATTGTGGTTTTTTGGTCTGGTCTAATTATACATGTAACACTTAAGATTCTATTTTGAATTAGCATTGAGAGATTGAGCCTTCGCCTGTTTGGCGTATATTATTTGTAGACTATTAGACAACCGTAGGTTATTTTTGAAGTGATAACTTCTTATGGGAGGGTAAACCGCTTCGTAACGTAACACGTTACGGCGCCACTCTGTCTAGCTTCCCTTATCTACTCAGTGTTCTAATGTACATATTCAAGAATTGTAACTAAGGATGAAATATATTTTATAATCAATAAAAGATTTTATTAATAAATAACCTTTCCTCACATTATCATATTAATATACATAAAGTTTACGTAATAACCTAAGCTTTTCTCAAGTTAAACAATTTCAATATGAAATAGTACAACTTAGATTAGTTTAAGTTATCACTTTTGTCAAGCGTCCCGAGACGCACTCGTTATTTTTTCTACAGATTTGGTGTCGCGGAATCTTTTGCCACTGTCAAAGTTGTATTTTTATGAAACTTACAACATGTACTAGTTGATTAAAACTGAGTCGAGATAGTGTTAAAACATATTTTGCTGACTCGTGCAAATATTTTGACCAATAATGAATGTAGACTAAGAGCTGTCATGTTAGACACATTGTAATAGATGACGGCTCCTGTATTTCTCTAATGTTTGTCAATAGCGGGGAACTTACTGATCTTACTATTAGTCTGAGGGGCCCTATCCAAAAACAGAGTCACTGATGGCTTTTACAACTTTACCGGGCTTGGGAGCGAGCGCTTAAGGCACTCAGTCGCGAAGGCGTAGGCAACAAGCGCGCAAGGATGCCAAAGTGGCCGGACCTCGACATGGGCTGTTGCCGCGATTGCAATGGAGTCGCGATCTTTCTAATTCCCAATCCTTAAATTTGAGCTAAACTAACGTATACATATATACATGTTCCTGCCTCCTGGGAGGCAGAGGCCTGCCCTCTGTTTGGAGAGACGGTGGAGTAGTATTTGTTTAGTTCCTCGATTTTATCAACGGGATCAGTAAAGATATTACGTGGCTAGCGTTGTTCGCAAGGGATGTTCGGTTTTGGGGTGTAAGTCGTGGCGGTTTTGACCAACGGATTCGCGTGATTCGAGGCAGCTTCGAAATATAATCTCGAGAGATATTTAATGTACGATTCGACCGAGGGAAGTTCCATATCTCTACAGAGGTCTTGCTGTAACTTAAGCATTAAAACGATGATGGAATCATTAATTATAATTAAGCAGTAAGAGAGATATGGTGTAGCCACAAAACTAAATACCTTCGTATTATAGTATATAAGAGATGATTCAATTTAAATAATATATCCACAGATAAGTTATATCGAGACACTCGTGATACCGACGCGATATTTTATTATTTTAAAGTTTTTTTTTTGCGTGTGACAAGAAGGTCATTTGCAGGGGACACACGCTGCGTGGCGCCACGCCGCGCCATCCTGTGCGCCAGCATGTGCGCCGGACACCGCACCGTGACGGCCAGCTAATCCACGGTGTCATTCACAGCTTCATGTAAATTATAAAAATATTTTGTAGCTCTCTGAATCTCTGTCAGTTGCAATCATGTTATTTCATTATAGAATATTAATTTATTTTATTCTAGCATTTTCAATTAATATGCTAATGTACACGTTAACAAACAAGACCGACGATAACAGTCAAACCAATATAATTATAGAGATGGTTTAATTAAAATAGTTCAGAGTTCACTACATTTGGGATTATGTACGTATTAATGATAATGAATTGACAAAGACCCTTAATTAATAAGCTGTCAATTGTTAACTAGATATAGCCTACGGCTACAACAGAGTTTGCTAACAAGGTAAATTAAATTTTTTATGAACCTCTGACACGAGTAACCTATTTATTGCACTATTTCAATAAGCCTAAATATACTACAGATCTCAGGTTACGCTTCAACATCAAATCAGAATTTTTCTATTATCATTAAAGTAACAGAATACCATATTCCTGTCAGACCTGTGGAAGACGCTCACATTTATTTGTTAACTAGAAAAGAGCTGGTACTCTTGAAACAGCTAAACAGATTTGAATAAATCATAACTAAAATCATCTCGAGATCATGTTCCCTTTCAAAAAAACAAAACTATTTCAAAATCAGTTCAGACACTCGGATACACAGACGTTTTCAATATATAACACAACTTTTTCTTTGGGTCGTGAGTTAAAATTTGATCAAACTAGGGGTCATGGCATTAATTATTATTTAATATCTCGTTACCAAAACGAGATGAGTTTAATATTAAAAAAAAAAAACACATTCAGATAATAATTATTGCTAATCTTATGTAATTAAAAAATATCAATATAGTATATATCTACGTTACATCGTGTAGATTATATAACGTGTCTTCAACACAGCATCGATCCCTCCGCCCTAAATGTACGAATAGAAGATTCCAGAGTTTCTTAGCCTTATTTTCTTTTTGCCGTTTGAAAAGACTCTTTCAATTCCGAAATCGCACCGAAAATAGCATTCGGGAAAACTAATATGATTTTCCTTGTACCATAGAGTTGAAAAAAATAAGTTATGCGTGCTATGTATTACTTTGGGCTTCAAAGAGCAGTTTTAAAGACTTAGAGACTTGTTTGTTGAAATGTGCGACTTTAAGTATTTAATTATATATTTTTTGGAGTTCTAAAATGAATTATAAAATGAAAAAAGGAGGTATCTAAAATTAAAAGTAAAACGAAATCTTACAGAATCAATGCCTTTTCTTAAGGCCCTATTTCTCAAAAAACTGTTTGAAGTATATAGTTTAAATTTATATTAAACACCAAGATCTATAGAGGTTTACTTAGTCACGGAGCATCGTGACTCGGACGCATTGGATAATATAAGGATAACATACAAACAATATTTATGTAAAAAATGTAATCCCAAGTCGAGTGTCCTACTCGCTACTATCCGATTTGAAAAAAATATTCCTATTATAAAATGAAACACTATTCAAAAGTTGATAAATTTGCATTTTGCATAGGTACACCCACATTTCGCCGGGTATGTTTTAGGTCCCACGTAATAGGGGGCGAGCCTATTGCCATTAATCGGACACAAAGTCAAACTCCGAGCTGCTACTGAGCATTTCACAGGGAACCCCAATAACACTTTCTGCGACCTGGGCATCAAATGTAAGACCTCGAGCATAGCAGGTGCGTTAAGGACCACTACACTAATAAAAAGCAGGTATGAACTATCAATATTAAAGCGAGAAACACTACAGCAGGCTTTTTTTAAACATAAAATAGGTACAGTATTTGGTAAATTGTACCCATGCGAAGCTGGAACGGGACGCTAGTAAAAATACAAAAAGACTCATCATTCTGAATCTAAACCTTCTTGACCATGTAAGATTATGATTGTTTATACTATTTCGGATAATGGGAAAGAATTTTTCAAGTTTACGGTGACATTACATGACTAAATGAGATCTCTCTGGTAAAGCGAGACCGGGCTCGGGGCTCGGAGCTCGGGGTAGAAACGAGCAGTCGTGTCAATTGCAACATAATTAAAGTGAAGGGATGAGGAGATGCAATTAGTAAGCGAATAGTTGTATCTTTGCTACAGCTTTCAGAGGTTATACATACCTACACTGTCGGACATTGATAACAAAGATTTCCGTTTATAAATATTTTTCATATATTATTACAAATTATTATGCTAGCGATGGATTTCAATTCCGGGTAATGTTAAGCAAAGATCTGGTCATCGATGTTGTCACAATGAGCCTAGAAATATGGATAGATTATGAACCAGAGGTTGGTAGATAGTACAGCTATGGTCGCACCACGACGTATCAATAATATCAACTTATTCTGTGGATAAAAAGCGATCTAATTTATATGAGATTTAGGTGCCTTCTATAAGACGCTAATGAGTTTAGTTAATATATACATTGTAGTCTATAAACCTCGAGATTAATTTTACAATTTTCTTTATACTATGCTCAGGTAGTAGTAAAAAACAAAGTAGAGACTTGAGCTTTTGTATAAATATTTAATATTAGCTCTGGTTTAATAGTGGATAGTGGAATTATACATTTGTTGTAAGAGGCAATGCTCACCAGGACCCGTATACTTTTAGCAACTCTATGATGTATAAAGAAATATTATGAAGTTATCTCCACATATTACAATGAAATATTAACAAGTGACAAAGTTAAAAGATTTAAAGATATATAAACCGAAAGAGATGTTAAACTGTTTATAAAAATACTTATGGTTAATCTTGTCCCGCAGTGTATTGAACGTAGAGTTCGGACGCGAAGCCATTTTAATTGTACAAAATACTTTATTTTCTTGCAAGTCTTAATTCTTGATAACACTTGAATGTTTTTACGAAAATATCGTCACAAGAGAAGCGACAAGCGACACGACACCGCGATGCCGCGACGAGCGATACGCGACACGCGACACGCGACTATACTATCCGGACGAGCTTTAATTTGTTATTATTAGACTTGACGACAGAGGAGAACCTGATGACACCTTTTTTTTTGGTAAATATAATAATGTAAAACTAACGTATCTTATAAAGTATACACAACATTATATGTCGCCAGTATGTTACGATAGTTTAATTATTTTATTTTCTTTGACATGTTAAATGATTTAAAATTGTATAAAAATTATATAAAAATAATTGATTTGCACAGCTTAATAAATTAGATTTTTTTTAAAATTATGAATACATTTATGACTCATTAAAAAAAACTAGCAATACATCTGAATTGTAGATAAAAACTTCGTAACGTTTATTATGTCCTGGTGGAGAGAGAATCCGGTACAATTCAATCACGCAGGACATAATAATCTATCTGCCTTTGGTTTCAACAGACCTGACGTTAGAATGTTCAATAATATAATACTAAAGAGGCGGCTTTTTAAATTACTTTTTTAAGACCTTATTTTGACATAAGCATAAGCTTGTTAGATAACCTATACTATTCCTCGTGAATCTGCCTGTTGTATACAAAAAGAACTTTTCGAATTCGACTGGTACTTCCCGAGATTAGCGTGTATAAATAAACAAATAAACAAAAAAAATTATCTGCTTTATTATATTATAATTATTTTTCTAAAATAAAAGTCGCCTAAGTTACTCCCTGTATCATCAGCTATGTATCAGTGAAAGTCCCGTCAAAACCAGTCTAAGCGTTACGGAGATTACCCGGAACAAACAGACAGACAGACCAAAATTAAAAAAAATGGCTTTTTTTATAAGTGTCGTATATACTTTCATGTGCATTTCGTAAAAAGCTGCTATTTTGACATTATAAACAGACACTTCATTTTTATTAAATGTATAGATAATTATTTGTAAATAATAAAGATCTAAGATAAATGATACTTTGAATATGTTACGATGGGATTGATATGTGTCAATGAAATAAAAGCCTCTAAAATATAAGAATTAAAAAAAAATTATTATAAGTATACACAGTAATGTGGAATAGAACATCGGCAGCAGCGCAAAGATTATCATAGTAGATACGTCACCAGCAGCAGATAGGAGCAGCGGCAGAACTCAATTGCAAGCGCATACCAAACTATACTCTCTCACTGTCACCGAATCCTATCTGCAGATCTAGATGTAGTTTACCGATCCAAGTGAGAATGTTTTATTTCGGATTACCCCAGGTAGCCTCCAAGACCCCTATATACACCTGCACCTCGCTAGACTGACTGATTATCTCAGCAGCCGACCCCCAGATTTACAAGACGGCCTGGTAACCAGGTGAACACAGTAACTAAACTATATAATGTTCTACAATATTTTCATGTACACTTTCGCTATTATTATTACATCGTATAGTACATTTGTTTATTTTAAAGATCGAGACTAATGAGTCTGAACAATGGTTACCTCCACCAACATCGCTAACGTGTCGATTAGACTGTTATACATTGACAGGTCCACTCTGAAAATAATTCCAATAATGGCATCGAATTAAACAAGACTAGACGTGTAACAACTCGTAATTAGTAAATCACGTCGGAGTCACTACTTTTTCAATTACTCTCGTTGGTATGGCTCAGTCACTTTAACTAATGGCCTATTCTAACGGTCAGTTACAATTTTAAGAGTTAAATTTAATAATAGAATGCAAATAAGGCTGCCACCGATAAGTTGGTCTTACTACAAGCCTTCACTTTATACTTCTTTGTAGCGCCCAGACTAATCTACAATAAAAAGTTTAAGAAGAAAAAAATAAGTTAAAGTCTATTTTCTTGCTAAAGGTAACCGAAAGCATAATGATTTTCTACGAAATATATGGCAAAAGATTTTTGCGATTTCTGGCATTTTTAGTACTCTAGCTGCGGTTGGTTCCATATTGATTATTGATCTTTGTAAGAAACAGAATCGATTGGCATGAAAAAAAAGTTTTTGTGTAAATTACCCATTTTCTAGTTGACTGTACACCTCCAAAAAAAATTGTATATGCCGGTCAAAATATCCCTAAAGTTAAAGACAGTCTCTTACAAATATTTTCGTGTAGCTTACAACGTTTGACGTACCTGCTATTACTGCCCCATTTCAAAAATCTACCTGTATAAGATGGTGAGGAAAAGAACATTACAGCAAAAAATTTTTTTTTGTTAACATGTATAAATTCACCGGCATGTTATTTGACGGTAGCAGTAATTTATTCAAAGTAAATCGGTTGATGTCAGTGCAGTGCACCGGTGCTACGCGAGGTGGCGCGTCGGGCCGGCGGTGACTGTCTCCCGCCCGCCCTCCGTAATTGGAAAGGAAACTAATTCGATTAAAGGGGCACGTCTAGCAGTTTTCCATTTTTAAGCTTTGAAGGAGAATGTTCAGGATAATTTTCTATTGGATCGTCCATTACGGCTACAAGCTGTCACCTTGTCAACGCTGCTAGGTTCATTAATGTTATTGGATGCTTTTTCTTTTGCCACGAGAGTATTGAAAATTATACGAAGACTAGCGAACCTTTTATTTACACACCTCGTGGGACTAGCGGTTATGTAAGACTTCTAATCACTAAAACTGCACCGTATAACATCGGCCGACATAGTGGGAAGGCGCAGGACCTGCAGGTTACATTCTACCGCATTGCCCTGGCGGCCGACCTGTCAGTCAGTTGTCAGTCTGGTACAACCCCGACTGTCTCCCAGACGGCTGAACCAGTGCAATGGGAAGACGGGCCCCCTGACTCATCTCCTCTTAATTCAGCTAGGGTGCAAGAAAGAGGCGAAAGCGACCCTTCCTAACATCCAACGTCTACGCTACCCTCTGTCATTGGCAGAGTCAGTGACGGCGTCCTGCCCTTAGTGGGCGGCGGCTTACAGCCAACTCCAGTCATGTAGTGACCCGCCGGCCTACCGGAGTCGGTACACAAGGTGCAGTGGAGCTTTATAGCAGCACACTCCAGCGTCTCGTGGCCAGGTTACCCACAGCGGAAACACAGGCCTCCGCGGTCAACCGTCGACGGTCAGAGCGGCCGAGTGTGGCCCACACCCATGCACTTGTAGCAGCGCATGGGCTCTCTCCAGAAGGTGCACACGTGCCGAACTCCAGCCGACTAATAGACGGCCCGCCTCGACCAGCACCCTGGCAGCGGCAGCTGGGAGCGATAGGTGCAACGCTCTCATTCCCCTACTATATGTGCGTGTTTCACCTGGCTTGATCAGGGCTGGCTCGTAGCACCCTTTCTTAGTAGCAGCTGCCACCTCAACTGTCACTGACTCTTCTAACCGGACTACCCGCATGCTCGCCTTTTTAATGGGCCTAGCAACAGTAGCCTCGCCCTCCAACGCCGTCTGTAGGATCTCAACGATCCGGTCCGCCTGCTCTGAGCAACAGGAACCACGAATCTCAGTAATCCTTGACCCCGTGGCTGTAGCCCTCGTCAAAATGTCCTCGATACCGAGGTCCGTCAACGCAATACGGTCCCGCGCCTTCAGGAGAGCCGCCTTGTAGTTCAGTCCCCCCCGCCAAGGCTTCTGACTTACCTCAGGCTTACTCCCCCAAACGATTCGCACTCCATCCCCAGGCGCTCCTGCGGACGGTCGACTGCCGTCACATCTTCCACACGCGGAGCAGAGGTAGGTGCCTTAGCTTTTAGCGTTACGAGCTTGCGGCTTAAAGACTTGTGACCCACTGGCCTAGGGACAGCGGCAGTAGAACCCAACTTCTTGTCAGAAGCCAGAGGGGGGCCAACCACTAGGGCGGAGAGGATACGGTCCTCCACAGCTTCAATTTGGGCGGTCACGACCTCCCCCATTGTGACTCGGAGGGACCGCTGCATCCTCTCCATATTGGCCACCATGGCGTCCAACACCTGCTGCAAAATATTCTGTGCCGGGTTAGAACACTCCGCCGGCACTTATTGGGAAGGTGACGCAGAAGGCTCCCCTTCTTTACCGCGCAACGAGGAGAGCTCCGCTTTGAGATCATCGACCTCCTGACGCAGCTTCCCTGCCTCACGGAGGAGAACGAGGGTCTCCTGCGCAACCGTCAGTATAAAAGCAGTGGCAGTCACTTTCCTGAGTCTCGAGGCCGTCTCCTTCAAAGCCTTCACATACGTACCCTTGAGGTTACGACATTTTTTCGTAACCATAAGGAACTTGTCCCCCTCTCTTGGGCAAGAGTCCTCAACTTTGCAGGGTCGAGGAACTCTATGTCCTCGAGCACTCCCACATCCGCAGCCGCATCCTTATCCACCTCAATGCAGATTGGTGCAGCAAGGGGACCATAAAACCTTTCCACCTCTCCAGCGACCTTGCATAGCTCCGATCACGATATCTACCCTTACTCGCTGAAGCGATCTTCAGGGCGACCTCTAAGCCATCTGCATCGCTGTCAGAGTCCGACCGCATCGAGAAGGTCCACATGGCATTGGTATCAGGCAAACTTTCCATCGACGCCGACCTACCAAAAGAATCCCTCCAATGGCGAATCGAAAATTTGTCCAGCCGCTGTGTGGTACTGGGCCTGTAGCGACATCTCTAGCCACAACTGACGCATCCTACACATAGCGACATCTCCGCCACAACTGACACTTTAGCGGAAGTGAGGAACAGAGTGTAAAGTTCCTCATCCACCATAGAAATGGGAGGATACTCCGACCAGACGGGTGTTATGTCTGGCGAGCAGCTGCTTAACGGTTGTTGTCGGGTTCTTGTATATATACTCAATTTTTCGGTTAATTTCTATATCGTGATGTAGGATGTCAGTTGTGGCGGAGATGTCGCTACTCAAACTGAGACGTCATCGCCCCGGCCCGGTACTGGGTACGCCACGCACGTGCCCTCCCACGTGCACCCAGGTGCTTTTAACGGCCCTCCAGCCGGCGCTCCTCCGTGGTCCCCTCCGATAAGCTAACTGGTCGACTTTGCCGGGGGTGCACCACGAGGAGGTTTCTGAGGTCGCACCCCAAGACTAGCGACCCGCCCCAACTTCTAACAGTAAAAGTTACAAAGTGGTGTATTTTATGTTTAAAAATTATTTAGAGTTTATCGCTTTAATATTGATAGTTCATAACTTCATGACTGCTTCATTAGCCTAATGGTCCTAAACGCGACTGCTAAGCTCGAGGTCTTATGTTCGATTCCCAGGTCGAGCAAAGTGTTATTTGGGTTTTCTATGAAATGATCAGTATTTGCTCGGAGTTTGGCTTTGTTTTGTGCCCGATTAATGGCTATAGGCTCGCCCGCTGTTACATGAGACCTAAAACATACCCGGGAAACTGTGGGTGTGAACCTCTTCTATCTAACACTTCAGGGATACGGGCATGATGGTATGTTATGTAACTTAATATTTACGAATAGTGCGCTTAGCTCGTGACGCGCAATTGCAACCGACTGTGACCGATTTTGTTGAGAGGGATTTCTTAGGACGCGCGTAATTTTGATTTTGTGATATCTTCTACGGTATTTATTTAAATGGCAAATTGTAAAGGACAATTTTAATTTACATTAAACGCCCAAGTTAACTAATAATCTTATCTGGGTAAAAAGATTAATACTGAATTGAAGGAAATAGCTTCGCAAATAACGTAATATTTTTAATTATTATGTTGAAGATAAAAATGGTTACTGTGAGTCAATCTTAGGAGATAGACGTATTCCATCGTGAACTTCACTCTAAGCTTTTTAAAGAACTACAATTCTATAGAACATTATTGTTATATATCTCATATTATTAAGCCAGCGTAAGCTATTTAAGCATTCGAAAATTTTTTGACGACTTGATTACAAATGATTTAATTTTCTCTACTATACAAACACTTAATTGGAATGTATTGGATATATAAACAGTCCGTAAAAATTCTCTAAATATTAGTGAAAACCGCACTAAATATCGTTACGTAGTTTAAATGATCTAAGACTACATAGGGGACAGACAGCGGGAAGCGACTTCATTTTATACAATGTATAGATTTATTTTATTTTGATATTTCCTTTATCTGTAGATTTTCTGAAGATACAAATTCTTTATACTTTTTAAATGTGGTAATTGATTTAAACATTTTTCTTAATTGAAGCAAAGACAAGATTCTAATTAGATTTTAATCTATGTTATATTAAAATTCCCAAGAAACGTTATGCAACTCGTGAAAGATAATAATAAACTTTACAGATTTTACTTCGATGAGTTTCAATGGCAGGACGTGCGTATGACAGATGCTGTACACGAGACTTCCCTTCCCGTTTCCAAGTTGAAACGTAAAAGACAATACTTCACCGCCATGTGTTTTAAATGATATTCAATTAGAGTTTGATGTCTCGTCCCGAGTGAGACGCGACGCGACCGACGCGACACGACACCTCGATAACAGTTTGAGCGTGTACGTGTCTGCATATTCATTATGTTAATAATTCGGGTACCGGTTGGAAGGTTCCACTAAGTATGTATTTGTGAGCCAGACTCACTCTCTCTTCACTTTAACTTATTATATACTAAATATTCTAGAGATACAAGTATTTATATAGTTGTATAAATATTGTATTTATTTCTTCCTATTTGTATTTCATGAATCAAGCTTAATATGATTTCATGAGCTTTAGACATTATATTTCTTAGTATTTGAGCGCAGTGATGAACAAATAAAAAATTAGCGATGATTTTAACTGTGAGTGGAAGTAAAGTTGCTAAGAATATTGAACAGTGACCTTGAGGTACCGTTAAAAAAAGGTAACATGATTACATAATCCCACTGATCATCTGATTGGCTACCACCATCTAGCAGATCTGTTTGTCAAGAACCTGTCGGTGTATTTCAGTAGCTGTGATAAGAAACACTAATTCTAAGCTTACTACGTTTGCTTTTAGCATGCATTCAATTAAATTAAAATATCACAGTCATAATTTGCCCTAAATTATAACAAAAAAATATTATAAAACGCATTCATAAATAAATCAGCATAATTAGAAAAAGCTTAAAAAGTACTAAGACTGAATTCTTAAGCACTCATGATTCGTAAAGGTCACACACAATAGGGCCTATAATTAAGGTAATGAAGAGCAACAATCGGCGAGCCCTCCGCGGACGGGAACAAAGCCTCGCAAAGATGATTCCCAAACAATTTGCAGGGATAATAGCGGGTCGCCGTTTGCGAGTGCCGCGCCGCGCCGTTCACAAGGGGCCATTGTCCTCGGCTGGTTTTTGTGCTTTGGATTAATTGTTCACACGACCTTGGAGATATGGGTCGGTAATCACTTCGCCAGATGCCTTATTCAATACTCTTTTTATCTTATTAATTGCTTTAATATTTTTGCAAAATATTACAACTAGGAAACAGTTTAAGAAAAATTAAGAACAATAACAAACATCATAAGACTTCTTTCCATCCCCGTTTATATACGGTACGCTTATGTAAACATACGCCATGCTGTTAGAATGTTAGGAGGGGTGTAAACATGGAGGAAATCTCATAATACTAAGTAGTTTTGACGCTTCACAATTAACTATCGTACACCTAATTGTATAATACTTGCAAACGTTATGAGAGTGACTATCCATAAGTTATCGCCTCTAAGGTGGTCGCTGTTCATTATGTATTACTAAGGATTTAACCATAAGTATATTGGTATTTTGTCAAACCAATATAAAATATTATTTTTAAAAGAAAACATTATACCAGTAGTAGTTCGAATACTGAATACACGACATATTATACGCGATTTCAAACGTGAGAAATCTAAGATTTTCTATTTTTCCAATACACATTACTTCTACAAAAATATTTCTAACCGTTTAGGTTTCTTAATAATGTTTTCTATTGCTTTTACTCAATAAAACTAATAAAGTTCAATTGAGTAAATGTACACGTAAAGAAACTTTATTATTATAATAAATAAAATTATATATGCTGTTAGCTTAATGTCTAATTAAAGCAATTTATATATATACTTAGTCTGGCCATAAATACTGTTACAATAAACAAAAAACATAATACTACATTTGATTTTGGCATCTGTTATTCATATAAATGAATTGTTTTGTTTTGTGTTGTGTGTTGTGTTTTCTCATTTTCGCGCCAATCGGTATCAAATATTTTTGTGATATTAAAATAGAGTGAGGTGATAAAGAGAACCGAATTGCTGTGATAGCATTACACAAAGTAGGTAGGGAGCCAAATGCAATTTTTGAAACTCCTCATCCTCTTGGTATTTGTCGAATGTTTGTATACCGGGCTATTGATAATTACAAAGAAACCGCCTCTGCTTGTGACAGAAAAAAGATCTGGCCTTCCACGTAGTATTCTTACAAAAAAACAATCAAAGCAGTGAAGGAAAGAATACGAAGAAATCTTGTCCGATAGCAAAAGATTTTATCTCAGGAAATAAATATAGTACCTAGAACCATGTCACGTATTTTAAAAGATGACTTTGTACTTGCAGCAAGAATCAGAACTGGTCATAAAGCTCAATCTACTCAAGCGTGGTTGAAAACGGACGTTTCGGACTTCATCAGAGCTTAAGACTGGCCGTCATCTATCCCGATCTTAATTCGCTGGATTATGATTTAAGGTCAATTTTAGAGAGTATGGCATGCTCTAAACGCCATGATAATTTGGAGTCCCTAAAATAATCCATAAGATTGGCAGTGAAGAATTTCCCCATGGAGAAAGTGCGTGTTTCCATTGATAACTGGCCTCAACGTATTAAAGCCATTGGCGATCATATTGAAAGAACTTCATATATATTATTTTTATTGTTATTAAATTAATGTATATATTAACACACTTTACAGTAATAAATGATTTATAAAAAAGAAAAATAATGAAGTTTTTTCCTTGTAACGATATTTTGGCAAAACTAAGTATATATCTATATACATCTGGCATTGGTTCTAATTATAATATGAATATTATCTCTACTATATAAATATTATATTAAGAAGCTACAACAAACTAATTAATCTAAAGAGATTGTTCTGATAACACGAAATAATTAAGTCAAATATCTTGAGGGTTATTTTGCTTCTGAGACCGCGCCGGTTCACCTGCGTAGCACAGGGATACGGGCTACGCTGCTACTAGGTTACGAAGCTACATTGCTACGGGGCTACGTAATACGTAGCAAAGTTTTGATGTAAAATGTTGTACGAACTAAATATATAACCAATGTAGAGTTTAGATATTTTAGTTACATTACTTTATTACCAGTATAGGTTTAATCAGATTCCATGCAATTGATCGCTAAATATTAACAAAAATGAATAGTAAAACGCTATACTGAAATAAATTGTTTTAACTTTTTAATATATGTATTTCTTTATTTTAGTCAAACAAATCCAAACATGAACGAGCATTCTAAATATTTTATATTTTACTATAACAAAGGTATCATATATAATATTGAATACTTTATATATATATATAGTAAGACAGAACATTTATCGCACTTGTGACGCTCACCCGATGACCAATAAACAACAAAGCCGAGCGAATGCCGGTGACGTCACCAGATGTGATCAATCAATCTATGAGACAACCTTGTGCGGTCATTGCTCTTATCTCTATATTGATTTGTGTTCTAGAACTAGGTACACTGTATTAAATATAATAAACATGCACCTTCCGGTAATAGATTTAAGCTTTATTTTTAATTGGGTTTTTGAGTACCTTTACGATATCTTACAGCTTGCAAGACATTATAATGTTTACACCAGCAAAACGAGTCTGCTTACCCCGTTACCTGCATAGGGTATAGCGTGAAGGTTGCGCTCAGAGCTTGCCATCAATCACATGTGACACTCGGAGTGGGTTCCGCAGGACTAGCATTTAAATTGAAACCTGTTGTCTTCTAACCCAAACATTTTAAATGAGGTTATAAATAATTTGACTTTATAAAGATTCCATGTGGGCTGTGTGGTAGTGATTTCGAAAACAACGTTAAAGGATTTGAATTTGGATCCAATAATGATCTTGCTATAGGATTTGGCAACTTGATTTTTTAAAATAGATTCGCAACTATATAATCCTAACTAATATCATAAATGTGAAAATGAGTTTGTTTATAACTAAATTTCGCAAGAACGGCTTCATGGATTTGGGTGAAATTTGGCACACAGATAGCATACCCAGATCCAATCTACAAGTAGCGGGCAGATATATATTTTCGTATGATGTATTGGAGACTGAATGCTTATTCCTACATAGATATGAAATGATAAATTTAAAAATATATATTTAATGGAACCAAAATATATACACAACTGCTCGGACACCAGCTTAAATACAACTACTGTTATAAAGTAAATATAACCTATCGTAGCGACCTTCATATACTTTGGACATTTTCGCACCACACCAGGAGGCTTTATTCATGGTTAATTTCTCGAACATCGCATTTGTTTCTCTATTGTATATTGTGTCCGGTGGTTATGATAAAAAGTATCAGTTCAGATGATTGAAAATTAAAAAGCGAAAGTCAGCGAGAATAATTGAAAATGCTTCACATGGCAACTGAGTCATCACGAGATCACGAGTTTATGATATTTAAGTTTTAGAGAGATTAAGTTTACTATATTCTTAAATTTAGTAAAACTCCACCTTAATTTATATGATAACAGAGTTCGTTTATGAAATACGTCGGTAAAAACAACTCATTTTTATAATACATATTAGCAGTCTATTGGGTATGTTATGTTGTAAATAATCTACAGCAATAGTTCAACGGCGAGTGACCCGGAACGCGTAACTGCTAATGTACATTTCCGAGAATTTGGTAAAAAACTCTCATAAAAAGCAGTGAAAGAAGGATCCAACTGCTTACAAAATTAAGGAATAGTTTTAAACAAAAAATAAAACAAAATATTTTGTAAACTGGATACTAAAACGTGATTCATATCAGAGGTGCTATTGATCTGACGGATTTGAGTGAAACAATAGATCAAACCAAACCTCACCCGGTCACCTATAAACATTTACCCAGAACAGCCCGTAACAATACATCAATCGCACGTCACAGTAAGTGGCGAGCTTTTATCTGCGCAGCTGTTCCCGGGCACTGCATAATTACTGCCGGGAAATTACTTGGGAATGAGGGTAATTGCTTGCACTAGTATACTAGTAATATTAATAAATAATATATAAATAATAACATCACGAGATACATTAGGGCTACACCTTTAAAAAAAATCAAAAAATAATTTAAATGTGTCGCAATTTGGGATTCTGTAATGACAACATCCAACTAGGTACTAAGGCACTTGCTGTCAACATACAGACCGACGTCTGTGCGGTCTGTGATCACTGTTCATATTAAATTGTAACGTATTGAAGAAGTTATTAAACCGAGATAGTTTAATGAACAATTTTAAATATTTGGCGACTAGAATATAATTCGATCGTTTCTTTTCCAACCTTCAATTATTAACTTTAATAAAAGAAAATCAGTTAAAAGACAAACAAGTTTCGTTAAACAAAGGAGTTGTTAAGCGTTGTAAAGTTTTCGTCCGAGTCAACCTACTTTGTTAACAAGTTCTTTAGAAATTTCACTATATGACAGTACGGGAGCCAGGGTCACTTTCGGGGCTCATAGTTTCATGAAAATCTGTTTAATCCTTCTTTACATGTTTCATGGTGTTATTCGGAACGTACTTGTTGGTACTGTCTCAAACACTAAGAAAATTCCATTACAGAAAATTGTTAGAGCGTTGCGTTTTGGGATCACGCAATTCATATACATATACATACATAGAATTCAATAGACAAGAAATTTTTCACTACGTTTTTTACAATTAAAATCAAATAGCATACAAAAAAATATTTAATAATAACGGTTTTAAATTTATACACTTAATAAAAATGAAGTGTCTGTTTATTATAATGTCAAAATAAAAGCTTTTTACGAAATGCACATGAAAGTATATACGACATCTATAAAAAAAAAGCCAATTTTTTAAATTTTGGTCTGTCTATCTGTTTGTTCCGGGTAATCTCCAAAACGGTTTGACCGATTTTGACGTGACTTTCACTGATAGATAGCTGATGATATATGGAGTAACTTAGGCTACTTTTATTTTAGAAAAAGAATTAGGGTTCTGCAAAAATAAAAAAAAACTAGTCTAGGTGAATCAATTTGGGCGCTTAAATTGCTTATTCTTCTGAGTAAACCATAAGTGATATAGTAAAGTAATATATTACATAATTATAGGCATTAACAAAACCTACAAAAATATTTGCGAGAGTATATATTTATCTTCAAAGAAACACCTACAATAAGCATTTTTGTATTTAAAACAGCCAGGAGCGGGGGAGCAAGATTCGCGCGGGCATTTTGTAATCCACGTGAGCGAAGCCACGAGCACAGGTTATATCCAATATAAAATATATATATCTACTTACGGACATTCTACAACAATGCTCAATAAGCATTTGAATACGTTTATTTTGGTTACCGACAATAAACAACGAACGTATTTATTTTTAAAATAACTATAACAGTATCATTTTTAGATCTTATAATAATAATGAATATAAAAAAGGTTCCAAATGTACGTTTATATTTTGACATAACTTAAAAAATTACCCTAAACTTAAATATTTTGTTTTTATTGACAAAATAAAACTTATTTTATTTTCTATTTTAAGGTTAATAATAATATATTAGAATTACCAGGTAATAAATAATAAATAGGCGTTGGCAAAAAAGTTGATAAAAAAAGAGTTGATAAAAAGTGATCCGGATGGAACGACAAGGGACCAAGTTCGGTGAAGCTGTAAAAGCCGCAGCAGCTTCAGGGCACCTAAGGCTTACTGTATAGTCAGCCAGTCAGTCAGTATAGTCAGGGCATAGTAAGAGTGTGGATCGCTCAAGATATATAGGTAAAAACTAATGTGATTATAAAAGAGGAAATATTTTAATATAAATAGAGGAATAACGGAAAACTGAACTTAAGCTTCATTGATTCTGATCTGAACCCTATATTATG
The DNA here is from genome assembly GCA_033032175.1 of Saturnia japonica. Lineage (NCBI taxonomy): Eukaryota > Metazoa > Arthropoda > Insecta > Lepidoptera > Saturniidae > Saturnia > Saturnia japonica. The sequence goes on along the minus strand of CM065321.1, from coordinate 204,129 downwards.
TATAAAATTTTACTAAGTATTGCAATGCAGTGACCAATTTCGGTAATTTCGGTGGACTATATTGTAGATGTTAAAGTATTTTTCAATCAATGTTCCGTATTTAGTGCTTAAAGCAGCTGCAGACGAACCCAAGGACAACGCTTACTGAGAGAGAGAGGAGATGCTTACAAGAGAGATAATCCTGCATGTCCGTCATGAACCGGTGTCGTCAGTTCTTCCTGAAACTACTCACCGACGTAAATGTCATTAGCTTGTAATTTTTTAAGTTTCGGTATAGTTCGTGTGTCGTTGGAAACGATATTCTTTAGAGAGTGGGGATTGCGCAAGCATCATTTTAACTCGAGACACGAACCAGGTCACTCCTAAATAACGAACCGATTGTGAAGATAAATCTAAGTTTGTCTCTGGACGACAGAAAAACATTTCTGAATAATTAGCGTTCCGCGGATCCTTTATTAAGGAAATTTTGATATAACAAGTGCCCGCCTAATTGAACAGGAAAATGTAAATTATAAATAATTATGATGCTAGAATTACTCAGCAATGGCTCGTGATTAACACAGATTTTCTATAATTACTTAAATCTCGAGAGTTTTCCTGTTTTGCTTTGCAATTGTATAACAACATCAATATATTTAAGACTGTTTGGATTGCTTGAATTGTTTATTTACAATGTTTATCTTAGCACAAAGTTCTAATTTTGCCCACAACTGGTTCCGACGTAAAGCAACAATGCTCGCCTTGGTATGTTCCAGTTGGAATGGTTTCGTTGGTAACACACATTGGAATACAACTTGTTCAATGTTACAGTTGCACATTTACAGTTACAATGTTATTAGTGTCTAGTACTCGCTGTTTCTTATAACAAGTCAAACCTTTTTTTTTTTTTTTTTTTTTTTTTTTTTTTTTTTTTTACGTGGAGAAACCCATCATGGGTACACACCCGCCCGGGGGGACGAGTGGTTATGTGAGACTCCTACTCACTAAAACTCCACGGTGTACCATCCGCCGCCATAGTAGGGCGACGCGGGCAATGCGGTTGCAATCTGCCGCGACGCCCCGGCGGCTGGCCCCAGTCGGGCCCCGGCGCTAAAGAGAGACAGTCTGGTACAACCCCGACTGTCTCTCAGACGGCTGGACCAGTGCAATGGGAAGACGGGCCCCCCGACCCGTCTCCCCTTGGTCCAGCAAGGTAGAGGAGAAGGCAGAAAACGCCCTCCTTCCCTTTACCTATTCGTCTGCGCTGAACCTCAAGGAGGTTCTGGTGCGGATGGTGCCTTCCCTTTACCTGAAGAGTTTGGCCTGCATCCGGCTCCCCCCATGTAATGTGCCGCCGACTTTCCTGCGTCAGCACAAACGGCGCAATGCAGTGCCTCTGCCTCACAATCTCGTGCCCTGTGACCAGGTTTACCGCAGCGGAAGCAGAGCACTCCCCTGTCAACTGCTGACGGGCACAAGGGCCGAGTGTGGCCCAGACCCATGCACTTGAAACAGCGCATTGGCTTGTATTCAAGCACATGAACCCGGGCCGCGCTCCAACCGACAAGGAGGCGCCCAGCCTCCGCCAGGGTCCTAGCCGCGGCTACGGGCACAGACAGATGTATCGCACCCAGGCCTCCTTTAAAATTGCGTATTTCGCCAGCCCTTATATGGGCTGGCTGGCATCCGCCCTTTAACGCCGTGGCGGCCACAACCTCATCTCTGGTCACAGAGTCATCCAAGCCGACGATGCGGACGCTAACCCTCTTGATAGGCCGGTTGATCAAGGCAACGTCCGCCAACGCCTCCTGGAGACTCTGCGCCAGTCTGTCGGCTTGCTCCGGGCCTTGGGAGCCAGGAATTTCGAAGATTCTTGCTCCCGTTTTAGTCTGACGGAACGAGAGCCTATCAATTCCCATCGACGTCAGATTGACAGCCTCTCTAGCCATCAGTAGAGCCGTTTTGTAGCTCATCCCCTGAGCCACTGCCTGGGGCTGCAGTGTCATGACCACGGCAGCCGCAAGCGGGCTCGGGGGGAGCTTCACCTTGGACTTCCGAGGTGCACCCTTCTGAGGAGTGGAAGCTGCCTTCGCAGACGGTACCGCCTTCCTCTTCTTATTCCTTTTCTTTTTGCGACGGGATACTTCGGTCCACGTCGCTTCGGCATTTTGCGCCGTGGTTAGAGTCGTATTCAGGACCACTCTAGGGACCGACTCTTGGAATGGCGCTGCCCCAGAGGTCGCAGCACAAGGTGCAGGCGCGGGTTTAGCCGGCTTCTTCTTGGCACCAGCGGGCCTAGACTTTGGCCCCCCTACAGGCCCAGCTTTTTTCAGCCTCCTATCCACGGCCAAGGATGGACGAACCACCTCTGCAGGGGGAAGACGATCATCCAAGCGGGCGGTAATCATCTCACCGAGAGATACCCGAAGGGAATGTTCCATGTTGTCCATACGGACCATCATCGCATCCAGCAACGCCTGAGGAACGATTTCCTGCTCCCGGTGAGGTACCTCCGGCACCACCTGCACTGGCGCAGCCTTTACCTGGCCACGCAGAGCGGCGAGTTCCACTCTCATCTCGGTCGCCTCTTCGCGTAGCTTACGCATCTCGCGCCGGAGGATAAGCGTTTCCTGCTCTACCGTGCGCTTGAGCGCTGTAGCTGTGACCTCCTCCAGTGTCCTGGCCGCCTCTTTTAGTTTTTTAATAGAAGTACCCTTGAGGTTGCCAGATGTCTTGCAAACCTCAAGGATATTTTTAACTCTGCTGGTAGCCAGAGCCCTCAGTCGCTCTGGATCAAGGGTCTCTAATAACAAGTCAAACCTAACCTAACCCAGCCACCTTTGATTATATTAATACTGTTGAATAGATACTCTTTTATAATAAATTTGTATCTTCCATATTTTAAATTTGGTATGTGTCATACAGTTGTCTTTTGTTGTGTAAAGATCTTTGCTACCTTATATAGATGTTTTTTCCTGTTCTTTACTTTTATATACTGGTTTTATTTATTACTACAAATAACTTCCACTGCGCTACCGGTTCATAATCTGCTACAATGGTTATGGGCCCAGTTGCCGATAAATAGTATATAAATAAAATCGGTGGATAACGAAAGAAGAGTTATCATATGTGATCGTCGAATAAAAGTGCAAAGAGATCAATTGTAAGTGGAGCAGCGAAAAGGGCGGCACCATGACTAAAATGAGGATCGAGGTTCTTGGTAGGAATAACTATGATTCCTGGAAGGTACACGCACAGGCGATTTTAATAAAGAACGATTTATGGGAATACGTAGATGGTAGTAAACCAAAGCCAGTCAAATTACCAGAGACGGCTTTATGGGAGTCACAAGACTCAAAAGCGAAGGCAGAGCTACTTTTAGCGATGAGCCCGAGCGAGTTACGTCATATAAGAGAGTGTAAGACATCAAACGATGTTTGGTTGAAACTTGAGTCGGTATATGCTTCGAAAGGCCCAGCTAGGAAGGTTAACTTACTGAAGCAGCTCATATTATGTAAAATGAGCGAAGGTGATGATATCCAAGAACACTTGGCCAAGTTCTTTGACGCTAAATGCAAGTTACACGAGATGGACGTAGAAATTCACAATGATTTAGCATTAAAAATTAAAATTCTTGAAGAAAGCAATGCTAGGAGATCGAGTAGCGATAATACTTTCAATGTTTTGAAGAGAAATAAGAAGAAATTTGGATCAAACTCTGTACAGTCTGTCGATAAAATGTCTAAGTTTGTTTACAAATGTTTTAAATGTCATAAAAAAGGACACAAAGCTTCGGAATGTAATAAATTAAAACAGAAGGATATGGTAAAATATGTATCAGAAAATAAATTAACAACAGAAAAGGTCGATACTAGTTTTGTAACATGTAATTGTATTTCAGGTGATTGTCACTTTGGAAACTGCGAGAATGGAAACTGGATTATCGATAGCGGTTGTACGAGTCATATATGTAACGATAAAACCTATTTTGGAAAAACTTTACAGCCTTCTGACGGTAAAGTGACTCTGGCTACTAATCAGAGTGCTCTAGTACAAGGTAAAGGTACAGTAAGATTGTCTGCATATAATACTAACTTCAAAAGTGTAGTCGAACTACCTAACACGTTATATGTTCCTGATATGCGAACTAACTTGATTTTAGTTGCAAAAATTACCGATAAGGGGTTTCATGTTACGTTTAGGGATGATAGGGCTCTAGTGACTGATACTGATGGTAATGTGAAGTTAATCGCATTTCGAAAAGATAATCTTTATTATGTAAAGGAACAGTGTGCTCAAGCTTCATCGGTTTCTAATGAAAGCGATATTTTAAAATGGCATGAGCGTTTGGGTCACTTAAATGCAAACGATCTAACAAAACTCTTAGACCATTGCAATTTACGTGTGGGATCTAAAACGAGTACCGTCAATAGGTTGCGTAATTGCGAAATATGCATACGTGGTAAAATGAATTCTCTTCCTTTTTCTTACTCTAGCGGACCGTGTAATGAAAAACTAAAAATAGTTTATTCCGATGTATGTGGTCCTATGAAAAATGCAGCCTTAGGAGGCACGAAATATTTTGTGACGTTTATCGACGATTCTACGAGATGGTGCGAGGTATATTTATTAAGTAAGAAGAGTTCGGTTTTTACTGTGTTTAAAATATACAAGCAATATGTAGAAAATATGACTGGCAAGAAAATAAAATACTTACAAACTGATAATGGCGGTGAGTATTGTAATAAAGAGTTTGATGACTTCTTGAGTAAAGAAGGAATTTCTAGAAGAAAAACGATTCCTCATACTCCACAGCAAAACGGTGTAGCTGAGAGGATGAATAGAACACTGGTTGAGATGGCAAGATGCATGTTGTTATCATCTAAACTTTCAGGCGGGTTTTGGGCGGATGCTGTAGTGACGGCATGTCATGTTAGAAATAGGTGCCCATCTACCGCGATTAATGGCGAAATACCATATGAGAAATTCTTTGATAGACGTGTAAATATAAATTATTTAAGACCTTTTGAAAATAAAATTTTTATTTTAGATAAGGATATAAATAAGGATAAATTTACAGCTCGTAGTGTAGAAGGAATTTTTGTCGGATATCCTAGAGACCAAAAAGGATATAGAGTATGGTTGCCGAATTATCGTAAACTGATTGTTGCAAGAGATGTAAAGTTTTTAGACGTAAACACATCTGAAAACGAGAACAACATAGACCCACTACAGGTTGTGACTGAATCACAAGAAGGGAGGCCAGTCAAGTATGTGGACTTAGAAATTAAACCATCGACTTCAAAGACTCATATTGAAGGGTCAGCTCAACATGAGCCTACTTTGAGTGATAGTACTGTCCTAGAAGAAATACGAGAAGAAGAAGTTCGAAGAGGCCCAGGCAGACCTAGAATTCAAAGAGGTCAAGTAGATAGGCCGAAGAAGGTGTACCGAACTGTCAGTGCAACGAGAAGGGAACGAGAGCAAGATGAAGATGAGTGGAGTGAAGTAGGTGGAAATAATGCCAGCAATGAAGAAACAGCTGTAAGTTTAGATGAATTTACTGATTGTGAAGATTTCGTGGGCAATGCAATGGAAATTTCGTTAAAAGAGGCGTTATCGAGTAGTGAAGAAAAGCTTTGGAAAGAAGCGATTACTTCAGAGATAAGAAGTCTCGTTAAAAACCGGACGTGGGAAATCGTCAAGAAGCCCTCAAATCGTGATGTAGTAGGATGTCGATTCGTTCTAACTACAAAGATAAATGTGGACAAATCTGAAAAGAAAAAAGCCAGATTGGTTGCCAAAGGTTACAGTCAGCGATACGGTATTGATTATCGTGATACTTTTGCGCCAGTGATGAGGCTTGATACTGTCAGATTGTTATCCACTTTAGCTGTTGAGTTAGATATGGAAATACATCAGATAGATATCAACACAGCCTATCTGAATGGATATCTAGACGAAGAGGTATACATGAAAATACCGGAGTTTTTAAAAGAAAGTCTCGTTAAATTGTTACAAACGGAAGATTTTTTTAGTCAAGAAACAGGCGCAGCAAATGTTTGTGGACATACGAGCGGGTGGCAATGTTTGCCGTTTACGCAAGTCTTTGTATGGCTTAAAGCAATCTGGACGCCAGTGGAACATAAGACTTGACGAAAAATTGAAGAATATGAACTTTAAGCAGTCACTAAATGAGCCGTGTTTGTATTTTAAAGAGGTTGACGACTGCGGATCAAAACTCTTTGTCTGTGTATATACGGACGATATTTTGATTGCAAGTCAGAAAAAAGATTGTATTCTGGATTTTAAAAAAGGAATTGGGAAAAGAGTTCGAATTGAAAGACTATGGAATTGCAAAGTTTATATTGGGAATAGATATTGATAGAAGTGACAACGTCATAAAGTTGACACAATCTCAATACATAAATAAAATAGTACAACGTTTTGGACTCCAAGATTGTAAGGATACAAATGCCACACCAATGGAGGTTAATTTAAAACTACAGAATATTGATACTGATAGTGGTTCTATTTTTCCGTATAGGGAGTTAATAGGATGTTTGATATATTTATCCGTAGGTACCAGGCCAGATATTGCAAATGCAGTAGCAAAAATGGGTCAGTTTGTCGATAAAGCAGATAAAAATTGTTGGAAAGCGGCAATGAGGATCCTGCGTTACTTAAAAAGGACGCGTGATTATGGTCCTGTTTATAAGAAAACTGGTAAGTCTATTAAGGGATATTCTGATAGTGATTGGAGCAATTGTATTATAGATAGACGTAGTTATTCAGGTTATGTTTTTACCTTAGCTGGTGCAGCAATATCCTGGAAGTCACAAAAACAGAGGTCTGTCGCGACTTCTACTTGTGAGGCAGAATATGTAAGTTTATCGGTAGCTATGAAAGAGGCTATCTACTTAAATAGTTTGTTGACTGAAATCGGGTTAGCGACTGTGAGCAGGGTACAATTACATGCGGACAATCAGGGAGCAATAGCGTTATCGAAAGATCCCGTATTCCATTCCCGCAGTAAGCACATTAGTATCAAGTATCATTTCTTGAGAGATACGTTAAAAACTAACAAAGATATTGTGGTGAAATATATTCCAACAGAACTGATGCTTTGTATGGAAGGTTTAGGCGTTACTTAGTTTCTTAAATTTTTAATGTGCTGTTATGTTTATATACCTTGTTTGTTTCTCTAAGTATATTGTAGATAGTTATACTATGTTTTGGAAGGTACAATTTAAGGGAGCGTGTTGAATAGATACTCTTTTATAATAAATTTGTATCTTCCATATTTTAAATTTGGTATGTGTCATACAGTTGTCTTTTGTTGTGTAAAGATCTTTGCTACCTTATATAGATGTTTTTTCCTGTTCTTTACTTTTATATACTGGTTTTATTTATTACTACAAATAACTTCCACTGCGCTACCGGTTCATAATCTGCTACAAATACCTCTTCTCCCGGGGATGGCATATGCCAATTTCACGTAAATTTTTGTTATGTAGGGAACCAAAGGGTTAGTAGCGCATTAATTTACTCGCTAAGATGTGGGCATTAATATATAATTGATGTTTTAATACAATTTTTGGTGATTAATGTTTTTTATAAGAGAGTTTAGGATCTCTATGTATTATTTGGTGGTCATTATTTATCCCCTTATTAATGACTGACACTGAAAATACTGCGGTCTTTTTTAGCACTGGTTGCTTATCGGATGCGGTAACGTATTACAGTTTTATTTAGTTAATAAATAATAGTAATACATAAAAGAAATAAACAAATTAAATGTATATTTCTTTGCTTGCGAGTAGAGATTCATAATTATCTCAGAAAGCTGTTAAACAATAGAAAATGTAGCGGAAATTGCTGTATTACTCCGCCGCTACGTCGCCACGCCGCAACGTCGCCACGCCGCCACGCCGCCACGTCGTCACGAAGCGCCGCCTGCCGGTTGAAACGCGCTTAAGCGCCGCATAAACGCTATACCTAAATGATTTATGGAAACCCTCACAGTCCTTTGCTCTTTTACCTATTAAATACAATTCTTTGTCAATCGAGAACTAACAATATAATATTTTATGGTTAAATTTATAAAATGTTCTCTAAGTTTATATGAAATCGTTTATAATGAAGATAGTGGCCACATGTTACGAGTATGCCAGTAATCATACAATTAAATTAAAGTTGATTTATTCATTGAATGGATTGAAGGTTCAGCGCCGCGTTTTATTTACCAATTATTGGAAATACTTACTAAGAATTATAAAAAAAACATAAGTGTATCCATTTTATCATCTTCTAATATCCCTTTACTGAACGGTTTATACAATACATATAAATATTATAATCGTCTGTTTCGAATAAAGCGATATATATTATGTTCATTTAGGGTTACTTCCGAAGGGTTTCCAGGGCTCCTTGCGGTAGGGGGGTATTACAAGCGTCCATAGGCTACGGTAGCCGCATACCATCAGGTGGATGATATTCTTGTTTGCCACCTTAGTAGTATATAAAAAACTTTCCTTCCTACTCTTTTGTGAATATATGTAGAAATACAATACTTTTTAATACAAAGGAAAATATTTATTATTTTATGTATTCATGTTAGTATAAATCAGTTAGTTACCTCTGGGTTTGTTTTATATATAATATGTATGCTATGGCATACATGTTTTAGGTGAATATATTCGTAACATAATGTAATTCTAATTCTATATATATATGAAGTTAAAATAGGTGATACATAACTAAACAGAGATTCCGATCTAAATGTGAACACACTAGTTAGGAGTTCATTTACCCGGTGAGTTTTGGGTTTCTTAAAGCAACTGAGATAAACATCGGCCGCTAGGGAAGGTCACTTTTCAGAAATTCCTTTACCCGTTCCGAGACCTTTTCCCTTCAGTGCGCCAGATTCTTTCATTTTGTCCGCGTTCCGATAATATTTGTAAAGGCTTGAATACAAACTGGAGATTTTTTATAAATTAAATACGACGGGTTTGTGTACTCGTATGCAATGAGAATGTAGCTTTATTATGTAATTATAAATATTACAATTAGGATATTATTCAGGTTAATTTTACATTTCTCTATTATTCAATAGCACAGTATTGATTTAAATAATTATTGTAAACGTATTTCTCTGTTTATTTTATGCATGCATTAACTAATAAAAAATTGGAAAAGTGATAATATTATGGTGTTATCTTGAAGTGTTTGTTGTGCAACCAGTCCTCGGTGAGGGCTGAGGGCTAAGAGTTAGTATTACAAAGTGAAAGTAAAGTCGGTAAATTACAAAATCCTGATAAAAGTGACCCATGGCTACCTTCTGGCAGTCTCTGAGACGACAGTCTTCATTCTAAATTCTGTGTATTAATACATATATTGTTTAACAGGATAAAAAAGTTGTTGATTATTATAATTCGTGATCAAAAAGGTTTTTGCCTCAAATAAAATGAACTTGTTGAAATAAATAATAAAAAGAAATTCAACATTTCTTCTTAAAATGAAAAGTTTAGCAAACCATTCCATGGTATAGACTTTGGTGTAGACAATAAATGAAAAATTACTATCATTTATTCAAAGTATGAACTTCAAAATAATAAATTAATTGCACTACATGTACATAATAATTTCTATTGTAAGATTATTCAAGAAAACAATATAAGATACACTTTGCCAAGTTAAAATCATTGTATACGAGAGAATTAATTGTTCAAAAGATGTCGAACTCCGGCGCGAATCATTAGACCTAAACCTTATACTCTATAGAATTTAATTAATAATTAACTTACGAGTAGGTACAATATCTAAGTCAAGTGATAATTGTTTTATATATAATATGTTTTGTATTTAACAGATCGTAACATTTTTTAGTTGAAGCTGGATAGTCTGACTGAACTCCTATGAGGGTAACATCCAAAGTGGAAGGTTCAACTAGTTCGAGGAACCAGAATCCCAGAGCACTTACTGTCCAATAGATTTGTATCTCTTCACTGCGTACATGTCAGCCTTTACCTTCACATTTACTTCCACAATATTGAAATAACTTAATTTAGTGAACTTTTGAATGTTGCAGACATGATTACGTATATCAATCAAATTATTCATGGATTTGATTGTAATGAATTTCACTTATTATTGATATACGATTTAAAAATGTATAAAAGCTATCGCAGAGGAACAATGAAATGAAATACATCGAGTTCGATCTCTCACCGTGCCGCGCCATGTTGGAACGCGCCGCGCGCCGGAGACAATCCATGTTATTTAGAAGGCACAGGCGACAGAGGCGGTACAGGGTGCTCCTAACGACGTCTCCGGACGTCTCACCCGCACACCGCACAGCCCCGCGCCCGCCACCCCGCGTCTCTCTCCCTCTAAGATATAGTTGTTATGTTATTAAATTTCCTTGCCTAACTTGATACCCGACTAAAGTTATCGGTAGGTTTCCCCTAAGTAGGTTACATTGGAAATTACGCATTACTTGAATAAAGTTATAGCAATTCCTAACTCGTTTTTCCACTTGACTTCGCCCGTCCCAATTTGATTTTAACAAATTACTTCGGTTTTTATTTGGTTTACAAAACTGAGTAAGTTTTTCTCATAATAATAAAACAAGTGAATATAAACTGATACCGTTTAAAAATAAAGGCCATTAAAGGACCTAGCCATTATGTAGCCACAACATAAAATAAGTCACGAAGTACAAAATATTGATGTTAATCAATCAAAGTTTTCAAATGAGTGATTTTACGATATTAATTATTAAGTGAGTTATTATAATTTACAATAATTAGTTAAAACGCCGCCATTATTTTGTTTCATTTATATGTTATGTCAATTGTTTCAAAGAACACACTCGCCTGGTGTGCAGCACGTAAAATTGAAACTTTAGTACTTTGTGGATCTAATTATAATTCATAATAGACTAACTCATAAACTTTGTCGACTCGGCTATTTATAGCAACAAATTAAGAAAGTCACCGATGAGCCATTGCAAGTTGTCGCGACAATATCATTATGTAACGTAGCACGCAAAGCCTGTAAATAAGTATTTGATATTATATTACTGAGATAGTGGCTATACCGTAGTTTTACCATGACTTTTCCTTCACAGAAAGCTCCAGTTTCACTGTAAGGTTTGAAACGATATCGTGTAACGCGGAGGCGGCGTCGCACAGTATTTCAATATAATTGTTTATTTAAGGATATGGATTGGGGTGTATCCCGACATTTATCAATTCAGCCTCTTGACCCCGGTCGCGTAATCGGCCTCATCCCTTACTAATTAATGTATCGATATTTACAAATAATTAATTTATGAAACGGCCGCCTAACAGCTTCCACCTTGCTGTATTGTTCTTTAGTGTTTGTGTACTCAAAATTATATTAACATTGATTATAGACAGCTCGTTGGATGGCTGTCAACTCAGCAGTCTTCGTGAGAAACCAGTCACAATGTCTCACATCGCAGTTATCTATCTTATCATTGTCATACCTTTAAACTGTGTAACCTTCTACCGACCAGTGTGTTCAGTCCCCCTTACGACACCAAAATTAAAATCAAATCAAAATTAAAATATTTTTTATTCAATTTAGGCCCTAAAGATGCACATATGAATGCCAAAACACTACCACTGATTCGGAAAACACCCCAGCCATCGAGAAGAACCGACAAGAAACTCGATCGGGTTTATCAACATCTTATTTTTTTTTTTTTAAGAATCTTTACAGTATTAAATTATATTAATATACAGTTATTATCATTTTTGGTATATGTACAGAGAGGGAATCACATCCGGACATCACCATCATTCACGTAATCAGCTACTCTTCAATACCCCTTCGACAATAAAACTTGCTTAACATGATTCTTGAACTTATTATCCGGCAAATCGGTAATGTGCTTAGGAACTTTATTATAGGGCCTTACACAATTACTTAAAATACTTTTATTTGTTTTACTAAGTCTAAAAGACGGAATGACTATTTTATATTTGTTTTTAGTATTGAAATTGTGCTAGTTAATTAAAAGTTCAAAATTATCTTAATTTTTACGAACATGCATTATATTTTCCAATATTAATTAAGAAGGCAAAGATAAGATACTTAATTCTTGAAATTTTATCCCATGGTTTCATATCATAAATTGCTCGAACTGCCCGTTTTTGTAATACAAATATGGTACCTACCTCAGCTGCTGAACCCCACATTAAAATACCATAAGACATTATACTGTGGAAGTAAGCGAAGTAGACCCCAGCCTAGCGCCTAGCAGTAGCAAATCTTACGCACTTCGTATGCAGCGGAGCTTAATTTCCCTGCCAAGGTTTTAATGTAATTTGTAATGGCATTGTAATTTTGCATCTAGTGTGATGCCTAAGAATACAGTATTATCAACCATGTCCACTATGTTCTCTTCTATCTTTATATTACTTTCAACACGTTGTACATTGGGTAAGGCAAATCTGATCCATTTTGTTTTTTTCGTATTTAACAATAGATTATTTAAAGCAAACCATTCTGATATTTTAAGAAAAGTATTATTTACATGCCTAACGTCTGAATCTTTTATTTTCTCTTGTCACATAAGTGGAGCATCGGGTCCTTGAAGCGTAACGTGAAGAAATATTTATGCAGGCCGGCAGGACAGTGGTGAAAATCGATGGATAGTGTAAACGTGTAAATATTGAAAAAATTCAACGTCGTACATTACAAGATCAGTCTGTGTATATTCAACTCTTTTTTCCAAGGCTATAAGTTTAAATTCCCAGTGTGTGAGTCTTTTGGAATTTAGTTCAGTTGGACATATTGTGTTCTGTCGCCTGTTAGTGATATGCGTACTAGCATTGTCCGACAAAATATTATAATTTACGGTAACTATTATACCAAAATCTATTTATCAAGTGTTAAGAGTTATAAACAAACATGCATAGTACATAGATTAGAAAGTTTATAAAATATATCATATTATAGTGCCAATAAGGTTGAGGGTTCTATGTATTATTATTTATTCTTTTCGTGTTCGTTTAAAGTGACTTAATATTATTCACAGTATGAGCTGGGATTTTTTTTTTTGCAATACAGTTTGAAGCATTTTTATGTAATTTATCTTTTCAAGGAACGACATATTAAACAAATAATTAGTTTATCAATAGCTTTGACTCGTTTATTAATTGTTTCATATTCGAGTTAAAAGATTTAGTTACATTACATAGTCATTTTGTTATTAATTTTTATTATTATTACAAAGTTTAATGCTAATAAACTTTAATTATAGAACTTGCAATACCGACTCAGTGCAGTACCTCTGTTACCCGGTAACCGGGTGCCGGTAACCTTTTGGCCTTTATTTAATAATATAGAAAATGAAATACATTTTAAACTAAATGCATTAAGTTGTAACAAACGATCCCTGTAAACACTCCCGTAACTGCATAAGTTTGGATTTTCAAACAATGCTGTACAAACTCGGACATTTGATGATGCGGTCGCGTAATAACAAATATGGTGCAGTGAAAATTGCAAAAACAATTTCGCGACGGCAAATATAATTTTGCCTTCAACGCTGGGTGCATTTACGAAGCTAGCTGCCGGCACTCGGCGACAGTATTTGCATTGTTAATAGAGTAGACTGATTCAATATTATCAATGTAGCGGAGTGTAAAGCGCTTGTTTGTAATATTGCATTAAGTAGCTGAATAAAGCCTTACAGACACTCACTTTTGTCTATAAGCCCTGCGAAGACAATTTACTCTTTTTATAAATATAGTATGTAAATTAATAGCAAATCCGTTATTTCCCAAGTGGAATTTTTTCCCATGCATTTAACATGGACAAAATATCGTAAAATAAAAGATAATCTTATATGTATTTAGCGTTTTTATTGTCATCTAAAAATACATGTGGTCTAAATAATTTTCACATGTAGCTTGTGTATCTCAGACAATATTCGATTTATTTTTATCAAATGATGTCAAAAAACATTGTTAACAACACGTTTACGTGTAAAAACCAATTTGTTATCATATAAATACAACATATCGTACCAATCACGCTACATTAAATAAAGACAATAATATTGTTTTAAATTTAAAATAATAAAAGCGTCGCGCAAGAATAGAATCACCTGTAACATTAATATCATTATAAACAAAGGTTTATGTTATGAAAAACGTCGCGCGCTAATTTCGCGTCCAGTGATAAATTATCACGAACGATTTATCAGGATGTAAGGGAGCCGGCGCGCTCGCTGCGTTTCACTACAACGAGGAATATCAGCGGTGAGACAATAAGACTTCTTTCTGAAACATTAAATATTTATTTGTGGGGATTTTGAACGGTTTTTATGAGTAAACATTTGCGGTCCAATCTCGTTTATTACGTAACGTTGAAGCGGGCTCTGTTTATGTTCTAGTTATGTAGTATTTTCTGTAATTACCTTAGTTTTATATAAATATACGACATAAAGTGTTAGGGAAAGATTAAGTATGACTAATAAAATGCCGACACATAATAATCATGGATAAAGGATTTACTAATTGAAATTTTACTTTTCAGTGTACTACCATGTAATGGAATACAAAACTGTAATTTTCTTGGTATTTTAAAACGTGTTTAACTTACGCGTGGGTTTGGTTTGTGATTAAGACGGTGGGTTCCCTCGGGTAGGGACCTTTGTTCAACAAAAGGACATTTTTTGTTTTAGTCCTACGAGGTTAAACGTTATAGTGTGCACATGTAAGTTGCACATAGGTTCATGAACCTATTTACAAATAAAACACGAGTTTATAACGGGGCGCAACCCCTGAATTTCATGCAGAATTTATTCTGATTTCAGGATTTGTACTGTACATTTTATATAGAAACTTTGTTACATAAAAAAATACCGGGTTGTTTTTATCGACGCATTATTATAAGTTTTATTATAAACTAGCTTTGTCCGTGGCTCCAGTTGCGTGGAATACAAAATCGTGGTGTCCTCGCTCCCACCCGAGGCGGTCGACAAAAATGTTTATTGCGGGTGATATTTAGAAGATAGACATATTATGCTATTTCTAAATTTTACGTTGGTCTATTTAAAGTCTACAATACACGTAGGTATTTGATATATCTGTTATGGTGTTACTCAGCGTAAGCCGTTTTAAGCACCCTTTTCCGATTTTATTCACCATTATCGGTGATCACTACTTATTTTATACATTACTTTATTTAAAAAATATATCCTATACACTGGACAGATAACAGATATAATATATGTAGAATTGAAAAAAAAAACATGTATAGCAGATAAGTAGTTTTTGCCTGAAAAGAACATAGATGGACAGACAGACAGAGAGACGTTGAATTTTATAAGATCTACTATTTATATAGTATGCTCGCAAATTACGTATTATGTATGAACTGAAGCCGCAGAGGTGTTTACAAGCAGATTGAAAGTTTGATTGAACGAGGTCAATGAGCTGAAACCTTCCAGACTTGGTGCTGATTGGAAGTAAAGGGAGAAAGAGACGGAGGTATTGCCACAGCTTAATACGTATGTACTTGAATGAATTGTGTAGGTCCTGAATATTATTTCATAAATTATTTACATGTCTATAAGAATTCGTAAAAAGATATTAGGAGTAGTGATCGAATCACCAGTTCGATTTGTTTATTACTCGTATTTGATTTGAATATGTCTCGATATTAAAAATAACGTTTCAACCTTTGATTATATATATTCTTTATTGCACATAAAAAAGGACAATAAAAATCATTCTCTACCAGTTTTCCAGGGAACCAAGAGAAAGGTATATGCAAGATGTAAACCCTATTGTACGTAACGAATACTTGAAGGAATCACGAGAGTTGACTGTATAATTTTAACGGTCGTCAAACTTGCTTATTAAGTTATCAAAGAAATTTGAAACGGTTTGATAATCTCACGTGCCACGAAACATAAAAAACTATTTGAAAAAAAAATGTGTTTTATATTATGCTCTTGATCAATGTTTCATTCACTATAACGACAAACGACATTCAATATACTAAATTCCTTTATACAAAATATAATTTTCAGTATTAGAAATAATATAGTGTAAATCAGAATCATCGGACAAACAATTAAACTATTCAAATAAATTGAAAGTAGATTTTATTAGCAATTTCATATTTGTATTGCGATGCATGTTTTGGAGCTGAACAAAATAATTTAAATGTTTCATAAAATGGATAGTTTAACATTGAATATTCTGTTAAATATTATAAGCGTATAATTGCTAGAACACTGTTTAATTAAAATTCGCTGGACACCAGCTGTAAAGCACTTGTCCGAGTGCAATGCGCAGTCACGTCGCGTCAGTTCGCGTCGCTTCGAAACCCGGTATCTCACTTACTAATATTCTCTAGTTTCATTATTATTTGTATGTTTTATGTTTTATTATATTACAAACTCTTGTATTACAAAACACTATACATACATCGATTTTATCATAAATACAAAATCCCGAATTTATGACCAAATCTCTGCCTGTTGTATATAGTTTTAAGACTTAATCAGTAAATTACATTGAACTCATGTATATTCAATCTTCAGTAGGATGTCTTCAAATTCTTTTGCTTCGTAGAATATGTAGGTTAGTAATGTATCGCAGCCATTAGCGTCAACCATCACGTGACCAGAAATCTCTGTAATTATAATAATATTAGTATAATATGATGCTATGTGTAGCAGAACATAATTTAATGTATGCGCCATATAATTGTAGGTGTTAATGTAAATGGATATTTCTAATATAATACATATTAAGATTATTTTAAAGATTTAAAAGAAAATGATATCATAATTATTTCCATTGTTCAATTGTTCTTTTTAGAAGAAGTCAACCTATGGTGAACCTAGAGGTGAACCTATGTCTAATGCGGCCCGGATAATATATAAATTTGTCTCTTTGATTTCTAAACTTAAATAATTTCACAATTTTATCGAATAAATTGATTTCTCCTATGAGGCTGGCATAGTCATCAGGGATG
The DNA here is from genome assembly GCA_033032175.1 of Saturnia japonica. Classification (NCBI taxonomy): domain Eukaryota; kingdom Metazoa; phylum Arthropoda; class Insecta; order Lepidoptera; family Saturniidae; genus Saturnia; species Saturnia japonica. Next base: position 187,122 of record CM065321.1, on the reverse strand, counting down.
TACTGAAGCCTCGTTAAAATAAAAAAATTAAAAAATCTGAGCCTGATGATTTAAATCTGAGATTTAAAAAATCTTTTATTTTGTTAAAAGGTAGCATACCATTTTCCGTTTTTAAGTTCGTTACAAGGTTGTAAGATCTCTGTGTGCGTGTCCCGTATAGTTTTATTGTGATAACATTGCGTAGGCTTATTTACTATTAGTTGTGACGCTTCATGCCTCGGTAGGTAAGCAGAGAGTATCGTTTTAACTATATCTACTTAATATTAATTTGTTTGAATTTATTTTTATTTATTACAATAAATAGCGTACATGAACTAGAAATATTTTCGTAGTATTGACAAAAAATAAATTATATTGTAGGTTTCGACGCTTCGTGTAGATAGGCAGGAGTTGGTATGGTGCTAGTAAAATATTCCTCCAGTGATAATAAAAACATTTTTTCAAAAGATAAAAATTCAATTTCCAATAATTTCTGATTACTCAGCGTTAAATTTGTATAGATCAGCGTCAGTTAAGAATTTTCTTAAGTTATACCGAAATAATATCTTGATGAGTCTAGTGAAAAATGTTTTATCATCGGAAGATCTGCGGCTCGTTTTCTGGATAATTTGGAGGGTAATTAGCGCCGACCTAAATGAAACTTCCTGGGGAAGGAGAGTAAACGGGCTGTCAGGGGAGGAAAGGGCTGTGGGCACAATGGGGGGTGCGGGGAGGGGGTGACACGATAAATTCAACAAAAATTGTATCCAAACAATCTGTGTTGTAAATAATTTCCGAGCTCAATATAATATACACATAGTTTCGTTTGTATGTTTAGTTTGGTGTCGTTGTTAACATCTGCGCATCTAGTTGAGCCAGCACCACGGCACACCTCGCCCGAGATCAGTCATTTAGAATATATATTTATATGCAGTCTTTGATTGAAACATTCAGCGTTTCTTATTGACTTTTTAATTTGTTGTTGGTTATTACTTTTATTAAATTTATCTCTGTTATTAAAAAATATTTACTATTTAAATTATTTATATTTTAGTTATTTATTATTTATTTAAATTAATTATTTACTATCCCTGATTGTAACCACAGTACAATCCTAACACAACGGCGGCCACCGAGAGATCTTAATCTAGCGACAGTCGCAGTTTTCATGCCAGTCTGTAACGGACTTTTCACCATATGTTCGGTGTCTGCGACCCAGTCGGGGCATACAACCCTACCACCCCGCTATCACTATTTCCTCGTTCGTTGCTCAGCAGGGTCCACGATGAACGGGTAAGAATGGTTTGGGCATCTCAGTTTTAAAGGTGCAATTTGACACCCCATAACCATATGCAAAGAGTATAAATATCCATTGAAGTATTTAAAAGTAGAATAAAAGCAATAACTAAGTAAATACACATTATTAATTTATGATGTTTAGCATGTTACAAGTTAATATTTTAGCATTTATTGTTAGATAATATTAACAATGAAGGCGAAGATGCTAACTCGCTTAGCACAGATATATTAAGTCCAGTCATCAAACTAATATAGATACGTACTTATCATCTCTAGATAAGTGAAATAATAGAGAAATAACTAAGATACTGGATAATGGTGAAACTTCCTTGAACCCGCGCCGCGCCGCTACGAACCCAACTACATAATTTACGAAGTGGATCATAAATTACAGAAATAAACAGACAGTGGGGATACATGACAGCTCGCCTTTAAACTATGCGTCCTGTATGTTGCGCTCTATATATATATTTAAACAATAATATATGCCTAAATATCATATTAGAAACAAGAGTGACAAGTGAAACGACCAAGCGGTTATGAAGCTGTAGGGACCGGCCCGCGCCCCGCGCCCCGCGCCCCGCGTAAGTGAGGCTCACCAATGGGAAAACAAGAGAAAGTGATGCGTTTTCTATATTATGTTTGAATTATGTATGTGGTCTAAAAGATATTGTAGTGCTATTGTTGCCGTGGGGGAGATGCAGAGCATAATTTTTTTTATAGTTATTTAATAAATTTAGATATGGACAGCCCCAACTGTGGGCTTCAGAACTACTTTTACACTAAACTTTATTTGTTACCTTCTTTCTAATAAAAGAAAAGTCAACGCCACAGTATCATATATAACTATTCATTTGGAATTAGGAAAATTATTGTAAGTCAAACATCTTGGTATATCCATCTCGCTTGCTCTTTTGTACTTATTACGTATTTGAACTAAGCCAATTGGTTTACGTTTCGTTATATCGTCCATAGTCCGCTTTCAATGAATCCATTCGCAATTTCCAGTATAAGTACTAAGGTATCTTGCCTAACGAATAAATATTTCCCTTTCGTTGCTATATCACAAGTTTAGTTAGGAACTAGTGTTAGGTGTGAAGTACCGAGCACCGAGCAGTACTCAGCTAATGTTCTCCAAACAGTTCCCGGCTATTCCGATTACGTTAACACAATATACCCACATAAACTTTAATTACCTTCTATTTGAGTTCGTTTCTGCAGGTAGCCTCTATTTTGAAGTTCAATACAGTGTTACTCAGTAACACTACTATTGCGTTCGCAATTACTTGAAAATGTTAACTTAACTATATTATCTTATAACGTAGTTCAGTTATAGGTACATATTTTATTTGTAACTATGTTTTTCCCGAGACTTCGTCTGAGTGGACTTTAAGATTGAGTAATTTACCGGATATAAAGTTAAAGAGCCTATGTGTGTGCTAAATTTCACCTAAATCCATTCAGCCATTTTTGCGTCCATGACTAACAAACATACAATCTTTCATGTTTATTCAAGTTTAAAGATTTAGTGATTTCAATTGCCAATAAATCTAGCTCTCTGTTTTCCGAATCGCATTACATTTAGTAAGTATTTACACATATTAATCAATAAAATATTTTTGATTTATGGAGTAATATTTTTCAGATTAGGCGATATTTTTTAATGAATTGACCATATTCTGTAGTAAACACCTATTTAGGTCAATAATTTATTTTATTTCCTGTTCTTTTTATATGAATTTAAGGATGTACACAATTATTAAGAATTAAATATACATAAAAAACTTTTTAAAATATAGTTTTTCTATGTTAAAAGTAAAAATAATGCCATGAAGTTAAATCAGTAACTGCACGCGAATCGCTCGTATGTGTATAGATAGTTCGTGCTAAGAACATCCTAACATGATACTACTGATTTAATAATTAAACTAACATTTAAAAAAAAAATTATTACTTTTATTTAAGTCTTTATGAACTGTAATAAAGAAAATCATCATATAAATTTCCAAAAAAGATTCATTTAAAAATGTGCACCACAAAAGGAAGGTCTCCCGAAATGCTTTTACTCTCACTACATAGTAATCGTTGTAACACATATTATTAATATTTCATAAGAAATTAGAAATAATCATACTTATTGAAAAAGATTGATCGTAAGTCGACATCGTCTTCGTTTTGTTCGACAGAACTCTCAGAACCACGCATTACGCTGATCAACTTAAACAGCGTTAAAATATTCTTGTGCTTTGAATTGAATAATGTTATTAATTAGTATAGGGTGTACGTTGCGGCTGGCAGTTACATGTAGAATAAACCTATACCTAATAATGAAGTCGTATAACATCAAAGAGAGTTTAATAATATGTTTTTGACAACTCTTGGTAAACTCGCTCATAAAGTTTTGTTGGATCTACATTACACATAAGTATTTCTCTAAACTCTACACTAATATGATATAGTATTGTTAAAGGATCTATTTGAACATATATTTTATTTCTTTAGAAAATAATTATGTAAGAGATACAAATTATGTTTACATTTGTTTACCTGAATGTTATAATTTATTATAGTTTACCGAATTTGATATTCAATATATAATTTAAAAAAAATAATTATATAATAGCTATGTTTACTAAGCGTCTGTTCTTTAGTTAAACAATGAAGTCCTTTAATTGATCCACAAAAAATATTTGATGTTGACTTTTGCCAGATTTGACTACTAGATATAAACGCATGTTTGATGATAATATACAAACAACAAAATTGTACTCTGGAAGCAAAGCAGTTGTCTAGAAATGTTTTAAAATTACCAACGTAATATAAAGTGTTTCGCGAGTGAAACACGATAATATCTAATATTCCTTACAAACTTGATACCTAGAGTGTCGGTACCTACTCCAGCACACACACGAGTCTGGATGTATGCTTCACATATATTATTTTATTGCTGGACTACTGCATAACTGTTCTCTGAGACACGACGCATCGTACTTTTAATATTACTAACCCTTCGGGGAATACAGGCTTGATGTTATGTTATGTTATTGTAATACAAATGTTGTGTGATCAAATGTATAAAAATCATCATCATCATCTTCTTACCCCTTATCCTACTTAAGTAGGGTCGGCACAACATGTTATCTTATTCCAATCTAGTCTATAAAATATCATCTCAGTATTCACAACTTTTATACGCATATCATTCTTCACGCAATCCATCCATACCTTCTTCGGTCTTCCTCAACTCCTGTATCCATCTATCTTCATACTTAACATTCTTTTAGTTATATAACTTTCATCCATCCTCATGACATGCCCGTACCATGCTAGCCTCAACCAACTTAACTAACAACTACCAAGAACTCAAGTTATATAACTCCTCAACTTCTCAGTGAGTGGTGCTATTTTAAGACTTCTTCTAAAAAAATCATTCCTGATCTTATCCATTCTAGTTACTCCACATATTCGTCTTAGCATTCACATCACTGCCACGTGTAATCTTCTTTCGTCCAGTTCTTTCGTTGCCCATCACTCAGATCCATACGTCAAGACAGGTCTTATAATGGTTTTGTATATTTTTCCCTTAAGCTTCAGTGGAATTCGAGGATCACATATTATCCCCGAAACCTGTCGGCATTTCCACCACCCAGCATTTATCCTACTCTTCACGTCCTGGTTAATGTCACCGTTGTTTTGGATTAATAAACCAGCAGGCTCGTAGGGATACACCGTTTAAGGTATAAAAATATAATAATAATATACGGATTTTTTAGTTTTCCTGGTAAATTACCCTGGAAACTATTACGATTATAATCTACTAATACTGAAGTCTCGGTATCATGTTGAATTTTATTATCGAATTAGTAAGTAAACTTGAATAAATCTAATTATTAGCTGAGTGATATACGATGTGGAGAGCCTACGTCTAATAATAATTGAGATGAAAATAAATAATTCCATAATGAAGCACTCTTTTCCTCGGAACATTTTATTGCTGGAAAAGATAATTAACCCGAATTCTATGAGAAACGAACGAGTAATAAACAAACTTATTCATCGTTAAAGAACTCAGAAGCGTGTGCCTGTGAGTGCTGCTGGGACGTGGGACAGACCACTCTGGCAGCTCCAGGATATTCCTATAATAATTTGATTGCACTGGATCGCGAAGTTTCGACAGTATTAAAGTTAGGCGAACGTGTCACAAGTTAGGCGAACGCTTCATTACTTACCTTCAGATATATCATACGCTTAATATAAAGAAAACTTTTATTATACATACAGGAAAATAAAATGTAATACAATTAGTGATAAGCGCATCACGCACACTTATTAGAGTTATAAGAATGATATCGAAGATAGTTCTATCTCTGATGTTTTGAAGAGTGTAACCTCATAGCAAACTGGTATGGAGTCCGCCTGATGATAAGTGATCACTGTAGCTTATAAAGATGTGAGAACAGTAATTGTAGATAATTTCCTACTCTTGAGGAAAATAACTGTTGATAGTTCACACCTCATCCCAATTACAAATAATGACAATGGGATTAAACTTACAATCTTTGTCCAGCAGATATAGAATAAAAGGTTTTAATACATCGAAGTACTCGTATTGCAATAATGTAATTAACAATCAATACTCCTCAAATACATTTGATATTTTAATTGGCCCAACGTCTCAATTACTTTGTGGCAAATTAGAAGCCGTTCCTAAACTAATGATCTGAAGCTTTTAGTAAGGTTTAATTGCACGATCGCACCCCCCCCCCCCGTCCCCCGTCCCTCCAACGAGATCCTGAAGACTATGAACAACAATAAATCGAATTCAACATATAGGTATGTAATATACCCATATTCTACAATTTTGACTTTTAATAATAAATATATTATTCAATTATACTAAATAATTTCCAGTGTTTGTTTTATTTTGTTATAATATTTTGAACTAGCTGGTACCCGCGACTTCATATGCGTATTATTGGATATACGCACACTGATCTCGGAACACGACAAACCAAAAAACATCGCCGTTATTGCGTGATTGAGTAACAAACATAGAAACTTTCCATTTATATTTGTAGGATAACACTGGTTACACTGTAACTTTTACCGGGATAAAAAGTAACCTATATATTATTCCAGGACATAGACTAACTGTGTGCCAAATTTCATTAAGATCTGTTCAGCCGTTTTAGCGTGATTGAAACATCCAAACAACACACTTTCACATTTATTATATTAGTAGGATGAAAACTTTTCATCGCTGAAGGCTTAAACTCGTGAGGCGCGTTCCACCGCTTGATGAAGTTCCGGATCCGTCTCTTGGAAACTCGATATGGGAAATAATCCTCAGATCGGGTTGTTGTCAGTATTGCGATAAGTCCACTCACCACCACTCAGAAAGCTTGGAGCTCGTGAATTCGCCGGTGAACATGGTTTTTCTTATGTTAAATTTCGAATTATTTTTGCACAACTGTGTGCGAAGGGGGCACTCTCAGCCACAACTACTTAATCTATACAAATTGACAAAAAAAAAACAAATTATGTTCCAGTGTTGTCACAATACCTAATTTACTGTAACGGTGGCTAACATACACACACACACACACAGCAATATGTATGACATGACATTTTATAACAACACAAACACACATCAGATGAATAGTTAATCGTTCTCGTTCACACGCTCCAACGAATTGCATCTGAGTCGAGCAAATATGTGTTCGAATGAAAAACTTGCATGAAATCAATTTTTTTATTTTATAAGCGTTCACAAATTGCTGTTAAAATATTACTTCACGGTAGTTCGTTTGTTTGGAATGATTCAAATTTAAATTTCGCTTTAATTACTTTTTTCTCAAAAATAGATTTTTTTTGTCATTCGGATAAAAACGAAATTGTGAAATATTATTGTAATGTGCCATAACTAAAATGCATATATTTTAATATGTGATTATCACAGATTAAATTTGAGAAACAAATTTGTGGTGATGATTAAACTATCGATTATTATTATTATTAAAAACAAATACCATTTTAAGACCACAACATAAATTCATATGTAAAACTAATAAAATAATGTAATCTATTTTATGCATTTCGAATCTATCGTCGCAATCAACGCGTCGACGAAATAAAGCTCAGCGCTTATGAAAATTCCTTGAGCAGTTCCGTCAGATTTGCAATAATTTGCATTTTCGAACCTTATTGATTATATTATATTGGGATATATATCATAAAATACATATCTATTACAGTTAATAAAATTAAAGTGTCTGTTACTAATATCAAAATAACATCTTTTTACTAAATACATATGAAACTAGTATACGATACCTATAAAAATACTTTTTTTTTCTTTCTCTGTCTGTCTGTTTGTTCCAGGTAATCGCCGAAACGATAGGATCGAATTTGTCGGGACTTTCACTGATAGATAGCTGATGATATAGGGAGTAACTTAGGCTACTTTTATTTTAGAAAAATAATTAGTGTTCCACGAAAAAAAAAACTGATAATTGTGAATTAATTCGGGCGGTTAAATAGCATACGCCGAGTAAAGTATAAGAAATATAGCAAATTAATTTATTACATAATTGCAGATATCAAAAAGACATTTCTCTCTTTAAAATAGCCAGGAGTGGGGGAGCAAGATTCGTGCATGTGCTCGATCGATGGCATTCTGAAGTCTACTTGAGCGAAGCCGCGGGCAAGGCTAATAATATTATAAAAGGTAATGACTACAATGACTGAGCATGTCTGTCTGTCCGTTAAGGTGCTTTTAACTCGAGAATCACTTATATAAACAATTTATTTGATTCTCTTTTAGTCGTAGATATTTTTTCGAACTACACTTTTAGCACTTTTATAATTAGAGGCTTTGACAGCTTCACCGGGCTTGGACAATTTACCACCAGCACATTTATTATAATAATTCGCGTAAGTACTTAAATATGGATCAGTGAAATGCAGTCAGTAGTTTTATGTAATTGTAACAGCAAAAAAAGTCGTCACTGACATAAATCTTAAATCATAATAATCATAAATCTTAATCTGAAATCTTTAAAATATTAAGAAACATGGTGATCGGTTTAACGTTACTGAAGCATTATAACTCGGGCAATGTATGTAGTTTATTGCAAAGTGGCCGCCGCGCCGCACACCTCACTTCTGTCTTTAAACTGCCACATTATATAACAACAGTAGGCTGATAATAATTCAATTACAATAAAGTATCTATATATTAATACGTGAAGCAAAAGCTTTCGTTATCTTTGTAAGTGTATTGCGTGCACGGAAGACTGTGAGATTTGGCATGGTTAAAGTTTATTTGGAGAAGGAGCGCAGAAAGCTAAAATTTTCCTTTAATATCTGTTACTAATACATATATTAAATTAAATTAATACTGCGAATCCTAACACATCCAGTGCCATTGAATTTAGACCCCCCAAAACATTGACACTGTCACTCAACGAAAAGTGACAGCAAGTTATGTAGACAATACTCATTATTTATGAATACTGCTATCATAATCACTAGTTCAAATAAAGTGGTAATTCAATACTCATATTTTGAAAAGAGATTAATATGAAACTGATAAAAAATTTAGAAGATATTTCAATTTGTAATAAAATAAAGATTATGACTTTAGAAAATGTTCAGAATTTTCTGTTGCAATCTATTTAATCCGTATGTCGTTAAGTGTTCAGTTATTAGTGATTAGTGTCACTTAAGAAAAATTATAGTTATGTCAAGTTATGCAAATGAAATTGGGCATAATAACAAACAAATGGAATTCTAAAACCGTTAATTCACAGAATACAAATTTAAGATAATTATAATTTAAAAAGTAGTGCCAGAGCTGAGCAAGTGCTCTTTTCATTCATAAATATCAATTAGTTATCTTTCGGAATGATCTGTACAGGTCGAGTTCACTCGACCCGAACCTATTTCATCCCAAATATAAATCTTTAGAATATCCCGGATCCATCATCATGAAAACATTTCTATTTGAGTTTATTTTGAAGGAGATACGAGTAACCTATCCTATTCACTGTTTCGTTAGTTACATATGATTTGGTTTTTGGTGATTTTGTACATTTAATTTACGAAATGAGGTTGAAATCAAAGGGATAATAAAATTTAATGAAGCAATGATCACTCAATAGTGGTGTTTACGGAGACCTCGTCGGTCTACGTCAGTTCGAATCCCTGCAATAAGCCTCAGCCCTTTGGTTAGGGAAAACATCGTGGTGATACTTAACTAGCTTTCAAGTTAAAATCTGGCGCCAAGTCGAGCGCAAAGCACAGCCGTACCATCCTTTTCTCGAAACGACTTAGGACATTGTTGACCCGTGTAACTTCGTTGTGTATGTTGTTAAAAGATTGAATTATTAGAGATCAGGAGGACATTTATTATAGGTACTATAACTGGTTATATTGCCGATATACCTAAATATTATTCCCTATAGTTTACTAATTTTCGCTAGTCAAAGTCTAATTTTGTCACTGACACACACACACACACATACACACTCACCTATCATCAAAATTCTAAGGTACTTCCAGCAATCTTAAAAACTTCAAATTTTAAATAAAATAAAAAAATCCTGATATGTAATTATTTAATTAATGAATAATTATGATTATTAAAAATTACTTTCAACTAACGCATAGCGCTTGTACGCTTTTTGATTTACGCAGTTGGAGGGGAGTGCAGCCACCAGAGCAAGTCAAAAATTATCACCTACATGTATAGTGGTGCTTTAAGAAAACTAGTAACTGACGGACAAGATACCTATATTATTACTCGAAAAAATTTTACTCGCAAATGGTTGAAAAGACAATATTATCACTTTTATTGACGAAGATCACTCAAGAATATATGATATAAAAGCACTTTTATAAAATAAATAATAAAAACTGTGATTCTGATTTAACCAAAACATGAATAAATAATGATTATGTTGATGTTTTAAAATGCGAAAGCTTACTCTTTCAAAATATCTTTTGATTGTCAGAGTATTTTAACTAAAAAAAAATGTTTCCAAATTATTGCTTTAAATATTTTGTTATCTGCACACTATTAAGTAATTAAAGCATAGATTTATAAATAAATAAATGTTTTTTAATATTTCCAATATGGCACACCTTTTTAATAAATTCGAGGAGTTATGAGGTTATTCTAGATCGAAAAAGATATTATTTTCTGTTTTTCCATTTATTCAAAAACCAAAGTAAATAAACATCTGAAACTTGTCGGATCAACGTATCTTATTATTACCAAACGAGGGTGTTAACGCGAATCTCCTAAAAAACTAAATCAAACCAGGATGGCTTGGTTTCCCCAATCCAGGTGTTTTCATAAAACCATATGAAGCAAACCACTAACCTTGATCGTAGCGAATTCAGCTTGCGGTGCACCGCTATACTGCCAGACACTCGTACACACACACACACATGTACTAAAGTCAACTGTAAGGTTTTGTCCCTTTATTTCCAGGATTTCTATATAAATCAATAAAATAACACCCTGCGTCGTCCGCTCTCGAACCGTGAATAATTTTTACTGACGGTCGTCACAAAAAAGTCTCACATGGCCGCCAACCCCGGTATCGCGATCTACCCACATATGATATTATAAAAACCGCCTGGACAGAGGGTATCAAATGATAATCCAGATATCCTTCTGGGGCCGATTCACTATACTTATCGCCGTATAGTCCTTTATAACAGAAGAACTCATCGTAAAAGGACAGAAACAATGACTCCAGTGTCATCCCTATACGTGTGACCGAGATCCGTTCCCGCGTCAACCGGACAGCCGGACGACCGGACACCCGGTCATCCGGACTCAACATCACGCTTTAATGTGGTTTCGGTTCACTCGTCAGGTTTCAACTGTCAACAATTTACTCGAACGATAATTACGTACATTTAACTACAATTTTAATTAACTCCAATTCAATGTATTTTTTTTAACTGAAATTACTACCTACTTACAATTACCATCTACGATTTAAATAACTCTATAGAAATTTGCTATGAGTTATTCTTAAAAGGCTCACCGTCGCGTCGTCGGAGCGAGACGTATCAATGGGTGTATAACAAGTGCTTAACTCTTTCGCTATCGGAATTTCTTTTTTAGTAATCTCCTCCGGTCTCCGGTTTGAGTATTACGAGATGTTATTCCAGATCCCTTAGACTCTGTAACACGAAACTCCAGTAGAGGTCGCGAAAGCAATACCTCGTCGAAGTGAAAACACCCGCGGCAGTACTGAATCTGCATCAAAGAGTGTTTGAATAATGAAAATGTTCAAAAGAACTTCGTTTATTTACCTTTTCTGTTCGCCGGGCAAACGGGAATTCCTGTTTGCGACGCGAACTGTTGCTTTGCGCTTTACATACTCGTACATTCCGTCCTGTTGCGGAGTAAGCAGACATATTTATACAATTAAAGCTAAAATATCACCGATTAATTATAAACATTTCGCTTTTGGTTACTTATTAAAATATTTCCCTTTATTTTGTCGTAACTAATCATCATAATAAAGTATCCTCTGGATAACTACTATACTCAGGAGATTTTCATATTGAAATTGTATCGTCAAGTACCTGTTAGTAGATTCTGACATCTGCACTTGTTACTAGCATAGTCGCAGAATGTGAGTGTGTAGGTGTCTTTAAATCCCAAAATATTTTCATATTGAAATTGTATCGTCAAGTACCTGTTAGTAGATTCTGACATCTGCACTTGTTACTAGCATAGTCGCAGAATGTGAGTGTGTAGGTGTCTTTAAATCCCAAAATATTTTCATATTGAAATTGTATCGTCAAGTACCTGTTAGTAGATTCTGACATCTGCACTTGTTACTAGCATAGTCGCAGAATGTGAGTGTGTAGGTGTCTTTAAATCCCAAAATATTTTCATATTGAAATTGTATCGTCAAGTACCTGTTAGTAGATTCTGACATCTGCACTTGTTACGAGCATAGTCGCAGAATGTGAGTGTGTAGGTGTCTTTAAATCCCAAAATATTTTCATATTGAAATTGTATCGTCAAGTACCTGTTAGTAGATTCTGACATCTGCACTTGTTACGAGCATAGTCGCAGAATGTGAGTGTGTAGGTGTCTTTAAATCCCAAAATATTTTCGTATTATATTATGTGTTTGGCTTACTTTAACTTTGTATGATTTTATGTTAGATTACGTATATATAATCAAAGGTTTTTATTATATCAGCAGTATAGTAATCACCCTGACAGGCGATAGCACATTTTCGGAAACGCGTCGTTTAATATGGTTAGATGAAGTGTTAGAGATGTAAGTGCGGGACTGAGCGGATAGGTACCACAGCATTGAGGGTGATGTGGCGCGATAACACTATATCGTAGCGGATTCCGGCAACTTACTGCTAATAACAGTTCACGTTAATGATGTCATTCCGCCGGGAGTTATGCTCTGTGCTCTGGGACCCTTGCCACCACACCTTGAACTTTAACACCACATGGCGCATGTACGGACTTACCTATATTATAAACACAATTCTTGTCAATTGAGCTGATTATTTAGGCTACATCACTATTGACATCTGTACCTACTGTCATCGGACATAGCTTCAAGCCTTCATTTCAACTACTAATGAGCGAGTTATGATGGACACCAGCCGCTACATTTTCATTTATACATTCAAACCCAGTACACACATTTCAGGTATCAGGGTTTCATGGGCTTAATTTCGGTAACTTCAATACTGCCAGCCCAGTTCTTCCAGGGAGTTCCAAGTCCAATCCTTTAATAATAGTGACCCTCACTGGTCGACTGTCTGTTGACGTCACTGACAAACGTTACCCTGGTATCATGGGTCTGTAAATGCGACTGCGGTTAAAGTACAACGCACAACTAGTCTGATCGCGTCGGGTACGAGTTCCTCAGTCTCGACTTGTGCACGTTTCAAAGAGTTCAATGACAATCATGAGTAACTTAAAAATAATAATAAATATAATACTGTATACACGAATATTTCTTAACAGGAATAACCGCAGGCTAGGACATGTTTAAAATATAATTAATAGACGTAATCAAATACAGGCTGTTTTAATATAAAAAGTAAAAATACAATTTAATTCTCGTCTGGTCTCGTGTGGACGCGTTTAGCTCGACGTCAATGATAAATATTGTTACATAAACAAAATATATATAACATTGAATAACCTAAACACATACAAAGATTTATTGTGTTCTAATCCGGTTTCATTTTTTGTCGGACATTTTACAAAAATTTGTTCAGTGAATCATTTTTCTATCTTATCGCAATACCTACTGGCTACCACCGTTTCTGATAAATAAACGGTCATTTAATAAGTGTGAAATCAATTATATTTTATTTTTATTTCCGGTTACTTTATTTATTTATTTATATAGGCACACATTACAGATTATAAACAAAATAAGAATAATTCACAAAAAAAAATTATGTTTTAACTAGCTTATAATCCAATTTATTAGTGCACATCAGTTGTAATTATTTCCCAAAAGGAAAAAAAGAAAAATTGTCACTTGCATGCAGAATTATATTATAAAGAATATATTTAAAAAAAAATCTTTAAATAACATATCGGAAACGACTTAGATCCAAGTTAAATATATCAATACGATCCATATTAAGAGAGTTATAAGTTGAAAGATATATTGTCTTTATATAAGATATATTTGTTTCCCAAATATTTGTAATTAATTTTTAATAGCAAGCTCCCAATACATAGCATCCGTGTGCATACATCGGCTAGGACCCGTCATCTGAGGACAATACATTAGCCACGCTCCTTCTATCGCAAACGCGCTTCCGAAGTAGCTTTATCTAAGAATACACCTACTGACTAATAAAATAAAACAAGTGCACTTATTTAGACCATTTGTATGTTAGTTCCTACACCGAGATCTCGCGCTTGTAACATGTCAAGAAAATGTATTTGATTCCTTAGTTTATCTGCGTTAAGTAGATAGGGTGTTTGTATTTGTGACTCGTAGACGTACGTGTCGAAGTTAACGAAGCAGACCTTTAACATAATGTATGTTGGTGACACCTCTGCCTTTTACAAGTTTACTGAGTTCCGCGTACCTCTGCATTTCTGCATACAATTTGTTACTTACGTAACTCCACGCTCCGTGCCTCATGTTTTTATATTCCTTCATACACTTATAATAAAACCTATAAAATAATATTAAAGTTATTACTTAACAGTTTTCTTTTTAAAACAATATTATAACTTATTAGCTAGAGGCAAATGCACAAAATCGTAATAAAGCACATAAATTTCAAAATTTGGTCACAAATAACTATTTTATTCCGCAAACACTGATTGTATATTAAATAATAAGACAGGGCATGTCGCGGGCTCTTTCTATCTTCCCGCACAAATAGGGGATGTCCTGCAGCAGATCTGTCTCTACTCCGCGTTATCTACTATAATTAAATCTGTATAAATAAATTAGCTTGTGGGGCGCCTGTTGTGCGGGGCGGGCAGGGGTGGTGTTGGGAGGAAACTCGCAACCAAAAAAGAAAAACACCCCTCATTCCTCATCGAATGCGATACACGTACACATTATATTAATTACAAGTACAGATGAAATAGAACTAAATACCTACATATAATAATTATAACGAAACTTTAGGTAGCGGAAAACGCATTCGCTTCACTTGTTCATAATAATAATACTATGATATATAGAATAACATCAATTGATACGTCAGAATGGATACAAGATGTAATAAATTGAGATTAAGAAAAAAGCCCTACATACTGTTGCCGAAGTTATGCTTTAGGTTTTTAATCTACAACCTTTTACAATTAATGTAGTTATTTTCATTGATGCCTTAGTTTTCTACAAATTCTTGAAACATTTTATAAAATTCCAACTAGTAAATACGTACAGTTTAGTTGGAAACTTTACATAAGTTTTAAGAATGTTAAGAAAGCAGTATTTTCAATCTATACTAATATAATGAAGTGGTAAAGCTTTTTCATTTGTTTATTCTTTTTGTATGTATTTTCTTTTTTATGCCAGATTGACGACACTATCTAACATTGGACTACAACTTCAGCTTCAGAGTGCTCATGGACTGCTTTATTCGCGTGCGCTGGTGTAATGGTTAATGTTGCATAAACTCAATGTTCTACAAATAATTAGCTCATAATACGTCCAAAAGAGTCTGAGATAACATATGCTTATCTCTTATACATAAGCCAAAATAAAGTATTTTGCGAATTTTTTTGTTTATGATTAAAAATCAGAATTATTTTTTAACGTGGCATATTAATCCCACGAACAAATGTTACTTCATCATAAAGACAATTTTATGAATTTTTTCTCTTCAAAGCATGTTATTTGGACACATAGTTTAGGATATAATGAAAAGTTAAAATAATTTGTCCTTGCGGGAATTGAGAACACGGGTGAAACTGTGGGGCATAGCTAGTATATTTATAAAAAGTACAAGTAATTGTTCAATCAGTTAGTTTATTAGATAGAAGTTAGTTCGCGGCGGCGGTGCTATGGGCGTTGATCGTGTAGTTTTTCAGTTCGGTTGGCTCGGTTGCGGTCCTCGAGTTTACTGGAGTTTGGTGAAGTTACTCTGGTTGCCGGATGTCAGGGTGTGATCAGTGCGGTGGCGCGGAGCTCTGCAGACCGCGACCGCAACTGTGCGCCTTCCGAGACGCCCGCGACGCCCTCGACGACCTCGGCACTCATCCAGACTAGCCGCGGCTTTTTAAACGCTTTTAGATAGTAACTTACGCTTGGCAACCAGTTACAAGTTAAAGCCCGCCACACAGACCACACTGTGCGACTTATTGTTAGTTTATTTCTGAAGTTAAGTGAAGTGAAGCGATGAGTATAGAATTCAGTGCAACGTTTTATATGCAACGCGTTTTAACGAAACTTTACTGACGCAAAAAGGACAGAAATAGATACTTGGTGATGAAAAGAATAGTTAGCCGGACGAATTAAATAGCATCAAAAGCTACCAACATAAACACTAGGACTATGCGGTATTAAATTAGGGAGTCCAGAATATTTCACTTGATCGATCGGAAAGTATTGCGTGTGATGTCTATGACGTAGCTGTAGGGGTAGTTAAAGCTATACCCCTGCCCGTTACGCAATTAAACTGATATATATATCAAGTAGAGCTAGTGCCGATGTGCGAGGGTAGTTTACAGAGGGTTTGTTTATTGTTGTAAAGAGTAGCTCAAGGGTAATACAGACGCACTATTAACTAAGTTGACAAATAAATCAACTAAATTATGATTACAAAAGATTTTCTTGAATCACACATCACGTTCTTTATACATTATTCATCTTGTTTCCCAATTAGTACCAACATTATGATGATACGAAGATAAAGTTTTGTGTAACACTTATACCTATTTCATTTTTTTTTTAATTAAATTATATTATTGATCAAAAAAATTATAAATAAAAGTCGCGTTATAATTACAAAATGGAATACCAAATAAACAAACATTACTTTTAAATAAAAATAAGAATGTTTCTACTTTAATATATAAATTCAAAAATTTCTACTCCAGTAAAAACAAAGAAATATATCTGATGCTTTTTAGTAAATGATATCTTTTATTATAACATGGAATTAACACGAAGTGTGAATTGCACAGACAGGTGAACTGTGTGTCGCGCAAGGTCCCATGTCGGTAGCTCAGTTAAACGCGAAGCAGTTGCACATAACAACAAAGCTCGTCCCTCCACAATGCACGTTGCACCCTGCACATGTATAATCAGGGAGGTGCATTTGCGATATTCGTTTGTTGTCCTGGTTTACGAACCGGTTTAATAATATTACTAATTTATTCGTAGACTTTCGAGACCGTGTGTAGTATCTTCTGCAGAAACACCGTATATTCGTAAGTTCTATTGTCTTTCTGCATATCGCATATTGAAGTGAAACTTCTTTATCGACGTATGGGAGAAATTTTGTAGCAGTGTAAAAAAAAATCGTCACGTTTTTCGGTTACGCGCCATGTTGCTTTTTTATCAAAGTTTAGTATAGTGACGTAAAGAATATAATGTAATATATTATAATAATAACAACAATATATTAGTTTTGAAGTTTGGTTTGAAATAAGAATAACAATATATTAATTTGAAAGTGATAAAATAAAAAGACTTATTCAAATTTAAGTGAATTTACAAGAAAAGTGAGAGTGATTATATATTTCGTTTTATAAATTCAACACGTATGAGCATGATTTTAATATTTATTTGAAGTTAACCTCACTTTTTGATTGTAAGTATCAGTGAATGTATATAAATCAGTTAAAATTAGCAAGTATTAATAAATATGACTGTAAATCCAGTGAACATTATTAATTCTAAAAACAATAAAAAATATAAATTAAATAATTATTAAAAAATAAAACAAAACACGATTAGAAAATAAAAATATGTATACGTACATCTTTTTTAATTATTCGTTTTTAATGATTTATTTATTCATTTTTAATTTTATAAAATCGTTGCATTTCTACAAGATTAACTGTCATCATATAATTGTATTACTTTGAAAAGATAATTCCAATTATTTATTCATAACTTGTAAATATAATACAATAAATAAATAGCAATGATATTATAATAAGAACAATAATAAAATAAATTACTCATTAATTGTATGCATGTCTATAATAATAAAATAGCTTTAATTTAATACGGAAAAAATTGTTTTTGTTAAGGCTTAAGCCTTATCTACCCCATTTTCGTGAAGTTGCAAATAATAGAAAAATGATATGTCGTAAAGAAGTTTCACTTCTTACCTGTGTACTCTGGTACACACACACATTTTTTTATTCTGTAATAGTATCATTTAGTTTGCGTACTACATAAGCTGAAATAAGGAAAATTATTATAACTGGTACCTGCTCATAGAGCTTACTTCTTCTGTTATATTAATTAATATCATGTAATACAAATGAAACCAAAAAAAACTAGTTAGGAAAAAAAACTAAAATGAGTCCTCATAAAACAGAGAGTTACTTATTATTGAAATACGCTTAAATCAATAAAATAAAGTTATTAATATAATAATAAATTAATAAAGCTGCTACTTACATACTATTCGTCAATTTTGTGCCCACAAAAAATCAAATTACCTTAGTTAATTGGCTTTACAACTGGACGAGACGCTAAGGTCATAGGATCATATTATTTTCCTTTGAACTAATGAAAATAAAATTTAAATTTTTGGATACCCAAAATGTGAATGTAGATGACATAAAAACAAATTTGATTGTAACATAAAAAATATTAAACGTTGACAGGTAACAATGTAGTACGAAGAGTGAGCAGATAGATGGCGCTTAAAATTATTTGAAAGGTTACGTTGTTACGTGTGAAGACATGAACAATATTTTTTACAACAAATCGTATAATTAAAAGTTTCACATGAAAAAGCGGGCAACCATTATAACCTATAAAAATTTAATATGCAATGTAGGACATACGAAGTAATTGAATGCTTCGCCAATGCCTGCAGATAAATAGACCACATCAGATTTTAGGAAGTACGTTAAACTTATTATTACATAGGTTATGTTACATTATATATAAATGTCTGGGCGAATGAGCTGTGCTCGATGTCTTGCAAAAAAAAACACCTATGTAAGGTATACTTGGAATGTAAAACATTATCTAAATGCAAAGTTTCATCGAAATTGTTGGAGACGATTCCAAGAAAACAATTACATATATGTAATATACAGCAATTGGTCGCTTACAATAAGTTTATTGTAAGTTGTACGCTCGCTACAGCAGTGTGCATTGTGTTGATGATAACGTGTGCAATACGTCTCATGAGAATAACGCAATTACGCGAGCTGTCGCGCGGGGTTGGAGGGGGGGAGGGGGGGTAACGCGGTGCCGCCCCGGTCGCACAACGCTTCTGCTTGTCCCGTTGCCTCTGTATCATCATAATATTGTAAACTCCGAATTGCATTACACATTTACATTATTATAATTCTGTATTCGTAGCAGATTTATTGTTCCTGTACATTAGATATTTACACTATTACACTTTTTTATGTAAGTAAGATGGAAAACAAGCATACTTACAGTCTATAGACATTTGTAATAGATACCACAGGTATCAGTCGCTCGTTGCCGATCATGAACCCCGCTACCACAGAGGGCTTTACAAATCCTACTCACCGCGAGAACACGACACGAGGTTATTTGGCTGCGATCTTTTGTATTGGGGAGGTATTCCACCAGTCAGACCACTCCAAGTAGAGAGAAATCTAAAGAAATTTCTCTACACTCTACCTCCCTTAGCTCTTAACAAAATATTACGTCGGTAGGGGGTACTGTTTATTTTATTCAGTGATTATATCATAGTTAAGTTTCCACGAAAACTACTTATATACCTTGTTTGGATTAAAAGTAAGCTATTTTTACACTTCATTTGAAAATTCCTCTATCTGTCAATGAAAGCCCTGTTAAAATCTATCCCGTCGTTTCGAAGATTAGGTTGGATAAACAAACAGATATACAATAAAGACGAAACCGTGCGTTTTGATTTTAGTAATAACGATATGAACCTAAGAATGCTGGCTCGTAGGACATAGCAATTGTGGACAAGACTTGACGGGATCGCGACCTCCACACACCTCGCAGAAAATCTCTTTTGGTTTGAGGGCAACCAGTGTATACGCAGCTGCAGAGAGATATTTCACAGAGTTCAATAGGATTTAGGAACAAGGCCATCACTTTGTCGGGTTATTATAAAAAGCTTTTATTTGTATACTACAAACAGACACTTGAATTTTATTTATTTGTATATACATGAAAATTGTTACGCAACATGTTTTACGCTAAGAATAGATCATTTATTTTTTCACAAAACTAACTTTAATGAAATGGAAGCATCGCGGGGAATTTTGGAAAATTTGAGCTGAAAAATTTTCATTGCTCTAGAGTGTATAATATATTATATGTATTTTGAAGTAACAGGATTGCGTATTTTATTTATCATTAAGTAAGTATATGAGATCAGAGCGAGTAATAATTGTTAGTAATTATAGTCAGACGAATCGTGAGCTATGTGCCTACTTAGTTATATGTATCATTTATTGATGTTAGTCAGTCGCGAGCCTATACCGGCGTCGTCTGCGCGTGTATTTATTGAACTCTGTAACTAATATTAATAAAACCGTGATTTATGTGAAATATACTGACTATTTATTGAAGTCCCAACAATAATATTGAAATGCTTTTAAATATTTCAGAGAAGTTTCTAAGTTGAAGTTAGTGTGGGAGATTTTATTTTATAGGCAAAATTTTACAGTTACATTCTTAAATTAATTTCTTAAAAACTATAAATCCAGTAGGTATCTACCTAATTGATTGACCTTTTCAATGCGACTAATTTCCCATAATGCTTATCAACGTATTGAATGTATTCTTTCAAATATAATTTGCTTCAAGTAAAAATTAACTTTAAAACCAGCACCTACATATTAAATATTAAAGAAATTTGGTTTAGTTTAAAACAAAAATAATTATTGCATTTAAATAAAATATATACTTAAAAAAAAATTTTCTCCTCCGGGATGAAAAGTTCACTTTTAGTCCCTGTCACGCGGGGCAAAAGTACCTGATTATCTCCCGGTGAGATGGCAAATGTGCGCATGCGCGTACTTTACTTTATCTCCCGGTAACCTAGCAACTGCGTATTTATATATAAAGAGTACATATATAAACTTTTCATCCCGGTTAAGAAAAAAATTGTAAACGCACCTAGGGAGAAAAGTAGGACATCCCCATCAGCAGGCGTGAATGTCCTACTTTTCTCCCTCGGTGCGTAATATACTATAATTTTTCAGAATTTAAATAATGTAAAAGCGTTTTAAATAACTTTATAGATATAGATAGCTAGGAATAAAAACAGAATGTTTACTTAATTTTAATAAATAAAAATTAGCTTTTCCATAACATATAGAGAAACGTGATTTATTGAAACTGATCGATTTGATTTCTACCACATAGGTATCTACGCGCGTATTGTGAACTCATTATCAAAGAAAATGTATTTAGTTGCGCTTATTTTTAAAGCTAGGATGGCCTTAACATTTTTTCTTATTAAATCTATAAAAGCAACTCCTTACATTCTACGTGGGATACATGTATACCACTTATACAATTATACACATATAGCTAACTACATACATTCTAGGTAAAAGATTTTCATAACGAAATTTATTATTCGACCTCTTTCCTAGTATACAGGAATGAAACACGTTTTAGAGTGCAATGCGACGAGAGGGGGGCTAGAGAGTTTTATGGGGTGTGTTTCTAGCAGCAGAATTGAATTAAACCCGCGCTTCCTAGGCTCTTCACATCACACACGTTACCTGACTCTACAGCGAAAGCAGAGGGCGGAGGGCAGCGAGAGTATTCCTCTGCAATAGCTATGAGCTCACCGGCTCAACGGCCGTTGCAAAAGTAATATTAATAACAATGTTTCATACATAGTAGGAAGGAAACATCCCTCAGCGCTTATTTAAAAAAACCAGATTACAAGTCTGTATCACTTTCTACAACTGGACGTGGGCGTCCTCCAAGGATCGCCTCTGGAACCAATCTTACTTTTTTTAAATTCAGTGGATTCTAGCCATCCTGTGCAGGTAGCTGCTCCATCTTGCACCGAGTTTATTGGCTATTGTTTATTGGCACACTTTATTGGTTAAGTGCGGTCTCCACTCTAGAACCCGCATATCCACATATCATATGAATTCCTATTAATGTAATTTATTAACTGATAGACTAGGTATAACAACTGTCAATAATATGAGTTAAAATAAAATTACGAGATATAAATAATTAACATTGGCATTACAAAGATATTAAACTCGTCCCACAATAGATTAGTAAGTGCGCGGTGCGCTGGTCACACCGCGAGTATGTTGCCGGAGCTCCGTCGCCGCCACCTCCGCCGCCGCCTCGGGGATCTCTTAATGGCTGTTGAATGTGTTCTTAAAAATTTTGCCGTTTTAGCTACACTTTGTGTCTATCTTAATTGTTACATACATTTCTAACATCTGAAATGTTTCACAAATTAAAAACATTTTCAAACAAATTATCTACATGAATAAATCTTTAGTTCTTTCCATATTTCACTCCAGACTCCTTTATAAAAGAAACTGATCACAAATATGCCATTAAACCAATTTTTTGGTCTGGCTGTTTGTCCGGATGTAGCTCAAAAATGACTGAACCGATGGCGGGGAAATTCCAAAATAAATAGGCAAGAAATTTCGTTAATATACTTAAAATAAAAATTGCGAGAGGAAAGTAATTAATGCGTAATTATCCTGGGCCCTGTCAAGTGCTAATGCTTCATAAATGTTAGGATCGCACTAATCACTAGTAAATACATCCCCATTAGCTACATACTCCCC
This sequence comes from Saturnia japonica, assembly GCA_033032175.1. NCBI lineage: Eukaryota > Metazoa > Arthropoda > Insecta > Lepidoptera > Saturniidae > Saturnia > Saturnia japonica. Next base: position 164,379 of record CM065321.1, on the reverse strand, counting down.
ACTAGCAACAATAACAACCCACCCAACCGCATTGTATAGACCGAAACAAAGCGAGATGTGCAGGAGCAGATTACAAGAGAGAGGCTCCAGTAGAACAGCAGGAATCGCCCTGGTGAGCAAACATTGCTCAACAGAAACTCTTTGACAAGCAAATGAAACAATTCCGATATAGAAAAAAAACCTTTATTTAGCTTTTTTCAATAAACCACGTGAATATTCATCAAGTTAAGTTACCTCATGAATATGCCGATTGGAGTTTAATCTGTGTTTTATTGTGTGCCGGTACGGTGGAGGTGGGGTTGAGCGGGGGCGAGGTGGGGCGTGGGGGGCCACTGTGTGGTCTCGCGTACACATTGCTCCTGCTATGTTTGTTTTCAATTCACATCAGTGTTTCATTCGAAATTATTGACCTTAGGAGCCGAAGCTAATGTATTAAATTATAAATATCTGGGCGACCGAGCTGCGCTCGGTGTCATAAAAACAAAAAAAGAAAAACACCTATCTGGGTAAACTTGGAATGTAAAACAGGATCTAAATGCAAAGTTTCATCGAAATCGTTGGAGCGGTTTCTGAGAAACCAATTACATACATATATAGAAGAATCGCTCACTTAATATAATAAGATATAATGTATCCGAAAGGCTCTAATGAATCTAGTTCTCAGTAGATTAAAATGGTAATGTGTTGTAGTAATAAACTAAAAAACTTCAACACGATGAAGACGGATCGTAGCAACTCGAGAAGTAATATGGAGTAATGAAAGATATTTTAATTAACAGATAATTCACATTTACTTATCTGAAAGGAAATATAAATAAATTTCGTTGCGGCAAACACATATATCACAAACAAATAAATACAATCAAATATAGGTACATAAAAATAGCATACACATAACAAAAATACCACAATAATAATACACACACACAAACGCTATTTATTACTAAAGTTATAGTGTTAGAATTTGATTTCAGATTAAGTGAATAAAAGGGCCCACGAGCACCAGGTGACTGGCTTCCGAAACCCAAACGCGATTGTTGCTGCTCCAACAGACCTCAAACCGCTTGCTAAGGAGGACTCATCAATCGATCGATTGAACTTACGAGTGATATATAACCAGAAAATATTTTTAAAGGTTATAGATTTTTCTTATAGTAAATCAAATGTTAATATAATATATTATTGACAATGATTATATTTATGAGCAAATATCTATTTACTCATTATTCATTTATTTGGTATTAATGGCATTTATTGTAATTCGGTACACGATTCATATTTCATAAATTGCCAAGGTTATTCTATAGACTCCCAAATGAGAAACTGGCAAATCGCTACCTAGTACTTGTCCGCAAGTCCAACCTAACCTAATCGGACATCGTCAATATTTTGTTACGTACGTTCTATAAAATGCCTAAGAAATATTATAGAGGACGTGAATTCCTCAAAAATACAAAAGTTATTCTGAAAAAATAATAAAAGTGCTATTATTATAAAATATTATATACAATGTTTAGTCTATCTGTTTACAGAACAAATGTAGCGAGACGCTTCATATAATACTTTACTTCTTTCTTCTTATTTGAACGGTTTAATTTATTTATTTATTTACACACTATGCGTTAAATAAGCAATGGCGGACTTAATGCCTAAGGCATTCTCTGCCAGTCAACCATTAGGTGATGCAGAGATAAATATTGGTAGGTGTAAAAGGTAAAGGGGTTTATTGAAATTATGTTTAACTAATTTAAAATCACAATATATAAATAAAATATCAACACCAAAATATAATATATATAAGACATATATAATACATATACAATACATACACATAACAACATCATACATAAATATCAATACAATAAATAAAAATATAATTAGTCAACATCAAGTACTAAATACAGCATTAACCAGATAATTCTACTAAATGACACTGGTAAAGCCGACGTATCTTGACTTTAAAACTGAAACGATTAGATGACATCCTGATTTAATGTATGTATTATAGTTGTCAAAACTCTGTACTTAGTATTTTTAACGTTCTGGTAACTTATCTAAACTAAGCATAAATTTGTTAAATCAATTTGCCCGAACAAACAAAAAAATTTCATTTTTAAAAACACAAAAAATTACGGTATATTATTTAATTAAAAGTAAGACAAAAAAGCTAATTCCAAGTGCATCTGAGGAGTGAATAAAGAAATCCCGCACCAGGGGTCGTGGCCGAGCTCTGTTAACTAAGGGCAGACCGTATAATTACTTTTAATATTTGCCTTGCATTTTTCCACAGCAGGGTCGTGCACCGCCGCGCCTGTTTTGTCTTAAATTAACTTCGAGCGCCATCTTTGCTAAATAACGACTGCGAACAGAAGTGCATAACTCGATAACTCTCTATAACGACAAAAAATGCTCAGTTCCATGAGTTTCGTTATAAAGAGTTTACACTGTAATTATTAATTTTATACAATATATATTTTTTCAATTAATATTAGTTTTATAGTAAAGGAACAATAAACGTATTATCATTAAATTTGTACGTACTTTAGATTAATTAGTCCGCTTTGTTTTAGAAATACGAATTGAAACTGAACAACATTGTGTTATTATGAACATGTGCATCTTCCGCACTAGCCCCGGTCCAGTTAGCTCCGGTTCGTACCGGTTGTCGTGGCACGTCGCGACGCGTTGGCTTAACGGGATAAAAGAAAGAAACAATCTTCGATAGACTTGTCGAACAATATTATTAAGAGTCCGAGGTAGGTTGGTGGAATTTCTCTAGTATTAGATACGTGTCCGACTTGTATTAGTAGATTTACTCTTGGAAATGTTTTTGTCTTGGTATTTTATCACATTCCATTTATATTGTAGCTAGGTGTCTTTTATATTGACACAAAGTTTACTCCGGGATCAAATCTCAATCAGTAACTTTAAGTAACTTATTTTATGTAATGACAATGAACCTCGACGGTTTAAATATTAAATTGGTAACACGTAGCCCAACCGTAATCAAATTTCAATAATATAAGGAATTTTAATCAAATCAAGTTTGTATAAAATTCTTTTAAATTTTGTTTTACTATTTGAACGATGATGTCACGCGTGGTCACGTTACTATAGTGCCGTGGTTTTGTGGCATATTTTTATTTAAATTAAGATTATTTTTAAATCATATTTAAAATTTAAAAATATATTAATTCGCGGATATTATTTTCCATTTAATATAAAGTCTTGAAAAAATATATTTGAAAATTGTCTACTCCTGCATTATTCAATGCTTGCAACCCACGTAAATATATACCTAGTAAGTCCATAATAAAAACCATGTAAACGAACGTGGCGCGTTATGTTATACATTACGTCCTTGAGATGATATATGTGTTTTATTCAAAATCAACTAGTTTGATTCCTAGCTAGGGTTAATTAGACATTTTTCAAAAATTCTGTGCTGCAGCTATAGTTTAAAAATATGGGACCGAAACTCCTTTGCGCATTATTCGCTATTCCTCATATCGGATTTAGTCATCCAACCCCCACTTGCAAAAAATCCCTCTATATATTAGTTTTTTTTTTATTTAACTGCAGTATATATCTTTTTATTGAAATAAAAAACTAAATTAGTGCCACGTGATTAATAGGTTAAGACAAGTGTTAATTAAAATAATATCTTAGAGGAGAGTACGACATCAACCGATATCACAGTTGTTGGGAACTTGTCCTCCTTACAAACAGACGCCATACGGCTCACTAGATGAAATAATTTCAATGTAAAAAGCTTACAATTATATGAGAATGAAATAATAACTTTACATCGGAAGAGAGTAGTGAATTTAAATGCTAACTACACTCTCCTCGTGTAAAGACACTGTTTACGAATATGGTATCATGGTTTACACTAAAAATGTGATTGGCCATGTAACTTGCGTTGATGCTGTGTTGATTTATGTAAACTGCATGTTTATTTGCTACTTCTCAACACTTTACAACAAGTTTACTTATGTTCTGAACTCCAACGTAAACTCAAAGTGAGGCGAGACATTATTCAAAATTAATTTATTGGTAGGAGTTGTGCCTCGAAGAACACTGTACAAGTTGGAGAGTCATAGAAATTACTTACAGATAGAATAAAATAGTTAAATAATACTAAAGTAAATAAAAACCTGAAACAGGAAGCTAAATGTAGAAGTGATTAAACCAACGCGTCGCTCGTTGCGGCGTCTCCGTACTACGAACTAACAGATAGTTAGTTAACATAGCGTTATAATCCACTTGTCTTCAGTCCGTTACGAGGTAAAAAGTACTTCCATTTATATTTTCAACTCTTTTTGCATTCAATTGTTACTAGGTGTGAGAAAGAGAACATCAACTACCAAAAAATGTAGTTTATCCCAGCGTCCTGCTTGATCTTATCAACTCCCTCTAATTACTAAAACATGAACAAATCAGAAAAATGTTGGATTATTTTTTAATTATGGAAAATTCATTAACAGAAGGCCACAATTTATATTCCGAAGAAAACTGATGTGATTCAGCGATCCTTATATGCATTTTATGGTACTCACCGCCAGCACCATAGATTTGTTAATGTATTATTAAATCTATGGGCAATACCAAATCATTTTTGTACTTCATAAATTAACAAATGTCCTCTTTACTGCAGAAAACCATTACTGCCATTATCGAGTGATTAATTATAGAGCATTTTAACAAGATCGTAGTCCCTTAAGTAGAACTTTCTAGGGAGTTTTGGTGGAATCTCAGAATTCATGGGTCATGTAATTATTTCCAATTCACTTTACTAATTGTGCACAATAAATAACATTTATTATGCAAATAGCTACCTATAATGCACAAACAATACAAAATTATAAATAGAAACAAAACTGCATTAACTTACTTCTAAGTGTTTTTTTTTTTCAATATGTGTCTTTGAAACATTTGCCATTATCAATGTTTTAGTTTCACGGAAACAATAATTCACGAATACTTTTTGCTAAATATACTCAGACTACCGTCACGTACTCGTATCGTTTTATTTTAATACATAAACTTATCTTATATAATCATATATTGTGCAATATTGTTAGTATTTTGCGTGTGAAGTGAGTCACAAATAGGATATCAAATTATGAAATGTTAAAAACTCCTAAACAATTATAACTTATTTTTAATGGTGTATTCAAGTTCATGAAAGTAGATTATAATACAGTTCTGGGTGTTCTTCCTAAACTTTCTAATGTGATAGTATTCATTTCACTTAAGTACAATAGACAAGTGCAATCGTATCGCAATACACTTACACTTAACTTAAATAAACAAACAAACATAATTATATTTTTCAAGGCTCTAATTATTAGAAATGTTTTTGTAAGTTAAAGCTCCTATTTAATTTAACAGAGTAAGTTGTAATGAAATCAAATATTATTTGAAACAGTCTCCATGAGCCCAGTTAGTGAAGTGTAAAAGTTCGTACAGAGTTAGCGGCTTTGCGAAACCCTACAACGTGACTGCATCCAGCATCACTAAATCCAGTCGAATCCGGTTCGCGCCGGTTCGACCTACTTCTATCCAGTTAATTTAAGTTTGCGACTGGTTCGCAGTAATTGACTCAATGTTAGCACAATCATATGGTGGCGCCGTTCAATGGAAAGCCTTCAGGGATCTTGTTCAAACTCACTACCATTGTACTACTAATATTATTTAAATCTCATAGTTTAGACTCTACATTTAGTAAATACGAAACAAAGTCCTATGTAATACTGTGCTCGTGTGCATACAGTTTTGTGTGTATGTCTGTGTGTGTATTTCACACACAACTTTATGTTCGGTTAGTGATTAAAAAATATTCCAACACCGTGAATAGATAATTCAAACGGTAATGAAATAATTCTAAGTTTTTTTTTTTTAGTTCATGGACGAATTAATAGCAAAGCTAAAATGGTAGAGCGTAGCCGCCGTCAGAAGCTACTAATATTTGAATATTTGTACTATATCCATTATGAAAGAAGACATCGAACGCGCCAGTTTAAGGGAAAGGGAAAAATTAGCAATTCAATGTTGGTCACTGTCAGCCATAAAGGTGACGATCCTTTAATAATGATCGCTAGGCGGTGCCGGAGCGCCGCGCCGGTTCATATAGCTAGAACAAATTGATCAATAAAACAAAAAGTTACCGGAGTCTTGATTTCCTTTGAGGTCCGAGTTCTTTTTCCTTCTTATTGTTGTCGAATTATTTTTTAAATAGATACCGCTCCTTCAGCTGCCTCAACTTTCTAAGTTTCTTCTGTTGATTTATAGACGATGAAACTTTTTAATTTTTGAATTTTTTTGTGTACACGAACATATTATCTGTCACTTTGATTACAATTCAGTTTTCGGTTGTTGGCTTAGACTCTACTATTCTTAAAGTTTCAAAAGTGGAACTGGTTTGGATACTTGAGCTAGTATTTTTAAATTGTCTTTCATTGACGGAATCAACTGACGGGATGACACATTTTCCTACCAATTAATTGAAAACGACTAACAATAATTCAAATGGGCATCGACATGTTCAGTTTAGTCGTGTTTTTGTTAATAATTTTTTGGAACTTCTTAAATACAGTTAACCAAAACTGCAGATAAATATGTAAACCGCATTTTATAACTTTTTATAGGTTCAATTAGCGTTTGGCCATAACTTCACCTGATTTAAGTAATAATATGGTGCAAGATGGTAACGCGATAAGCCTAATGGATGGACTGGCTATTAAGTGTAGTTCCCGGAACACAACTATTGGCGCTTGGCAACAAATCTTCACCTGTACGGTAGTAACTAGACAGGGTTGCAGGAGACAATAACCTATCACTATGCTATGGTTTCATCACTATATTTTTCTTCACAGAATGCTGTAGGGATTTTAAGTCGCGTCGATCGACATCATGTCCGCACACGCTACCAACTAACCATCATTCTATCTTCATAATCGAGTAAAGTAATTATGAAACAATAACATCTAATTGCATTATTTGCTTGTACTGTGCGGTACGGACTAGATCACGCGAACCGCCACCCGCGACCCTCCACCCGCGACCCGCGACCCGCGATCCTCGACCCGCGTCTCCAACTCAGACTGATATGTATAATTGCATTCACGTAAGGCATTCTTGACAGATACACAAAGATTGATAATGAGATCTGTTCAAAGTAAGTTCAATTCTATAATAAAATTGAAGTGTCTGTTTGTAATGTCAAAATAACAGTTTTTTACTAAATACATATTAAAGTATATATGGTACCTATAACAAAAATCCACGAGTAAAATTTTTGCCTTTCCGTCTCTCTTTCCGTCTGTCTGTTCGTTCCGAGTAATCTCCGAAATGGTTCTACCGATTTTGACGGGACTTTCACTGGTAAATAGCTGAAGTTATAAGAAGTAACTTAGGAAAAATAATTCGCACAAATTAAACAAAATTGATCATGGTGAATCAATTCGGGCGCTTAAATGACTTACGTTGAGTAAACCATAAGAGATAGCAAATTAATGTTCAACATAGTTGTACACCTACAAAAAAGTCAGTAAGAGTACATGTTTATCTTCTAAGGAACATCCAGGATAAAGATTTTTATCTTTAAAATAGCCGAGAACGGGGCAGCAAGATTCGCGCGTGTGCCCGATCGATGGCATTATCTAGTCTACGTGAGCGAAGCCGCGAGCACAGCTAGTTCTTTATAAATAAAATGATTATTTAACAATAAGAATACTGCCTGCGGGGTTACTAGTGTCTATAAGAGTCTACGGGGGGTAGTGCGGGGGGTAGTGCGGGGCGAGACACGGCGACTATATGTACCCATAACAAATAGACCGATAAAACAAAAAGTTCCCAAGACTTGATTTCCTTTGAGCTCGAACTTGCCCTAACTCGCTATTGTTGTTCTATTGTTTTTAACGTATACACGGTGCAGTGATCCCGGGGGAGCGCGGGGCGAGGGACGAGGGGCGAGGGACGAGGGGAACATGGATATATAATATATTTTAATTAAATTCATGTTAGATCGATATCAAGAACCTGCCTCTACTCGAAGTTCCAAGGTGTACGCTATCAAGGCTGTGGGCCTTTTCTGAAAGTGTTTGGATCATATGAAAATAAATATCGCTTGGATTATCAGCAAAAAGCTCAGTAAAAACCTTCATATCATCTCATGGTTAGTAAAGTACAGTTGAAGAGGAGCATCGACCGCCAGGAGTGGTGCCACACCGTCTGTTCCCGGAGCCAGGCGCACTGGAGAAACCTAATATGTACCAGTTTAGTTCAATAAAAACTATAAATGAGTTAATGTATATAACAGTTAAATTTTATTAAATATTTTGGTTTTTGACATAGTCATTTTTAGAATAAAACTCGTAGAAAAACATTCAAGATGGTAGCGCGCTAAATATAGCGATTGGCAACAGATTTTAACTAAAATAAAAAACCTTATATGTAGTTAATAAATATTAATAATTATAATAAATTTTAGATAAAATATAACCATTCGAAAGATAAAGTATAACCTTATACCTGAATTTAGTCGTAGTTTGTCGAGCCGAGTATCCAGCAATAACACAATATGTATGGAAAACGAGTAGCGATGGATCCCTACAAGTAAGAGTAGGTACATAGGTATGTAGGCGAGACTCGGACCGCGTTCATTTTATCCTAACACAAATTTGTTTAAACCGAGATGAATTCCCCCTCGGAAAGTTTTTAATAGAATATTCTCATGTTTAAATAACTTACTGTAGGAATGAGATTCCGCCGTGACGTCATTCCCGCAATACTATTTATGTCTGTTTGGAGTTTCTAGAGATAGTATCAGACGTGTGTTTACATCAGCAGGCTGGCTGGAGATCCTTCTGAAAACCAGCGCCTGGAAATTAATAAAACTCGTTAAAATAACAAGCATTTTTTTTTCAAGATATAAATATTTTTCAACATTTACGTGAGACAAAATTTAAAAAGCTAATTGGTATGGAATTGGATGATTTGAATATAAAGCGCGTGAGACCGCAATAATTAATAATGTTAAAAATGTTATATTATTAGTCGGGGCAACATGTGATGGCTGTATTTTTTATTATTTATTTAATATAACAATTGTAAATGCAATTTTGCTGTTGGTAGCACAAATAATAAAAAAAGTTACTTTCTATAAATTATTTGAGGTTTAAAACATGTATGAGTGCAGGAACACTGACGCGGTGCGGGGTGCGGGGTTTGGGTTGCGGGGTGCGGTGTGCCTTGCACTGGTTCGTAACACCTTAGGCAAAAAAGTATCATAAGAATGTAAAAAACAGGCCGCTGACATGACAAGCAAGATTCCCACCAAGTATGAGATTGGGCTCTCTCTGGATATTTATATAAATATTAATCGAGTACTAACTGTCCCGGCAGACGTTGTACTGTCCTTACCAATAGTCAATACCTCGAACAAAGCGCCATCTACTCCGATTATATTCCTGAAAACTGTAGCAAATAAAACAAAATGAGATTTACGCATAATTTTCAAAATTGTATTTCTGCACAAACATCAACCTATAATAATTATCCAAATCGGTCTAACCGTTTCCTAACAGAACTTTATTTTTTTATTAATTTATATAAATCATTTGGCAGTACAATAATGTTAAGCTTACAATGAAATTCTTGTCCGTGACATTGTACCTCAAATAATATTAACTAATAATTTAATCTGGAGCTATTACAAAATGGTAATATAATCCCGGACCGCAGTAAGCCGGACGAGCTATAACAATCCATTAGAAACGTATAACTGGGTAACCGGCCGGATTGTAAACTACATCTGAAACCGGGTAACGCATTACCTATATCCCCCCACCACCCCCTCCCCCTTCATCACGACTCTCAAATTATATCTCTGTACGTTTCAAATAAATGGAACCGCAAATCCTTACAATATCCAATAACGTAAAAGAAACGCGAAATTAAATTCCGAAATGTAGCCATTTGTAAAGAGACCGCACAGTTCCGCACGGACCGCACCGGAATTAGTGCGCGTTCCCACTGCGCGACTCGCCCAGTCACCTAGTCACCAACATTCTGACGGTCACTCGCCAACCGAATAACTAAATATGAATATTTTTTTCGTCTTATTTACGTAGCCCTTTATATATCTAAACTTGGTTTTAATCCATTTACATTTTATATAGTCCCTAGTCATCACCCCTAACACAGATCAGGATCCTCACATTCTATATTATTTTTTAATTTATTCCTGTCATTCAGGAATTCCTTATTTCCCAATCAATATTTTTATTTCTCAATTCTATATTTTATTTGTTTTATGGTTACAGGTACAGTTTCCTTTTAATCTAACATTATTTCCTCCTGATTAGAATTGTCTTCCTTCTCTTTTTGTTTTATGCTCCTACTATGATAATTTAACCAAGTTATCATCTACGTTTAGACTGTTGGACCGAAGCGTTACTGCTATGCTCGAGGTCCTGGGTTCGATTCACAGGTCGAGCAAAGTGTTATTGAGTTTTACATAAGACCTAAAAACATACCCAGCGAACTTTAGGTGTACATTAGTACACCTCTGTCTAACCTTTCGGGGATACGGACGTGATGGTACGTTATGTACTATCATATACGTTTAGACATTACAGATTGTACAGTACTCTAGCCATGAAACCAAGAAACCAAGCCAAAAATAAAAACTGAATATTGCCATATCAAATTTAAATTACAAATTTAAAAGCCAAATATAAAATTTATTGAATTGAAAACAATACATTACAAATTCATAATAATTGTACCTTTATTACGTTAAAATTTTCATTCATGTTTCCAAGAAAAACATAGAAAGAGCCATGTCTCTACTGAGATGATTTGTCTATAAAAAGTAGTGAAGCTCATAAACAGACAAGTGTAGGAGGTGGATATAAAAAACAAGTAATTTTGACTAAAATCTGGCCTACCTTTTACACTTTAAATTCCATTCTTTAGACTCTACTGTGCCTAATTATATGAGCCTAAATCATTTCAATTTAAAACATTAAAATAGGCTAAACGCTGACTAAAATTCAAAATTGAATTTTGTAAGACCGCTAGAAGTACCTTATTCTGATGCTAGGTTAAAGAACTTTGCCTAGCGATAGATATATTGGCAAGATTCAGTTAAAGTATGTTTCTTAATCTCTAAAAAAATCAAACTTCTTGCTTTATACCTAACGAAGTTACAGGAGGGTCAAAAGTGTCGTAAGTCGCTTCGAGAAAGTGATGTTACGGTCGTGCCTTGCGTCCGACTTGGCAGAGGCACTGCCGTGTCCCCAAATTTTAATATGTTAATTTATTTAATTTCGTTTTCTATTTGTATAACTGTACTTTTTTATCCTACAATACTACTGATTAGCTGGAAGAAAATGCTTTGTGAATTTAGCACGCCAGTGTATCACTTAAACTACAATAAATTATTCATTCATTCATTTATAATTATGTAATAGTACAAAACAGTTTTTATTTAGAACAGGAGTTGTAGTTCTTGGTATTTTCTTTTACTCACATATGAATAAACTTTACTTCTTTACAATACTCGCGTAGATAACTAATGCAGGTAACTATAATGTATTGCTGACGTTTCATTTCTACCCGCACCGTGATATATTATGTAGAATATTTCAACTACCGGTTCTGCTATATTAATAAGTCTCTAGTTCTGTTTGTATATGTAACTTTTTCAACTCCTGATACTCGTCTATTATAAAGGAAACTGATCAAGATATCACATTAAGAAATATTGTATTTTACTCTTTAACTCAAACTCAAAAACGGCTTCAGGTTTTTTTAATGAAATTTTATACACGAGACGTTTATGTCATTGTTTATTTAATAGGCTACAAGAGTTAAATATGAGGAATAGGATACGATGATATGATAGAATATGAGTAATGTAATCAGTGCGTAAGAAACTCGTGGGGAGTTGCGAAACACGAATACGCATGATATGTAATTGTTTGACATTGTTTTGAACTCTTAAATTCTTTATAACGCGTAGCACACCGTACTTCATTCAACGATCTTATCTATTCTATTGGCATTAATATTGCGTAGCAATTTGCTACACTCCGCATCAGAGTGCTACGCGCGCCCTCGCTACGCACCTTGCTCTCGGAGCAAAGATTCCCTTTCGCCACTTCACAAAAGACTTCATTCAAAACCCTATCATCATTGCCACTCCCTAAGTGTCAATTTACGCAAAATAATTGCTCGCCGCCACCGAAGGGACCGAAAGTAGAAACGATGTAAAAAATCCACATTCCGGCACTCAAACGCGGGACCGGAATCGGTCCGGAACTCATTCCGGGCCTGAAGGCCGCCCAATCGAAAATTGAATTTCAATGTCAACGGTGCAGATGTAAAAATCGGAGGCTCGTGCGATCGTTCGGCTGCACGGCCGTACGGCCGCGGGTGCGCACGCACGCGGGTTGAGGGAGCGCGGCGCGGGGCGGGGTGCGGGGGTGCGGGTGCGCGCGCCGCGCGGCGCTGCGTCGCGGCGGCAGTGTCCCGGGTCGGCCGCGTCGTCCGGCCGTGTGTTGCAGGATGCGTCCCCCCGCTGCCCCGCTCTCCTCTCGGCAAGTCTCGTGAGTGTCGCGCCGCGCTATACCTGCAGAATAGTAAAGTTTATCTGTAATGTGCGTGTCGTACCGCACGCTCGCTGCCCCAGTCTGACTGGCTCGCGGGTCCTTCGGTATTGGTGTACGTCTTCTATGTGAAACTTTGGTTTACAAGAGCCCCGCAAGTGTCCGGGAGTGTTTGCCGCCGGAGTGCTGAAGTGCCGAGTCGCTGTGTGGCTCGAGGGCGCCGGAACTGCTGTGTAATCGTGTTTCGCAGCCGCTCTCAGCTATTTAGGTATCTAGTTTAACCTACATTCTCGCCTAGTTATACATTTATTTAATATCAAAGTAGACGAGAGTAATGTCCTAAAGTTTCTCCGCAAAACTTTGTTACGACATAATGAAAATGTAACTGTTGAATTCGTAAAATATTTTTGTTTGGGTGCATTAGAGAAACTAAGTAGATGTCCCTTGTATTAATGAAGTAGGAGAAGAAATCACCGTGTCGGTCGCGTGGGTCGGTCGCGTGGGTCGGTCGCGTGGGTCGGTCGCGTGCGTTGGTCGCGTCGGCCGACGGCGCTGGTTCCGCGCGTAAAACTTTACGACCGGTTTAAAGCGCACATCAGACGAGCCACTCGCCGCCGCAGCGACCGCAGATAACGTCAGCCGCTGAATAATACATTCAATCTAAGAGACAGCTCACTCTGTTTCATTACCTCGGTAATTGCTCGTATACCCGCGATATCGTGCAAATCTCGCGGACCAACTCAATCATTCATAGCTAAGGTTGTTTTCTATATGAAATCGAATGAATTATGTCAATTGATAATGAAGGGTAGTCTAAGAAAATTTTCAACGGTAAACGTGTTTTCGTATTTAAAGCATCTTTGATGTTCACAAAATATATTTGTATGCTAAGTTAACGTTGGAAACATAACTTTTACATTAAACTAGTGGTGTTTCTTACTACGCAGTAGTTATTTACGTCACTTAACTTTATTTTTACTCACATTGTTGACAATTTATATACTGTATCAACTGAGGAATGGTATGTATTTCCCGTGTACAATTTTCATTAAAATCGGTTGAAAATTAATAATCTATTCTATGATTTTTAATGTATTATTAACTATCCTTAAAGCCTCTCAATTACGGTATAATGTATGCTTTCCGTCTACACAATTTGTTCAAAATCGGTTCAGAAAATTAATTTTTTTGAACATCTTTCTAGAAGTACCTAATATTGATAATTATTACAGCCTCTCAAATATGTTATTACTTATACTTCCTGTGTACAAAATTTCACCAAAAACGGTTAGGCATAAATGAACTTAAAAATTTAAGATTTTTTTTTACGATTCCTAAATGTGTTGTTGAAAATTCTCAAAGCCTATAAATTCATGGAATTACTTATACTTACCGTGTATGATATTTTTTCAAAATTGATCTATAATTAAAACGATTTTTAAAAGTAATATTGGAATATCTTATACCTTATCAATTGGCCAATGACAGAAGCATTCCGTGAGCAAAATTTCATAAGAATCGGTAATACTTTGGCTTTCCTAAATAACCGAAATGTACGTGAAATTGGCGAATTCGCCATCCAAGGGTTTAAGTCGTTTTTGAGTTAAATCCAGACATAAAGACATACAAAAATATTTTTTTATGACACTTATGATCAGTATCGTTCATATATTATACTTATCGGAATATTTGGATATACAATTATCTGTACAGACAGAACCACAGGTTTATTAAAAATTAGCGTTACATACATATGTGTTAAGTTATATAGTTCATATAAATAGAATATCTACTTAATAATAATTGTATCAATGTTTAAAATTACAATTTTACGTCAATAAAACGCGCGATTGTTATTGGAGCGGCGCGGAATAAATATTGTTCAATAACTAAATCATAACAAACTAAATACTATTGATTAGATAAACATGAAGTGAACTTGAATTGGAGTCCTTTCATATCGGTTACCGGTTACCGCACAAACTGTCATAGAGGAGAGAACCACTTTGATCCAACATCTGAATACATTGAATAGACGGGACCGAGACTAGTCGCAACTCGCAACAGAGCGAGCCCACTCGAGACGACGCGAGGCTACGGCCACGGAATCGCTTTACCGAGGGTCGAATGGGATTAGCCCTTTCCTTTCCAGGGGACGCGATAAACTAATATGCGGACTCGAATTGGCTTCGAATAACCCTATTTAATGCGGAGTCCGACCGGTCCTGCCGCCTTTACATTATTTTGTATAATGTAGAAAGGTAGCTAAAGCTCTCAGGCGTTACAGTGTGCACGAGTCACCACAACAACTAATATAATACGTGTGTGATATGAGGTTGCGAGAGGGAAGGGAAGTCTCGTTTGTCTTCCAAATATATTATTCCAAATACAAATATAATTATTATCTTTATAAAAATATGTTGATAATTCAACTCTTTCAAATTAAACTCTTGCGTCTGAACTTAGATCTAAGAATTTATGGTCGGTTTGAAACATATGAAATTTCATCCAAATGTATCTTTAATCGAGTCGGTATGGTACGCGTAACGCGTGACATTCATGTTGCGTCGTTCGTAACAATTTTACATATAATAATGTCTATTTGATATTTATTTCAATACTCTTATAATTTCGATATATTTGAATAGGTATCTAAAATTATTGTTTTATTAATTATCATAATGATGTCTCTAATATTCTGAAAAGTACTGAATATAAATTAGAATAATTGTGTGAGTGGTGGTTGCCACTCAAATGTACCAAATAGTTATTATAGTTTTTGACGAAGCAAATGGCAACACCTCACTCACACATTTACTATAAAAGCTCCAATATCTTTTTAAAACGTAATAGCTGTTAAGTTGCGGGACAAGATCCTCTTTAAATAAATTATATAACATTAAACCATATTACTTTCATTTATAGTTAGAAAACAAAGGATCAAACACATTTCTACACGATACAAGCTGAACAAGAAGAGAGTGTTGCCAGTATACAAAATAAAATGTACTATTACATAACAAATAGCTTTCATAGACAAACTAGAATGTATTAAGTTTCACACCTAAAATGAAAACCACTAATAACCATTTTATCGAAAACGACTTGATGCATCTGCTTGGAACATCAAATTAATATCGAAAATTAAGGTTTATTGAGTAATACTGCTCTAAAAATCATGTTTGTAGATTAACTCAACAGAGAAGTACGGCTGATCGATTATCAAAACTTATAGACCAATCCTCGGATACCTACAATCTTGCAATTAGGCACTAACGAAGCTCTTTTGGCATTACTTTGGGAATAAATGCGAAAATAATTAGTTTCGAATTCCGTCTGGAATGAATACAGGACAAAGTTATAGTTGCTATTAATTTCATACTGTGTACACTGCGAGCGCCTTACAAATGAAAATTTGTTACTTAACCACCTGGCGCGACTCGGAGACATTCGATATGTTATGATAATTTAAAAATAATTGTAATAAAATTATGCAGAACAGGCTTTTCTTAAGTATTTCATTTATTTCCTTCTTTCCTATAACTCATTCACATATAATATTCAACACAGCCCTTGCATAAAATTATTAATTTCATTTTAGTACCTAATTACTACTGAAGTAATGAATAATATCTTGTTTTTTTACAGCAAATCCTTTCATTTGTAACCTGTATCAGGTGGGTACATAAAAAACAAACAAGTTTGTCATATTAGGTTTAGAATAACGTGACTTAGCGAACCATGTATTGACATCAAAACTAAATGCGTATCTATGCAAAATTTCATCTCAGTCGGTTGACGATAACTGTTATAAAATAGAATTGCAAGAAAGCCCCTTACTAAAAAGGCAAGTTAAATAAAAGATTATAAAAATAAGATTTATGTTAAAATGAACACTTCAGGGCGTCACTTCTAAACGGTAAAGTTAAATTTAATAAAGCAAGTAATTAAAATTACTTATTAACATTAATGGCGTATGAAATTTGAAATATTACAATGTTTAATATAGATATATAGACAACTTCCGGAATACGGAGAAGAGAAGTTGCTAGTCCTGAGTTTATGTGACACATACCCATTAACTTGACTTGCATTGATCACTTTATTTAAAGGTCCCATGTCGCCGCGCCCGCGCCTCTGTATTTCAGATTAAAACCAAGGGGCAACGGATGTAACATATCAATGACGCTCTCGAATGGTTCCAGGGTGGATTTAGGATAATTGGTGTTGACAGACTTCAAAAAAATAATATAAAATATATTACAACAAAATACATAGTTAAATTTAAGTTGAAATAAATTATTTATATACATCTATACAATTAATATAATTAAGTGTCTATTTGTAATGTCAAAATAACAGCTTTTTACTGAAGGTATATAAAAGTATATACGAAATATATAACAAAAAAACTATTTCTTAAATTTTTGTCTGTTTGTTCCGAGTAATCACCGAAACGGTTGTATCGAAAGTGACGGGACTGTTACCGGCAGATAGCTGATGTTATAACGAGTAACTTCGGTTACTTTGGAGTTCCGCGCAAATAAAAAAAAACTGGTAATGATGATTCGGGCGCTTAAATGGCTTACGCTGAGTAAACCATAAGATATATATCAAATTGAAGTACTACATAATTGTAGATATTAAAAGGACCCACAAAAAAGTCAGCGAGAGCATATGTGTATATTCTAAGGATAAGTAGCACGCAGTAGCAGTGTAGTAGCAGTGACGCATGTAGCACGGAGTAGCACGATCGACGGCATTTTGTAGTCCATACGCGCACAGCCACGGGCACAGCTAGTATAATATAAATGTTTATGTTATCTAGCCACTGCAGATGATGAGGTCATCGAAAATACAAAATAAAATAACAGCGAAACTCCCTCTCAGTACTTCCAATAAATAATTACTGACATGTTAAGTAACTGTTAATATTTTTAGAACAGTTGAAAAAACTAAAAAAAAATTATTCAACCCCAATTGAGTTTGTTGCCCGCTTCTCGATGACTCGAATATTTTCCGAACCAGTAAGCAGAAGTGTTTGGACGTTCATAAATAATTCGATTTAATGAAACTGAGTAAGCCATGATAAGCTCATTACTCCAAGTATTATATAACACAAACTTATATAAGTACAACATAATAGAACACAACAAAACAAATGCTTGAAAACAAAAGTTCTTAATTTAAAACATGTCTTTAATATGCAAAGTGAAAGATCGATAACTTATGTTAGCAGATCAGCCTTATTACTAGTTAAATTCCTTAAAACACTCTGTTTTACAAATAAAACACAGTTACAATCACCAAAGTAGTAGATATTTCAATAGAATATATAGAAAAGTCGATACATAAAGTCGAAACATACATAAACATTGGAATCCTCAGCATCAGTGTCTAAACTGCTTGAGGTAATAAGATTTTTTGTGAATACAAAAGTAAGTGGCATAACAGTTCTATCTGTGTGTTTACCGAGTCGTTAGAGATGCTTTCTTCTCCTCTGAGAGGAGGAGAGACGAGGTGAGGGGAGCACGATGAGGAGGCTGCGAACAAAGACGATCTCACAATCCTATAATATTTGGAGCGAAAAATATCTTTGCAATTTTCTTAGAATATTTTTATGTTGCGAAACGGTTTTTGAACGTAACACAATCCCCTTATACTCTTTTCATACGAATATAACTTTATTTAAACAATGTAGTTATCAACCTTTATACAGTCACAATAAATAAAAATATAGTGATATTTATTTATTCATGTATCCAAATGGATGTCCAGTGACCAGTACTGTACACTACATGTGATTTATATTAGGTAAGAAAATAAAAACATTTCTCAGTGCATTAGCTTTTTATGCCAAGCTTCATTTGTGACCTCTTATTGAATATAATGATTTATTTTATATTGTATTTAAGAAATTAATGTTAAAGTTAATATTGATAAAAATATAAAAGCCAAGAAGTAGGTAGAACAAAAGAAAAAGAAACGTAAACTGTAAAATACACATATAAAAAAATATAAATAAATGACAAAAGTTGAATACTTATGTCAGGAAAAAATAGAAATATAATATAATATTACCAGGTATGTCTCTCAGAATTTCAAAATAAGTAAAGCATGCTTTACAAAAATCACATAGAAAACCAATCATTATACAAATTGCAAGAATTCAAAATATATGTCTCTAGCAAGAACTTCACAACATTATTTTTAAAAGTTTTCTTTAAACCTGCAAATAATTCTGCCGAGCCAACTAGGTGGTTATACGAGCCGAATAGTTTACACACAGTACTGTTAAAAACCCAGATTATATCGATTATCTTATATCTGGGATATCTGCGAGAAGTCATCGTGTACTTCTGCAGGAGCTGTGGACAGTCAATTCTGTTATTAATTTTTTTATGCAAGAACGACATATCCGTAAGCTGTCTTACGAATTGCTAACGAACTCATCTTGTAATATGAGAGATTGTTCCAATAACATACATATTTGTATTTGTTACGATACGAGTGAAATGCTAGGTATCATACAAATTTTCTTTGGATTATTTCGATGTGCAATTGGTTAAACGGGACTTATAAAAGGGCGTCCAGACTGCACTACAGTATTCCATGATACTTCTCACGTAAAAGCTATAGACTGTAATTTTAGTATAATTGTTTTAACATCATAATGATGACAGAAACCTACTGGGACAGCTTGCTGTGCAAAGTCTATCTAGTCTCCAGTGATGAGTGTCGAGTGTCAAGTCGTGACGAGTTCCTTTGGTACTGAACACGCCAACATGCCAACGTCAACTAATTACAATTTAATAGGTATCTACATGAAATTACTAAAGCTCTAAAAGAATTAACTATACGGAGTATACCATAAAAAATCGTCTCAACTTGATTTATAAAAATGAACCCGGTCCGCTCCCCTCAACATCGTAAATCATAAAAGGAGCTCACTCACGAATGAATCGAATATTTCCACATAAAGATCTTTGTCCAGAGCTGAGCAGTCTGACCCAGTTCTGTCCCGGTGGTGCGCTAGTTCGGTGCCGCGCTGCCTCCTTCCCACTTCGGAACATTCGTTACTCGAGCGTTCACCGAGAAAGTAACGCTACTCATTGAGAAATAAACACATCGCATTTTTATTTCGCTCCGAAGAACATTCTCTATACACAAAAATTGTTATACAGATGGAGTTTGTGGGTGGAAGGAGTGATTTAGTTCACTGTAAAAGTGATTTCGTGACCGAGATATTGTGAAAACCTTTACATTATAATATTGAATATCGCACGCGCGTAACGACATGTGGCGGGGGGGGGGGGGGGGGGGGGGGGGTAGCGGAGAGGTCAATATACTGTTTGTAATTAAGAACAAATTATTAATTTAATTGATTAATTAATAGAATATGATATAGAAGTATACTTATAATTGAAAAAAACATGGAGAAAAAGTCTGGTAGGACCTTTTGAACTTAATATACAGAATAAGGATCTCTTCCATGTTATATTTTCCAAAGTTGGCAGTACTGACGGCCCTTCGGTATTTAACTTCATTGCTTCTTATTTCAATTAAAATGCGTTGATTCACCCAGCCCGAAGTAACCCAAATGGTTAAAGGCCATAAAACCAAAGATAAAATATCAGTAAAGCGTCGAATATCACTAAAGATCTCTTATCTCTGTACATAAAAGTTTCCAAGCTTCTTTCCTTTTTGATTCACTTCATGGAACCATATTACACGTTTTTTTTTCTTAATTATGATATAACAATTATTATTTATTTTTGTTCAGATTATGAAAGAGAACAGTCCATCTCAGATGACATGTTGCATTTACATGAGCATGGAACAAACATGTCGCCTTCGTTTCGGTGCCGCGGTTCGCGGAGCCGCAAAGCGCCGATGCCCTAATGGCCTAAAAACGGAATGTAACTTAAAATAATTAAATGCAGCTTTTCGATTGTGTTTGTAAATAAATAAATAAAAGGTTAGGTTAGCTGCTTGTATTAAATAAGTTTATTTATGTATCATAATCACATGACGTCATTTCCTTACTGTAGTAAGCAAAAGCATAGAGCTGTGAACCGTCTAATGCGGCGGATCATACCAAGTATTGGCGTGGCGTCGCCACGTCGTGTGTCGCCACGCTATATAATAAAATAAAACATCTACTCCGGTGTGGTGAGCTAAAAATCATAATATTTTATTTTTGATTATGCCATATTTATTTCCTTTAATAAACTATAATGTATGCATACTATCTGTAGAAAATAATTTCGATGTTTATGTGACATTTATGTTTACAAACCTTTTCCCTCCCATAAACTTCATTGAACTCCGAATATGTTCACGTTTCTTACTGTCAGTACTATTTGACCCGCTTATATGTGAGTGTCGGTTATCCTCGGCTACTAGAATATATTATCTCGCTTTTTCCATTCCTCGTATTTTATACGTAACTGAACCAGCGAAGCATTGTTCTCTATATTAATATATGAAAGAAAGTAAACCGTCCTGCATGCTGCTTTCATTACTCCTGATGCGATCTGACAGTGTAACTCCGCATATACTATATCATCATCTTAATTTCATACTTATTCTAGCACGCAGGCTGCGAGCTGTAACGTGCATTCACCCATGAGTAAAATAAGGTGCCGCTTGCCCTGTACGCTTGTCTAGATATATTATAATATTTTGAAAGGCTCCCAACGCAACATTCATTCTGTTAATAGCAATCGCTCGCATTTAATTTATTTATTACTATAATAAAAAAAAACTACCTTCATTGACATTGATGCTTTCCCTGGTGTATCTTCTAATTCCAAGGTCCAATGCCAATGGAAATAAATATAACCTTCCTTGAAGTATACTCTTTTCAAGGAAAAAAGAACTATATAAGTCAATTCATAAACAAAGACGTTATACCTTAAACATCCATAAAAATATACAATCTAATTGAGAAACTCCTCCTTTTTTGAAGTCCGTTAAAAATGACAATTTTTTACAAAAATTTTTAGAGAAATATTTGTTCATTAAATAAACTCGTCATCCAATGGAGCTGCGGGATTAAATAATGCATAAAAAAGCTTAAATTGATTTATAGGTAATTACCGTACATAGGTACTGCATTGAGTTTTTACTATATAATAAAACAATAATCGCTGCACAATATTATAAACAAAGTGTTTTATCTGTATATATCAGTGAAGCGTTGATCTATTGTCGTAAAAATCGATTTAATATTAAAATATGTATGTTACCCCCAAGCCTCTAATAATTACTGTTCGATTAGTCCGAAACTTCTATACAAATTACCTTAACCTAGTTAAGAATTCAACTTCTGTTTTTATTTCCACAAGACAAATATGTTTCGGTTTTTTTTTTTGTAATCATGGCAAGTTCCTGGCATATTTCCTTTAACATATTTTATATTTTTGAGTTCATATGAACAGTTTAAAACATAAAATAGAAGAGACCTATTTCTCGATGAATAATTTTACTCTATGAGACATATAATTAATCTATTCCTAAACTATCACTTATGGTCCTTCGATATCGGCTCGTTTCGACAAACATTAGCCTGTTATAAAATATAAGAAAAAGATTCATCAATAGATTCAGTAAAACTTAAAATCATCACCAGCCTAACTAGTAAAACGTTTAAGATCAGTCTTACTCTTTTACATGCTTTAAGTCGTGAAGTAAACTTGAGTTAGTTAACTCAAGCAAGGCAATCGTTCCTCAAACACATTGCACATAAATGTTAAACCTGATAAAATATAAGTTGGTCCATCGCAGTGACCTTTACAGAAGCCGAGTACGCTGCCAGTTCCAGTTGTGAATAATCTGAGGTAGAACTATGTAGTCGCAATCAGACAGCGCGGCAAGGCCCAGATCCTGTCTCGATCGGAGATCGTCCCTCGGGGAGCAGATAAGCCGTCCCGCAGCGCTCTATAAGCTCCTACTATTTTATGATGCGATTTACGCCAGCCGAAAGGTTACGGATAAAGTTATGTTTGTTGTTTTGCTCGGCAGCCGGTACTAACTCAGTGTCGATGCGTGCGATATCCGACCGTTCTATATAAATATTGTATGACATTAAGCGGGATGTTCTGATTGGATTGCCTCCGATCGGTTTTCGGATAATGTTTTTGGTTAAATAACACTTGTTTGAAGGGATTTCTATCTTCTGCTTAAGTTTTATCAATGATTTCTTGTCTAACTTTAGGCACAATAATTATTATAAGTATTGCATTTATTTAGAAGCGATTTTATTAAATAGTTGTTAAGGCGCTCGCTTATTTTGCAATCTGTTCCCTTGTGCACTAAGTACAACAACACAATACTCTGTGAGTTATAATATTATAATTACACCTAATAATGACAAATGTAATATGGAAACTGATTACTCCAACTTTTGTATTTACTACTGTTAGAACTATTTTCCCTTTCATTTTAATATTTCTATCAATATTTAACTATAACAAAATATGACTATAGATATAAGAACATAATAATCTAAGTAAAGTAACGTAAATGTAAATTATGCACCAACGACGCGCTCTGTAAACATTTTATACTTAACATAAACTAATGTAGCTCTCTTTGAGTGATGTAACTTTTAGAGTTAGATCACTAGTTTCTGAGACTACCTATCTACTACAAGCATAATATTTCCATACTTTATAATAGTAATATAGATTCTATAATCGTACACATTAGATTAATAATTAAATAGTCCAAGCTCCGTCCATCACAGCCAGCCGGCAAGTTTACCATAACGAAATTGTTATCTCCCGGCGTGCGATTATTAAGTATCGCAAATTATTATTCTGTGTTCGATTTTAAATTGTGTTAATCAAGGCGGTTATGTTGGCTTTGAACAAACAGGTTCCCCTCCACGTCGTTCTTCAAATTTTGTTTGAGATATATTCTAGGACATTTATGCGTTGTGTTATATTTTATTCTTGCATAATGCGTTGTGATTAATTTTGTACATTTAATATTAAACACATTATAGTATATTTCATATAAAAGTAACAAATGATTGATATTTAGTATTCAGTAACGTTCAGTTCAACCCACTCTGTATAATCGTCGCTGGTGTACGTATCTCAACATTCTCAAGTGATGCGTATTCTCGAATATAGATTTCATTAGATTCATTTGATTGAACTACTTAAGGGATATTGATATCGTATTTGTCCGTGCGTGCATGCGTGCTTGCTATATTATTACTTACTGTTTATTTTCTTTCCCTGTTTACGTCATTGCTGCCTTGCTTTGTGGTCTAAAATTTCATTTGTTATTGTAAAAAATCCACCAGAATGACGTCGTTTTATTTACTAACGAGGATTTTGAAAGCATTTTTGTATTTGTTTCTATAAGAGGTTCGTCACGTTCACTCATTACTGTTTTAATATCAGTATTCTACAAAACGATTATCATAATTACAATTAAATTTCCATATTATTCTGAAGTATATTTAACGTAATGAATGCCTCTTGCAAGCTAATGAAGGTGCGAGCTCGCGTCTCGGATGTCGGTGCTCGGTTCACACCTCTAATTACTTCTAAATGTATGTATCTAAAATATTAATCACTTCGCGTTTAAATAAATACGAACTATCAGTTTCTCTTTCAATTATTTAATATCTAAATTGAATGTAGATACATTATTATGTTATATTAAACACCATAGTTTGTTTTCTTCATCCGTTGCGTCAGTCCAGTCTGTATTAAGCATGTGTCCGCTATAGCCAAACGTAACTGAAAACGGTTGACATGCCTCTAACGTACCGTATCGGTATTGATATAGCTAACAACGGCTATCAGATATCTAGGTACTAACAACTGAAAATGACGCGACGCTGTCAACCAACTTACATTATCACAATAGTTGGATATTTCAGCGATTCTCGTTTCGCTATGTTGGTAACCAAACGAACAATAATATCTATAATAACCAAAATAATTATGCCTTCTTTCACTTTCTAAGCGATTCTTTACGTGCAAAACAAAGAAAGAGCGAATATTGGCTAGCGGTTCAAATCCAGTAAAATTTTACTAATATTAATATAAACCAAAGACGACCTAATTTCTATAACGCTAAGGCAAAACTGTAATAAGGTTTGGAAGATCAAACTATAATGGTCAATTATGTCGATGAAAACCGTTAATTATAATTTGACCTAGGAAAGGTTATATTGTTAAACTTTGTAGCGATAGACATAAGGTCGTGATTGGTATGGTCGTGAGGTAGTTTAGTAGTTTAGTTAGACTGACAGTATCGATACGGCAGGTAGCATATTTACATTATCGGTTACAAATAAAACAATGCGCGTATTAGATAGTTGAAAACTTGCTTTGGTATCGATATTTGGCAACGGATATCAATACCGGTATTGAAACCAAATATCGTCTAGATAGCCGTTGCCAGAAATATCTGATAACGCCCATGGCTAGTCTTTATAAATGGAATCTGTATAACCGCAGAATAATTATCATTACCCAGAAGAACAGAGATTCAAAATGGAGCTGAAAAAACCAAATAAGTAACTGAAATAGCTTCCAAGAAAGGTTTACTTATGAAAAGGTAAAATTGTTTTATTTTTTCGTATTTGATACCTGTGTATTTTTATTTTGCATAGTTTAATAGTTAGCCCTAATCGTACCTGAGTTATAGTTTGAACACTTAAATAACTTATATATAAGAATAAAAAAGAAATATTGCATTTATAAATTGAATTCTTTAAACTGTTATAAATTAATATTCTATCTTTGTTATCGCTGCGAGCGGGCACTCTAGCTAGAACAGTGAACCCTGAGATAGAACCTAAGAGACTTTTGCATATAATTATTGTTTCCAAATCTTAACTATTCACGATCAGGAAGCCCCGAAAGAGTTAAAACGTCGGAAATTTTGAATTTAACCAATTCTTATATCTGGGAATTCCGTCCACAGATTTCAGAAAATTATGATATAATTTATATTATTGGAATATCAGACATTGGATCCCACAAAAGCGTATACATAGAACAAAGTGCTATCTGTGTTGTCCACCTTCTAGTCACAGATAGTACAACGTGCGCTCCGTACCTACTTCGACGTTCATTCGACAATCATCATATAAAGTAATGACGACAGTAATGAGCCTGATTCTGTTACTATTAATTGATTATTTAACATAGATTAACAAACGCATAACATTTCAAAATTTTGCTTTCATAAACACAATTATCTTACAATTTTTGAATTCCAAAACAGCTTTCTCATTAGTACAACAATAACATACAAAGGATATAGACGTGGCAGTGAGTCGCGCGTCATATTGCGTTGTGTTCCCTTGTGTTCGTGTTGCTTCGCAACGATACAATCGTTCAGCTATTAATAACTGTCAAGTGCTCACAATTAAACTCCGCTTTGTTTTCGTATATGATCGATTGAGCCTATCTCAACATCGACGTAATGGCCGCTCTCCACAAACAGTAATTTCTACGTTCACGCACTTATTCTATTACACTGCGTCACAGCGGCACCGATGCATCGGTTGAATTGAAATATTTCATTTATTTACATTAACGTTCATTTTATGATTCCTGAAAGTAGGATTGCATTATATTTCTATCAACAGAATCGAGTTAATCTCAGAACAAGACTTTTGGAGATCAAACTTACTGAAAAAATTCGTACGACTAGTCCCCAGAGCTAAAACTAATTATCTAATTATTATTTATTTTTATTATTTCCACAAATCTTCTGGCTCACTGGGCAATGTTGCCAGCCTTTGACCAGTGCAAAACCATTGCATATTGCTACAATAATTTTTTGTCCAATTCACCAAAATTTTGCATTTCGAGGAAACAAATTTGATATTTATTATGCCTTACTGTTGATAAGTTACATTTGCACCTACAGACACACTGCACAAAAGAAAGCTTACATTTATACATGCATTAATCACTTCGTTATGGGCTCGGAGGCTATAATTATTTTGAAATTATATCTTATCCGCTTTCTTTGCTTTTATATTAATTTGTAAATCCATGCATTTGATCTTTTCTTTCTTAGTTTTGTACTCACTAATTAGGATAATAACATAGCCTGATTGTTCTGGACCGCTTCGCGCGTGCTAGGTAATGCGTCCCGGTAACTCGTGAATGCACAACGTTTTAGATTCTCACCGCAGTGATAGCAAGCCGGCGCCGCGGTGTACTCTGACAATGGTGAAGCACATCTTGAAAATAATATTTATTCACATGGCGCAATAAATAAAATAAGTATTCATTAGCCGCGAACGAATTAATTCACATTGTATGAGCAAATGTTTTACTTGTTATCAGTAATTTACGAAAATTTCCACATAAACGAACAATGAGCGGTATTACACAAAGGAAATGTTCATCAATATTCATTTTATGTTTTCACATCAGGCATTATAATTTACACGAAGCTTTAGACACGTTATTGATAAATTGAACATGACTACACGATGTGTTGTGGTGTTTGTGTTTACTTTTTGCAGATCTTAGCAAATAATATAATATTGACTATTGTTTTGATCTACTAATATTACAGTCCTATTTAAAAAATAAAATACCGTAAACTACAACAACCAAATTGTAGGTTATTATGTGATTTGGTAACTTCAACAGAGGCTGTGGTATGAACATCGTGAATACACCAACACAAAACCGAAGAGATTATTCTGTATCTACTTTTGTAATTATTATTCCTCACGACATAGTAGACATTCCTCACGTAATAATATATCACGGGAAGAGACTAGCATTTGAGATACAGGCTCGGTCTAGTTCAGGCACTAGGTTTCATTAATTGAGAATAAAACTATTGTATTTCCTAGAAATAAGCCTCATATTTTTGTATCTTGTTACAGTCAAATAAAGTTATTATTATTATTATTATAGATACGACATAATATTTCATTATTTTCTATTTATTCTGTTTCCTTGTTTACCTATATCCTTATGTAAATTCCTTATATGAAAAGGTTCATTCTATCTGTTTATATGTATACGTGTTACAGAATCCTATCTGCTCGTACTTTTATCTTTGGTCATTTTTATATGTGCCGTTAGTTTTTATAAGCGTGACTTGCCCGGAGTAAATTAAATACTTAGACATATTGTTATCGTTTCAAGCGAGCAGCACGCGCCTGCAAACTATGCGATCGTCTCATTATGAACGAAAATTACAGTTTAGCTGTTATACAACGTAATGAGAAGTTAATATTTAATATCTCCTATTGTCGTGAGCGTATTTTTTAATATTATTAGCGCTCGACTTGATTCATTCTGTTTGTTGTCTCGCCATTTTATTTACGTGCTAAAGACCTGTATTAGATTTATTTACTGGCTACATCTACATTTTTTATATGATGAATATTATCATAAACTTGCCGTTTTCCATGGATTCTTGAGAGTATTACAACTATTCATAACATTTTTCTAATCGATTTCGTTTGCTCGCAGTAAAAGTAACCTTGCAAGGACTATAACATTCAACAAACCTTTAAGCTTATAGTCATGAAATTACTAATATCTTGTCAGAAAAATTGCGATATGTTATGCGAAATTGATGAATATTCTATAATAATAATAATAATATGTAGATTACTATTTTCCCTAGAAATTGTAAATATAAAAGTAGACGCAGAGTGTAAAGGGAGAAATCCCTTTATCGCAAATGAGCTCGCTCACAAAACAGAGGCCGCTCTGCTCGCCAGTCGGCACGCCATAACAAACTACCTCATCAATTGATTTATTCAGCAACATGCAAAGTACGAAATCCATCCAGAACCGACCCCCGACCCCTAGCGATAGTTGAGACCTCTTTATTATTCTAACAACGTTTGTCCCTCACTCTTTTTGATATTGATCTAAAATATTTTATTAGAGCGTATATCGGTGTCGTTTTATGTTGTTGGTATTTCTCTATGTTCGCGTTATTGCCTCGGGTTTCTCATATGAATGAATCAATTTTCTTTCGAAAGTATTGTTACGTGGATGGCTGATATCATTTTGCTTTGCTATATACTAACAGAGGTTTTGTAAATATATATTTCTTGAGAAAAATCTATCTAATACACTAGATATGTTTTACAAATTGTTCATCATAAAATAATAAAGTTATTTAAAAGGTATAGATTTTAGATAATAAAAGTGACTTGTTTGACATTAGAATGAAAACCAATAACATCGCTGCTCTCACGGCGCGTCGTGTTGGACACTAAATAATAAATATAAACTACTTTGATTATATAAGGAATCTAGATACCATATCGCCTTGAGGCCGTTGACATCTTTGTAGCACAGCTTCGCTAGCCTAGTGTGCGTAAAGGCATTGTTATACACACGCGTCGGCTGTTTTAGGGATACCAAGTTAAAACATTTTACTTTAAAGTGGGGTAAATTGTGCATAGAAGTTGAACGGTTTTGTATTATCTACAAGCTATGCTTGCGACCCCGTCAGCATTTCATTTTGTAATAATCAAAACCAGTGAATTAAAAAAGTCACAGATATGTAGTTGTATTGAAATTCAATTATGGTGAATTAATTGTGCCGCGTGCTTTGTGAATGTCGTCGGTGCTACTCGAATCCCTCCCTCATACTCTGTGAATGCCTCTGACTCCTTAACCGGAGCATTTAACTTTCAATCAATAGTAGAATTATAGAAGGACAGTTATTGAAACTAGTAATGCAATAGCGATTACCAGTACATTGTAACTGACAGGAAATTAGCTATATATTTCTTAGTAGCGTTTTTGTCGTTATTCAAACACTCGTATGCTCCGTGCAACGAAAAAATGTCTTCACTTTGAGTTGTCATCTGTTGTCCGCTGTTTTGGTTATAGAAACGAACTAGTGATTCGACAGAACCAAGTTCCTAATGATTGAACATTAGAGCTTTGACCCTTTTTTATATTTCCCATACAAACTACAATCTACCGGAGAGGGTTACCTGCGCAGGTCGATCGTACTTTGTAACGTGTATAGGTACGTGCGGATACACAGGCGTATCATTATCACTCAAAAAGCTTATTATCGATTTTACATTGGTCACCTGCGCAGGTTTAAAATACTACGCAGCCTATTCCAATACACACTCCAGTCAACCTTTGCAGGTACATTTGCGAGGTATCTGATAGACCATGT
This sequence comes from Saturnia japonica, assembly GCA_033032175.1. Classification (NCBI taxonomy): domain Eukaryota; kingdom Metazoa; phylum Arthropoda; class Insecta; order Lepidoptera; family Saturniidae; genus Saturnia; species Saturnia japonica. Next base: position 134,596 of record CM065321.1, on the reverse strand, counting down.
CGTGTATGATTGGCTTAAAGGCAACTGCGTTTTTGACTGAAACATTAATTGTAAAAAAATGTATTTAGGATATGAAAGGAAAATGTGCTGGGTAATAGGATTATGTCTGACTGTTACAATACAAACTTATGGAGTGTAATCTTCTTACTCGTAGTAAGTAGTTTAATGACATAAAAAGCTAATTTTAATTATAATAGCCAGAGCAAAAATACGTCTATACTCTATGATGCGCTAAATACACTGAGAGCGGGTTTCAGCGAAGAATTTATTTTTCATGTCTATAAAAAACATTTTTTTGCAACGCAGGACTAGGAATCTAGCCATATATATAATCAAATATAAACTATTATACTCGTTCCGTTTCGCACATTATAGGATTTATCTAACAGGGCCTGTCATATTAGTAAAAGAAATGGCACCATGAATATATTTTCATTACTTAGCGTCAACAGGCGGCATTCCCAATGAAAAACATTTCTTTTTTATAACATAAACGCTAGTTTTAAATTGTTTTTCTATATTTCATAAATAGTAGGAACGCCTTAATTACAAATAAACCCATTTACAAAATATAAAGAAAACAAGGACTTAAAGCGACCTCTCGAAAATCTATTGACAAACGAACACAGGTATTGTGTAAAATCTAAATACCTTAAGGTGATTCTAAACATCAAGCAACTGCAATTGAATACTATTAGTAAATACTTACGGCTTGCAGCATACAAACGCATTGAGAACTTAGATATCGGACACAAAACAACTGTTAGATACATGCTTAGTTAAAAACAACTTTCAATTTAATTTAATTATATCTCTTCGTATTCATAATTATTATATTCTTAATAATATCGAATATTCTTAATTATATACTTCGTTACACGTTTGTTAACCTTGGCTGGCACCGACTCCAAATATAACAATAATTTTAATAACAAATTATTACATTTGTTATTGAAGCAAACATTTTTGTTTACCTAACTTACCAATTATTTATTTATTTATACAAAAAATTTGTTTGTATCATTATCATACATTTATTTATATGGTCATTTATCTCTATTATCATCATGTCAAGTATGTTTTACTTACATAACTTATTACTATTCATATTATTTATGTTAACTAGCGATCGCTCTAAGCTCGAAATTCAACCAGCGACTTTTTGATCAAAGACTATTTTCTGTTTGACATTTACAGTACTTATTAATAAAACATGAATATTATATCACTTGCTGTCACTTTTCGTTGAGTGACAATATCAATATTTTGGGGGGTCTAAGTTCAATGGCACCGGTCGTGTTAGGATTCGCAGTATTAATTATTTTAACTTAATATATTAGTAACAGATATCATAGATAGAAATTGATAACGAATATGGATAGATCTATTAAACGCGCTGTATATAGTAGCAGGAAACCACCAGACAACATAATTCATAAAGACGTCAATAAACGTAGTGCTTTAAACAAACATTAACAAAAAATAGAACCGAATTAATAACCTCCTACTTTTTGAAATGGATTAGAAAAGAAAAAGTAATATTGACATTATGACGCAGCCTGAACAAACCGCATTGTTATACAATTGTTATAAATAAATATCATTATTTTTTTTCTCAGTAATATTTGCACAAGAACATTTATATTAATGTTAAGTAATGATTTTTCCTTGAATTTAAAATGTTTTGTTAGGCGAGACGGCGTGGCGCGGCGCGGCGTCGCTCTCACTACATTAACAATAAGTAATTATATTTTCTTCCGTAAAACTTACGAATATTTATGTAAGCCAGATGTTTCACTCAATTATTATTCTTCCTCTTGTGTATTAAAAACATCTTCATAATGTATAGAGAACAGATCGCGGGAATAATTTTATCGTTTCCGTGGGAGGCACGTAGCGACACTTTGTCCTGAAACGACTGGGGATATAACGGAGCTCACAGGGGACGAGGGGACGACCGAGTGAAGCGCGGGAGGGCTCACAAGGGAGACAAGGACCCTTGTTGACAACTTTTACAAAGAGCGTGCCCCTCGGTTGTCAAAATTGAGAGCTCGGCAGGTGCTCCCAATCGCGTCTCGATTGGTCCTCACGAACATGGAATGTAGCTGCCAATTAAATATTTTTTGCAAACTTTTCAAAATTAGTTTTTAATGAAGTAGGCAGTGAGACATGATTTAATATTATAATTTGGTATAATTTACTTGATTTCAAAACGTAGAACGTATATATGATGAAATAATAATAAAAAAGGGTGCACTATGAGTATTGCGTATGTTTGAGACACGTTCGATACTAGCTTATCATACGGATCCAATAAACAGAATTGAAAATTAGCATACATACATAAACGGTTTAATAAGTGGTACGTAATAGAGATTCTTAACGATAGAGAAAGGCAGTGTTACATCCTTTTAACCTACTCCAGCAGAGATATCGCGTGCTGATTGATATACAGTACCGTTCCTTAGACTATTTCAAACTCAGTATATTTTTAACTGATCTATAAACCGAAAGATGAAAGGAAATGTTTTTTTGCTATAAAGTCAGTGTTTCTAAACGGATCCGAGTGCTGGCCCGTGTGTGGAAATCTAATCAGCATAAACTTCACGAACTTAATAAAAATGAGGACGTCACTCTTAAGGATAAAATCAGAAATTAACATGTTTGAGAAACATGTCAATTTGCGAAAAATTTTGACAAAGTTATTGTCAAAAACCATAATAATATGCTCTCGTCTGGCCTAGACTTCAAAACGCATAACAGGGCTATACGAGACCATACAGTCTACCATATGACAATTTGTCATGGATTTAAAGACCCTAAAAATGGTCGTAGTACCTCATTAGCAACCTAGACGGAAACAGTATGCAGAGACACGACGACGAATACGATTACAACCGGAATTGACACATTTACACATTAAAATTAGGAAGGCCAACCATAAAAGGCACGAGAAATGAGTCACAAGAAAAGGAGAAAAATGAAACCTTTGACAAGACAAGATAAACTGTGCGTGAAGACGGAATGCCTTAGTCCTTGTCTCCATATTTCTTACACTGAGAGTACTGGAAATATTTTACTTATTTAGTTATTGTATTCTTAGAATCAACCAGTTAACATTACTTTGTTATAATATGTTGTCATCCTACATTTATAATCACAAATAATCTAATATCTATTTATACCAAATGATAAGATTATAGATGCATTATTATAGAATGTATACGAGTAAGTGAATGAAAATAATCGCACACATAATACACTAAATTTGCTCAGTAAAATAATACCAAAAAAAAAAAATAGGCAGATAAATCTAATAATAATCTATAAACAGATAATCTCTGTTTTTATGACTACAAAATTAAAGAGTATTCAAAAAAAGCGTGTAAAGAGGTAGGAAAATCAGTTAATCTAGAAACAGTCTGCAGTTTATATTTATTTTTATATAAGGCAAACCAAAGATCTTAAAAAGATTTTTCCTATTTCGATAGTTGTAATATAAGCTAAGAGTTTCTTCCAAACATGACTCAGTCAACTGTCCTAGTAGTGACGCAAGTATCGACAAATCATTAGCACCGCGTGCGGAACAATGGCCGGTTAGAGACGTTCACGAAAGTCTTCAATGGACGTATCGAAGACTTGTGTAGTAGCGTCGTGTGCGAAGGGCCTTAGCATGATACCGACTTACTGACATGAACCAACGCAAGAACCAGTATTAACATATTTATAACTAGCCGCCCGCCCCAGCTTCGCTCGGGTTCAATTTAGAAAGTGGTGTTATTTATATTAAAAAAGCATGTTCGATTGATTTAGAGTTTATCGTTTTATTATTTAAACGCAGAATTCATAGTCCGTATACAGGCAGACCGCGGCGCGGATACCAGCAGCGGTGCAGAGTACCGACCAACCGTTTCGTTGCTAGTGGTTTCTTTGCATTCACGTTATTTTGAATCAGTAATATCTTCCACGGTAATCATTTAAATGGGAAACTGTAAAGCAAAATTTTAATCTACATTAAATGCCCAAGTTAAGTAACTAATTTATCTGGAAGAAAATTAATAATGAATTGAGGAAAATTGCTTCGCAAATAACGTAATAATTTTAATTCTTACGTTAAAGATAAAAATAATTACTGTGAGTCATCCTTAAGAGATAAATATATGACATAGCGGACTTTTCTCTAGGCTTTTTGAAGAACTAAAGATCTTTAGTACATTATTTTGATGTATCTCATAAAGTTTAGCCAGCGTAAACCACGTATTTGCCCGAAAATTATTGACCACTTTACTACTAAAGATTGGATTTTCTCTACTATACAAAACTTAATTGGAATATATTGTATATATAAACCTTCCGTAAAACATCTCTAAATGACAGAAGAGGTAAGCGGACAAACAGGCAGGATTTCTTACACTGTATAGACTTTCTAATATAAATTAATAGAAAGCAAGTTTAATTAAATATAACTTGTTATAAGTAATTACATGAGTTTATTATAAGACAGCGCTTCATTTATATAGGAAAGTGTCTGCTCAGTGCTCAGTACTACAAGTTAATTTGTAAAGTTTCTTGAAACATTAGCTGTCTCACGGACGGAAAGATGTAAAATCGAATTACTTTCAAACTGTAATGATGCAAATTATATTATATTCTACTTTATCTGATCACTAAGCTCATTGATATCAGTACCGAGTACTGCGAGGCTCTACTCATCACCCATTACTGATCAATCATCAGCCAAACGAGACTTCGGTTTGTATGAATAGAACAAGCTCTGCAGGTCGCAGAGATCAACTAACTAAACAATAATATACTTATATATGATAGACGACGGAAAAAGCCGCAGCTCAATTATCAAGGGTATATATGGGGGGGGGGGGGGGGGAGGCAGTCACATTCAAGTCAAAAGTCAATCTTGTTCTCCCTTGTTATACAGGACCCGACAAAGAACCAAACGAAACATGGTCCGCTTGGTGAGGTTACTGCGTCCAAAACAATATTACAATCAGTATAGTGTGAAAATATTTTTTAAGCGTATTGTAATCACGGAAGACTGTGAGATTTGGCATGGTTAAAGTTTATATGGAGAAGGAGTGCAGAAAGCAAAAATGTATCTATAATATCTGTTACTAATATATAAAATTATATAAATTAATAATGCCAATTGTGTTATTGAACTTAGACCCCCCAAAATATTGGCATCGCCACTCAATGCAAAGTGACAGCAAGTGATGTAGATAATACTCATTGTTTAGGTTCATAAATACTGTAAATGTCAAACAGAAAATAGTCTATGATCAAAAAGTCGTTGGTCGAATTTCAAGCTTAGGGCGATCGTTAGTAAGAATATATAGCGATACTAACAAGGGAGCCACCATCCTGTTAGGATACTGAAATCGTCATAACAAAGGACATTATATTCACTTCATAATGGCAGCAATTGTCTTCATGAAAGATGACTAGTTGCCAAGTCAGGAAAAAGAAGAACTCTACCGCTCAGTGTCGACAGATTATCATATCATTTTTATAATGTACAAGGACTCGCGACCCGTTGTTCCAGTCTACTTTATAACATACTAGCTGACCCGCGCAACTTCGTTTGCGTCACATAAGAGAGAGAGTGGGACGTAGACAGAAACAAACTACAGTTGTCGTATGCATCTTCAATACAATTTATAAGTGCCGCCCGCCTGACACGCCATTCCGCTAAAATGTACGCGCGGTACTTTATTATATTGCTACGGAGTTATTTTATAACATACTAGCTGACCCGCGCAACTTCGTTTGCGTCACATAAGAGAGAGAGAAGGTTAGAGAGAGTGGGACGTAGACAGAAACAAACTACAGTTGTCGTATGCATCTTCAATACAATTTATAAGTGCCGCCCGCCTGACGCATCATTCCGCTAAAATGTACGCGCGGTACTTTATTATATTACTACGGAGTTATTTTATAAATGTAATATCTCCTAAAATACTCATTGAAATCAAATGAAGTAATGGGTAATTTTGTCCAAAATTAAATACTTGTGATGGATAACGTATTTATTTCCATCAGAATTGTAACCATATTTATAAAAACGCCTTCGCAAATAATGGATTATTTTAGGACAAATTTTATTACCATAAATTAGGTTATATTGCGGCAACCTTAAAAGACATATGCTATCGCGGACTTTTTTTAGACATTTTTAAGAGAAACAATTCCGTTACACATCATTGTTGTGTAACTTTAACCATTTACGCAGCGCACGCAATGAAAGCGTTCAAAAGAAGTAAATTTTCCCCGGTTTTGATACATTTTTCATTGATGCTCCTTTCCTATTGGCCGTAACGTGATCTTATACAGCCTATAACTTTCCTTTATAAATGTTCTATCCAATACTAAAATAATTTTTCCATTCCAACTAGTACTTCCTGAGATTAGCGCGTTCAACCAAACAAATAAACTCTCTTTATAATATTAATATAGATACAGCTAAATGTGACCAAGGTGTACACCTTCAATTCATCAAGTTAACTATTTTATTATTAACATATTGATTTGCATAGTGATCAGGTGTCTGGTGACTCGGCGAGACACTCCTCTCAGTCACTCAGTAATATCGCACATACATATAATGCATATAAATAATAACGCAAAAACACACAACTATTCCATAAACTCTCTTTGGATCACAATAATATAATGTTTATAATTAGTTAACGTATCGAACGAATCCATGTTATACAATTTACTGACATTTATTTGATATAAAAAGTTTGTTTCAACACTCGAATTTCTTTCAACAAGTTAAACGTACACTATTGTGCGATCACAGAATTCATTATGTGTAAACTATAATTTTTTTTACATTTTTCTTTGTTGGCACTTTCTACTATTCCTTTTAAATTCATTAAATGTTATCCGACCTTTGGGAAAGCACGCGACAATCTAATCAATGGGAATTTTTGAAGTACAAGATGTCCAGAAAGGGTATCGGGTATTTGTTTTCGCGCCATATTCGAAACGGGGCGTCTAAAGGGTGCGGGGAGGGGTTCGTGGCGTCCGCCATTTTGTGGAGTTTTAGTCACGATGGAACAGTACTCGGGGACGCATCGCGCATTTTGCGTACGAGCGTATTATCGTAATGGTGATTCAATAGTGACTGCTCAACGTCTCTATCGTGCGGAATATCGTACACGCCACGCGCCAAGTCACGATAGCATTAGAAAATGGATCATGATGTTCGAGAATACAGGTGCGACAGTTAAAATTCAAAACTCTGGTCGTCCTCGTTCAGTTCGCGATGAAGAAACAATTGAAGAAGTTGATGCGTCGGTTCGTCAAAATCCGTCTTTATCCATCCGAAAGCGAAGCCAAGCATTGAACATCAAAAATCTTTACATTCGATTTTAAAGAAAGACTTACATCTAAAAGCCTATAAAATTCAATTAGTTCAAGAATTGAAGGATACGGACTATGCTAATCGACTGAATTTTGCGAACGAAATGCTGCAGCGATTTAATAACTTTAACAACATACTGTTCAGTGACGAAGCAAATTTTCACCTGAATGGTCATGTTAATAAGCAGAATTGTCGGTACTGGGCAGTGGAGAATCCGAGACGAAAGCATGAACGACTCCTGCATAGCCCAAAGGTCGTTGTTTGGGCCGCTATGTCTGCTAAAGGCATAATTGGTCCTTATTTTCATGAAGATCAACGAGGCCGAGCAATTAATGTGAATAGTGACTATTATTGCGATATGTTGCGAAATTTTTTGGTCCCAGAGTTGCAGGAGTTTGCAGGTTTTAACTCAAGAACGTAGTTCCAGCAAGATGGGGCCACTTGCCATACCTCAAATGACTCAATGGAAGTTGTTAACGAATTATTCCCTAATAAAGTCATTTCGTGAAGGGGTAACATCAACTGGCCTCCCAGAAGCCCCGACCTTAGCCCGCTTGACTATTTTGCATGGGGATACCTTAAAAGTAAGGTTTATCAAAACAATCCGACGAATCTAACCCAGTTAAAGCAAAACATCAGGTCAGAAATGGCAGCAATATCGATAGCTATGTGTCAACGTGTTATCGCCAATCTTCGTTTCCGTTTAGAAGAGTGCCAGCAACGTAACGGCCATCATTTGGATAACATCATCTTTTCCAAATAATTCTCCAATTCATATGCTAATAATAAACAATAAACTTTTTTATTGCATACAAATAATTTTTGTTCCATTTAACTTACAAATACCCGATACCCTTTCTGGACACCTTGTATTATGCGCTGGTCATAGACTATATCATGTAATTTTGACGTCATTTTACGTGATGTGGTTTGGTTATCGCGCGTAAGTGAAGTCAAATTAAATAACAACTTGGACACAAATTTTAAGTTGTCATAATAATCTCTGGAAAGTTTTAACATGGGGCCGCCAACTTGTTGAAGATAATCAGATAGTTATTGTAAATACGCGACTTTGTCAGAATTGTTGAAGAACATAGTTGCCACGGCATTCCGATCTGTCATACAGAGCAGAGAGGCACAAGCTTCTAAACAAAAACCACTAACAGACATTACATCAAAAACTGATATCTCTGTGTTGCGGACAGCGAGCGGGGCGAGCGAATAACGATAGTCTAATAGTATAGAATGAACAAATAAATGAAATAATACGTGTTAGGAATAAGGTTTATAAATACGTGTTAGGAATAGATATAATAATATGAACTGAATATGTGTGAATATGTGTATTTTAAAACGATTAGAATTAGAATATAGCTAGTTGCAAGTTTAAATGTATAAATTTCACTAGTTGTAAGGATGAACCATGCCAGACTCTGAACATCTGGCATGGTGACTCATGGTACTGCCGTCCCTTTCCCACGGTCAGCCTCGCTCTGCGGAGAGCGCGCACACAGGGCGTGCGCGCTCATTGGCTGAGCGACGCCCTGCACGGAATCCATCGCACGACCGATTGCGAGGCAAAGGGCGAGGTTAAATATAGCGGAGAGGGCGGCAGTACTACGATCAGTTCGAGAAACACCACAACACCAGCAACAGCAAGCAGCGAATCTACAAGCTAACTACAGTCAAGAACGTTATTAAGAAACCACATTGTTACTACGAACTACTGTAACTTTGTAAGAAACAAGAATAAAACAAGCGCTATTAATTTAGCACACATTAAAATATTGTGGACGTCTTTTTATTCACAATACTCTGTATAAGCTGTGTACTGGAATTATGACGCATGACGGTCACTATGAGGACCCGCTACAACATGGCGCCGCATTAAGGATTAAGATTGTCCAGAATGTGAGTTGCAATGCTTGTCAGTCCAACGGACAGTGGAGTGAAGTCGGAGTCTTACGCGATGCTGTCAGAATTGGAACAGTTGATATCGTTTGCACAGCGCGCTCTCAATTATATAGTTTGCTTGCAGTTGTGAAACACTTTTCTTTCATAATGAATACCTTTTTTAGGTTGATATTCGAGTACGTTATCAGATTCAAAGCTTTGTTCCGTATTACTGAGCTGCGTTTTAAATAAACTCTTTCTTTGCGTAATTTATTATCATCATCATTTTCAGCTCGTATCGGTGAATGCTTTCGCTGGTAACCGTACGACTCACCACTCATTCCGATCCTGAGCTAATCTCGTCCAAGACCTGTTCGCGACTATTGATCCATTAGCGTTAATTATTTTATGTGAAGCACGCACCTCTACCAGGTAACGCGAAATCAATTAATCTATATGTATATACCAACACATCTTTTAATTTATTCTTGATCTAGCTGTACTCGTGGCTTCGCTCACGTGGACTATAAAATGCCCGCGCGAAACTTGCTCCCCCGCTCCTGGCTATTTTAAAGATAAAAATCCTTATTGTGATTGTTCCTTAGAAGATAGATGTATACTCTCCAGGACTTTTTGTAGGTCTTTGTAATCCCTATAATTATGTAGTATATTAATTTGCTATATCTCTTATAGTTTACTCAGCATAAGCCACTTAAGTACTCGAATTGATTCACCATGACCAGTTTTTTTTTCATTTGTGTGGAAACAATATATAAATGCTAAAATATTGTTTAAAATTGCATATATTAATTGAAACAGGTTAGTTCAGCTTAGAGTCGAGTACCTGTACAATGATCACTTACACGGAAAGTAATATTTGTATTCACGTATATTGTACTTTTTAAACAACAACCCAGTAAAGTTGAAAGTAATTAAGGTTAGAGTTTAAGGGTAATTTTCGTTTGTAATTTGTTCGCCGAGTTGCACAAAGCGAGCATGCGAGTTGATACGAGCGCTTGTTACAACTCACTCACACAATGCTACAGGTAACAGTGAGGTTAATATGCGAAAAGTTATTACGTGTTCACTTAACAGGCTCTTCATTATAAAATACCTGTTCGCTAAATACTTTTGTTAAAAAATCTTTACAACGAAATAGTTTTACAAATTTTAACGACGTATATTATAAAGAAATCAAACTTTAAGGAAGTTCGATTGTTAATATTTCAAATGAATTTACACTTAATTTAATGATTTTGAGGACACTTACCAATTATTGACACGTTCATAATAATCATTATTACCAAGTTACTGTACATTTTGGATTTTGTAATACCAAGACACGCAAGGTTTTATTTTCTTTCAAAGCCTTTTACGCTACTATACTATTCTAAAAAAATAGCTAATAGTTTAAATATATATAGGGTAGAAATATATGGCTAAGCTCTCGTCGGCACGAAATACAAAAAAAAAAAACAATATTTATTTAAAATCAAATTTTAGTTTTCTTTTCCGATTTAACTGTCAGTCTTTACGGCCTTGAAGCCTTAGAAGGCTTCTACATCTTCACCAAGCTTGGAAATTCTAGGTTATATAGGATCAGACGTATCGTGATCTTATCATTCTGAAGCCTTTTTATATATTATTTTACTCCTTTAAATATAAATACAATTGCAACTGGATCTTCAGTTTCCTATATGAACGCAGAATCTATATCCTTGTCGATGAATGTGATTCACGTTTCATATCGATAAACGCTGGAATTATCAAGGCTCTGTACTTTCGTCCACTCTGTTTGTTCTGCATATCAATAATATTTTGCCTTTGGGTCATACTCTTCCTATACTTATGACAGCACCATTCATAGAAGCTATTACAGCAAGTCTTCATACGGTCGGGGAGACAATATAGAGAGACTGGTGGAACTTAACCAATACTTACACGCATATCAACATAGAGAACACATAACTTAGTTCAGTGGTTAATTCAGTGGAATGATGGCATGGTGGCCAGGTATCGCAAATAAATATCCGCGTATGGCATTTTTAGTTTTATTGAAAAAGTGAAACCACATCACTGCAGAATTGTTGTGCTATTACGCTTCCGAGTTAACTTTGTCGTTCAAATATTATTAAAGAAAGTGAGCATCGCTTAAAACCTCCAGATCATTTTCCTACTTCCACAGCGCGGCCAAGTATTTTACCGCAAGATTTTGAAATGTCGTGAACGTGCGGAAAATAGTGAGATAATACTGCTTTGATGGGAGTTCGAGATAGAGACCGTTATACCGGTAAAAGTCCCGATATATCGGGACGAACGGAACCCTATATTTTACATGTACAAAAACACTCTCAATGAAAATAAATTAGTTTGTACGTAATTAAAAAGTGTTTGATAAATGTTTTTGATACTGACCGATTTGGTCGGGACGTGTCCCGCTCCATCTCCCCAAGGGCACGGTGTTCGGAAACATTACCGGATCTAAACTTATATTCTAATTATATAACTGCAGTTAGTCCCCACGTGAGTTCGACATCTATTTAGTAAACGTGTCTGTCATCCATGTACCCTGACATTGTATCTCCTGTGACGCGTCAACCCTTACAAATAAAATATCACAGCCCTGTTGACTATTTATTTTCAGTTCATCTTGCGTGGTTTATGACTTCTTGACAGATTCCTGGTGGTACGAGATAACAGGGAATTTCCTTTCTTCAACCTATTATGAATTACATACTTTTATAATTATATATACAGATACATATGAATTTAAAAAAAATACTACTATCCAATCACTTACAGTGAAGTTTCATTTGGTGATAGCTCGGTCTCACCCAGTGCAGGTTCCAGTCCGGTACGACCGCGACTGCATTATCCGAGTCACTGTGACTCTCTCGCACTATGCAATGCCTATGTGAAAAGGCTATTATAGAGTGGGTCATTATGTGAATGATAGTGTGCTTCTGTGCATCCACTAAATCTGTATTACATATTGTAGAGACACACACATGTTCATTTATAATGTGCACGTTATGGAAGGGTTGGTGTCTAGTGTCGCTCGTCGCTTTCTCATTCGACAATAACGTAAGACAGTCCGGTTGTAGACGTAGATGTAGTACTTATAAGTACATGTAAGAATGTTTGATATTTAATAGTTTGTGTAACTTATCATTACGTTCAAGTCACGGTGAAGCTGTAAAAGCCGTCTGAGGCTCCAGGGCTCCTCAGGCTCCTATGGCTTGGCTAACAGTATAGTCAGTCAGAAAAGAAAATTGTCATAAAGTGAAATATAATACAGTCAGTATTATATCTGAATAAGAACTTTTATTTAAATACATAACTGGACTCAACCTAAAGACATTATTGTATTATATTAATACAATGGAAAAAAAGAAAAGAAGATAAACCCGATCGAGTTTCTTACCGGTTCTTCTCGATGTCTGGGATATTTTCCGAACCGACAGTAGTGTTTTGACGTTCATAAGTGCTTGCTTAGGGCCTAAACTGTTTTTTTTTTAATTATTCGTTAACTACTGTATAAAAGTTCACATAAAGAGACTATAATTCCCCGTTACGTTTGTTCGTGATCGAAATAATTAGTGTAATGTCATGTTGTGTCGTCTGTCGTGTGAGTCTCATGTAGGTGTATACATTATTGATGTAACACCAAAGTGTCATAATTTGTTATTGTTAGAGGAGCTAGAAACCATTCATTATTCATTAGTTAAACTGACGTGTTGGTTTCCTTCATTCGTTCGTTTGGCTTCAGTTCCACATTCAGTCCTCACTCTTTTGAACGTTGTGTTCTCTTTTGTCATAACTTTGAAAACTTTTCTAAAGTTAATATTAAAAAAGAATTTCATTTGAATGTGTAATAAACTCAATTTATATTGGTTCCTTTTTTTATTGTGACCGAGTTATTAACACATTGTTAACTATTCAAATGTTATATTTGCATGACATTTTCAACTTGTCATTTTACTTGTTTATATCCTAAAATGCTTAACTGTTATGCAAACATGTATATTATTAAGAAATTTAGTTTTATTAATATGAGCACAAGTAAGAAATAATAAATTACAATAAGTACTGACCTCGCACCTTGCATTTTTTCCCATTGTTTTCTATTTTACATATTACTGATCTTGTTTGGTTTCCTTCATCTTAATACCTAGACTTTCACTCCTCCTCTTAACATGAATATATCAGATTAAACTATAATTCCTCGACATCTCTATGACTGGTGATATATTTTCATACTTATTTCGTATATAAATATTCAATCCTGATCATATACATTCTATTTACCTCACACATCTCTGCGTTACCTAGCTATACCTATAATTTGATTTTACTTTGTATTTATTAACTAGCGGTCGCCCAATGATCGAAATTAGACCAGCGACTTTTTGATCAAAGACTATTTTCTGTTTGACATTTGCACTATGAACCTAAACAATGAATATTATATTACTTGCTGTCACTTTTCATTAAATGACAATGTCAATATTTTGGGCGGTCTAAGTTCAATGTTATTGGTATGTTTAGCCTTCGCAGTTAAAATTTATTTAATTCAATATATTAGTAACAAATATTAAAGATAAATTTTAGCTTTCAGAACTCTTTCTCCATATAAACTTTAACCATGCCAAATCTCCAGAGTCTTCCGTGCACGCAATACGCTTAAAAAGGGGTAGAAAGCTTTTGCTTCACGTATTAATATATAGATTTATGTTACCAGGTACGAAGCTATGGGTTAAATGTTGCATACTACTTTATGTAATATACGCGTCATGTATACTATTTATATATAATTATAATAATACTGTTTAATGTGTAAAGTTATTAGAATATCCATTAAAATAAATAAATATCTCTACTCATAACCTTCTGTTGTTTAATTAACATATCTTTAATTTTAGTAAGAAATAAATATATGAGGCAATGAAGTTTCAATAGATAGATGCTAAGTAAATAAAAATCCAGGATATACAGTGTTTGGAGATCCAGTACAGGTATTCATTTAAAAAAACTTCTGTCATCCGACACTTTTTGGCTTCGCACTTAGATCTATACATCGCGACAGATCTTTTATACTTTTGCCATTAATTTTGAGAACTTTCCTTCATTATTACACTTAAAGTATTCGTAAAATTAAGTAGGTAAGTATTTGTAAAGCAAACTAACTTCTCGTAGTATTATAAAACATGATGCTATAAATATGAACAGTATGTCAACGCTAGTTCAGTGAGTCTCCAGCGCGGTGCGGTGGCCCCTATTGCCGGTAATACATCAAAGGAGCTATTTAAAGAGAAATGAAGCGTGATGAACCGATCGCCCTCACGTCGTCCTCGTGTCACCGCGTGGCACGGTGCGGCGCGGCGCACAGTGGAGTTTTCACATACGGACAAACTGAAGTACGAAAAAGCGACCAATACGCACCAACTATGCCCATTTTCTTAATAATTGTGTGATTCCATACGTTAAATTAACGTTCTATATGGTAAAGCTTTCATACTGACTTAATAATTTTAGAACTTTATTCGTTGTATTTAATAAATGTTTAATATGAAGAACTAAGACGAGCAGTAGTTAATGTTTTCAAAAATATTATTGTTCTATGAACATACATACATACATACACTCACATAAACTCAATATTAGTAAATAACTTAGTAAAATAACTATAGCACTGTAAAAACTTGTAACGTTTATCAGATTAATCGAGATGTTCTTACATTCAGTGAATAGGTACAAGTATCAAGTGCTGTACTGTACATTAATATTAGAGCGCCAGAGAGAGCTGAATACAGCATTTACGAATATAAATAAATGGATGTAAGTCTGGGTATATATCGACAGACGCGTTTCCGCAACCGGACATGTTTATTTATGATGAATAAATGTTAATGTAACGTGTTTGCTCACCGCAATGGCGACTCACAACTTTCCCAACAATATTATTATTGTATTTCTTTATTCAATAATATCACAAAATATAGGTATGTATTTTTATATTATATTAAATTTATTTTTATTCATTTATATATTTTATTTATATTATATTATTTTGTGCTGAAATAAATTATCAGCACCGGACAGTAAACCCATTAATATATATGGTATACGAAGACATTTACTTTATTTAATTATATCTTTATTTCGTAAAATACAATATTTTTCATAACAATATAAAAAAATACGCAAAATGAACCAAACGGACAGCTGCCGGCTAAGTAACTACATAAATATATAATAGTCAACTACAAATAATTGAAACATTAAACTATAACGGAAATAAAGTTATTAAGTAATTGGTTAAAGCATAGAGACATGCTCAGAGACATCTCAGACATAATGTTTTCCCCAATAACTCGACCGGCTTAACGACAGGTGAGAACGGCTCTGAACTCTGATTAATACGCCCCCCCCCCCCCTCCCCCCTGATCCATCTGGACGTGCCCCCGTACCCCGCACCCCGCACCCAGCTTGCCAACTTACATGACCGAGTTCTCCCGGTGTCTTCATATCGAATTACTCGCACTCTTTTATGGATTATCCTCGTTCTTACAACTTATTTAACATTTATACTTCCAAGAAACTTGTGATTACGTGTGATTGTCAACTGTAGCTTAGTTGTATCCTATTCAGGCATTGTGTCTGTGTCAAATGTTATAAGTTTCAATCATACAATAATACGAAATGTATGATATAGAAACATCACCTTAATTTAGCTCTCTCCTAATAAAAGGTACCACACACCGAAATTCAGGCGCATCATACATGTATATGACATATGCTAGGTATGTACATAGTTAAACGCATTACCATCCCCAAGTACAGATACGAGATCTCTTGCATCTCGGCTTCCCTGCGTCGCGTTGCGCTAGCGCCCTACAACCGTTCTATATCTAGCTAACTAGTTAGTTAGTTAGTTAGCTAGCTAGCTAGCTAACTGGCCTAGAGTAGTTCCTTTCCCACTGTTTCGTCTATAAACTGTCCCGAGCTACTACCTTCCATCTGTATGGTGTCACTACTCGGCACTCTTACTGACGCGTCAAAATCAAAATATTTTTTATTCAATTTTGGCCCTAAGAAGGCACTTATAAATGTTAACACACCCTTTAATAATAAATACCCTTTCGATAATAAAACTTGCTTGCAAACCTACTAAGTTCTCTTCTATATTAATATTACGCGCAACACGTTGTACATTGGGTAAAGCAAATCTGTTACCTTTTGATTTGTTTACAATACAATAGATATAATAACAACAGATTATTTAAAGCAAACCATTCTGAAATTTAAACTAAAGTATTATTTACATGGTTAACCTCTGAATCTTTCCTTTTTACATGAAATATAAGTGAAGTATCGTATGTAAAAATAAGAACGTTACCACAGTTCTTAACCATTGAGGGTAGATTATTTATATATACTAAAAACAGAAACGGTCTTAATATCGAACCCTGTGGGACGCCGATTCTAGACAAAGACCCTGAAGAGGTTGCCCAATCAACACTTACATTTAGACAGCGATCTGTTAAATATGATTCTAGAAACTCGATGGAAGGTCCACATACACCGTAATGTTTCAGCTTAAGTATGAGCGTAGTGTGATCAACGTAGTCGAAAGTCTTTGAAAGATCACAGAATACACCGATTGCATCCTGCGACTTCACCCATGCCTCAAATATGTGATTTCGTGAAACAAAACTGCAGACCATCCAATATTTTATGATTATTAAAGTACTAATTAATTTCTAAAGCATAATTTTCTAAAAATCTTACTAATCGAAGGAAGTACAGAAATTGGTCTATAATTTCTAATATTACTTCTACAGCCTGATTTAAACAATAGAACTATTTTACTTAGGTCGCGTTACTTACCGTCAGGTGGACCCGTGAACTACACTCATTTTGTATAACTTTCATAAAATAAATAAGGACCAAGTCAAACGCTTATGACGCAATAAAACTATATTTAATATATATTTTTTAAACTCAGGTAAAATCAAGTCAAAATGGTAATAATAATATTAGAAAATTATTGAGAGCTATCGAGTGACGTTCATACCAGTCGTAATGCTACCTCGAGTTGAACCCGCTCTGAGCTCTGTAAAATATACATAAATATGTGAGGAGCGACCGACGTGACGCGACCGACGCGACCGACGCGACCGATGCTACAAACCACGGTACTAAAGTCAGTACATAAATGAAAACAAGTTCGAGGGGAATTGGGTTAACGTTCTGATTGATGGCTTTATGGCTTTATTATGAACGTTTAATACCTTTATTAAATCAGTCACGCTACGTACTAACTAGTGTAGGCAGGGAAACATATTCTTATAATACTTATACAGTCTCTACTGTTACTCTACTCTGAAATTTTCCGATGCGCTTTACGTGTTGTTTCTTCAAATACACATGTATGTATACCTAATATTATAGGAGAACGGTTCGCGAAATATATGCTTGGCTCTTAATTCAATCTATCGCGAATTAATCCCTTTCGAACCTATTGCTGCGATACACAGTCCACAAAAGAGACTCACCTCGTCAGGAGCAGGCGGCGACCTTGACCTTGCCCCGTCGACCTCGACTGCAGATTGTGAAGTATTGTTTGTGTAGATCGAACTGTGTGTAAGTGTGTCTTGTGTGTGCAGCCTCAAATGTTATAGGACACTATCACGCAAGCAATCAGTTCAGCAAAAACTCTCTAGTACACCAACTCAAATTATTCAAACCAAACCCATATAACTGATCGCCAACTGAACGTCCAGAATGACATAGCGCGTAGCATAGCTCCACAAGACCGTACGCGGGAGCACTGTAGCATCGCACTAAGCAGACGCGAGTTCACGGCCAGAGGACTACGTGCGAGCAGAGCCGTCGGACGAAGCCGGGGGGTCAGCGCCTGCGCAGAACGATTGCCTTCGCGGATACAATTCGTCAAGCACAGCGATCGCGGCATTGTACGATGCGGCTAATTAACTTATTCCAAATACCTAATATACTCTCCTTTGTAAAAACAACGGGTCTAAGGAAATTTACGTTCTATGGTCGATTTCAGTTAATTAAATTAAATTTAATTATTGACGTAGTCTGTATACTTATAATCTTGTAAACAATATGCGTGAAGTGAATTCTGTCAATTTTTTCATTAATTTTCGATGTATTCCATAAAACCGATATACACGTCTAAACAAAATAAGTGGTCAACAATAAAGAAAAGGAATTTCTCTTTAGCTTTTTTTTATTAAATAAAGTTACAAATGTAGAAACCTACTAACAAGTGTGACCATTTCTGGCCAAAATCAAGGCTTGAATCCTTCTGGGCATGTTATCCACGATGTTTTTAATAACGTTTTGAGAAATACGTTCCCACTTATCTGCAATGACTCTATTTAGCTCCTTGATGTTTTTTTGGAGCAGGTTGCACTGATCTTATCGGTTTCTTTAGAATATTCCAGACATGCTCGATAGGATTGAGCTCAGGACTTCGAGCTGGCCAATCTAAACGACGAATCCAAACTTCTTTCATACACGCTTCCACGTCGCTAGAACGTTCCATTTTCTATGAAAACTAACTTCGTACGCTTCGTCGAATTAATTGCTGTCAAAAGCATCGGAACCTTCGACATATGAAGAGAGTTCTTAAAAACACACTTCCGCATAGCGTTCCCGTGGTCTTTCCATACAAAGAGATTTTAGCTTCATCAGAAAACTATACTTTGTTCCAGTCCTCCCGAGTCCATAAACCACACTTTTGAGTAAACTGTAGTCGAGCAACACGGTGCTCACGGAGTAATTTATTACAAACTCGATAAAAAATTAAATATTTTTCATCTAAATAAACCTACATATACGTAAAATAAATTTAAAACAATATAACACTAAACTATAATGAGACTGAACAGCTCTTGTGAACCAACTAATATATCTATCAATCCCTATCATTCAACCTCTAATTTCTTGTGATTAGAACTTTTCTAACTTACAATCATCCCCCTATTTATAAAATAATAATAATAATAATAATATTTATAAATAATTACTTATGCACACCTACACATTACGCACACTCTTGCAGCACTCTTGAGGTAGTTAGTTTATAATAAGTATATTTGTATTAAATGCTCGTATATTAAAAATAAGTAGATTCTCAGAGAATAATTGTTTTGTTGTAAATTTTTTTACGCTGCACGATAACTTTAATTTTTTTTTCTTTATTCGTGTTCTATTAGATTGTAAAAGAACTTGTTACTTAAGATACAGGACCTCCTAGTTTGGGATCAGGTCATGCTGTATTTGTATTTTCACTCCTTCAAGAAACAAAATTTATTATTATTATTAATTTAGGGCTCCGGGCAGGGCGGTACCTGCAGATATTGGCAGCCAAAAGCCTCCTCCTGGCAATCACGCCAAGATGCTTGAAATAAAATGCCAATACATCGTCAAATTAATAAAACCTCTTTCTTGTAAAATTCATTGAAGTAGAGAATAAATCAAAAGTTAACGTTTTTTTTTTTGCAAAACGGTTTAGAACCTAACACTAAGTCTAAAACACGATTAACGAAACACGAAAATATATAATTATAGATTAGTCTTACATATTATGTTAATATGACTTCAGAATGTAACGTTAGGGCGCAAAGCACCCCACACCCTCGCGCCCCCACGCCCCTTGTCAGTGAGAAGAAAGAATAGAATTTTCCTGCAGGTACATTTGAATGAAATAAACGCACATATATCTCGGAAATGTCTCCCGCACTGAAACAATGGGATATCTAGTGAATGCGTGCTCGCTGCTGATGTGCTGAGTGAGTACTGCGAGCTGCGAGCTGCTACAACTGGTTATCTATACGTTTCTGAAAGTTTAATAAATATTCAATTCAGATCGGGCATGGTTAAAGTTTATATGGAGAAGGAGCGTAGAAAGCTAAAATGTATCTATAATATCGGTTACTAATTCATATATTAAATTATATTATTTAATACTCCAAATCCTAACCCGTCCATGCCATTGAACTTAGACCCCCCCCCCCCCAAATATTGACATTGTCACTCAACGAAAAGTGACAGCAAGTTATTTAGATATTACTCATTGTTTATGAATACTGTAAATTTCAAACAGAAAATAGTCTACGATAAAAAAGTCGCTGGTCGAATATCGAACTTAGGGCGATCGCTAGTATATATAAAAACATTATTTTATCGCATTAAACCGAGAAACACCTTGTAAATTTTGTAATATTGTCCAAGTTTGACATTAACTCTTATTGGAGAAGAAGCTAATGACACATGTTGCGGCCTGGTCTGCTGCAGCCCAGTAACGCATTCTGACAGTACAGAATACTTATATTCGACTTTGTAAAAATACATTTATTTTATAAAATAATAAAAATGATTTGATATATTCATACACATCGTGCTTTAACAAACAAAGTGAAATATAACTCGTGTCGTTGTAATATTTTAGCTTTCAGACAAAAAACGGTCGCCATATTGAAATGCAAAGTGTTATTACATACTTCATTACTTTAATGGGTGATATAAAACGCATATTATGTTGCTTGGAGACTACCATACTTATAACATAAAACAAAGTCTCTCGCCGCGTCTGTCCGTCTGTATGAACGCAATAAACTCAAAAACTATCAAACAGATTTTCATACGGTTTTGTATAAATTAGCATGATAAAAAAATATTACTGGATACAGACCGCGTGATCCTGAAACGCGACAAACCAAAAGAAAATCATTGTGAAGGTGTTTATTTTATTACTATATGTATGATTGTCGGAACTTTAACGTGAATTGAGTTTACCTTGAAACGTGATTCAAAACAAAGAATATAAAAAGTTAGTAATAAATAGCAAGAACATGTTGGAAGCCGCTGAGGGCGCTGAGGGCGCTAGGCATGTGATAAAGCGCTGAGTGTAAGCGCCATCTCAGCGCAATCGCCGAGGTTCACAAAATATAAATGCGGCATATTTCTCGCGACGAAGTGTTATTTCACGCTTCATTATTTTAATAGACGGTATAAAATGCATATGTGTCAGTCGCGGTAACACTTCGCGACGGTGAATGTTTACTCAAATATACTCAGGAACGAGAAATATTACTCCCTATTTAGAAGATTGTCAAAACTTACAACCACATTCAATTTACCATATTTATTATATACTAGCTGAGCCCGCGACTTCATTTGGGTAATATATTTCGTGAATGAAAAACAGCAATTAAATAAAAACCTCTCCTCACCTCAATCTCACCCTACGGTATTTGACCCGTAAGTATAAACCATGACAATGTCGAACTAAAATCATTTTATATTTTAACCGTCCTTTACGAAAAGCTAATTTTTTATTTCATAACTTAATTTTTATAAACCGTTGATGTCCAGTGAATAATAGGTCTTTATAATATGTCTGTTTAGTATAATTTCATGAAAATCTTGATAGCGCAAAGACCAAACAACGACATTATCATAGAAAATTATTTTAGACATGTAAAAATAACGTTAAAATCCATTTAAAAACATTTAAAAATAATAACAAAAGCCCAGCATTAAATTATTAATATAAATTCTTACAGAAAATATACTTAAGTGTGACAATAATTATCAAATCAATTTCATGATAATTTTAACAAAGCTGTACAGCGCCATCTATGAATATTCCTGGTAAATAAAAAATACATACGTTATCATTTATTCTTTTATTTTAAGAATTATTTAAAGATAAAATAATTTAAATAAATTTCGCTTTGTTTCACTAAAGGCTGATTTTTCAACCATCAAATAACTTTATTTGAGTAATATTTGTGACGTTTTAACGGATAATGTATAGAAAACTTGTCAAAACTTTAAAAAAATCCTCAAATAAATTTATCTGTTGATTAAAACATCGGCTATAAATATTTTAAATATATTACAAATTACATATACAATATTTTTTTATATGTACATAACCTAAATGCAATTTATATACCATAGAAATTTCCATACGTGTAAAATGAATCCTAAATATAAAGTATCCTATTATAAAATAGTATCCAGAAGTTGAGAAAGTGGAACTTGTAGTACACAAGGCTCAATAGAGGTTGAGCGGTGCAGGGCGACGAGTATAGTCGTAGGCGTTAAGGTCTGTAAAAAATAATTGCGCTATATATCAGGGGAGCGCGGCGAACTGTTATTTCACGGCTCATTACTTTAATGGACGATATAAAATGCATGCGGCGCCGCAAAAACACTCCGAAACACTAAATTCTTGCCGAGACGTGGTCTGAGACCTGCCTCCATTCCACTTTCACTTGCCAATTACTGTGTTTGTTACTTTATATGTGTTTTATTGCTCTATCTTAAAGTTTTGTTTTATGTGGAGTCTACAGCTTGGTGTGTCTGCTAACGTGATGCTATGAACCGGTGCCGCGGTGGTAACTAGAGTGCTACCATCTCATATATTATGGTCTATGCTAACTCTGCAACGAATACATCGTAACAATATATGTTAAATATCCCCTCTTTCTAACCTCACTGTTGGACCTGGGCATTTTACTCAAACCTATCCTAATATTCCTCGTTTCATTTGTGGATGTAGTTTCTGTTGGTTGAAATATCACTAGTTGCAGAATATATAATTAAAAAAAACTGTATATTAGCCGTACTGTTGTCTTATTTATTAGCAAAAACCATCAAAATATGCCGTTAGTTTTATTTTCTGAACAACAGGTTTAGGCGCCACGCTGGAACAACATGCCCTAACACATGTTTATATACATTATTTTAAAACGGCTCATTAAAACCTACATTCGAAGCAATAGCTTTAGAGGTGTGGCACTTGATACGGCACGACAAGTTCCTTAAAACAATTTTGGAAGAAAAAATTGAAGGAAAGCGAGAAAGAAGAAGACCTACAAGAAGCTATTTCCAACAAGTGGAAGAGAGAGTTGGACTTGTGTCTTACAAAGAGGTTAAACGTACCCAAGGGGATGTGTATTCTATTTTAAAAGTTACATCGCATAATCAGGAGCAAAATAAAATAAGTGCTCTGTGAGATGTATGTGGGAGGAAGTTTCAATACTTAGGTCTATATCGTGTAAACATTGCCAACAATAAGGAGACTGTACCTTTGAAAGCGATAAGTAATGGAATGCACGTGATACAACGCATACACCGCTTGTTTGCTCGTTATGTACAAGATAAGCGTTGCAACTGCGCCCTCGCAAACTACGAATATGAGTGTTTTGTGCAAACAGTTGTGACTGTAAACTCCCCGTTCAGTTCGCGTGCTGTAAATAAACACTTATTACCTGGTGTAATTACGTAAGTACTTTATTTCAATTTATTTGCTTTTGCATTACTGCAAAGCTCCGTAAACTCTTTCCCGGTGAGAACGAAATTATACGATTTAAAAGTAAAGGAGTATGCTCGTAGTTTGTTTCTACTTTATTGGTTGCGAAAGTTATATTAACAGAAATCACCACACCAGATCATAATAAATAGATAAACCATAAGTTTTAATTAAACAATTACCCTTTCATAAATTGGGCGCATTAAGGAAATCGCACAATTAGTCGCATGGGGTCTCCCCTATACCCCTAACAAAGAAATAAATAAAAATGAAGTGTTAGAAGTAAATAAAACCAAAAATGTATTATCAAAAATACCTTATTACAAATAACTTTAAGAAAAATAAATATAACTTTAGAAAAATAAATATAACTTTGACTTTAAATAATTAAAAAATAACAAAACTACTAATCTCTTTTAAAATTACGATTTTTTTTTTGGCTTATCTTCAATGAATATCTCATGAGATATCACAGTTTTAAAATAACTCTTCAATAAAATAATAATCAAGTAGCGCGCGTGCATTTTAACGGAATGATGCGTCAGACGGGCGGCACTTATAAATTGTATTGTAGGTGTCTACGAAAATTGTTATTTGTCTCTTCATACGGCCCATTCTCTCTAACCCTCTCTCTCTCTCTTATGTGACGCAGACGAAGTTGCGCGAATCAGCTAATAATTTCATAAATTTGGTTTGTAATCATTTTTATTGTCATTGTAATACTAGCTGTGACCACGGCTCTGCTCGTGTTAACTACAGAATTATTGTTTATAAAGATAGATTAAAGATATTGTAATATATTTTCACAAGCTTTATTTAACTTGCTTCGTACGTATGTGAGTATGCATAATAAGCACGCCAGTTGAATGCAGAGTTTCGGAATTCGATAGTGCTGTTATCTTATGAGAATTATAGCTGTCGATAAATTTTAACGTCATTTTAAATTTTACATCTTGAGTAATATATAAAAAACAAGCAAATAATTTATCAAACATCATTTTAATCAATTGTTTCACAGAGTAAAACAAACAAGAAAAATAAATCTCTAAAATTGAATTATCATTAGATTCATTTTTCACCATTTCCCGTGCTTGTCGATGAATTAAAAAAATGTTTTTTTTTGGAACAGAAGTTAATGGACTCGGATCAGCTATTATTCAAAACAAGACAATTTTTAACAAGAAAGAAAACCAACTTCAATAATTTTAAAGAGTTCTCTGGTGTATCTTCGAATCTGAATGTCCAATGCCAATGAAATGAGAATGGGAGGTATCCCTTATCCAATGAAGTATCCCCTATCAACAAAAAAGAATCATTCAAATTGGTTCATAAACCTGTTGTTAATTTATGAATGAACATCCATAAAAAAAAAATATACATTCGAATTGAATAACCTCCGAATTTTTTTTTGAAGTGAGTAAAAAATAATACGACGTCACAACTTGAACATAAACGCGATCAGTAATCAACGATAATTTAATAGAGGCGCGTGACGCGTGACGCGTGCAGGTAGCTCTTCGACTCATCTTATTATAAACATGTAAGTGTGCAACACCAAAATTGCAAACCACTTTCAACCAGTTCCTGATATTCGATTGAACTGAAATTGACTTTTTACAACACGTGATGACGAGGGGTCTGAAGTTGGAGCCAAAAGATTGCCATTGGAATTCCATAAAGCAAAAGGCCCGTTTGTTTTGTTCTCATGAGTACCTTCCATTACATATCATGATGATAGTGGGCTGATGATGGAGACGGGTAATCGACACTAGAACTTCATGATAGCAAATTACCTTAATCCCTTTTTTCCATAAATATAAGTTAGATCATTAGGAACTGTTCTGTAGAAGCCTATTATTGTTCATATTGCTTTAATTTGGATAAAATTAAATTAAAATCCATTCTACGTAACGTAAACAAGTAAATAAAATTCTGACTAACGTGAGAGTACATGATAGAAAATGTAGCGGGTGAGTCTCGACAGTGACAACTATATTAAATACCAAACAATATCGCTGTTTTAATATTTTATTGTTTGTAATATTCTGAAATTAATATTTATTTGCCAGTAAAAGTTCTACTTTTTAAAATTATTATCTGAATACGTAATTCTACCTGGAAATATTATCTTCAATAGGTTTTTAGCATAATTTTTGGACATTAAATAAGTACCGACATAATATAATTAAAAAAAAAAAAACTCAGAGAACTTTCCGAGAATCATCCCACGGCATTATAATTGAACGAGATCAATACTCGTGTACGCGCGCCGCCGTGCCCTTCATATCTAATTTCCTTTCTCGAGGAACAGATTGTTTTTGACAGTTGAAATCGATAATTTCCCTCGAATACATCAGTTTCCGGAACTCGAAAGCCTCCAGGAACGTGATGCTCGATTCACTGATGCGTATTCAATGTTATGCGTTAAATCATTTTTGAATTATATTGACAAATTTAGTGAAGATGTTTTCATGAGATTCCACCTGCGAATCATCTGTTGCTCATCATTTTTATTTAATAATTATTTCGGTAAACGGTTGCACAGAAGTAGCTTTCCTCGGTCAAGTTTGTAGACAGTAGTAAACAACCTAAACTTTAATATTAACTACAAAATAGTCAGTCACGATCTAACAACTTTCTAAATAAAAACAAAAATTATAATTATAGCCATAGAGACTCAAACACTTAAAGAAAGGGATTTAAACACGCTGAAAAATATGTGCTATCAGACGTTTTCAATACAAACCCAACTAAGAAAACACAGTTAAAATAAGCAATGGGAATATACTTTTCAAATAAAACAAAAGGTTTAATAAGCATCAGGGCAAAATTCATAAAAATTATAAGAAAGAAAATAACAGATTAACAAATCTTATATGTGAAAGAAGAGACAAATATTCAGGGTAAAATACATCCAGAAAATTGGGACATCAAGAAACTAGCTAAAAAGAAACTGATAAATTGATTGAAATAAATAGGTTTTTTTTCGATCTGACCTTACTGTTAGCTTGAGGGGCCCTATCCAAAGACAGAGCCGCTGATAGCTTTTACAGCTTTACCGGGCTTGGGGGCGAGCGCTTAAGACATTAAGCCGCGAAAGCATCGGCAACAAGCGTTCAAGGGTGCCAAAGTGGCCGGACCTCGGCTTGGGCTGTTGCCGCGATTGCAAAGAAGCCGCGATCTGACCAATTCCATATCCGTAAGGTTAGAGTTAAACTAACATAAACATAATTATATACATGTCCCTGTCTCCTGGGAGGAAGGGAGGAATATATGTATTTAGTGATCTGATATACGAATATGAAGTATACACCCAGTAGCCAACACTATCTAACCATAAATTTATAAATTAGTTATAGTCAACAAACTATTCAGAAAATCGTTTTAAAGAAAAAACACTACTCGTACAAGCATAAATGTATAATTAAATCTATGCGTTCAACGGAACTGTCAGGAAAGTACAAGTTGTACAAGGTAGAAGAATGTTCGTAAGTTATATTAAAATTACTTCCTTTTACTTTGTAAAAATTGCACAATGATGTAGACGCACTACATCTAGTAGAACTATGAAACCCTAATGATCCGGTTGCAATTATTCTGACAGCACCAAGAATCCACGTCAACGTGAAGCTGAAGGTCCGGCCGCGGCGGTGCTCGCTATTGTTGCACTGGAACCAGTTCTTCTAATGGATTTCCTATAGCATTGACCGGCTGCAAACTCAACTTTTATTTTTGGTGAAACTAATATTTGTTTAGAAACACTTGACAATATTTATGGGCAAGCCGCGGGTCCGTGACGCAACACAACACGACAAGATACCTATTCTAGTATAAATATTATTTATAACAACGTTCCTTGGACATCATTAAATTGTGTGTTATGTTTATGTTATTTTTAAGTTGACTGTTATGTTTCTTTTCTCTCGCTTGACAAATGTCCCCGATACGGATCCGTACATATAACAAATTATCTCCACGACATAATAGCATGCCCATTTCTATTTTGTAGAAAAATATTATGATTGTGTAAAGAGTAATTGATTTAATACTATGCCGATGTGAAACTCTAAATCCAGGGTTTTCTCTCTGTTTCATTTTTTTTCCTTTTTTCTTCTCTATTCTATTTTTTACTTTTCCCCTGTGGCACGTGTGAGACGCCCACTGATAAAGCCACGTCCATATTCACCAGTCAATGTAGAATTTAATACGATAAATTGTCAACGAGCAAACGGTGACGTAATTTACTAAAAATTGGCTACGCTTAGCCGACAAACAAGTCTGTGTAATGGGATATTGATGTAGTTAATTACAACAACGAAATGTAAAAGTTAAATTAACGTAAAAAGAAATGAACCCATTATCCCATAAAGAGGTAATGACGCTGCACCGCTACCGTACGCCACGATTAGCGCGTTTACTTGCGATTAAACGTGATTCAGATTGCCGCGTGCGGTGGAGTGGAGAGAGGAGGATCGAATCGGATCGGATCGGACCGACGCGGATGAGGCTAATGCCAGTAAACCGCAAACCGACAACGCTGTTACTCGTAGCTAATATCACCCCTATTTAAATGACATGCGTGTCTTTTTTCTAATGTTATTATTCCATCGTGGCATCGGTTCATTGGTTGACTTTATATAACCCAATATTGGAATCAATCTCTAGGTCTACTTATTGACGACTACTTTTACAATTTCTTATTAATTTATGAATAACGAGTCAGCTATGCTTAAGATACCTACGTTTTGATAAAGTCAATTTAAAAATTAAAACCTCATTATAAATAAAATCGATGTTTGTATGTTTTGTTCCCTATGAAATAACAACTGGGGTGGTTTTGATGAAATTTTCAGACAATATGTCATCAGTCCAGCGGGTGATCTTGTAAAGTTTGGTAGCGATCCTATCAATGTTCTCTATGGATTCCAAAGCGGTACAGCAACGCGTCACCGGGTTTGCCAGTTAAAAATAAAAGAAAGAGCGATTGAAAGCGGTACTTGACGATTGTGGTCGTGAGACATGAGACGTGAGGAGCGGGGAGCGAGGCGGCCGCGACATCGCCTGCTGGGGCTTCGAGTCTATCAGCCGCAATTATAGTGCTATCTGTGACGACGAAACGAAGTTCAAGAAGTTGTTCGTGACGAGACACCCTGCAGCCCCGCCTCCCCAACACCCCGTCAACCCTCGGGTACCCTGTCGCCAACAGCTGAACTTGTATAGCTAGTTAGTTGCAGTAGCTAAACACTCCGTTACGTCGCGATGTGGTCTAAATTGTAACTAATATATATTAGAAATATGATGACGCGTAGAACAGTATCACTACAACAGTGCATTTATTCAGCGGTCAATCACGGTAATATAGTCACTATTTTGTCACAAATCACTATTTCCCTTTACAAAAAGAACAAATCTATTAAATATTCCGTTAATAAATAACTTCAGTATGAAATAGTGGTAAAAATGGGCATCTCGAGACATCAGAAGTTGTCCAGTCGCTGACACGGCTCGACGGTGCACAGTTTACAGTTTGTCTACACAGTTTGTTATTCGCCTCGCAACGCAGTATATCGTAGTGGTATGATGCAGTATGAGCAGTAGTCGTTATCCCCCGGTCCGTCCTCGATTATCCATGTCAACAAGTACGCATACAAGAAATACATTATCTACCTGCAATGTATAACTTGAAGTGAAATTAGAATGACATTAATACGAATAAAATAGATGTACTACAAATATATAAAGTGGCTCTTTATAAATTCAAAAACACTAATGAAATAAATAACATAACAATATTATACATAGTTATAGAACCATCCTCTATGGATACAGCTGATCAGCAGTATGTATGTATTCTAAGGAAGCCAAACGCAACGTTGCAATGTTAAGCGCATCCCTGTACGACGCGTCTGGGAGTTGCTTCATACTCCTAAGTGTATATTTAAGTTAGTCATAAGACAATATTCGTAGCGAATAAACGCTCTTCATAAAATAAAATAAAAATGTTAAGTCGTCCGTTCGCGCTCTACCTGACTATATTCTAAAAGATTCAAAGAAATGAGTCTTGGGGTATATAAACTGTTAAGTAGCTACAGTACACACGCCTGGATAGGCGTGTTCGATAAGCGGCGTAGTGGCGCGTAGTGACGCAACTACAACGCCGCCGCCGCTGCCGGCACGACCTGGTGATAACGCTGGAATATATTATGTCAGTCCCGATAAAGAGTTGATGGCGTACATTTGCATGTTCCCCAGGGATTATATTTGTAGAGATGTTTGTAAGTGCTGCTGGGAATACTGCTAGTACTCGCTGAGGAGAGTTAGTACAGAGATCCGTTTACAACATTAGCGTTTACTCATGAATTCTTTTGCGTGTTTATCCAGCTACGTTTTTCTCCACGCCACAGACTGTTTGTATAAAATTCAGGTTTAGAAGTTTGTAAAACGGAGTTACTTTCTTGTTTATTCGAATTCGGTTATACTGATTTACTTTTCATTAATTTAAGCTCGTCCTTTTATAATATAACTATAGTTATTAAGTTGAGTCTATAAAAGAAAGCTGTGTGCTAACTAAAACTCACGCAACTCTACTGATTAACAAATCTGCATTATGAATATAGAAGCCACTCTTTAATCGGCACAGAAACCAAGCATTATGTTTACTGAAAATAAGTTTTTACTATTATTATTATTGCCCTGAGCTGATAATATTTTTAATTTAATTTAATTAAACTGCGTAAATGTCTAAACATTCGTGAAACATTTAAAGACGCATTTTGTTTAACAATAATCATTATATTGATCACACATATGCAGTATTATTTATCTCGAGTCACTTCAATTCTAGTTAAATAACCGAATGGCTAGTGTAACGAAAGCGAATAACCGGAACAAGACAAACAATGCATTAGTTTGTAGATAGCCGGCGTAATGTACCGTTGTGTGGCGTAGTGCGGCGTATCGGCGTAGCCTGGACTGTCAAACAATTAAACAGATAGTCCCGGAACTGGCGTAAGTTTGTGTGTGCGACATCTTATTGCAAATATTGGAATTTGTATCTACAATGCAATTCAACATGTTATAGCAAGTTATATCATTTGTGGATTGATTTATGTTGAGCCAAATAGTATGATGAACAGATTTCTTGATACATTAGTAAAATTCATTTCCTTTCGGTTTATAAATATTGAACATTTAAACATTACAATCCTAAAGCTATAGAAATACATCATCAACATTTATTATACTTATCTATGATCTTAAAAAAAAATCGACAAGTAGCGAGTAGATCTCGCACCCTGAGGGATCTGAACTTCCCTCATTACTTACCGTACATTGTTGTATCGTCTTTTACATAAATATTGTTTTTATATTACGTATCCGTTAATTCTCTAATGTACCTCGGTTAGTCCGTCTATCTGTCTGTTTATGTCATGATAAAAATATACGTGAAACAATAATAATGAATTCTTTACTATTAGGTACCTATCTATCTATATGGATATCATTACATGCATTAGTTGTAGGAGGGCTTTCAAAATTGTATGCGCCTTGAAACTACTATATAGGTTTTGATAATCAGTCAAGAAGTGCGACTATAGTAGTATATTAACGTTTAGAATATTAGATTGTAAGGTGCAGTATAAAGCTGTCAGTCCACCTCATACCTGGCTGAAGTGATGACTTGCAACGATATTAACATTGAGAGTGCATCGTCGAGTCTGCGTTCAGACGCGTCCTACTTCTATTCACACGTTATATAAGACGCGCATCACACTTGACGCATTGTATGACTTGTGATATCCAGTTTAGATCAGTTACGTCAATGTATACGTACTGGACGTAGTGTATGTACAATCACATAAATAACAATTTGAAATAAAGTTTCAGTATGTACGGTTAGATTGGTGCGCCCGGGGCGGACTCTTCATAATGATGGTGTTGTTATTGGTCCAGGTCACGGCACCGAACTGCTTAATTCATACAACGATACAATATTATAAATGTTGCTTGTTTATTGTTACCTCGGAACACTGACTGTGGAGATAATGACTCGGTTACGAGTACCGGATACCGTTCGTGCTGCCGATAACCTGTCTGGAGGTCAGCACAGTTATAAACTTTAACTACAGAAATTGTATACGGTACGTTTTCCGTATAGAAGGTTGAGCGGTCCTACATGATTGTCGTGAAGCAGCTTCATGCTGTCTCTAGAGCATCCTCATCCAACATTACGTATATATTAAGTAAAAACAATAAAAGTTTGGTAGTGTTTTCACGTTCTTAAGTGTTTTCTTAGAGCCTAAATGAATTAAAGTGTTTTTGATGTCGATAATAATATTTTACTATAACTGTATTGCTCAGTGTATGTATGTGTGTGTGTGCAGGCGCGCAGGATGTGCTCGTGCCCGTGGCGGCCGCACGCGCTCGCGGCTCTCGTCGTACTCACCGCGCATCTCATCAAAGGTCAGTCTGCAATATAACACTTCCAATACTTTCAGTTATGTTAACAATAAGCAAATTGTTATTAACTTCATTGTTACGATTATATTATGTAAAAGCGAAACCCGTTCGAAGTAATGTAAGTACCGAAAACTCATCATGACATATTTACCTTTCTTCTATTCTCATATAACTGTTAAATTGATAATAAATTCTAGAATAATATTATAATATAGGAGCATGCGCAGAACCCTCGCAATTCGAGTTCTACTTACCCTTGTTTATATTTATACATATACAATACTATCACAATAAATTAGTATTAATAAACAAGTCACTAAAGAGAAGTACGGCACAGAGAAATTTAGTTGGAGATTTATCTCTACTTGGAGCAGTCCGACTGGTGGAATTATAGAACATCGCAGCCAAAAAACGGTCAGTAGGGTTTCAAAAGCTTCTTGGGGTAGCTGGTTCAGGGCGGCACCGCGCTAGTGATACCTGTCCTGTGGTATTACAAGCGCCCAGGGGCTTACGATAGCTATTTACCATCAGGCGGGTCGTACGCTTGTTTGCCAGCTTTGTAGTATAAAAAAAAATATATGAAAATTTTTGTCACTTGCACCAAGCAAAAGTATTTTAAGAAAATAAAAGTTAAAATGAATAATTATTCGCAGAAAAATAGAAAAACTTCAACACAAGTTCGGAACAACGCTCGACTGTAACATTGAAACGTATTTATTTATACCTATGTATAGTTGCGGTGTTCTTTCAACAAATATAGAGTGTGTTGTATTATAACAGCTGAAACATTTATTCTTAAAATGTAATAAGAAATTGTATTTAACTTTCTTCAACTTTGATAAGTCAAGACATATCTATCAACGATCGCTCTACTTACAAACCTCGTAACTTTTATTTTAAGTTAATCGAATTTAAACGAAATTTTTACATTACAGGCAATTCAAAATTAAAAGTTTTAGATGTGATGGAAAGTTATTCTTGACACGTATTGATTATTTATTTTATAGGTTCTAATAAACTAATAAGACCACTTTCGTTTTTTTGTTAACAGAAGTAAAGTTTTAATATTTTCAATGATATTTTTGTCATTAATTCGTGCGGTTTAAAATAGTAATCTGGTTTTTTTTAACAGAGTAGCACAATCGTGTCTTTTTGTTTGTAGTAGCAAAGCAAATTGACGACCTGTCCCTGATGGTAAGCACTGCACAATTCAAACACAACGGTGACCACCGACAGATCTAAATCTTCGCGGTCTACGGTTTGGGCGCGTCAGTCTGTGTAAAACAGTAAGACTAAAACGTGTTATAATAACAATTATTAATTAATAGATAATAGACATATTATTATTTAAATTGAAAATATCTATTTATATATCATAAATCTTAAATACATAAATACTGAAGTGTAATAGAAAGAAATTCAAAGTATGTTTAGTTTCTCACAAGCTGATCCAAAGATTTCAACATAAACATTTATATTATATTAAATAAGTAATATTACAACAAAACGAATGAACAAAAGGAATGCATCTTTAGATAATCATAAAACAAAGAGTGTCACTATTTTCCTTAACAAAATGATTTTTGCACAGGTTTATTTAAGAACATCGAAAAATATTAATAACAAGGCACATTCAGATAATAATACAATCTTCAAATACATTCATTTATATTAAAATTGTACATTCGTACGACTGACAACACGAAGTGACGCGACGCGACGCACCACTCCTCTACCACACGCCGCGCCGCGCAGTCGACTCGAACCGTTGCCGTGTCGGGACAGCTTGCTGGAAATTATGTTTTGTAATCAATCACACTCACATAGAGTTATTATTAATAAATTTACCTCTTCTATTTCTTTGATTTATTTTTTTCATTTTCAGATATCTGATAACTAGTGTCTTATTTTTATATTTCCTCTCAGTTTACGGCGTTAAAGATAAAACCGGAACGTAGATACTTTAGACCACAATTAATTGAACCTCTCATCACATACAAACGGCACAAATACAAGTCCTTATGTAAATGCGACAGTGTCGTGTCAACAGAACGAGTAATTAGTGAGGTGGGTTCGAGTTTACTCAACTTGTTACACTAGTTAATGCGTGTTTTGTTAAGTGGAGCGCAGTCGAAACCGGCGCGGTAACGCACGGCAATGCACGGTGATGCACGGCAACGGATAGCAAAACACGGGGATGAAGGCGCTCGAATGCAATCGGTAATATTCGTTGACTTTTGAAATCAGTCGGCAAGGCGACAAGGCGGTAAGGATCACGATCGGTTCGATCGAGGATTTCGATGAATATTTAACGTTCCTCGAGGCAACAGTTTTAAACAGGGAAACTTTCCATTCATTCGTTGAATACTACTGAGGTTGCGCCGTCAACTCGTCCTCGCGATTGTAAATAAGTTTTAATAACAATATGAAATTATTTAGTCGGGAAGCGAAGGACTCGCTTCAACAAATATTATTCTCGGATTTGCATTGCGATAATTTAGTTCATAGGTAAATGTGTCGGTATTTTATATATTATTATTAATTAATTTATATATTATTATTATAATGCGTATTGTATGGATTTTAATATATTTGATAATAATCATTATCGAACAAACTTGGGGCTTTTCTCTCCGTAGAATAGAATTGTATCACGTTATAATTTCGAGTCTAACAAGTCAGATTTAGACATCTTCGCGAAGAGCCTTGAAAAATATAAATATATTTGTCTCTTATTCACATTTTAATTTGCAGAAGTTTAATTTATTAAAGTATATTTTGTTTGTTTTTATTTGTTTTTTCTTACTGTATTACCAAATTCATTCGTGCTCTTTTTTAATTAATTATTTGTAACACCTCACCTCACCTGTGTAATCATGTCATAAACTCCTATAATTAACATTGCATTTGTTTCGAGTCTATTTTTTGTTGGTAAGCTTATAATTTGTCAGAATGTAAATCTTGTTGGTGTTTTTATTATAAATAGATAAATAAAATAAAATGACTAGCTGTGGCCGTGGCTTCGCTCATGTGGACTACGGAATGCCATCGATCGGGTACACACGCGAATCTCGCTCCCCCGCTTCTGGTTATATAAAGACAAAAATGCATATTGTGAGTGTTCCTTAAAAGTTATCTATATATTCTGCAGACTTTTATATAGGTCTTTTGATGACCTACAATTATGTGGTACATTAATTTTATATATTTCTTATGGTTTAATCAACGTAAGCCACTTAAGCGCCTGAATTGATTCACAATGTCAAGATTTTATTTTTATTTGCACGGTACCCTAATTCTTTTTCTAAACTAAAAGTAGCCTAAATTACTTCTTATAACATCAGCTAGCTACTAATGAAAGTCATGTCAAAATCTATACAACAGTTTTGGAGATTAGTCGGAACAAACAAACAAACAGACAAACATTTGAAAATGGGGTTATTGTTATAGGTATGGGTACTTTCATATGAAATTGATTAAAAAACTGTGTTATTGACATTACAAACAGACACTTCAGTTCATAGAAGATGACTCGTTTGACAAAATAAGAATAAATAATAATAAGGTAGTTATAATTCACAGATGTGAGTTACATTATATAAAATTGTTCCGCTTAACTTTTTATGAATCTTTACATTTCGGAACCACGATCTGGCAACACAAGTTGTCTTTAGTTTTCTTCATCTAGGCAACTTCACGCTTATCGCGCGGTCAGCTGTCAGTTGTCACTTTGCTTTTATCTGCTTCCTTCACGCGAAGCACCGCACCGCGCTGCCTAAATTTGTTTTGAGAAGTTATTTTATTTGATCGGATCGCGATGTAACTTTTGCATTACCTTGTTAATTATTCTTACGGGACGAGAAATTCCCTTGTTGCGGCAGTTGTTATATTGTGTAAACTTGTAATCTAGCCATGAGACGAATTGATATGTCTCCATAGACGCCAACAGTGCTGATTTTATATATATTATATGATTGTAAAGTGTTGTAAACTTTTCCGCCCCGTGTAACGCAGGCAATTGTTGTGTTAACCGTGCGACACATGGCCATGTTCTCTTGATTTACCAACATAATGCGTATCGATCTTAACGAAAGCCCAAAGGTACAGTAGGTAAATCTAAACCAGATAAAAAACATTAATCAACACTGTAATTTCACTGCAATTTATTTATATACTAGCTGTGCCCCATGGTTTCATCCGTGTTAATTTTATCTGACAAACACTGCGCCGCCTACGCACTCGTGTAGTCTATCATAATCATTCTTCCCACAAGTACAAATTATTTTAATTTTTAATTATCTCCTAAACTATGTGTACAATTAGCATACTCTAAAGAGCGAAATTTAACTTTATAAAATCGCCTTTATAATGTAGTAGCTTTTGTTTGTTAAAATAAATTTACCATGTCTATAAATAATGCTTATAAATCACTTTTTAATTTTCAAAAAAACTTTGTCACAAAATATCTTATTGTGTATATATATATATATTATTATATATATATATATATATATATATATATATATATATATATATATATATATATATATTATATATATATATATATATATATATATATATGTTATATATTATTGTAGAACATTGTGTATTTCCGTATCATTAACGTTTATGCCAGAGCACGCGGTTGAAGCAGTTCGGGAGGATTTCGATTTCTGACTGACGTAAAAAAAATCAATATTTAAGGCTACCTGAGAGTTGTAGCGTAATTTTTAAAAGCCTCTAGAGTCTGGCTATCATATACAAAAATAATTTTTCGAGTTCAACTGGTTGTTCCAAAGATAGCGTGTTTAAACAAATAAACAAGCAAACAAACAACTTTTCCGCTTCATTATATTACTATAGATATTATATGTGGGTAGTAGTTGCCTTTTCGGAACTTCTTTATAATGACGACGTAAGGGTATTTTTTTATTATTTTAAAGGTTAAGCGTTATAACCACTGGATGTTAAGTGGCGATATCGCACAATTAATTAATTAATTAATTGACTTTTAATTAAATGAAATCTATACGAATCACGGTCACAATTAAAAGTTTTAATTCATGACAAATCAAAGTAAACTCTATTAGACAATATACTGTAGGGAATCAATATCTTCACATGTTATTACGTAAGTACTAAGTCGGCGAGTAGTGGCGCCAGTAGTGACGCGAGTAGTAACGCGAGTAGTGGCGCCAGTAGTGACGCAAGTAGTGACGCGAGTAGTAACGCGAGTAGTGGCGCCAGTAGTGACGCGAGTAGTGGCGCCAGTAGTGACGCGTAGTTTAGCGTCGCGTGTGATAACTAACACACAATCAACATAACATTTAAAATATTTTGAAACACAAAGCGCGAACGATCCTCAGTCTCAGACTCCGAGTAATAGACTTCTCAGGAATCGATACAAGCTCTAACTAAAATAATACTTTCCTTCATAAAAATATAAACACGACAAAAGAGAAAATAGAGGCCTTTGTCATTTGATAGGTTTGACGAGGCCTTTGAAATATGAACTTTGGTGCTTTAGAAAGCTTTTATGTGACGGCCGCGTCACGTCTTGAAACGTCCGGAGTTACGTCCGGGAGCGTCCGGGCGAGACACGGAAGCGTCGCACCGAGCCGAGCCGTCTCTATGTCTGCTCAATGTCCTTCCACACGGACAATATTTATTATACAAAGAAATAATTTTATTTTCATTTGTCTTAAGTTTGCAAACAACAGCTGAGGCATGCCGGTGCTGTTGGTGTTGTACTTTGAGGACCAGATCTACAAATCTCACGTAAATTGTTAAATAATTACTCAGCTCCGCTGGCTAAATGATCTAAATTACCCACAGACGTTGTAAAGCCTCTGCAGTGTTTCGGTCAGGGATCTCACAGAGTCTAGCTGTGTATATTCACCAAGAGAATGCCAGGTATACTACTAAGGAGCTGTGCAATGTCACAGTGCGGCATCTCCACCGTCACGTCCCCTCCTGTCGCTAGCGGCAGCGCTCGTGCCGTTCCAACCCGTAGCGTGTAGTTAGCAACGCGAACTCGCATACGACTTAACCTTTGCAACAATTGCAACCTATTTTGACTGATCTCAGTTAGGAGTCAAGTTCTATTTTAGTATGATTATAAACCTCAGAGCAAGTGTACTTCAAGCATGCTTGTTACTTCACATCATAATGAACATCAGTATAAATTAAATAATACATAAGTTCTAAGATGTCCCCTCACAATGCAACACTAAATTATCAAACAATATACCGCTACATATACAGGCCATGAGGTCGAGTTTCTGACGAGACTGTCCTTAACTTTTAGAATTTTTGATGTGCATTTGTAGTTATTTTAAAAAGTGATCCGTTAACAAGAAAATGGCCATTTTAAGCAAAATCTTTTTCATTCCAATCGATCCTGTTTCTTATAAGCATCAATAAACTTTATGGGAGTACTAAAAATGTCAGATATCGTAAATAATTTTCCCATACATTTCGTAGGAAATCATCGTGGCTTCGATAACCTTTTGCAAGAAAAGACACTCGAACTTGTTTTAATCCTTAATTAAACTCTTTATTTTAGATAGTGTAGGTGCTACAAAGAAGACAAGACAAAATAAAGAAAAAAAATTAAACTTCGAATTTCGAACGAAAACATATCATTATTTTGGTTATTTTATTAAACTTTGAACACTAATTACTAATTGCTTCTTATATTCTTACACAAAAATAATCTCAAATTTAGAGTGTTTAGATTTACTAGAAGCTTATTATTGGTCATTTGTGTCTAAGAATCTCAGAAGTTACAAGCAACGAACTATGTAGATTTTTAATTTTTGCAAAATAAATTTATAACAGTCGTAAAGCCAAGTAATTTACCAAAATAAAAGTATCCTATGTATTAATCCAGGTTATAAGTTAAATATCATCGAATATGGTTAGTTGCGCGACTAAGTAACATACATCTAAATATACACACTCTCATATTTACAAAACCACGACCGTGTTATTTGTTTAATTGTATTCTGAATGTGCGGTGATAAAATAATTATTTGTAAAGCTTTAATGATGGCGCCATACAACTCGGATTATTTAACAGTTATTCAATTGTTATTAAACTGAATACATATTCAATATTAACTTACACAGATTACAAATACGAGTAGGTATATATACTACACTATATTGAAGGTAAACTTGTCTAGAAATGAACCGTTTTTATCGAGGCTATTATTATGAAAACTTCATATGAGAAAATAATAAAAACAAACCATGAAACTAATGCTGATTTTTAGTTTTAGTTTTGTATGGTGTGTGCGAAGTGAAACTGTTTCTAGGATTAAATCATCCACGTGTAAGTAATTTATAATATTAATATAACTCGAACAGTATTATTTAAATTCTTATTTTATGATTTGTCAAATTCGTCTAATAACTCGACATATCTCAGCCATGACGTAGCCATGACGTAACGGCGTCGTTTCGAGTTCAACCAAACTCACGAAGAATACCATAGGTTATCTAATATTAGGCTACAACTAATGAAGTAAAATTTGCCCTTTATAGCATGTTATTTGGTCACAAAATTTAGAAGATAATTAAAAATTTAAAAAGATGTACTTGTGGGAAGTGATAACAATTATGATAGACTACATGGGTGCGTTGACTCACATGGGTGTTTGTCGGATAAAAACACAGGTGAAACCGTGGAGCACAGCTAGTTCTTAATATAAATGAAAGAAGAATCATTTTTAATACGTACATAATTTTATTATTCATTTGTATTTCGTTAAACACGAGCTAACTGTCTGTATAAGTAAAAAAGCACTTTATTTGAGTTAGTTCGGTCAATTTAGACATTCGAAGGTGCATAAAATCCCAACAAGCTGAAAATCAGTAAAATTGTTGAAAACATAATTATGAATAATATTTAAAAGTTCCCCATCATTCCCGTGTATGAAAAAACGATTATTCAAGGTCAAAGGTCCAAAAAATTAGTTTTTCGCGATTTTCAGCAAAATGGTAAGTTTTATCATAAAAATACCTTAAACAAAAATTGTAGATCATAAAATTATCTATAAAAAATGTATCAATACTTTTTTTCTTACGAGCCACCGTTTCTGAGATATAACGATTCAAAAAGTTATAAAAGTTGTTATCGTCATAATATGCACACGTTTCCACGCCGCCATTGAGGTAGTTTACTTAACGCGTTTTTTTTAACGTTGTTTCCGCATTAAGACTACTCCTCAGGTCAGTTGTGATCCTGTTTAATGTGAAACTATTGCAAAATAACGGAAATTTTCAAAGATTAGAAAAGATAAAAACGATGTAAATTAAAAAAAGTGGTGAAGTTCATTCGCCTGATTCGTAAGTTTCAAATTCTTCTTGTTCTTCTTCTTGATCTTCTTCTTGTTCTTCTTCTTTTTCATCTTCATTTTGGATGCAAGTAAATTGCGTCAATAGCGATGTATCGCATGACACTTCGTCGGAATCAAACGAATCCTCCATTGTTTGTTATTCAACAACATTAGAGCACGACCGGCCTTGAAAATTTGTGCATGCCAGAGAACAAAACAGTCCGACTTTTTTTCAACCACATTTAGCACTGCATCCCTTTTTGCAGTTGCAAAAAATTGTGTTCAGCAGTTTTCCCGGCGCAGATGGGAGTAAAGTTTGAACTGGCTCTAATATATTGTTGACCAACTTTCAACCCCAGTCTGTAAGGTCTAGCTGAGAATCAAGCCACACTTGAACTTGGTAATATACCAAAAAGATGTTGATGAGCATCAACTGAGGTTGGAGCAAGACAAGCTAATTGAACTTGTTTTTTATTTTTAGTATTTTTAACGAAACATGCTTATCGATGGCGTACTCATGCATATTATGACGAGAACAACTTTTATAACTTTTTGAATAGTTATATCTCAGAAACGGTGGCTCGTAAGAAAAAAGTATTGATATATTTTTTATAGATAATTTTATGATCTACAATTTTTGTTTAAGGTACTTATATGATAAAACTTACCATTTTGCTGAAAATCGTGAAAAACTCATTTTTTGGACCTTTGACCTTGAATAATCGTTTTTTCATACACGGGAATGATGGGGAACTTTTAAATATTATTCATAATTATGTTTTGAACAATTTTACTGATTTTCAGCTTGTTGGTATTTTATGTACTTTCACTCTCATTTTTTGGTCTAGATTGACCGGACTAAGTATACAGTAGAAATATTAAAATGTGTAAAAAGTTTGGATTTCGTTATAGTTTAGACATACTGTTTCGGTTGGATATTAAGAAATATGATAACATTCATAATATTGCATAAATCGAAAAAAGCATTTTAATATTGATTTTATTGCAATTATACTCTTATTATAGTTTTAAAATAAATGCAGAAAGCTTGTAATGTAAGTATTCATAAAGATAAAAATAGTAACACTGTAGCCGGAGCTTGTACCAACTCGTAACAGCGCGTAGTAACTCGTAGCAATAACTAGTAAAATCTCGTAGACTGTTAATTATTTCGTAGCAGATAAAAGTGTTCGTAGCAAGCAGTCTCGCTACAAGTTCCCAAAGTCGTTAGCAGAATATTGCTCGGGATTCGAGATGGAGTTTTATTACAATGTAATGGAGTCTCGCTTTCCGCGCTTTCTCTTTTCCTAGCTAAATTATTTTCGCACGTAAATTACGTCGACTAAGTGTTCTGATGTGCGTTCATTCGAAACACTTTTCACTTGAAGTGGAGTTCCGTTGCTGAATTAATTTGCATTTAATAGTTTTTATGTATTTATAGGAGAACATTTTTGAGGCAAGTTGTAGAATAAGATGTACATTAGAAGAGCACAAAACACCGATCAGTAAATTCAATGAACCGAACAATAAAGCTTTGTTCAACTTAAAGGCGGCAAAGTAGCGCGAGTCACTAGTACGAACTCCATTTGGATAGATACTCTATTATGAAAAACTATCATATTATCACTCTCTCTCTCTCTCTAGATATTAAGAAAACTAAGTCTCTATACTAATGATCTCATATTTACATACGTACAAGTGTCACTTTTAATTTGGTAAGCATATTTTGTTTGTATGTACAATAATATATATTATCTAAACGAGCACCTAAGGAAACTCACGTTCTAAAGTCGTTTTAAGTTAATTAAATTGAATTTAATTGTTTGATGTAGACCGTAAATAAGTAAATTAAGACAAGTAAATTAATATGCGTGAAGTGAATTCTGACAATTTTTTTATTAATTTTTGATGAATTCCATAAATCCGATATGTACACGTCCAAACAATAAGAAGTGGTCAGGATTATTGCTTATAACTGTTATTCTAATCTATTTGACAAGAAGGTTTTTTTTAGTGTTTTTAATTAAATAAAGTTACAAATGTAGAAACCTAATAACGAGGAGGTCCCTCTTGCCAAAATCAAGGCTTGAATCCTTCTGGGCATGCAATCCACGATGCTTTTAATAACATTTTGAGGAATACGATCCCACTTTTCTGCAATGACCATTTTTAGCTCTCTGATGTTTTGTGGAGAAGCACTGATCTCATCCGTCTCTTTAGAACATCACAGACTTGCTCAAATGGTTTGAGATGAGGACTTCAAGCTGGTCAATCTACACGATGGACCCGAACTTCTTGCATGTACGCTTCCACGTCGCTAGAACGGTGAGGGCGAATATTGTCTTCTATAAAAATGGAACCTTTTTCAAAAGCAGTCAATGCGAACTGTGCATGTAGAATCAGGACTTCCGTTAAGTACCGGTGTGTATTTAATGTCCCATTTTCTGTGAAAACTAACTCCGTACACACCGTCGAATTAATTGTTGCCCAAAAAATAATGACGCCTCTGCCATATGGAGTGATTTCTTCGAAAGACACTTTCACATGCCGTTCCCGTGGTCTTCGCATCAATCGCCAGCGGACTAGCTTCACCAGAAAACAATACTTTGTTCCAGTCTTCCAGAGTCCATGAAAGAAAGTTTCAAGCAAACTGAAGTCGAGCAACACGTTGCTCACGGTGTAATTTAGGGCTCCGGGCCAAGCGATAAATACTAATTTTATTAGCTAAAAGCCTCCTCTTATCCGTCCACAAGCTAACTTCTACTCCTCTTACTTCTTCAAAGCCCTTATTTAGGTCAACACTTGACGCCTTACGATTACGCAACGCCTGACTTACCAAAAAGCCGTCATCCCGTGGTTCTGTGCATCGTTTTCATCTCGAGCCTTATCTTCTTTTGACCGAACCGGTCTCTTGATACCGTTGCCAGCTCTTCTGGATAACTGAACAAATCACACTTAGCCGCTGAGACACATAAGTTTGCGAGCAAGTTACTTCCAGTAGAGCTAATATTTTACCGGCCCTTACCGCTTGATCAGCCATATCAGAAAGTGGTGTTTAATGTAAAAAAAAGTTTAAATTGTTTAGCAAGTTTAACAAAT
Organism: Saturnia japonica; assembly: GCA_033032175.1. Taxonomy (NCBI): domain Eukaryota; kingdom Metazoa; phylum Arthropoda; class Insecta; order Lepidoptera; family Saturniidae; genus Saturnia; species Saturnia japonica. The sequence continues at coordinate 91,056 of CM065321.1, read as the reverse complement.
TTTAAAATGTTAAGTAATCAGCTGTAGATAAATACAAAATATTTCAGTATTTTATGAGATTATTACATTTTGATTATATGTAAAATTGTTTCAATATTCCCATTGGGGAGCAAAAATCGTTTGAATCAAATTAAAAATGACTTATTTATAAGTGCTATTACCGAGGTTTGTTCTTGGTGGCAGCGAGGGCGGCGAGGGCGGCGAGGGCGGCGAGGGCGGCGAGGGCGACGAGGGCGGTAGCGGTACCACCACGCTAATTAAACTCGTTCAAATCAAACGTAATTAGCGTTAACTGAACAAAATGGGACGAGCCGACCTGTGAGGGGCAGAGAGTGCGCGGGGGACGGGGAAGGTCTCGTGCCACGCGAGCGCGTATTGAGTGCGGACCTGTGGCCGTTGTGGTTACTTTGCGTTGGGATCGAATTATTGTATCATTGCTGTTTGAAATTTTGAATGCGTGCTTTGAATTCTGATAAACACCTGAGCACAGTGCCGAGGGGCCAAGAGTTTCATAGCCCGTCTTTTTTTTTTTAATATAACAAAATAATTAAAATAATTACATATGACTATCGGATCGGAGTGTAGTTTAAGGTTAAGTAATAAAAAAAAATCCTACGTGTAGTAATGAAATACAATATAATAATTATTATGCTTCACTTATAAATCGTTAGTAGGCACAGGAAGCAGCGAATGACGAATCATCTGAAAACTCTCGGGCCTCCTCCGCACACTAATGTATGTAACAGTTCTGTTATGAGTCCTATACTCTTAGAGAAACGTGAGGATACTTGCAGCTTGCAGCTCACTCCTCACTGCCTACACAGAAGTAAACGAGTTTATGTGTTTATATTTGTATGTTTATGGTTATATATTCGCATGATCGTTTCTGTTCGATTAAACCATGGTTATTTCTGAGAGTTCATCCGACTCGACATTCCCTTCTATAATGTTATATATTATTCGCATATCGTTTGTTTATGTGATATCTCCGAGCGAGGCTTTCGCCCCCCCCCCCCCCCCTCACCCCCGGCAAGCGCTTCACTCTCCCTCTTGCTGTGTCTTAAAGCAACGATATGATGGACCTACACTTTTCATGTACACGTAACATATTACACAAATTTCGTAATAAATTCATTTTCCGAGTATGAAGGAGCTGTGACGTCATAGCTTGAAATATATCCTCAACTCGTTTTATGATATATCATGGTTCGTACTGTCATGTCAACATTAATATATAAACGAGTGTGTACCTACTAACCGCTTTCAATATATTCTGGAAGGGACGGGCAGAGTAGTTAATGTTGTATTCACTTATTCATAGCATCTTCGAAGATACATCAGCTTTTTTATATAATATAAGTTGTATGTTCGTGCAACAGTACTGTACTGTAATTAAATATTGTACATGGATATGATATTGTTAGGTAGGTATTGAGTGACAGAGACAACGCTATCCGAAGCCGATTGTAGCGGATGACCCCTTTCTTTAGTTCGATATTTATTACTTATAGCCGGTAACTGTATTTATGAGTTCATGAAAGATGTCAGGTAATATATATTGTAGTACTATTTAATTGGCCTTGTTAACTATACATGACGAGATACAGAATAACATATATGTAGTATTAGTGTTGCCACGTACTTTGTAGTGACGTCACAGTATTCTAAACCAAAGTAGCATCTAGGTGATACTTGTTAACTGGTCTTTAATCATAATAATTGCGAAAAGAGATGGTTCTAGCTACAACCTATCTAAGCAAGATACCTTGCCTGAGATATTGAAATCACAAACTAATAATTAATAAAATTGAATTGAAATGCATATGAAGATATATATATACGTTACGTGTAACAAAAAAATAAAACAATTTTTTAAATATTTGTCTACCTGGTTGTTCCGGGTAATCTCCGAAACAGTTGAACCGATTTTGACGGGACTTTCACTGGTAGATAGCTGATGTTATATGAAATAACTTGGATTAATTTTATTTTAGAAAAATAATTAAGGTTCCGTGCGAATAAAACCAATTCTGTAAAACGATGATTCTGGTAGAGGGCGCGCCGTCCTCCGGTCTGAACGATTTACATTGTAATAGTAACACGTACGATGATGAACCAACTTTCTAGCAACACAATATAGCGTGTACCGAGCAAGTAGTACAGTAGGAAGCATGCAGGCCATCTTATGCTAAGTGATCACTGCACTCATACAACTTACTGAAATGACGACAAGTCGCACACGCACTGCAATTGCTAGCCCACGAGTTCTTGTGCTCTGCTCAGCGCAGATAGATACACCTTTGTCTCCTTTTATAATTACATACGTTATTGATTTGCGTCGGTCTCACTCAATCTTGAGTGACGTTACTCCCATAGATGAGATGGTAACAATATAGTAATGTTATAATTGGTAAATAATTCCAGAACATTAGTTCCAGACCAGCTCTCAAGATAAAGGTTAGGTTAAGTTAGGTTAGTGGAGCCGTTTTATCTAATGTAGGTAACTGTTTTATCCTATTCTGGATAATTGTTGGGACAAAAGGTTTTTGTGTTGGGAACACTCGCCGGCCGGCCGGGATTACCGCCGCCGACGACGCCGCTATTGTTTCCAAAAGGGAGCGGGGGAGAGGAGGGAGAGCAGTACGGACGGCTCGCATTGTTTCTAATTAATCACAGAGTCCCGTACAGCGGGTACAACAGTGTGGTTTCTTTACATTTCTTTGTGTTGGGTTAATGTATGTTCAACGAGTAGGTAATTGTTGCCGACCTTCCAATACAACGAGTATCTACCTACGCCTTTACACTGGCTCTCGCTCTACTCCCTCCCCTCGTTTTCTCACGTACTTCCCCGCTCGAAATCAAACTGAATAAATATTATTTTTAATAAATAATTTTAAAAGTTAAAATTGTAATGTGCGCGATTCTGCCTGACGGACGGCTCATGGTATATTTTAACATTGATAACAGTATTTTATTGAATAAGCCTTTCGTTAAACATATTTTATTTGAAAATCAATGCCGGCAGCGACTGTCGATGGATTTAGATCTCTCGGAGGCCGGCATTGTGTTTGGATTATGCTGTGATTACCAGCCAAGTACAAGGACCATGTCAAGCGGGTTTTATTGTCAAAAGGTTATTAAAGGATGGATCATTATGTAGATAATAGTGATATCCGGAAGTGCATCCACTAAATTATTATTATTTTACCTAATAAATTATTATTTGTACAGTTGAAACAAAAAGTAAACCCGATCGAGTTTCCTACCGGTTCCTGTCGATGTCTGGGATGTTTTCCGAACCGGAAGTAGTGTTTTCACGTTGAAGTGCCTTCTTAGGGAATAAATTGAATAAAGAATTTTCATTGTTTAGCAATAACTTCTTTGTTTATGAACCGATTTGGATTATTATTGATACCTAAAGAGTCGTTCCATTTTAATTTCATTGAAATTGGACTTTCAACTTTTAAGATATACCAGGGGGGGGGGGGACTCTTCAAACTCATTCAAAATGGTTTCCCTTTTTGTTAAAATTTGTCTTGTTTAATGTCTGTTAAATAAAATATTAGAAATAAAACAAAAAAGAAACAATTTGACAACTAAATTTAGTAACAGCTTTTGGCCGTTCTGAGGAATATTATGAGACGACGTTATTTTTCAGCAAGACCTTCGTATTTACCGGACATTCATTTGACTAATCAGAATGAAATATCACGTATGTAAAACTTCTTGTAATCAATTCGTTAAACCTTCATAATATAACAAAGCAGCCAATCAGCTAGAGCTCTACTCTCCACTCACAGTCACGTGGCATGTCTCCCAACAAAGCAACATTGTAAACTTTCTCCTAGTTCAAACCGAAACTCATGAATTCCATTCTATGAACTAAATTGTGTTTGAAAGTATTCGCACTCACTGAACATAGTTAATAGTTGGTAATCCCTGAAGCCAACGCGTCTTAGCGCGGAAACCAAAACGTCGCTTTTTAACCCACTTTTATCAGTACCCAGTGATCACGTACAGCCTCGTCGCACCATACCGCTCGAGGTGCCGCCGGATTATATAACTAACACCACGCAATCTTAATGGACAGAACGAAACAACTGTCACGTTTCATCCTGCACACTAGTGATGATGGAATAAAAACTACCGTTTCACAGAACAAAGTTTGCGAATGAATTTCACAGTACGAAATTAAATACCACATGCGAACTGCAACGCCATTCGATATTACTATTACACCCGGGTTGTTCCTTATTTTGCAATGTTGTACTACAAAATAACAAATGAATGAAATCTCTCTCGAACTCAATATTGATAATAATTAAGACACACGGCAGTGCCTCAGTCAATTTAAGAAAAGAAAAGGGCGACACATCAATCAGTCTGTATATTTCCACGTAATGGAACTGTCAACTACGTCATAAGTCAAAAAATAAAATCTATTCGACCTATTTATAGTTCTTGAGTTATTAGGGATTAAGAAGTTAGATTTGTTATCACTGAGTGACTCATTCACCAAAAACCTAGACCACGTCTAGGTGACTTGGAAACTTTAAATTTGACATCAATGTAAATCATATTATATACAAAGTAAAATATCAAAAACCTACTATTATTGATGGACTTTAAAAAAATAATACTAATAATGAGCATCAATTACAATGGAATTTACATCTGCTAACCAATAGATGGTGTTGTGTAGCTTTCCAAAATGTAATAAATATACGAATAAAAAAACATAAACCAATATGAAAAAGTTGTCAAGTTCGGTAGAAACGTACGTTCGATGTAGTCATTGTCACCGATAAAGGAGTTGATATCTAACGAGTGCCAAGTTAAATAGTAGTTCCTTTAATTATAGCTGTAAGAATATACGTTATTAATTCATTTACAAAACAATTCGCTACTTTAATTGATATGGAATTTCTAACTTGGTAAATTTTAATTAATTTCGTATAACCAAGGCTTCGTAGTAAATAGTTTAAATCTACAAACGTTAGAGGCGGTCGTTTGATGTAAGTTCGAGGCTAACTTACTACTGATCCCTGAGCTCTGGAAACCTTTAAATGCATACAGGTAAACATTTGATGTGACTCATCACTTTGTGTTCACGTTTGTCGTTACGTATTGTGAAGTTGCGTTGAGACGTTACGACATTGCGACATTGCACTGCGAATGTGTGGGTATCACTACATTTTTTTGCTGTTATAATAGCATAGTGAATTAACGGTAGAGTCCCTGATGGTAAACACAGTATAATCCTAACAGAACGGCAACCTCTAAAAGATCTAAATTAATCAACGGTCACTGCTGTCACGCCGGCCTGTACCAATATATCTTCACGTTACGCTTAAAGGACCCGATGTCGTAAGGAGGAGGGAATACTCTGCCCGGGAGAAGGTTCCACAGCTTCACGGCATGAGAAAGGTAAGTCATAGAGAATATTTTAATTCGTGCCGAGATGGAGGTTATAAAGCCGCTGGTTTAATTTGTTGTGGAAGGGAGAGGAAGTTATAGCAGCTCTGTAGAACACTCACCATGATACAGATGATAGGACACGCTCAGCAAGGCGATGTTCCTGCGCAGCTGAAGTGGTTCGATGTATATTTTGGTAACGTTTGCATCGTTATCAATGCGAGTAGGCTGGCTTTGGAACCTGTCTAAAGCATCGATGAAGTATTTTGCGGATCCATCCCAGAGATGCGCACAGTATTCCATACACGGCTGAACTTGTGCTTTGTAAAGAAGATCCAGTTGAGAGGGGGCTCTCACCCTGTTCACAATTCCGAGTCTCCGAGATGTACTAGAGATGACACTCCCGGTGTAATCCCTCGAGTTGAGGTCGCTGCGAATAACCACACCAAGGATATTGAGGCTGTCAATGCATTGCTAGTGAGACATTCTGCAGAGTGTGTGAGGAGGTGGGGGGGTTAACAGAGATTTATTCGTCTCTGGCTCCATTCTAGCTAAGGTTTCAACTTCAATAAATTAATTGCGAGTAGTTGTAGGACATTCACCTAAATGTCTATCAACAGTTTCATGACACATACATAACGATACTGGACTGTGTATACAGAACAGACTAACAGCAAATTAAAATACCTGTCCAAGTTATTACATATGTCATGTTAAATCTAAATGCGATTCGAATTGTAAGTACATTAATTGATATGTCAGAGTGTTAATAGTAAAGATGGAGGTAAATTAACAGTTGAACGCGAATTCAAATCGAATTGTGTGCGACATACAGACACACACAACGGTGGTGGTAGTGTAGGGGTTGCGGCGGAACAAACTTGATTTAATGTTGTATTGAACAAACCGAGTTCAAACAAGGCAATCGGATCGGTGGTTGATGTCTCGCGAGGCAATTTCCCGCCTGTTAAACATTTTCAAACTACATATTACAATATATCACTAAATTCATTTATTTTGGTAATGTAATAGGTCCTTAAATTTATGAAATTAGCATATTATATCGAAAAAGTAAAACGAAAAATATATTATGAAATTATATATTTAATCAATCGAAGTATGTAGCATTATTATCTATGTACTTCCACTATTTTAGAGATAGTTCATTGATATCATTGCTGAAAAAAATTGTGGGAGCAAAAATAAATAAAGTCTTTGAAGGCGGTTTGGGCAGCCTCATCGGAATTGAATATTTTTCCTTGCAAGAAATTGTCCAAATTCCAAAAAAAGTGGTAATCTGTTGGAGCAAGGTCTGGGGAGTATGGTGGGTATTGGATATATTCCAACTGCAGTTCGTCTAATTTAGCGACCATCTGTCATGAAGTATAGATGCGTTGTCCTGAAGCAGCAATGGGCTAGAGAGATCGACCAGCCTAGGATGGTTAATGGCTAGCTTTTCCATCATGGTTTGCAATTGTTGATAATACAGATCTGCCATTATCGTCTGATCAGATCTTGGGAAGCTGTAGTGTCATGATACCAGCACTGTTACACCAAACACTTATCAGTGCCTTTTTCTGAGTCAACTTTTGCTTGGGTCAGGATTTGGCCGGTTTTCCTGTTTTCAGCCACTATGATGAGCGTTTCCGATTGTCATAAAGGATCCATTTTTCATCACAAGTAACAGTACGATTCAAAATTCCTTCATAAATGTGACGGTTGAGTAATGTAAATCAGCACTCAATGCGTGTTTGTTGGTGTGCTTCAGTCAATCCATGCGGTACTCATTTCTCCAACTTTTCCAATTAGTTTCAAGTGGCATTGTTTTATCACTGACACCGAAGCCTGCCGCTAACTCTGGCGTGGTTTGCGATGGATCCGCTTCCGCGATCACCTTTAATTCTTCATAATAAACTAAGGTCTCCGGTGGTCCACGTGATTTGTTTCGTAGGTAAAAATTTCCAGAACGAAAACGTTGGAACTAAAAACGTACCCTACTTTCTTTTATAGTAGCTTTTCCATACACATTATTAACCCTTCGAGCTGTTTCTGTACCGCTGGTGCGATAATTGTGAAAAAACGATGTCAAAGAAAAATCAAATGGTGCGAAAACAAATGAATAACTATATTCGAAAAACAAATACACAAGCATAAATTTGAAATAAATTTTAATTTGGGATTCTTAACCAAACGGCAGATATTTGAGATCAACGTGGCCAGTTCAAAAAAACGCCAATTTCATATGTAAATAAAAATAAAACCAAGAATAGCTTTTCAGATAATGGTAGGTATCGTAGCGTGGTGCGTGAAGCGTGGAATGACACGAGAGTCACACGGGGGAAGCGCGCTAAACGACGAACCAATAGTACTATTTCAAATTAAATAGTGCTGTCAACTATATTAGGGCTTACCTCATATAGCAAGCAACCTGTCTGCGTCCACCTGCCGCCGCCCAGCTCTCTCGAACAGTTATTTGAGCAGTAGTTACTACGCATAATAATCTTTACAGTGATTTTTGTTTAGAGGTAAAAGAAATGCCGTGAAAGTGCCAACAGGTCGCATTAAAATTGTTTCATACACTCGATATAATATTTTAGTTGTGTTTGGTTGAACTCCAATATTCTCGTCTAGATAATATTTGTATTTTAAAATTGTATACTAATCAAGGATCATCACCTGAACTTAAAACTATAACGTTTCCTTCATGTAATAAACATGAAAACTGAAATATTCTGTTGAATGCAAATCAAAACAACATGGTGGTGCCTAAGACAAAGCTACGATCCGATTCGAATACTTAAACAGCAAAATGTTTGAAGGAGTGTGTGCTGAGTGTTGACTGTTTGATCGCTTGTGAGTTGAGTGGGTGCACTGTACACGAGTAGAGTAGCCGCAATAGTCTACTGATTGTTGTCGTAAAACACATTGCGGCCAGTGTGTACCGTGTGTGGCTTGCATCACGTCTCAACGGTATGACCGGTCAGTCCCCCCCCAACCCTCGCACACTACAATACAACAACGATTCGATTCGAATACTTAAACAGCAAAATGTTTGAAGGAGTGTGTGCTGAGTGTTGACTGTTTGATCGCTTGTGAGTTGAGTGGGTGCACTGTACACGAGTAGAGTAGCCGCAATAGTCTACTGATTGTTGTCGTAAAACACATTGCGGCCAGTGTGTACCGTGTGTGGCTTGCATCACGTCTCAACGGTATGACCGGTCAGTCCCGCCCCCCTCCCCCCTCGCACACTACAATACAACAACGATTCGATTCGAATACTTAAACAGCAAAATGTTTGAAGGAGTGTGTGCTGAGTGTTGACTGTTTGATCGCTTGTGAGTTGAGTGGGTGCACTGTACACGAGTAGAGTAGCCGCAATAGTCTACTGATTGTTGTCGTAAAACACATTGCGGCCAGTGTGTACCGTGTGTGGCTTGCATCACGTCTCAACGGTATGACCGGTCAGCCCCCCCCCAACCCTCGCACACTACAATACAACAACGATTCGATTCGAATACTTAAACAGCAAAATGTTTGAAGGAGTGTGTGCTGAGTGTTGACTGTTTGATCGCTTGTGAGTTGAGTGGGTGCACTGTACACGAGTAGAGTAGCCGCAATAGTCTACTGATTGTTGTCGTAAAACACATTGCGGCCAGTGTGTACCGTGTGTGGCTTGCATCACGTCTCAACGGTATGACCGGTCAGTCCCCCCCCAACCCTCGCACACTACAATACAACAACGATTCGATTCGAATACTTAAACAGCAAAATGTTTGAAGGAGTGTGTGCTGAGTGTTGACTGTTTGATCGCTTGTGAGTTGAGTGGGTGCACTGTACACGAGTAGAGTAGCCGCAATAGTCTACTGATTGTTGTCGTAAAACACATTGCGGCCAGTGTGTACCGTGTGTGGCTTGCATCACGTCTCAACGGTATGACCGGTCAGTCCCCCCCCCAACCCTCGCACACTACAATACAACAACGATTCGATTCGAATACTTAAACAGCAAAATGTTTGAAGGAGTGTGTGCTGAGTGTTGACTGTTTGATCGCTTGTGAGTTGAGTGGGTGCACTGTACACGAGTAGAGTAGCCGCAATAGTCTACTGATTGTTGTCGTAAAACACATTGCGGCCAGTGTGTACCGTGTGTGGCTTGCATCACGTCTCAACGGTATGACCGGTCAGTCCCCCCCCAACCCTCGCACACTACAATACAACAACGATTCGATTCGAATACTTAAACAGCAAAATGTTTGAAGGAGTGTGTGCTGAGTGTTGACTGTTTGATCGCTTGTGAGTTGAGTGGGTGCACTGTACACGAGTAGAGTAGCCGCAATAGTCTACTGATTGTTGTCGTAAAACACATTGCGGCCAGTGTGTACCGTGTGTGGCTTGCATCACGTCTCAACGGTATGACCGGTCAGTCCCCCCCCAACCCTCGCACACTACAATACAACAACGATTCGATTCGAATACTTAAACAGCAAAATGTTTGAAGGAGTGTGTGCTGAGTGTTGACTGTTTGATCGCTTGTGAGTTGAGTGGGTGCACTGTACACGAGTAGAGTAGCCGCAATAGTCTACTGATTGTTGTCGTAAAACACATTGCGGCCAGTGTGTACCGTGTGTGGCTTGCATCACGTCTCAACGGTATGACCGGTCAGTCCCCCCCCAACCCTCGCACACTACAATACAACAACGATTCGATTCGAATACTTAAACAGCAAAATGTTTGAAGGAGTGTGTGCTGAGTGTTGACTGTTTGATCGCTTGTGAGTTGAGTGGGTGCACTGTACACGAGTAGAGTAGCCGCAATAGTCTACTGATTGTTGTCGTAAAACACATTGCGGCCAGTGTGTACCGTGTGTGGCTTGCATCACGTCTCAACGGTATGACCGGTCAGTCCCCCCCCCTCCCCCCTCGCACACTACAATACAACAACGATTCGATTCGAATACTTAAACAGCAAAATGTTTGAAGGAGTGTGTGCTGAGTGTTGACTGTTTGATCGCTTGTGAGTTGAGTGGGTGCACTGTACACGAGTAGAGTAGCCGCAATAGTCTACTGATTGTTGTCGTAAAACACATTGCGGCCAGTGTGTACCGTGTGTGGCTTGCATCACGTCTCAACGGTATGACCGGTCAGTCCCCCCCCCAACCCTCGCACACTACAATACAACAACGATTCGATTCGAATACTTAAACAGCAAAATGTTTGAAGGAGTGTGTGCTGAGTGTTGACTGTTTGATCGCTTGTGAGTTGAGTGGGTGCACTGTACACGAGTAGAGTAGCCGCAATAGTCTACTGATTGTTGTCGTAAAACACATTGCGGCCAGTGTGTACCGTGTGTGGCTTGCATCACGTCTCAACGGTATGACCGGTCAGTCCCCCCCCAACCCTCGCACACTACAATACAACAACGATTCGATTCGAATACTTAAACAGCAAAATGTTTGAAGGAGTGTGTGCTGAGTGTTGACTGTTTGATCGCTTGTGAGTTGAGTGGGTGCACTGTACACGAGTAGAGTAGCCGCAATAGTCTACTGATTGTTGTCGTAAAACACATTGCGGCCAGTGTGTACCGTGTGTGGCTTGCATCACGTCTCAACGGTATGACCGGTCAGTCCCCCCCCAACCCTCGCACACTACAATACAACAACGATTCGATTCGAATACTTAAACAGCAAAATGTTTGAAGGAGTGTGTGCTGAGTGTTGACTGTTTGATCGCTTGTGAGTTGAGTGGGTGCACTGTACACGAGTAGAGTAGCCGCAATAGTCTACTGATTGTTGTCGTAAAACACATTGCGGCCAGTGTGTACCGTGTGTGGCTTGCATCACGTCTCAACGGTATGACCGGTCAGTCCCCCCCCAACCCTCGCACACTACAATACAACAACGATTCGATTCGAATACTTAAACAGCAAAATGTTTGAAGGAGTGTGTGCTGAGTGTTGACTGTTTGATCGCTTGTGAGTTGAGTGGGTGCACTGTACACGAGTAGAGTAGCCGCAATAGTCTACTGATTGTTGTCGTAAAACACATTGCGGCCAGTGTGTACCGTGTGTGGCTTGCATCACGTCTCAACGGTATGACCGGTCAGTCCCCCCCCAACCCTCGCACACTACAATACAACAACGATTCGATTCGAATACTTAAACAGCAAAATGTTTGAAGGAGTGTGTGCTGAGTGTTGACTGTTTGATCGCTTGTGAGTTGAGTGGGTGCACTGTACACGAGTAGAGTAGCCGCAATAGTCTACTGATTGTTGTCGTAAAACACATTGCGGCCAGTGTGTACCGTGTGTGGCTTGCATCACGTCTCAACGGTATGACCGGTCAGCCCCCCCCCAACCCTCGCACACTACAATACAACAACGATTCGATTCGAATACTTAAACAGCAAAATGTTTGAAGGAGTGTGTGCTGAGTGTTGACTGTTTGATCGCTTGTGAGTTGAGTGGGTGCACTGTACACGAGTAGAGTAGCCGCAATAGTCTACTGATTGTTGTCGTAAAACACATTGCGGCCAGTGTGTACCGTGTGTGGCTTGCATCACGTCTCAACGGTATGACCGGTCAGTCCCCCCCCTTCCCCCTCGCACACTACAATACAACAACGATTCGATTCGAATACTTAAACAGCAAAATGTTTGAAGGAGTGTGTGCTGAGTGTTGACTGTTTGATCGCTTGTGAGTTGAGTGGGTGCACTGTACACGAGTAGAGTAGCCGCAATAGTCTACTGATTGTTGTCGTAAAACACATTGCGGCCAGTGTGTACCGTGTGTGGCTTGCATCACGTCTCAACGGTATGACCGGTCAGTCCCCCCCCACCCTCGCACACTACAATACAACAACGATTCGATTCGAATACTTAAACAGCAAAATGTTTGAAGGAGTGTGTGCTGAGTGTTGACTGTTTGATCGCTTGTGAGTTGAGTGGGTGCACTGTACACGAGTAGAGTAGCCGCAATAGTCTACTGATTGTTGTCGTAAAACACATTGCGGCCAGTGTGTACCGTGTGTGGCTTGCATCACGTCTCAACGGTATGACCGGTCAGTCCCCCCCCCCCCCTCGCACACTACAATACAACAACGATTCGATTCGAATACTTAAACAGCAAAATGTTTGAAGGAGTGTGTGCTGAGTGTTGACTGTTTGATCGCTTGTGAGTTGAGTGGGTGCACTGTACACGAGTAGAGTAGCCGCAATAGTCTACTGATTGTTGTCGTAAAACACATTGCGGCCAGTGTGTACCGTGTGTGGCTTGCATCACGTCTCAACGGTATGACCGGTCAGTCCCCCCCCCCCCTCGCACACTACAATACAACAACGATTCGATTCGAATACTTAAACAGCAAAATGTTTGAAGGAGTGTGTGCTGAGTGTTGACTGTTTGATCGCTTGTGAGTTGAGTGGGTGCACTGTACACGAGTAGAGTAGCCGCAATAGTCTACTGATTGTTGTCGTAAAACACATTGCGGCCAGTGTGTACCGTGTGTGGCTTGCATCACGTCTCAACGGTATGACCGGTCAGCCCCCCCCCCCCCTCGCACACTACAATACAACAACGATTCGATTCGAATACTTAAACAGCAAAATGTTTGAAGGAGTGTGTGCTGAGTGTTGACTGTTTGATCGCTTGTGAGTTGAGTGGGTGCACTGTACACGAGTAGAGTAGCCGCAATAGTCTACTGATTGTTGTCGTAAAACACATTGCGGCCAGTGTGTACCGTGTGTGGCTTGCATCACGTCTCAACGGTATGACCGGTCAGTCCCCCCCCCTCCCCCCTCGCACACTACAATACAACAACGATTCGATTCGAATACTTAAACAGCAAAATGTTTGAAGGAGTGTGTGCTGAGTGTTGACTGTTTGATCGCTTGTGAGTTGAGTGGGTGCACTGTACACGAGTAGAGTAGCCGCAATAGTCTACTGATTGTTGTCGTAAAACACATTGCGGCCAGTGTGTACCGTGTGTGGCTTGCATCACGTCTCAACGGTATGACCGGTCAGTCCCCCCCCCCCCCCCTCGCACACTACAATACAACAACGATTCGATTCGAATACTTAAACAGCAAAATGTTTGAAGGAGTGTGTGCTGAGTGTTGACTGTTTGATCGCTTGTGAGTTGAGTGGGTGCACTGTACACGAGTAGAGTAGCCGCAATAGTCTACTGATTGTTGTCGTAAAACACATTGCGGCCAGTGTGTACCGTGTGTGGCTTGCATCACGTCTCAACGGTATGACCGGTCAGTCCCCCCCCCCCCCCCTCGCACACTACAATACAACAACGATTCGATTCGAATACTTAAACAGCAAAATGTTTGAAGGAGTGTGTGCTGAGTGTTGACTGTTTGATCGCTTGTGAGTTGAGTGGGTGCACTGTACACGAGTAGAGTAGCCGCAATAGTCTACTGATTGTTGTCGTAAAACACATTGCGGCCAGTGTGTACCGTGTGTGGCTTGCATCACGTCTCAACGGTATGACCGGTCAGTCCCCCCCCCTCCCCCCTCGCACACTACAATACAACAACGATTCGATTCGAATACTTAAACAGCAAAATGTTTGAAGGAGTGTGTGCTGAGTGTTGACTGTTTGATCGCTTGTGAGTTGAGTGGGTGCACTGTACACGAGTAGAGTAGCCGCAATAGTCTACTGATTGTTGTCGTAAAACACATTGCGGCCAGTGTGTACCGTGTGTGGCTTGCATCACGTCTCAACGGTATGACCGGTCAGCCCCCCCCCACCCTCGCACACTACAATACAACAACGATTCGATTCGAATACTTAAACAGCAAAATGTTTGAAGGAGTGTGTGCTGAGTGTTGACTGTTTGATCGCTTGTGAGTTGAGTGGGTGCACTGTACACGAGTAGAGTAGCCGCAATAGTCTACTGATTGTTGTCGTAAAACACATTGCGGCCAGTGTGTACCGTGTGTGGCTTGCATCACGTCTCAACGGTATGACCGGTCAGTCCCCCCCCAACCCTCGCACACTACAATACAACAACGATTCGATTCGAATACTTAAACAGCAAAATGTTTGAAGGAGTGTGTGCTGAGTGTTGACTGTTTGATCGCTTGTGAGTTGAGTGGGTGCACTGTACACGAGTAGAGTAGCCGCAATAGTCTACTGATTGTTGTCGTAAAACACATTGCGGCCAGTGTGTACCGTGTGTGGCTTGCATCACGTCTCAACGGTATGACCGGTCAGTCCCCCCCCTCCCCCTCGCACACTACAATACAACAACGATTCGATTCGAATACTTAAACAGCAAAATGTTTGAAGGAGTGTGTGCTGAGTGTTGACTGTTTGATCGCTTGTGAGTTGAGTGGGTGCACTGTACACGAGTAGAGTAGCCGCAATAGTCTACTGATTGTTGTCGTAAAACACATTGCGGCCAGTGTGTACCGTGTGTGGCTTGCATCACGTCTCAACGGTATGACCGGTCAGTCCCCCCCCCTCCCCCCTCGCACACTACAATACAACAACGATTCGATTCGAATACTTAAACAGCAAAATGTTTGAAGGAGTGTGTGCTGAGTGTTGACTGTTTGATCGCTTGTGAGTTGAGTGGGTGCACTGTACACGAGTAGAGTAGCCGCAATAGTCTACTGATTGTTGTCGTAAAACACATTGCGGCCAGTGTGTACCGTGTGTGGCTTGCATCACGTCTCAACGGTATGACCGGTCAGTCCCCCCCCCTCAACCCCTCGCACACTACAATACAACAACGATTCGATTCGAATACTTAAACAGCAAAATGTTTGAAGGAGTGTGTGCTGAGTGTTGACTGTTTGATCGCTTGTGAGTTGAGTGGGTGCACTGTACACGAGTAGAGTAGCCGCAATAGTCTACTGATTGTTGTCGTAAAACACATTGCGGCCAGTGTGTACCGTGTGTGGCTTGCATCACGTCTCAACGGTATGACCGGTCAGTCCCCCCCCCTCCCCCCTCGCACACTACAATACAACAACGATTCGATTCGAATACTTAAACAGCAAAATGTTTGAAGGAGTGTGTGCTGAGTGTTGACTGTTTGATCGCTTGTGAGTTGAGTGGGTGCACTGTACACGAGTAGAGTAGCCGCAATAGTCTACTGATTGTTGTCGTAAAACACATTGCGGCCAGTGTGTACCGTGTGTGGCTTGCATCACGTCTCAACGGTATGACCGGTCAGTCCCCCCCCCCTCCCCCCTCGCACACTACAATACAACAACGATTCGATTCGAATACTTAAACAGCAAAATGTTTGAAGGAGTGTGTGCTGAGTGTTGACTGTTTGATCGCTTGTGAGTTGAGTGGGTGCACTGTACACGAGTAGAGTAGCCGCAATAGTCTACTGATTGTTGTCGTAAAACACATTGCGGCCAGTGTGTACCGTGTGTGGCTTGCATCACGTCTCAACGGTATGACCGGTCAGTCCCCCCCCTCCCCCCTCGCACACTACAATACAACAACGATTCGATTCGAATACTTAAACAGCAAAATGTTTGAAGGAGTGTGTGCTGAGTGTTGACTGTTTGATCGCTTGTGAGTTGAGTGGGTGCACTGTACACGAGTAGAGTAGCCGCAATAGTCTACTGATTGTTGTCGTAAAACACATTGCGGCCAGTGTGTACCGTGTGTGGCTTGCATCACGTCTCAACGGTATGACCGGTCAGTCCCCCCCCTCCCCCCTCGCACACTACAATACAACAACGATTCGATTCGAATACTTAAACAGCAAAATGTTTGAAGGAGTGTGTGCTGAGTGTTGACTGTTTGATCGCTTGTGAGTTGAGTGGGTGCACTGTACACGAGTAGAGTAGCCGCAATAGTCTACTGATTGTTGTCGTAAAACACATTGCGGCCAGTGTGTACCGTGTGTGGCTTGCATCACGTCTCAACGGTATGACCGGTCAGTCCCCCCCCCTCCCCCCTCGCACACTACAATACAACAACGATTCGATTCGAATACTTAAACAGCAAAATGTTTGAAGGAGTGTGTGCTGAGTGTTGACTGTTTGATCGCTTGTGAGTTGAGTGGGTGCACTGTACACGAGTAGAGTAGCCGCAATAGTCTACTGATTGTTGTCGTAAAACACATTGCGGCCAGTGTGTACCGTGTGTGGCTTGCATCACGTCTCAACGGTATGACCGGTCAGTCCCCCCCCCTCCCCCCTCGCACACTACAATACAACAACGATTCGATTCGAATACTTAAACAGCAAAATGTTTGAAGGAGTGTGTGCTGAGTGTTGACTGTTTGATCGCTTGTGAGTTGAGTGGGTGCACTGTACACGAGTAGAGTAGCCGCAATAGTCTACTGATTGTTGTCGTAAAACACATTGCGGCTAGTGTGTACCGTGTGTGGCTTGCATCACGTCTCAACGGTATGACCGGTAAGTCCCCCCCCCCCTCCCCCCTCGCACACTACAATACAACAACGATTCGATTCGAATACTTAAACAGCAAAATGTTTGAAGGAGTGTGTGCTGAGTGTTGACTGTTTGATCGCTTGTGAGTTGAGTGGGTGCACTGTACACGAGTAGAGTAGCCGCAATAGTCTACTGATTGTTGTCGTAAAACACATTGCGGCCAGTGTGTACCGTGTGTGGCTTGCATCACGTCTCAACGGTATGACCGGTCAGTCCCCCCCCCTCCCCCCTCGCACACTACAATACAACAACGATTCGATTCGAATACTTAAACAGCAAAATGTTTGAAGGAGTGTGTGCTGAGTGTTGACTGTTTGATCGCTTGTGAGTTGAGTGGGTGCACTGTACACGAGTAGAGTAGCCGCAATAGTCTACTGATTGTTGTCGTAAAACACATTGCGGCCAGTGTGTACCGTGTGTGGCTTGCATCACGTCTCAACGGTATGACCGGTCAGTCCCCCCCCCCTCCCCCCTCGCACACTACAATACAACAACGATTCGATTCGAATACTTAAACAGCAAAATGTTTGAAGGTGTGTGTGCTGAGTGTTGACTGTTTGATCGCTTGTGAGTTGAGTGGGTGCACTGTACACGAGTAGAGTAGCCGCAATAGTCTACTGATTGTTGTCGTAAAACACATTGCGGCCAGTGTGTACCGTGTGTGGCTTGCATCACGTCTCAACGGTATGACCGGTCAGTCCCCCCCCAACCCCTCGCACACTACAATACAACAACGATTCGATTCGAATACTTAAACAGCAAAATGTTTGAAGGAGTGTGTGCTGAGTGTTGACTGTTTGATCGCTTGTGAGTTGAGTGGGTGCACTGTACACGAGTAGAGTAGCCGCAATAGTCTACTGATTGTTGTCGTAAAACACATTGCGGCCAGTGTGTACCGTGTGTGGCTTGCATCACGTCTCAACGGTATGACCGGTCAGTCCCCCCCCCTCCCCCCTCGCACACTACAATACAACAACGATTCGATTCGAATACTTAAACAGCAAAATGTTTGAAGGAGTGTGTGCTGAGTGTTGACTGTTTGATCGCTTGTGAGTTGAGTGGGTGCACTGTACACGAGTAGAGTAGCCGCAATAGTCTACTGATTGTTGTCGTAAAACACATTGCGGCCAGTGTGTACCGTGTGTGGCTTGCATCACGTCTCAACGGTATGACCGGTCAGTCCCCCCCCCTCCCCCCTCGCACACTACAATACAACAACGATTCGATTCGAATACTTAAACAGCAAAATGTTTGAAGGAGTGTATGCTGAGTGTTGACTGTTTGATCGCTTGTGAGTTGAGTGGGTGCACTGTACACGAGTAGAGTAGCCGCAATAGTCTACTGATTGTTGTCGTAAAACACATTGCGGCCAGTGTGTACCGTGTGTGGCTTGCATCACGTCTCAACGGTATGACCGGTCAGTCCCCCCCCCCTCCCCCCTCGCACACTACAATACAACAACGATTCGATTCCAGTACACAATTACAGTTAAGCCGCAACCACTAGACAATACTTGAGGCATTGCACGTGAAGCAGACAGGTAAAAGATGTTGGTGTTTGCGAATTAATATTTTTTTATTATGTTAAATATTTTTACAGTATAGGCCAATAACCATAATAAAAATAAAGTCCGGTTAATGAGGTACTTCTGTAACTCTTGAAGCTTTCAATAACAGCTACTTCTATTCCCATTACTCAGTTTTAAAAAGTTAGAATAAAATAAATCACGCAGTGGAGTTTATACTACATATAATGAGCTTTTTAACTGCATTTTTAGAAAATAAGTTTTTGTTTTTTTTATGGATGTTCAGCCATATCTTCTTTGTTGAAGAAACTCTTCAAAATAATTGAAGTCGATTTTGTTTTTTGATATAAATTGACTTATTAGACAATTAACTTGATTTTTAACTTTTAACAGATTATATTTTACGAATATTTCATTATTTTGTGAAAAAAAAAATCATTGAAAAGCTTTTTCTATGTTTTTCCACTTCACATTACCTGTCTACATTCCCGGGTTTATCTTTCATAAAATCCCATAATCCCAAGATTACAAAAAAGGCCGGGATCGAATCCTTTAGTTCTGATACACACTCGTTACAATGTTCATTTACATATCATCATCCCTACGTGTACAGTTTAACGATAAAACTAATTAGCATACGCAATGTTATGCAATATATTGTGTGATCAGCTTCACAGGTACACCCTGCAGTAACCCCCTCAGGCCCCACTCCCACCCCGCAGTATCACACGGAATTAAAAACTAGTCTATAGTAAAACTATGAAGAGAAAAAAAAATTAAGTTTCGATGTAGGAGGTAGTCCTCAACACTGCAGATCCGTATCCGGATCCGAATCTCAAAACTGTTTCACTGATACGAAGCTGCATTGTCCGCGTGTGCTGTATCACTTTTTTTTCTTGTTCAATTGTAATTTTAAATAATAATAAAATAAAACAAAGAATTTAAATCCTGAAACAGTATTTTAAACTGTATTAAAAAATGAAGCTTAAAGAATCTACAAAACCCTCGGCCTCGACCGGGCTTAAACCGGTCTCAGGCTGTTTATTTGTCCCAGGATATTCTACATCTAGATTTAGCTTTTGTATCAGTACGTAGAGAAGTGGTACAGGATCAGAGGGCTGGGGTCAGGGGGCAGGGTACAGAGGGGCGTGTCGCGGTAAGCAGCGGAGTACTATTTACATAAGAGTATTCTAAATAACATTTGAAATCTCCGTAAGGGATGATTGTAAATAAGGAATTAGTTCATAACATTGATACTAACCAACCCGCCACCCCGCCATCGTGGTGTCCGGCTCGCTACTGATACAAGTTTCGCAGAAATATCGTAGAGCTACTAAAACAATTAACGATGAATATTGAAAGAAGTAACTTGGTCGTTCGTTAAGAATACTATCATAGAGTTATTAAGTTGTGTTGTATCGTAAATGTAGAATTTATTTTTGTAAAGAGTAAGCGGAAGCCTGCACGAATCTTAATAGATAATCAATAAAAATATATTCAGTGTACGTAATACTATCTTATAAAACGTAATAATATCTCAATTTTACTCTCCCATTATATCCTTGATAACTTAATGTATATTCGTTAAACTTATTCAAAAATCAGCTTAATATTAATACTAGAAATAAATACAAATTAGTTGTAACGTTTTTTAGAGCAAGTAGGTCCTATAAAAGTTTTTTAGGTAATAGTGTCAGGTTCTATATTAAGATCCCGAAATACATTACTGATTTGCCAGACAATGAGTACAAAAACCATGTCAAGCGGGCTTTACTGTCAAAAGGTTATATTATAAGGTGGATCATTATGTGAATGTTAGTGATGTCTGGAAGTGACTCCCTCTCTGTGCATCCACTAAATTATTATCACTGTTTTATATTAACACCTTTGTATAGTTCGAAAAAAAAGAAGATAAACCCGATCGATATTCATACCAGTTCTTCTCGATGTCTGGGATATTTTCCGAACCAGTGGTAGTGTTTTAACGTTTATAAGTACCTTCTAACGGCCTAAATTAAATTAAGATTTTTTTAAATTTTGGTAACAAACGTTCAAGTGCCTTGGTAACACATAGTAGTGTAAGTCAAGGCTGATATTCAAACGAGAGTGGCCCGTAGGTACTCGTTGCATTATACATTTTTGAACATAAATGTCGTAATAAAGCAATACATCACGTTCAAATAATATAACTGACCTCACAGCAGTTATAACTGATAACTATCAGTTGGAATATTTATTAGACTCGACGTTGTTACATATCAATCTAGTCATTAAAACCTATTATACTGTTTAAGGACATTACTTTAGGTTGAAAGCGCGTAGCGTAGCGTGGCGTAGCGTGGCGTAGCGTGGCGTAGCGTAGCCGGTACACACTATGCAAAGTCGTTTTTATTATTCAAACAACTTAGTTAAAAAAAACATTCGGTTTATGAGCTTCAGTTAATTTGCCAGGACTTAAAGCTTCGTTAGGGAACTGGTCGCGTGTCGCGGTGCGGTATCGTTCGGTTAATTAAGATTAAATTACTTCATTAGTTCGCTGGCAGGGAGCGTTGTTTATTTGCCGAGCTGATAGCGACGCACTAGTTCGAAATGTAATCAAGAGAGATATATCCTCGGCACCACTCGTGTTGTCCAACCTGTACGGCACAGCTGATAGCGCGGGGCTCAGGGCGCTGGTCACGGGGCGCGGGGCATGGGGCAATGGGCGCGGGGCACAGGCACACCGATTGATGGGTGTCAGGTAAGTGGTGAGTGGGGTGAGGCGTGTTCTGATATACTATGACCTGACGCCATGCCGCACCACGCCGCACCACGCCGCACCGCTTGCAACTTATATCATGAATATTTATTAAGTTTATAAGTTAATTTCGTATCGGATTCTGCGCGTTACGTTACGCGTTACCTAATCACATAATGGTATTGAAGAGATAAGAGCACCGGTACCGACACGTCTATACTCTACGTATATACTCTACTCTACTTACGTACTCTACGTAAGTATGTATGTTATGTATAAGATGTTTATATATGCGTGTCCGCACGCCCTATGTATATCCTTCGACGAATACAGTCAGTGTGCTACCAGCTACGCGTTGTTTCACTCGTCCCTGTCCGCATACTTAACAGTGGCGCGAGTTACCCACATTTTTAATCGAAAGTGAAAAAAAATGAATACGAGCAATTTCGGTATTTTATCTATGTTTGACCATAGTTTCCTATCCTGGAAAACGTACAAAGGTCGAATAACACAATGGTTTATTGCAAATGCGATCTCCGAAGAAGATAAATCAGGGACAAGACGGCGTGCTATTTTGTTGAGCGCACTCGCAGAGGGTACATATAAGCTAGCAGAAGACCTAGCATTACCCAAAAAATTGGAAGATGTACCATTCGAGGATATTTTGAATCTACTAGATACACATTTCACTCCAAAACGGATCGGTTTTGCGGAACGTCATAATTTTTATGCAGCTGTTCAGCAGCAGGGTGAAAGCCACAATCAGTGGGCTGCACGACTACGTGGACTGACTGCCCACTGCAGTTTCACTAACGTAGAGGAGGCAGTCGGTGATAGATTTATCATGGGTATATTGCCAGGCGTTGAAAAAGAGAAGCTTTACTCCCAGGATTTAGGAGACTTAACTCTGGCGAAAGCAGTTGAAAAAGTTGAAAACATTAGATGCGCGCAAGCAGGGGCTGCGGCGAGCTCCAGTATGGGTGGACAGGTCGTTCACCACTCGCCATCGGTGACTTCAGCAAGTGAACAAGTGTATAAAATCATACAAAATGTAAAAAAGAGTGGTGCTTCAAATAAAAATAAGTGCTCCATCTGTGGTTATACAAATCATGAATCGTCAAAATGTCGTTATGCTAACGCAGTATGCAGAAAGTGTAAGACCAAAGGTCATTTACAAAAGATGTGCACGAAAGTGACCTACGTTGCTACGATCAACGAGTTAGAGCGCGATGACGTTGATGACGGTAAGCTTAAATTGTATAATATACGATCAGTGCGGGGGAACCCATGATGGAATCAGTTTGCATTAATGGGTTACAATTACAATTCGAAATAGATTCGGGGTCAGCTGTTTCTGTGATTCCATTAAAGTTTTACAATTTACATTTTAAAGAAGTACCATTGTCAAATACTAATAAAAAGCTAATGACATATACAGGTGACAGTATAAACTGTGTAGGTATTATGAATGTTCCCGTTGTGTTTTGGAGAATCACGCGTAAATTAAACATATTTGTAGTCGAAAACGGTGGACCTCACTTACTCGGTAGGAATTTTATTTCTCAGTTCAATTTAGAACTAATGCCGGTAAATTATTGTACAGAGATTGATACAATACAACAATTAAAAATGCGTTTTCCATAATTGTTTTCAAATAAACTGGGATGTTTCAACAAATATGAAGTGAAACTTTCTCTCATAGATAATGCTAAGCCTATATTTTGTAAAGCACGACCAATTGCATTCGCCTTGCGCGATAGAATTGACACAGAAATAGATAGATTAGTTGACTTAGGAATCTTAAAACCGAACGAAAACTCACAATACGCTTCGCCTATAGTTCCAGTGCTCAAACGTAATGGATCGTTACGACTATGCGTAGATTATTCAATTAGTATCAATAAACAATTGGTTATTGAAAAGTATCCTCTACCGACAGTCAAAGAGTTGTTTGTAAAACTGTATGGAGGGATAAAATTTACCAAGCTTGACCTATCAATGGCTTATAACCAATTTGTACTATCAGAAGAGTCACAGGACATCACGTGTATAAATACACATCGCGGGCTCTTCAAATATACTCGGTTAGTGTTTGGATTAGCAAGCGCGCCGGCTATTTTCCAGCGCGCGATGGAATGTGTACTGTCGGGGCTTGATGGAGTACTTTGTCTGTTAGATGATGTGCTCATAACAGGAAAAGATGAACGGCAACATATAGAAAGGTTGAACTCCGTACTCCAAAGATTACAGAACGTGGGACTTTCCTTGCAACAGGAGAAATGCGAGTTTTTTAAAGACGAGATATGTTATCTGGGTTATGTCATTAATAAGGATGGATTGAAAAAATCTCCTGAAAAGGTCAAAGCTATCGCTGAAGCACCAATTCCTATAAAACTCAATCAGTTACAATCTTTCTTAGGATTAATTAACTATTACCGAAGTTTTGTGCCAAATATATCTACTATTTTGAGTCCTTTATATGAACTTTTAAAAAAAGGGGATAAGTTTAATTGGCTACCAATACACACCGAAGCGTTCAATAACATTAAACACATTTTAATTTCGGATCAAGTGCTCACACATTTCAATCCCGACGCTAGGATAGTATTGACCGTGGATGCTTCGCCATGTGCACTTGGGGCAGTATTATCTCAAATTGATAAAAATGATATTGAAAGACCTATTTCATTCGCTTCACGAACTTTAAATGCGGCTGGGAAACGGTACTCTCAAATTCAAAAGGAGGCGACGGCAATAATTTTTGGAGTGCGGAGATTCCATCAATATTTATATGGAAGATCAAATCCTTTTTTGCTACGTACAGACCATAAGCCCTTAATCTCTATTTTTGGTCCTTATCGTGGGGTCCCAGAGGTAACCGCCAACAGGCTCCAGAGGTACGCTTTATTTTTAAGCGGTTATAACTATACGATTGAATACATTCGTAGTAGTAATAACTGCGCGGATTATTTGTCGCGAGCCAGTCTACCAGACGACGCGATAAGCCGTTCGAATAGTCAGCCCTCAGTGCGCGAGCGCAGCGGTAGCAGCGCGGACGAGTCAGCGGTGCTAGACCGCGCTGCCTACATTTGTTTTGTAAATGAAGGGAATTTACCGGTCACATTAAATTTATTACGTAACGAGACAAAAAAAGATTTGTTATTGAATGAGGTAATAAATTATATAATGAATGGTTGGCCAAACAAAATATCCAACGACAAATTGAAACCATTTTTCCTTTGTAAATCGCAATTAGCGTTCGAAAATGGATGTGTCATGCGTGGGCATAAGCTTGTGATACCAGAAATATTACGTAATAAAATTCTATTAGAATTGCACACATCTCATTTAGGAATCGTTAAAACAAAATCAGAGGCTCGATCACGATTTTGGTTTCCCGGAATAGATTGTGCAATCGAAAATATGATAAGTTCTTGCGAGATCTGCATTAAATTACGAGCATCGCCCCCTCGCGCGTCTCCCGCGCCATGGGAACGCCCCCACCACGCATTCCATCGCATTCATATAGACTTCTTGGGCCCAATTAACAATCGCACTTACTTGGTTATAGTAGATGCCTACTCTAAATGGGTAGAAGTTTATGATATGTCAAACTCGACCACCTCCATGGCCGTTATAGATAAGCTAATTGATTTTATATCGAGATTCGGCCTACCTAAGTCTATAGTAAGTGATAATGGTACAGCCTTTTGTTCTCAAAGCTTTGAACATTTTTGTAATTTAAACGGAATATGTCATTTAACTTCTCCTGCTTACCACCCGGCAAGTAACGGGCAGGCAGAAAGCTTTGTAAAAATTATTAAAAAGGGAATCAAATCTTGTTTACAATTAAATAATAAAAATCAAAAGTTAGGGTTGTTGAAATATATATTCGATTACAGGAACTCGGTTCATTCTGGCACTGGGTTCTCGCCCGCAGAGCTAGTTTTTGGGCGTAAGTTAAGATGTCGGTTGGATCTGCTTACACCGTCATTCTCTTCACGCTCTCCACCTGCAACTAATGTATGTTACGATAACCAGTGTTCACAAAATAATGTTAAAAATTATAATAAAAAACTAAATCGTAAGTTAGAGAAAGGAGATATAGTCTTGTACAAGAAATTTATTAGTAAAAATAAGTTTGAATGGACAAAAGGAATAGTGGTTAAAAGAATTGGAAAGGTTTTGTATTTAATAAGAGACTATTTGCTTAACAAAGAAGTCAAAAAACATAAAAAATCATTTAATAAAGTACAAAGGAACTTTAAATAATAAAAACTACTGGGACGATGATACAGACAAGAGCGAAACATACTTACCTAATACGGCTTCGTGTTCATCGATGCCACCTATGTCATCAGATCATCAGACTACACCATTAGCTCCTCCGGCGCAGTTACAGTCCGCTACACAGTTTCCTTCACCGCCACCACTGTCGCCGCTCCTGTCGCACTCATTTTCACCGCCGCCATCGCCACCGCCGTCACTTTTGGAGGCCTCGGCGTCATCGTCACTGCCACCACCACCGCCTCTGGCGGTTCCAATAGCATTACCTCCACGAAAGGTTCTACCAGTTCAAGGTAGCACCGAGCAAAGGGACCCCGGAGAAGAGGGAAAAGAGGCTACGGAAACTACTCAAACAGTTGCTGAAACGCATGATACAGACGAATTCCATGAAGTACTATCTGACGTCCCAGTAGAACCTCCCAGAGTTGCGGGCAGATCTTTACGAAAACGTAAAGAAGTAGATTACAGAAAATATTTTTGATATTAAAAAACGCAGGAACTAGGGGAGGGAAATGTTATGTATAAGATGTTTATATATGCGTGTCCGCACGCCCTATGTATATCCTTCGACGAATACAGTCAGTGTGCTACCAGCTACGCGTTGTTTCACTCGTCCCTGTCCGCATACTTAACAATGTATATATACGAAAAATGATCATTACCAAGTGAGAATGCTTTAGAAAAACTTTGTGTTTGAAAACCAGTGTTAGAGCATGCATATTCCTTTCTAATCTTTCCTACCTCGGCCATACTTAGCGCCATCTAGAAACGCAAAACTAAAACTCACGTGCCACGAGTGACAGTTGTAAAAAGAGAATTAAAAAAAAAAACGCGTCGCAGTACGGAGCACAACGAATTATCATACTCCCTTAAAAAAATTACCAAAAAAAGAACACAAACATTCATGGAGTTCGGACTTCACAAACCCCGGGGTTCCATAATGCGTGAGATTTAGTGCCTACATGCCACATAAAACCATCAGCGAAACCGTGGTAAGTGGCCGTCATACTAATCTTACCGAATTCCTTCCCCCCATGCTGGATTCTAAACAATACATACAGTAAATACTGGCTGATAAAGCTGGATAAAGTTGCTGAAAATGGAAGTAAGCGACATTACTAAATATCTTTGTTCAGAATTTTTACTAGAGAACCAGACACAGTGTTATGATGTTGAATGCTATACATTCCTTGGGATGTATAATCCTGCAATGTCCTGTATATCTGCATTAACAATACGATGCTCATTGTTCATGTCGACCATACATTATTAACCATTATCCTCATCATCATCCAGTAAGATACCTAGAAGTATACGATTTGATCAGCGAGCATCAGTAAGGGTTTTGCCACGGTCACTTGACTGGTAGTCTTTTCGTTATTACGTACAGCTTATAATTATGTCACGCTCACCTGATAAACTCAATCCTATTAAACTGTTAAATTTATTATTAAATAATTATAACATAATATTATGGTATTTAATATATATCATCTCAGCGTGGGCTTGGTGGAGGCTGCCTCGGGACTTCCCCTTGCACTCTGGTTCTCGTCTTTAGGGGGAATAATTGCTTATATGACGACTACACAAGCAATCACTAGATATACAAACATTCCCATAAAAAGTATTGTCTAACCGAACTGAGCCCCGCGGGTTGTGCGGGACGCGTGAGACTCGTGGGTCACGCCTCACAATACAGTTGTCAATTGAATTTTTCTCTGTTGGTTCGTTATGTAATCGAATTACTATTGTTTATCGTCGGTCCGGTTTAATTGTAAAAATACCAGATAATCCGCAATGATACGTACATAGTGGCACGTTGTGCCGCTCCGGGACCATTTGTTTTCCAGCTCTAATTCCAGGCATTAAATTAAGTTTAGATATATGCAGTTAGAGCGCTTGTAGAATTTAAAACAAGGTTCATTGTTCCAAAACTGATTGGAAATACCGATTAATGAAATGCTGTGATTAAGGGCAAAGTATAAAGGAGTTCGGCGGCGTTACCTATTAGCATTTACTTTATAATTTTAGTAACAGCAGTAGAGAGTTGGACAGTGAACACGCTGAACATGCTGAACACGCTGAACATGCTGAACACGCTGTACACGCTGGACACGCTGGACACGTTGGTCACGCTGAATACGCTGAACACGCTGGACACGTTGGTCACGCTTAACATGTATTCATAACTCGACGATGTCAAACAGTGACTTTTCGTGTTACCTCTAGAAGAGCAACCGGCGAGTGTTGGAGCGACATACTCGTAGCACCTTCCATTTCTAATCCAAACACGAACTTCAGGCTTCAAAGTAATATTTAAATATTGTATGTTATTGTGAGAGTCATTTTATTTTTATGTTGTAAACTACATGTATGATGTGCATGTGTGACGGTCGTGGGTCGTGCTGTGTAAACTAACCTTCACATGTAGTTTTTTCTATTTATTAAGATGTGTAGTAGAGTAGCCGGTCTATAGTACAGTACAGTACTGTAGTAGTACAAGTAAAGAGAATGCTTGCTTCAAATAGAAACGTGTGTACATCATATTATGTAATATGTAGGCACATAATGTAGGTAGGTAATAGGTATTCAATTAGAATTTGTTTGCTGTCCCATTATTCATTCATTAGTTGTTAACACGTATGAGTGAAACTATATTCCTGTCAAATACTATAAACATGTTATACTTGTAATGCTATATCAGTCACAGCAATACAACGCCCCTCGTCCTAACTAAATAGAGTAGACACAAAATTGCATGTCCATGGCAACATAAAGTACCGCGCAGCCAGTACGAGATACCGCGGTGCAGTAACCGCACTGATCTTATGCGTTATTTCTACTGTAACTGTTTAGGCGATGCTCTGTCCTCCATCAAAGGTTCAGGGATTAGCATTTAAGCGCAGTGAAAGATTTTACATTTGAACCCTCGATGGAGTGAAGGTGACCAAACAATAGCATGCGTTTCACAGAGCTGATAACAATTTCTACTACAAACTATTACAAGTTATAATAACTCAAATACACTCATTACTCTCGGCGTCCAATCTGATGGGAGAAGCTCCAATATTCACAAGTAACAGTCAAGGGATATGAAGGAAGTCAAGTCAAGGTCATCGTCCACCCTCTTCTCATACCCATGTTTCGTGGTGAAATTACAAATTTATACAATATCACTATATAACACATGCCCAAACATAGTTCAATTAAGATTAATTACAAGACTGAGGGCAACACCAGTGCCAATACCATTGGGGTAAGTGCAGACGATGGGTGGTAGGAGTGGGGTTTTAGCTTACCTCTTTTCCATCTAGCTGAACCCAGGGGAGATGGGTCGGGGGCACCGTCTTCCCATTGCACTGGTTCAGCCGTCTGGGAGACATTCGAGGTTGTACCAGACTACCTGTCTTTAGCGCCGGAGGCCCGACCGGGGCCAGCCTTCGGGTGACGTGGCAGAATGCTACCACAGGTTCCGCGTCGCCCCACTATGGCGGCTGATGGTACACCGTGCAGTTTTAGTGAGTAAGAGTCTCACATAACCACTCGTCCCTCCGGGCGGGTGTGTACCCATGACGGGATTCTCCACGTTAAAAAAAAAGAAAGAAAAAAAAGAGGTATCTCTAGCAGAGCTGTCACTACGCGCCCCTTGCCTAAACACGAATTACCTGTCTACATACGAATGGTGTTTCTTCGTATGACACATTATGCGTTTGCATGTATGACACGCAGGTACGCTGTACTGCAGTAGTAACTTGGCAGTGACAAGGTTTCGTACACGCGTAGCAGTGTAGCAGCGTAACCGCGTAGCGATATAGGTGTCTGTAGCACTTTATTCTGCCGCGACACATAAATTTGAATCGCTTTTTTAAAACCGAATTTACTTTAAAGTCCCCGAGTTAGTACCTAGCTCAATCTCCGGTCGATTTTATTTATATGTGATGTATAACTGTCTCGTTAGCCTAGTGGTTGTAATTGCGACTGTTGTGCTCGATGTCCTCGGTTCGAATCCCAGGTCGAGCAAAGTGTTATTGGGTTTTTCCTATGAAATTCTCAGTAGCTGCTCAGAGTTTTGTTTGGTGCCCGATTAATGGTAATAGGCTCGCCCCCTATTTATGGGACATAAAAACATACTCGGCGAACTGTGGGTTTACATTACTACACCTCTGCCTAACCCTTCTGGGAATACATGCGTGGTGGTATGTATGTATGTATTTCTGTAGTAAAGTCAATTACGGGCTCGCAATTTTACTTACTTAGCCCATGTTGGTAGCCAACGCTATTTACTACCAATAAAAATATTATTTATTAAACCCCCAATAGCATTATTCAACAAATGGAAGCGATGACGTTTAGAATGTAGCCACTAAGAGGTCAGTAGCAACCTCGCCGATTACAAGCAATCAATTTCCTCGTCATATAAATAAATGTACAAGTTGTGATGTCGTCCTATTAGTATGCATCTGAAAACCGGTCACTTAAGTATATTTAATGTAAAGCTATTACTTGCGGTCAACGGACATTACGCGGGACTCTACTGCCCTTTGCTCGTCGCCCCCAGCTGCTCGCACTTTGCCCCCTGCTGTCTGCTTTGTGCCCCCTGCTGCTTGCTCCTTATCACTGCTGCCTGCCCCTTGCCCCTGCTGTTTGCTCCTTACCCCTTGCTGCCTGCTCCTCGTCCCCTTCTGATTGCTCCTTGCCCTCTGCTGCCAGTTCCTCGCCCCCTGCTGCCAGCTCCTCGCACCTTGCTGTTTGCTAATTGCCTCCTACTACCTGCTCCTAGTATATGGTGCGTTCGCTCGTTGATGGGCTTTTTTAGTATCATAGTTTTATATCGAGTGATCATTAAATAAACATCATGCATACCGAGCGGTGAGCACCGAGCGCCGAGCAGCGGTCTACGCACTCATTATCATCATTGTTATAAATTTTATTCGACATCAAATTTGGACTTTTCTAATATTTAAATCATAGCAATCAAAAAGATATCTCGTAGAAAATGTTTATTTGTTCATATGGCAGTGTGACAATGTTTCTCCGGGCTCTTGAAACTTCTCAGTGAATTTATCATAACTTATCAATAATTAATTATTAATACTGATTGATAAACTGTGGACAATCAGCATGCCAGATGAGCACAGTGGGAGGACTAGGAGTATCCGCCTGTCAGCGCAACGCGAGGGCGGGACGGGCGCGGTGCGGGGCGTGCATGAGAAACAATCTGTAATTACAACTGCAATCAAAACCGCAATCTAGCGAAGAGCGCCACCGCCGCACCGCGGCGCACCGGACTATACAGCGCCGGGGTTGCCAGCTACCGACACGCTTTTCTGTAATCACACCAAAGAGTGTGTATAATTACAGAAAACATTTCGTGATACTGTCGACCTTTAAATCCTCTCGAGATTTAATGTGATACTTTTTTTTAATAAATTTTTGATGTTGCATTTTTGACTTGGGTATTTTGAAAAAAGCTAAAAAACTTGATAACTCATAAATGGTACACTTTTGCATAATGCAAATGGCTGTTAAAATTATCGCAAATAGTCACCCCTATCATCTCCTAACGGGAATACGGTGAATTTATCCTTCTCATAAACATTCACTTAACGAACAGCAACATGGCTTTGTAAAAGGAAGATCTACTACATCAAATCTTATCCTATCTGGTGATTACAAAACTCACTACATGGAAAGGCCTACTACTCAGGTAGATGTAATTTATACTGATTTCAGTAAAGCATTTGACAGTGGATAGATAATGAAATCTTGCTTTGCAAACTGAAAGATATCGGATTCGGGGTAATTTGTTTAGGTGGTTCTCATCTTACGTCAAAAACCGATACCAAACTGTAGTTCTAAATGGCTATACATCTTCACTAATGCCGATTTCTTCAAGAGTTCTTCAAGGATCTTTATTGGGACCTCTGCTCTTTAACATTTTTATTAATGATATTCCATCCTGTTTTACCACTTGCGAAATTCGTCTCTACGATGGTGACCTTAAAATTATATGTCCTGTTAAAACTATTTCCGATGCAGTTAGTATTCTACATGATTTAAATAGGATTTCAATGTCGCGAAATGTCATATTATAACATATACCCGTAAACCTAATCCGATTCTGCACAATTACTTTCTTAAAAATACTAAATTATCACGGGTTAATGCTGTTAGAGATTTAGGTGTTATTTTCGACTCACACGCATTGAGAAAATACAAAAGTGGTTTCTTCGTTACCTGCAGTTTGAATCTGAAATAATCGTACCAGATTACACATCGTGTTGTAATAAAATTCATATAATCCCGCTGTATACACGGAGATAAATAGCTGAAGTATCATATCATTTGTGCATACTCAATGGCTTAATTGACTGTTCGGAGATACTGAGCAAAATTAACCTACGTGTACCGGCAGCATCTTTTAGAAGCCTTAACATATTTTATAATGTTATTATTGGAACTACTTACAGACAAAATTTCTATTTCATTCGAGTGAGCAGCAGTACTAATAAATTGGTTAATGATTTAAATGGTGATTTATTTGATAGAACTGTACAGAAGTTGAAAGCTCTTCTAAATTCCAATTTCTTTTGCTTTTGTTCTTCCGTCTACTTTATTATTTATTTTTTATTCATATACATATATGTGAGAACTTGTAAATGGCCTTTATTAATTTATACATGTAGTTTAAATATGTACTTAGCTGTAAGATTTCTTAAAATATTAATATAAAATAAAATAAGCCCTGTATAAAATATGTATAAAAAAACCCCGTCGATTCCGAAAAGGGAACATAGGTACCTCAATGACATCACCAAAAAATATATCAAAATTTTATTTCACATGTAAATAAA
This sequence comes from Saturnia japonica, assembly GCA_033032175.1. Taxonomy (NCBI): domain Eukaryota; kingdom Metazoa; phylum Arthropoda; class Insecta; order Lepidoptera; family Saturniidae; genus Saturnia; species Saturnia japonica. The sequence goes on along the minus strand of CM065321.1, from coordinate 58,816 downwards.
AATGTTATTTCGATTTAAAATTAACATATTTTGTTTTAGTTTCCCTAAAATTTAGCAAGTTTTTAAAACCTGATAACACCGTCGCCAGCCCCGGCGCGGCGCAGCGGTACGTTTGATCGTATGGCGGTACCCTGCGTCACGCCGCCTGTATTGCCATGTAAGTTTCCTCATTTAACTAATTTTTTAACATTTTAGGGGTTATTTTTTTACTTATAATCTGAGATAGATAACATAAACAGAATATAATCTCGATACTTAATAACACATTCACGGATCCGACGGGGTTTTTAATACATATTGCATATATAATAAAAGTATAACTGTAATAGATTCCATCGGTAGTCAGTAAACTCTTGCCTGTTGGGCACCTTGTTTAAAGAACCCAATATCATAGGAAAAGGGAACACTTACACTGAAATATCATTCGATTCGACATCCGCGTGCTACGGCAAAGATACAAAGTTGCTTGTGTCGTGATGGACGCTGCCGTGTAACTGTGCCTCCGCAAACCAACCCGCGTGAGCTCGGGATATCATGTTACGGACAGTCCGTCACATCGCGTCACTGTAATCTGTTCTAAAGTGTTGTGCGAGTTCGTGTGTCTGTCTACTACACTGTGTAGGCCTACTGAATTACCACCGGAATCCGGCTGTTCCGGTTGTTCCGGTGCCGGAACGCCACCGGCCGGACGACGCTCGATCCCTTGTTATTCAGTTCTGCCCGATTCAATTCCCATTGTGTTATCGGACCTCGTATCTTTTTGTTTTAACGCTTACTTGCGTTTTTTTCCTTTATTCCCGAACGTAATTTCTGTCGCATAATAAACTCAAATTTCTGACATTGTAAAATAAACTGAATAAGAAACCTTTAAATACAATTTTGATGTTTACTGACGCAACGCGTCGCAACGGTCGTTTCAGACGTGGTACCCTTAATATATACAAGAGAATCGAATGGCGCTGCGCGTTCCAGCACTCTGTTCCTTTGTTGCCACAGTGACGGAGGTCGCCTGAGTCGCGCAATGTAACACGAATATTTAAGATAGTATATAAACAATGTTATGTCCTCCATAACCATAACACAATTACGTGTTAGCCTCCCCCCCCCGTCCCCCACCTCTGCCCGCGGCAGTAACCCGCGCTTTCCGGCACACTCCTCTGCATTTATGAGGCAAACACAAAACTCAGCGCTATCTCAGTTATTACTCGTAAAAGAAAGTGTTTGACCTCCAGGATACAAGTTGGCAGGTGATCGCTCTCTGTCACCACAAAACATATTGAGCTTCCATTTCGTAATCGATTATACCTAACTTTAATAAAATATAAAGACGTAAATCAATGGAATGCCATTTTTATTACTTATACGAGATCCCCAACGCTTCTTCTTCGCTTTAGCCATATAACCACCCGCCAGAGCGTCGTCTCGCGGCGCGCTGGCACGGGCGATATGCGGTGGATTTGGGGAGTGTACGGCTCGAGCGAGGGATTTGCAAGTCAAATACCGATTGAGCACGATCGACATACATCGTGGACAACAACTTCTTGGATCCACTGGTTACAGATAGTGGGCTACAACTAGCTAGACCTTCATACAAAAACCCGACAAAAATAAAATAAGGTACCTTCTAATTCTAAGTATATACGGTACTTTTAAGGATAAAAATCATTTTCATTATTAACAATATATTTTTTATTTAAAAATGAAACCAATGTAACTTGAAAACAAAAACCACCGCATGGATGGACAAGTTCAAATGTGTTTTGTATTGCCGGTACATAAGCCCGTCACAATCTCGGGCCGATTTAGCGGTCGCGCCGAGTTCGGCGGTCGAGGGTGCACGAGGAAGGCTGGTAACGGGCTTGTGGTGGACACGCGGCCATAGTTAATATATATGTCGCTACTTCGTTTTTGTTTTCAAGGTATATTTGCTTTGATTATTTAAATCAAAAATAGATTGTTATAGCACGAGCTCAAATTAGCGGTACTACACCCTGCCTCACCCCATTACGCGCAGCGCCCTGCGCGAGCGCGTCGACCGCCACCACGTGATAGGCAATAGAGTTTCACTGGCAAGTCCTTTACGTATGCGCGCCTGTTTTGTTTTATCGAGCGCTGCGATGGCATTACTTATATATCGCGTATAACACTTTTGTATGTTTTGTTTGATATATTGTGGGTCGTGTCTTTCATAATAACATTAAATTAGTATATTCCTAAAATGATGGTTTCATTTCTATGCGATATTGTTAACAATAAAAATGGCGAAGAAATTTAAATATTACATTTATTAATTAATAGAACTCGTAGAAAGTAAACAATGTCTGTGGGACAAAACCAATGATGTGTTCAAAGATAACATTGAAAATTGATAAAACTGAATCACCGAGTTCGTCGCAATGGACAAACGGCCGAAATAACCGGGAGCGGATGCGGAGGTAGCAAAATTCGTGCGCCTGCCCAGTCGACGGCATTATATAGTCCATGCGAGTGTAACCGCGGGCATAGCTAGTACTTTAATATATTTTAAATAAGTACTGAAATTAAGGAAAATTTTACGAAATTAATCCCTGTTTATGTGTAATATTTGATTTCTTTAAAAGATGCTAGCTGCTGCTATACAATGAAACACGACCGTTCCGTGATTATATTTTTATTGCGACTAACTTGAAAGCTTAACAATTGTACATAACGTCACTTCTTATCTATCGTAACTAACTTCATTGCTTGACAACCGTAACTAACTTCAACATCCCGCCCACCAAAGGACACTGTCCTTTACTAATGCAACAAACTAAAACTAATTGTGGGCTTGTACAAAAAATTAAACATAAGTATGTTACTAGTTACTTAATACCATACAAGACAATATTTAAAAGCTTAATTAATATGACAAAATAGGAATTTAAAAATGAAGTTTTGATTATTGTAATGTATAAAAGTAACTAACTATTATCTAAGCATACAAAAGATTCAGCTTATGAAATCTTATAAAACAATATCAATTTTTATCAATAGGCATAGCACAAATTTTAGATATTGATCTCTTTACAATTCCATTGCGACACTTAACACTATAAACTCTCGTTAGACTGTCTTCTCCCGGATGCTTGTCTATTATCCGACCTAGAGCCCATTTCCCTGGTGGTAATTGGTCTTCTCTTAAAAGCACTATGTCCCCAATCTCAAATTCTGTCTGTGTCTTAGTCCATTTTTGTCTTGATTGAAGGCGTGTCAAGTATTCGTTTTGCCAACGGTGCCAGAAGTTTGCCACTAATCGTTGACTAAGTTGCCATCTTGATAAATGATTGACATTGATGTCACATAAATCTGGATGGAGTATGTTGACGGGTGCTTCTCCAATCAAAAAATGTCCAGGTGTCAAAATCTCTAATTCAGTGTCAGATGTATCGACTGGTACCAAGGGACGTGAATTGAGACAGGCCTCGATTTGGCATAATATTGTTGACAGCTCTTCGTAAGTCAAGTGAGTGTTTAGAATTCTTTTCAGGTGAAATTTAGTTGACTTCACACCAGCTTCCCATAAGCCACCGAAGTTTGGGCTATACGGGGGTATGAAGTGCCATTGTGTACCATCTGCTGCGAGAATGTCTAGTAAATGTCCAGGTAAATTTAGGTTCGCTTCTTTCCATGCTAAATGCAATTCTTTATTAGCGCCTACAAAATTTCTACCATGATCACTCCAGATCTGAGTGCATCTTCCTCGACGAGAAACAAACCGACGGAATGCTCCAATGAATGCTTCAGTTGTGAGATCACCAACTAATTCTAGATGTAAGGCTTTCGTAGCCATACATATGAATATAGCGATGTAGGCTTTATGCGATTTAGCTCCTCTGCCCTTTGACATCAAGATATAAAAAGGACCGGCAAAGTCCACTCCACTATGAATAAATGGGCGTGCAGGTGTAACACGAATCCTAGGTAAGTCTCCCATCAGTTGAGTTCGTGATGTAGCCTTATGTCGAGCACATATTAAGCATTTGTGTATATACATTTTTATGAGGTTTTTTGCTCTTATTATCCAATATTTGGACTTAATGTAAGCAAGCATTAGTTGAATACCTCCGTGTAACGTCTTTTTATGTGCTTCAGCGACAATAAGATACGAAAGTTGATTTTTGGTTCCTAAAATTATTGGATATTTTTGATCATTACTTAAGTCTGCATTTCTTAATCTCCCGCCCACCCTGAGAATATTATTTTCGTCAAGGTAAGGGTTTAGAGTTTTTAGTTTGCTTTCTCTGGCCACATTTCTTTTCTTTAATAAACTTTCTATTTCTTTCATGAATTCTTCTTTTTGTGCTATAGTTATACATTTTATTAAAGCTTCTTTTAATTCCATGACAATCCTAAAGCCTTAATAATACTTTCATCTGTAATTCCTTTCTCGACACTTCTACTTCTTAATGATTGTGGTATTTGATCTAAAAAGTCTTTATTATTTGATGACCATTTTTGTAGTACAAATCCTCCAGATTGTAATATCTTTCTTAACTGTTGGCTTGCTTCTATTGCTTCTTCTACTGTACAGTGCCCACTTATGCAATCATCTACATAGAAGTCTTCAGATAATATTTTTGCACCTATAGGATACTTATTTCCTTCGTCTTTTGATAGTTGTTTAAGAGTTTTAATTGCTAAATAAGGTGCCGATGCTGTACCAAATGTAAGTCGTAACATACGGTAATCTTCAACTTCATGTTTCGAATCTTTTCTCTATAATACCCGTTGGTAATTTGTATCTTCCTTTGTAACAAGTATCATGCGGTACATTTTTTCAATGTCTGCCATAAAACAGATTTTCTTCATACGACATCTCATTATTAAGTTTCTTAAATCTTCTTGTATCTGAGGTCCGACTAACAACAATTCATTGAGTGAGATGTTGTTTAAGCTCTTGCATGATGCGTCAAAAACAATTCGGACTTTTGTTGTTTCACTCTCTCGAACTACAGCGTGATGTGGTAAATATATCGCATGTTTATTGACTTCTTTAGGTGCCTTTTCCATATGATTAAGCTGTATATATTCTTCCATGACTCTAGCATAGTCTTCTTTCAATTTTGGTTTGTTTTGTAACTTCTTCTCTAATTGTTCTAACCGTTTTAATGCTATATCTCTTGTTAATCCTATTTCGTGTGGCGATCTTTTAAATGGTAATTTTACTATATATTGGCCATCAGATGTTCGAGAATGTGTTGTGTCATACATTTCTTCACATATTCGTTCTTCTGAAGTGAGTTTGCGTTTTTGAGTATCATCAATGCTCCAAAGATTTTTTAAAAGATTATCCATGTTAATATATACATTGTGATGCATGACTACTAATTCGTTATTCGTTTGTATGTCTTCGGAAATATTACCAAATAAAATCCAACCCAAGCTGGTTTCTTGAGCTGATGGTGAACCTGAATCCTCTTACTAAATTATTTTTCACAATCTCAGTGTATACATCAATCCCAAGTAATAAACCAATCTTACTAGAAATGAAGTATTGTGGATCAGCCAATGTGAGACCGTCCAAATGTGACCAATTAGATTTTGTTTGTATTGTAGAACTTGGCAACTTAGACGTAATGTGTGATTTTAATACATATGCTCTTACAGGGAGATTGAATTGTTTGTCGTATCTTGATGAAATCTCCAACTGTACCACATATCGTACAAAAGTTGTTGTGGCTCCTACTCCTGTAACTGTACCTCGTACTGTCGTCTTCTTGAGTCGCAAAAGTTGAGTTGCATTTTCGCTAATAAAGGATGCCTGTGATCCTGGATCGATTAATGCTCTCTGTTGCGACATCCCTTTTCCCTTTCTAATTTCTCCAATTCCTTGGGGGCACAATTGTATTTAAAATACGCGCGCAAATCTGCCGCGCATTTCTTCGTAAACCGAGAACGGTGTAATGGCCGCCGCGGAACTGCAGTGACACACACGCTCTGCATAATTTCGTTGTAAATTAATTATAACTATCGGAAAGCTGGTGAAATACGTCTTTCTAGTGCTCTAGAAGTGTTTTAGACTGTTCAAGACGTGTGAGGAAGTTCAGGGTGCACCCTCGGATCGTGGCAGATACAATTAGGATACGTGGTAAGTCCCCCTACTGCTCCTTTCTAAGTCTTTCCAGTCGTCGCATCCTCTTGGTTGTGATTAACTTGTATTCTAGCATCCTACGAACAGATGTTTGAAATAGCTAGCTTGCTCTGGTAAGCGGCCAGTATCATCCACTCTCAGTGTAGTCTCACAGCCATTTTCACTTTTGACAGCTATTAATGCTGTTGCTAACAAAGCTTTCTTTTGATTTAATACAATGTTTGATACAATTGACTCATCCTGAAGAATGTGTTGTACGTTTTCATTGGCGTGCATTGAAGAAATTTCCTTATTTATCTTCTCTTTGTCTTGTGACTCTTCTTCTTTCTTTCTTTGATGAAGAAGTGAATGGTGACGCCTTCCACATATTTTACAACAACTCTTCCGTTTACAATATAACACTGAATGAACCGCTGACAAGCAATTGTAGCATAATCGATTGTTCTTAATGATCTCGTTTCTCTTTTCTGAGTCAAACTTGACAAATTCTTTACAGTGGCATAGAAGATGCTGGCCGTTACAAAGTTTACAAGTTACTTGTACGGTTGATGTGTGAAATGAACGTTCTTTATGTACTCTTTGATTGGTTGCTGAAGTTGAACTTGTTAATTCGAGTGTATGTATTATATTCTCCAAAAAAGTAATTAAATTCTGTAATGTGGGTAAGTCTGTATTATTGTTCCGACTGACATAGGTTTCCCACTCTTTGTGTGTATCAGAATCTAACCTTTGCACGGTTATATATATTATCATAGGATCCCAATTAGTTGTTGAAATATCCATAGCATTTAAACTATTCAAACACTCGTTTATATTGTCAATAAGAATTCTTAATTGTGAAGGTAATTGTGAATTAACTTTCTTAAGCGAAATTAATCTCTTGAAAATCGCGTTCACTATAAGCCTCTTATGGCTATATCTATTTTTTAATGTACTCCAAGCATGTTCATAATTCCGTTCAGTCACTTGTATGTGCTTAATAGTGTTTCTTGCTTCCCCTGCTAAACACGATTGCAAATAGTGAAGTTTTTGCACATCAGTTAACATCTTATTTTTTTGTATTAAAGCTGTAAATGTATCTTCGAACGATTGCCATTCTTCATATGCACCAGTAAATGTAGGTAGATTGATCATTGGTAGTTTGACTTCGGTTGTATTGGAACTTTGTATTTGCTGTGATGCATTCTGTTCTAAGTTTTCACTTTTTAATAACTGAAGCGTATCGGTCATCTCTACTTTTAAATCCAAATAAGTATCTTCACACTGACTATTTTTTTCTTCTTTAAAATATGTCATACCTTTTCGTTGTTCTTTTTTTGTAGTTGTTACTAATTTTTGATATTCGTTTCGATATGACTGCCAATACTCATCTAAACACTGTAATCTTGTTTCTATATAACCTTTTGTTAATCTTGTTTTCGGTGATTTTTTATAGTTTGACTTCGATTTCAAAATAATATCTGATAAGTCTTCTAAAACTTCCAATATTTGTTCCGTAGACGTCATATTTATAACTTGTTATTTATTGTTCGTAAAACGTGACTTTAATATCCGTAATACGCTTGCTTAGTTATAACACTTGCATCTATGCATCACACAACTATATATTGTATAACAGCGCTCGATCCTCTGTTGTACTTGTTTATATTTTTATAAACAAACTTCTCTGCGACAACTCGTTCTTTGTTTCTCTTATTCGGCTCTTTGGACCAATTTGTTTATGTGTAATATTTGATTTCTTTAAAAGATGCTAGCTGCTGCTATACAATGAAACACGACCGTTCCGTGATTATATTTTTATTGCGACTAACTTGACAGCTTAACAATTGTACATAACGTCACTTCTTATCTATCGTAACTAACTTCATTGCTTGACAACCGTAACTAACTTCAATAATCCCAATTATTTTATCTTCACATAATTTTCAATAGAAATAAACACAAATGTATATATTTTTTATAAATATTATTATATATTTAGTATTTTTAAATGTCCTAAGAGATTACAAAGATAAATCCAAAATTAAAATTATCACATATTTGGCTGTATATATTTTTTTTAAGTTTTACGATAGATGTCGTTCTCTGACGTTTTTGCGCTATCAATTTTTTTGTTATAAGAATATTGTACATTATATCCCCCCCACCAAAGGCTCGGAGATAAACGCTTAGGCGCAGTGGAAGACTTAATCATCCGAAGCTTCGGTGAAGTTACAGATATAACACAACCACCCGCGATTTCGCGGGTCTCCAATATAGAACAATTTCGTACTTAATAGTAGAAATAAACTCACCGAAATCGATGCTCGCGCTGACGAGGGAAGCTCCAGAAATAATTGTCAAGGAATAGAATGGGAAGAGTCATGTCAAGTCAAGTTCACCTCCAGCTTCTCATAATCAATTCGTCGCGTGGCGCGGTTACAAATTTACACAATATAAAAGGTGGCCACAATAAGAGGATCTCTCGTCCCGTGGTCCAAACACAGTTCAAAATCAACTATCAAAAGGTTTGTTCAAATTATTACGTGGCGTAGCGTACGCGCAAGTTCAAAAACCGGCACAAGGTCTTTCAATAAAATCTCGGACCGCAATGACAGCGCGTCAAGCGCGAAGTTGTCATAGATAATCAAAACCATAGACAACTTATGTTGCCAGACCCCGGTTCTAAACATTTACCCACCCCGGACAAGCCGACCTATCCGCTAAGTGACTGGCAGTCGTGATAATGTTGCTACCACTCTCTTCAAGACGGAACCATCGACCAAGTCTTCCACTGCGCCTAAGCGTTTATCCCTGAGCCTTTGGTGGGGGATATAATGCACAAATATTATATTAAACAGACATATGTAATATGTCATTATTTACTGGATATTAATGGTTATTAATTATACTATTATTGTAATTAAACGAAGCTTTTCCTAAAGAAACGCAAAACCTTAATTTTTTATATTGAACCACTCAGCTTTTATGTCTTCTGAATGTAATTGATTAATATCTAGAATTGTTTTAAATGGGTATTCTCAAATGGCTTTTGATTCAGTGCATTGCGATTTAAATTAAATTAAAATGTCTGATAGACAATGGCCGGGTTTTAGTCAGTATTCTATTACTCTAAAATAGAGTGAGATCCGTTCATTCACGGGATCTGAGGAGTTTGAGACTTGCTGTTGAACGAAATACAAAAAAAAGTATGCACAGGTTAAATTTACACACAAAAGCACATCCATAGTCTAGACATATAGCAACATATCGACTGATCGAAAGTAGTGAATGTGAGGCAATGCTGACTGCAAACCGTTAATACCACGCTGCTTCTCAGAAATCCGAGTCTTTCACAAAGCACGAAACATGGTTAAATCACCTACGTTGAATTTCACCTGGAACACCAGTACACCTGGTTTTTTATCTCTGTTTTTCGTACACAACAATCTAGGTGGACGCAGTCGCAGGCACAGCTAGTACATTAATAAACTATAAATAATACAGCTTCTAGTTTAAAGATTAACTAATGGAAATTACCTTTCAACTACACACTCTGACTACATATTGATTGGTATGCAGCGTGCACTGATCTGCATTACTTGAAAATGCCACGCCGCCATGTTAATTGATTTCGTCACGTTGCGTGCTGTCGTGGCGGTGTGTGGATGGTGGGAGTGCCTCGTTTCTTCCAAGCATTAGCATTAGGTTATAGCATTAGGCATTAGGTAACGAGTTAATGAGTAAATGCCTTTGCGTTAGTGTATCGTAGTGCACTTCTTGCACACACACACACACACACATACAGGCACATTGTGCACGAGTCTCGTTAACTTGTTGTTGTTGCTGGTTGCAGTGCTGTCGTGCGGCGAGGCTGGCGCGGGCGCGGGCGCGGGTTCGGGGAGCGGGGCGCGGCTCGGCAAGCGCTACGTGGGACTGTACACGGGCCCTTACTTCGACCCCTCGGCACCCAACAACATCACCACGCAGCTCGGCACGCACGCCTACCTACCTTGCAAGGTACCTGTTAGCACTCGCCGCTACCTCCGGCTTCTACGACAACACTGCCGCTATTCGAATGCGTGACCTATGTCTGCCTGCAGGTGCGACAGCTGAGCAACAAGTCGGTCTCATGGATCCGGCGCCGCGATGCGCACATCCTCACGGTGGACAGGTTCACGTTCATTGCGGACGAGAGGTTTCAGGCTTTCCTCGTCGAGGCGACCGATACCTGGACCCTGCAGGTACATAACTCTTCATAATATAAGTATAACAACATGCAGCCGTTGTACTCTATGCGCGTGTGCGTGTGTGTGCGTTACAGGTGAAGTACGTGCAGGCTCGCGACGCCGGCGTGTACGAGTGCCAGGTCGGGACCGAGCCCAAGATGAGCCACTTCGTGCAACTGAACGTCGTCGGTGAGTTTTCTTCTCATTTCACCACTATACTATTAAACATCAGTCTGAGCGTTATGCTTAACAAATTTCGATTGATCTGCAGTGCCCAAGATCGAGATAGTGGGTGAAGCGGAGGTGTACGTGAAAGCCGGCAGCACGGTCAGCCTCAAGTGTGTGATCACGCAGGCGCTGGAGGAGCCCGCCTACATCTTCTGGTATCACAACGACGAGCGCGTGCTAAACTACGACCGCTCTCTCGTCGAGATCCGCATGGACAGAGTTGCGCCAGACTCTACGGTACGCTACGCACTTCCATCCTCCCTCCTTCTTCGCTAGCACTCCTACTTGCTTTTCCTATTTACTAGCATTTAATCACAATGCTGCCTGATGTTAAGTAATGGTGCGGCCCATGAACCTTACAAAGGAAAATAGTTCACTAGCATACTTCTCGATACATACCACTAGTTGCTGTCCCGGGTTCACTCGAGTGTAGTTAGTTACTCGAACACGATATAATGTTCCATCATCATGCCATAGTTTCATCTCAGTTTTGTCCTTCAACAATAGCTTAAATCCACTCTAAAATCCGAACCCACATGTCCGAGTCATCAATATCTCGAAAAAGGAGGTAAATAACAAACGTCGCTGGTGTTGTTGCAGGTGGGGAACCTGATAATCTACAGCTCGAGGCGCGAGGACTCCGGCAACTACTCTTGCGCGCCCTCAAACCTGGACCCGGCGTCCGTCGTGCTGCACGTGCTCAGCGGTCAGTGCCTACGTCCCTCCCCTCGCGTTTCCGTCTCCACCTGGTCACATAGTTCACGTGTGTATGTGTGTATGCAGGCGAGCAGCCGGCCGCCATGCAGCACGGTAACGCAGGCGAGCGACTCTCCCCGCGACCCGCCTTCCTCGCCGCTCTCTTCCTGCTACCAGTGGTTCCTGTGCTGCCGGCTCCCGCTGTGCTTCTCGCGATGCATCGGCTGAGGCTGAGCAGGCTCCTCGTGTTCACTCTTTTAATACTGTAAATACCGACATTTTGCATTTAACATAATACTACAATGATAAAATAAAAACCTTGGTATCACTCTGCTCGTGAAACGAGCACCAAAATAATAATTGTTATAATAAGGGTATGAAATTGTCGTTTTATATGATAAAATATATTTTTTTTCTACAAAATAAAAATTTATTTAATCACTCATACTAACTACATATTGTAAGAAAACCATTAATGCTTGTACGATAGATCTCTGTGGTACGAGACCTAATATAGTTCGGTATGATGTTCTCTGCTGCTTTTCGAGAAACAATTTTTCTCTGATATGGGATTATTTGAATTGCGGAAAAAATGGTAGTCAGTTGATGTCAGGTCTGGAAAGTACGGAGAGTTTCCAACTATAACTCATGTAGTGTAGTTTCTTGTGTTATCGTGCAGTACTAGTGGTGGCGATTGATTCACCAGTTGTGGTTGTTTTCTCATATTTTTCGCCATAATTATTCTTAGTTCTACACTAAAGATATCAGCTGTCACTTATGCACTGGATATGAGGTAGTCAAAGTGTATTATACTAAAACCACCACCAAATACTCTTCGACACTATTTTGTAGGATAGTTTATTTTTAAAGCATCATTCCTGCTGCCTGAATTTAGCCATTGGGATTTTCCCTTGCGGTTATCGTAAACAATTCATTTTTCGTCACATTTTTCTGTTATATCCCAAATACCCTCGTTTATTCGTTGATTAATTAACATAAGGCAAGCCTCCACGCAAGTATTTCATTCAATTCATGTAGTACCGATTTATGGCGCAAATATATCAATATTATAGGTACGCTTACCTCAAGCAGTGCTGCTAATTGTGCAGTAAACTGATAAGGATAGTAATTTGTCTTTATTTGTCTCGATAGCTTGCCTTCCCCTTGGTTCACATTGTAACTTTTTCCACACCGATAGCGATTAATCAATCGCACAATGCATTTCTTTGTCATGAACTCTCTGAAGACAGTATTACGAGTGGTTTCAGCTAAGTTAGTGCCAAAGCGGAACTCATATTCAAAATTCTCGTATTTTCTATGTACCCATATTTGTTTTCATAGTGTAAGAAAAGAAAAAACCATAGAATACCACAACTTTTTTAATTTAGAAAGCCTAAATTATCATTTTAAAAATACACACATCAAAAAAGTCTAAGCAACATGCGTGATATTAGAAATTTTTCCATTTATATTAATTATTTCTAAATATTTACTCAAACAAAGTGCGTAGGTAAGTAAACTTTTTTGTTATTGATGACATACTGGCTGGTTGAAAAAAAAAAATGATTATGTTTTGTTTTTTCATAAAATTCAAATGACTGCGAATTTGTTTGAATTTAAATGCGTTTTAATTGCTACGTTTAGTCTTGATTTTATAATTTCACCAAACATTTAAATAAAGTTAGCGACAAAATTGAATTGTTAGATATTCTTTACGTCATGAAGCGACGTCATTTGATGGCAGATGAAATGCAAAGAGTTGTAGGGATGTTGCAAGCGGGAAGTAATCAATCTCAGGTATCTCGACATTTTGGCATTCATAGAAGTGTTATTTGTCGTCTTTGGCAGCGCTACAATAATACAGGACAACCCGCTGAACAGCATCCAGGCCGTAAAAGGAGTACAACCACTCGGCAAGACCGGTACATACAACTGACTGCAAGACGCCAGCCGATGTTAACCGCTCGAGAGATAAGTTTGAGGCTACAAATCTAAAGTGGTGTTGATGTAAGTCCTCAAACTGTGCGAAATCGACTGCATGAGTACGGCCTACGAGCTCGACGCCCAATCAGGTGCCCACCGACACGTCACGGGAATCGCGCACGTCGATATGAATGGTGTAGAGAACGCATAACATGGACCCAGGAACAATGGGATAAAATTATGTTTTCCGATGAGTCGCGATTCGGGTTTAAGCCTGATACCAGAAGGGTGCGAGTGTATCGTCGGCCCGGAAATACTGAAAGGCTCAGGTGCGTTCAGGAAGTTCATCCATACAGCGGCTCAACAGTTATGTTATGGGCGGGTATTATGAAGAACAGGCGAACTGAGCTCGTTTTTGTAAATGGAAACATGAATGCTGAAAATTACATTGAGGATATTCTCAGACCTTATGTCTACCCATTTGCACAAACCTTTGGCTCCGATTTTAGGTTAATGCATGACAATGCGCGTTCACATACAGCTCGGCGAACCAGTGAATACTTTACAACGGAGAACATCCGGGTATTGCCCTGGCCTGCACAATCGCCAGATCTCAACCCCATCGAGCACGCATGGGACATGCTCCAGAGACGTGTTTTGAAGGACTTCGACGGAGCAACAACAACCCAACAGCTGAAGGATTTGCTACAATTCCATTGGGAGCGAATACCGCAAGATGACATAAACAGTCTCATTAATTCAATGAATAATCGTTGCCGACAAGTTCTGAATAGCAGAGGAGCCCATACTTTGTATTAAATTGTTCTATTCTTTCACAATAAATACATTTTCTTTAGAAATTTCATTTTGTAAGAAAAAAGTTTAGTTTCTTATGTATCTTAGTTTCTACAGTATATTCTAATATTGTTCATTTCTGTTATTAAAAGAACTTATAAAGACAACAGCTGTTATTTTTACATCATAGAACCCTAAAGATATTATTTTAAAAATAAAATACAACGTTATAATGTGAAGAACCATCCTAAAATTTAAATTAGTACATGTTGCTTACACTTTTTTGATGAGTTTATTTTAACGAAGCAGTTTTCGGGTATTAGTTTAGTTTTTAAAAAGCCTTTTTTTGTAAGTCAAACGACAATTTCATACTTAAGTTGCGACCCTTGAGATACATCGAATCTTATTTTGAATATTTTTATACTTTGACCAAAACAACAATACTTTGCCTATTCTTATTCTTCCTCAAGTAATTCCAATAAGTTAACAAGTCCAGTTAATTTATCAAACCATTGCCGCGGTGATCATTTGCAGACCAACTTATTATAAAATATGCGATCAAAAGCTGTACTGAGTTCGTATTTTACTCATATAACTTTAACAGTTTTCTATGTATATTAACTCTTCTTATATGTTATGTTTTTCCATTTCATATGTTCCATTGCTGAATGGTACAATTGAATATTCAACCAATCTGTTAACTTACCCATTGCGTGAGGTTTTCCTTCAGTTCCACGTATCGAACTCAAAAGATTGACTTATTAACTAATTAACTAATTTAATGAAATGATATAACATAGTATGTTTTTTTAAATTTGTTTTAAGAACGTTTGCATAACATATTTTTTATTCCAACACTTAGAATCCCATGAGAAAATCTAATAGCTGGTATAATGAAAGGCGAAAACCTTATGGCTTATTCAATATTTTTAGGATCTTCTGCCACGACGAAGATGAAAGAAAATAGCGGAGAAGTGACCCCTCTGCCCGGCCTCGCTCACTTCTCTCGTTCTACTCGAGTTACGAGTCGGGAGAGGGGAATCAGTAGTCCACCGAGCACAGAACAGACAAAGTAGAGTGATCGCTTTTACGACGCCCGTAGCTCGCGTGACAGTATCGGTGCAGTGATGCAGTTAAAGCGGGAAACAAACCTGTGTACATACATACCGCGGCGCCTGGCCGTATTTGTAAAGTTGTAAATATATTTATTGTAATAATATCTACCATATGTATAGTTACGATAATAATAATATAAGTAAGCGATGCGTGGCGCCCGGTGCAGCATTTCTCTCTTTATTTCCCGCTCAAGGATGTGCAGCCGAGCGCTGAAGAGTGGGGGGGGGGGAGAGAGATCTGGTACCGGGTGGCCCGTGATGGTGATACCTGTACTTCTTTTTGGATTTGTCAGAAAGTACAAATCTAGAAACGAACGAATGGAATTGTGTATTTGTAAAAATTGTTTAAAAAGTCAACTTGTTATTATGATTGTTTTTGATGTCAAAGTTTATGTCGAGTTCTTTTCCTGTGATGTGTCACACCGATCGAGTGAGCCGTGTGAGCCGCGCACGGTCCCGCGCTCCGCTCGCTCGCTCGCTTGCTCGGTGTGGAACTGCGGAGCTCGACCCCGACGGGTTCCGTTCACGCTGTTGCTGCCTCACGTGTAAATATACTACTCTAAGTGATAACAATAAAGATGAAATCGTTGAAATACATACTGTTTCTTATTTACATCTCGACCTCTATCAATAAAACCCAAGAAGAGAAACAATCGATTTAATTAAAGTTATTAACGAATCACTACAATTTTAGAGATCAATTAAATACTCTCAAGAGAAAGTCGAAGATGTTTTAGAGAACGTTAGTCCCACGCCGCGCCGAGCTGCGCCAGTTTAATCCGAGCGTGCGTCTAGATACTCCCGCAGCAAGTCACGCACTCCGAGGTTGGGTCGAACGCGTCGCGTCGCGAGACACCGCCCCGACACCGGCGACGAGCCACTCTCTGCGGGTAACAGTGCGTGATGTCACACACACACACATTCACACACACACCTCACCAGTCACGACCCCACACTCGCCGCACCTACCGTCTGCAAGGAACCACTCGAGGATGGCGGCGCGTTCGTACGTGAAGCCGTCAGACGCGGCGACCGGCTCCCGCAGCAGCCTGTGCGTTAGCGGGCAAAGCAGCGCGTGCGGCGCGCCCCGCTCCTTCACGCACACACACGCAGAGAAATTTTTTTTAAATAATATTGAGCGTCGACAGTGCGTGATTGCACATAACTATGATGTCTGCACAATCATACAGTACAATTGTGTACGTGTACAGACATTGAGATGGTGGAGGAGTACAAGTACCTGGGTTTAATTAGAGACAGCAGATTCGCATGGAAAACACACATACCACATTTATGTGACAAGCTGAGATCGGTGCTTGTGAACTTCCACCACTTCAGCCTTATATTGGATAGAAAAACTTTGTATATAGTTTACTATGCGCTGGTGGACTCGTTGCTTTCTTATGGGCTGGCTTATAAAATAAATAAATATGAAGAATTATTTCTGGAGTGTATGATGCTGCCAGTCTATCAATAAGCAGTCCTATTAACAGAACTCGAACATTTTGCAGTGATTAGTTTAAATTGAAATCTGTACACGTAATAACATTAAACTATTCGAACTGCCCACGTATAACAATAATTACGGGGAAAGATGTAGATGTTATTTAATTCCAACTATTTTTAATAACATACCGTGTGAAATATAAAGTAACTGCTTTACAAAAAGAACTTTAAAAAAAATGTTAACCAAGTGTCTTTTTCAAGATTTTTGTTAAATCTTAGTTTGGAAATAATGTAAAAATAAAATGCAACACTAAATAAATAATTGTGTAGAAGGGACAAACTACGATAAAGTTTGCCAGAAGTAATATTAACTGTGTTATTTGAGTTACTATTAGTAAATGAATTTTATTTTTATTTTTTATTTTATTTATTTACATACACAGTGTGAGCGCACACGCACACGCACACGCACACGCACACGCACACGCACACGCACACGCAGCCGCACGAGCGTAGTACTTACGATGGCATAGGACGGTCGCGGACGACGCAGCCACTCCAACTCGGCGAGCAGCCTGGCACCCTCCTCCTTGCCCTCGGATCCTGTCACATACAGAGTCATAGGCGTCGCGTTAAACTATATCTACTGACTACTAATACTTTACATTAGAGTTTCTCAGGAAGGTTTGTTCCGCCTCGTGGGCCCCATGTTATTGCTTCCACGCTCGGTTTATGTAAACACCAATAAGATAATTTTGATAACTGCAACTAGCTTTGTTCAAAGGTGGAGGCTTTTCATTACCTCTTTTATGATTTATTTATTCTTTTTTATTGAAATCTTAGTTTGTAATCCTTCCTAGAAATTATAAAAAAAATACTTCAATTATAGTTAATATTAATACTACTAAACTAAGTATTAAATCAATAAAAAAGAAGAGGAATAATAATTATTGTAATTGTCATTTATTATAAACGATGCTGGTTACGAATAGAACCTTATTTTTTTACTGTATATATGTTTATATGTTTCATACTGTTTGTATGTTGGGAATAAATGTAGACTTGTTCAAAATATGAAATGTTCAACAAAGCAAGCTTATGTCGTTGCTCAATTGGTTTCGAAAAATTATCTACACGGAAAATATTTCATTATTAATTGATGGACTATATAACAGTTATCATTAATATATGAGTAGACATAAAATTATGAGACGAAAATAACTGCGAAATAAACACGTGCGGATGCGCAGGACACCGCTAGTAATAGTAATAAAGATACTACAACCTGATGACATGACACAACGTGACGCGCGCCTGACCAGTGTGCGGCGAGCGAGTGCCTCCTTACCGTGTCCCAGTCGCCCCAGCAGCGCGGGGAGAGGCTCGTCTAGCAGCTGAGCGCCCTTCAGCTCCGACTGGTTCGCTCGCTCCAGTAGCAGCATTGCTCGCGCCGAGCCTGCCTCATCGCCTGCACATGCGCTCGAGTACACACAACCGTGATACATTCTTATTAAATTATGTAACTATAAATTTCTTTATATTTATTTTATACTAGCTGTGCCCCTCGGTTTCACCCGAGTTTTTATCCAACAAATATCGCGCCGCCAGCGCGACGGACCCGTGTAGTCTATCATAATTGATATCACTTCCCGCAAGTACAAATTATTTTAATTTTTCATTTTCTCCTGAACTATGTGTCCTAATTACATACTATAAAAAGAAAAATTTAAATTGTCTTTATGATGAAATAACTTTGTTCGTAAGGATTAATATGATAAGCCTAAAAATAAAGCTCAAAATCAATTTTTAATCTTCAACATAAAAACTCGCAAAATACCTTATTGTGGCTTATGCTATTAAGAAATAGGCATATGTTATCGGAGACCTTTTTAGATATACTAAAGAACAATATTTTTGTAGAATATTATATTTACGTATAACTAACCATTACGCCCGCGCATGGTGATAAAGTAGTTCGGGAAGACTTTCACTTCGACTTACTTAAACAAAAATCAATATTTAAGGCTAACTGAGAGGTTTAGCTTAGTTTCAGATAGCCTATACTATTCTTCGTGAATCTGGCTATCATATACAAAAATAATTTTTCGAATCCGACTGCTACCCGTTGTCCAGAGATTATCATGTTTAAACAAACAGACAAAAAAAACTCGTCCGCTTTACTAAATTATTAATAGTATCTATACACGGACTGACCTCGGAACACGACAAACCAAACGAAAATTATATGTGGTTTTTTTCTTTCTGACTGACTATACTGTTAGCCTAAGGGGCCCTAAATAAATAAAGCTACTTATGGCTTTGACATCTTCACCAGGCTTGGGGGCGAAAGCATAAGGCATTCAGCCGCGAAAGCGTGAGCAACATGCGCACAAAGGTGCCAAAGTGGCCGGACGTCGGCTTGGGCTATTACCGCGATTGTGAAAAGGTCGCGAACTGACTAATTCTCTATCTGTAGAAAATTCGAGCTAAACTAACGCATACATACACAGGCTGCACTAAAAGTATCGGGAATGGAATATTTCCACTGTTCCTGTCATATTAAAATCTTTTTAATTGAAAACTCCTTGGTTTTAAAAATCGAATACAATTTATTTATTTAAAAAAAGATTCTCGGTCTTGTCACAAGGTTTTGTCAAACTTGTTTAGTCGTTGAGAAAATGGAATTGACTCGAGAAAATTCAAGAGCGATGATTTATTATGACTTTCGAAGTGGTTTAACACAAAAACAGTGTGTTGACCGGATGATTTCTGCATTTGGTGATGAAGCCCCATCCAAAATCACAATTTATCGCTGGTTTGCTGAATTTCAACGTGGACGTGTCAAGCTCAGTGCTGATCCTCGTCAAGGTCATCCAAAAACTGCAGTCACCCAAGAAAACGTTGATGCTGTGCGTAAGCTGATTGAGGAAGATCGACATGTGACATACCGCGAAATTCAGGCAACTTTAGACATTGGCATGAGTCGAATACAAATAATCTTGCATTAACAATTAGGTGTAAAAAAGTTGTTTTCCCGATGGATACCGCATTCGCTCTGTGAAGAGCAAAAAGCGGCTCGCGTTACTTGGTGCGTCAGAACTCTCGAAAGATTCCACGCAGGATCCTCAAATGCTGTATACAACATCGTATCAGGTGAAGAATCCTGGATATACGCGTACGAACCCGAAACAAATAACCAGTCACGAGTTTGGGTGTTCGAAAATGAGTTAAAGCCAACAAAAATTATTCGTTCACGGAGTGTTGCAAAAAAAATGGTGGCCACGTTTGTCTCCAAAACCGGCCATGTTACGACTATTCCTCTTGAGGGACAAAGAACGGTTAATGCAGAATGGTATGCTAGCATTTATTTGCCACAGGTCGTTTCTGAACTCCGTAAAGAGAACGACAACCGCCGCATCATCCTCCATCACGACAATGCGAGTTCTCACACCGCGCACAGAACAAAAGAGTTTTTAGAGCAAGAAAACATAGAATTATTAAACCATCCGCCGTACAGCCCCGACCTAAGCCCTAATGATTTCTATACTTTCCTAATAAATAAAGAATAAATTGCGTGGACAGAGATTTTCATCACCTGAAGAAGCTGTGGACGCCTACAAAACGGCCATTTTGGAGACCCCAACTTCCGAATGGAATGGTTGCTTCAATGATTGGTTCCATCGTTTGGAAAAATGTGTCAATTTTCGCGGAGAATACTTCGAAAAGCAATAAATACATTTTTAAATAGTAATGTTGTATCACTTCCTTGATTCCCGAAATTTTCAGTGCCGCCCTCGTAAAACATGTCCCTGCCTCCTGGGAGAAAGAAATGAACATGTGTATATGTATTTAGTATTCTGGAAACATGATCGAAAGTAACTATCGTAAAAAAAGAAAAAAAAGTCCCTTACAGGATCTATGTACTTATGTGGTGTGCACGTATGTATGTACATATTATGTGTAATGATGTGTGTGGGTAGCTACGTGATTGCAAGTGTAGTGTCACCTGTATCGCGCGAGCGGCTGCATGACTCAAGGGTTCTACACCGAGGGAACGGATCTAGGCTTGAGTTGCCGTAAGAGAGGGAGGACATGACGGGTTTGCGGGAGCGAAATTAGCCACCCGTCCCCTGCGGAGGGAACGGTGGTTTCGCGGGCGTGGGCGCGAGCACGCATTGTTTGGAGAGACGGTGGAGTAGTATTTGTTTATTTCCTCGATCTTATAAACGGGCTCGGTGAAGATATTCGCGACCGGAGTTGTTCGCGTGGGATGTTCGGTTTTGGGGTTTAAGTCGCGGCAGCTTTCACCAACAGATTCACGTGATTCGAAGCAGTGTCAAAGTACGATCGCGTAAGATATTTAATATACGATTCGACCAACGTACCAAGGGGCTTTGTTAATTTTACGTAAGAATCGGGTTTGGAGGATTTGGAATTTGTTAATGTTGATCTTTGACGTATGTGCGAATGTAGCGCAACTTATATGTCATGATAGGACGGACAAATGTTTTGTATAATGAAGCTGATGTCTCAGGAACATTTTGCTTAGTATCAAGGAGTGCAGTCTATGTGTATTGTAAATCACCCTTATTTTTTACAACACGAAACACTGTTATTTCTTCCTAATAGCATAAATATGAATTTTCATAACCCTAAATTTAGAAATAGTGAGTTCTTCATACAATCTTTCATCCCCTATTTCACCTATTAAAGTTTTATTTTCACGACATAAGGTAAGCCAATGTCTTTCTTCAAGGTCCAATTTATCTCTATACCAAAATTCATCAAATTTGGTTTGATGCGTTCTTCGTACAAACCTTCTCGTCTATTTCAGGGCGTGAAATGCAACAGACAGGACAGACAAAGTTACTTTCGCATTTATAATATTAGTATGGATTATTCATTTCATTATGCTGTCGTTCTCTATGGTGTCAGTAAATTACCCAATAGCAGAATAATGACAACAGTTTATAATAATACATTTTTGAAATTAATTCTCTCTCTCTCTATACCTTTCTTTGTTTCTCTATAATAACTGATACTTTAGTAAGATAAAAATCACAAAAGATCGACTGTTGTGGTTCCCTTTTAATTTTCTATTTTAGGAATAGTTATATTGTTAATACAAATGCGAAAGTGAATCGAAAAAAAATCAATGTTTGAGAGATCAATCTTTTAGACATCGATTTTTTTGGGAATTGATTCATAAGAGTTCGATTCGAATCAATCTTTTTCAAAATGAATTGCCATCCCTAGCAGCGGCGCAGCTATATTCAACTGACAAATATCCAGCATATGCTGACACCCTTATAATATGATTTATCACATAGATCTGAGGTCAACTTATATTGCAAATTTGCAATTTTTAAACTCTTCATTTTTTAACTTTATGAAAGGTTTCTATCATCATCGTTTTACAAATCATAATATACAGATAACTAAAATGTCAGTCAACTCAACTGAAGAGCAATTTTATAGCATTATTATAAAAAAAATGTTCGATATGATTTTTTAAACTGATATAATTTTTTTATTTATAAACTTATTGAAATAAAACAAACACTAAATGTTAAGTGAACCTTACCAAATATATTAGTGAAAACCGTTTTTAATCGGTTATGCCGTTTCTGAGATTAGCGCGCACAAAAGTTGGCAAACAGACAAACAGACAAAAATTCTAACAATCATTATTTTGGGTTCTCCTGCGTTGATAGAGACCCCCAATAATAGTTTTTCTCATATATCTTCTATGTACAGACATCGATCAGTTACGTTTTTATTATATGTATAGATAATCAGCATTCAGATAATAAAATACTCCCAATACAGTGCACTGACCAGAGCCAGCGGTGACGTACTCGCGCAACCACCGCGCCACCCCCTCCCCGCACCACAGGCGCACAGGTGAATACTCCTCCGCCTCGTCTGCTCCACTCTCTGCATCCCCCTTCGTTGCCCTCTCGCTTCCACCCGACAGGCGCCACACTGCAAGACCGCCCCCGAGCGTACCGACCGCCAGCAGCACGCTCGGATTGAGCGCGGCCGGCGTCAGCAGTGCGGTCGCCAGAGCACCCGGAGCCGCCGCCTCAGCGAGACAGCGCACGGTGGCGCCGCCCGCAGCTACGTGCCACACGCGCGCCCATCCATCAACCCCGGCCGACGCGACCAGTGAACCTGCCCCCCACCTAACGCACGTCACGCCGCCCCCGTGCGCCGCGAACTGCCGCACGAGTCGTGCACCGCCCTCGCTTGCCACCCACAGCTTCACCAGCGAGTCACAGCCACCCGTCACCAACACGTGCTCACCCGCGCCAGCACCAACCGCCTCCGGGTGCGACGCAAACTCACAGCTCTGCACACCTGCGGAGCCAGCCAGTCAACATCAGCTCTCGCGCCGATCTACCTCATTCCAAACTCTCACGCCACTTACGGAGTACTGACCGAGGTCATGTGCGACAGGCTCGTAGTGTAGCGTGCAGGGCGCGGGGGGCGGCGTGTGCAGCCGCAGCTCGCCGCTGGCAGCTCCCGTGGCCAGCAGCTGCCCGTCTGGCGACCACGCACAGCATGTCACCGCCTCCGAGTGTCCGGTGTATACACTGCAATAAACCGCAACGAATGAGAGAGAGACAGAGAGCGACGCAGAAGCCGTAGCTGAAGACGAGCGGGTACTCACTGGATGGGTTCCGGTTCGGCGTTCGCAAGGCTCCATAGCGGCGCGATCCCGTCATCCGTGGCGAGCAGTACCAGTGGCGGACGGTGTGGAGACACGCGCGCTCCCCGCACCCCGCCTCCACCACCGCTCGCCTCACCGCGGCTCTCGGCGCTAGGGACGCTCAGTGCACGCAGCTGTACGCCACTCTGTGCGACATATGGGAAGGGGTAAGAGCGTTGCACAGAGGAGTGGCAGAGCGCGCTTGTTCTGCACACCTGCACGTCCCACAGGAAGGCGCAGCCGTCGAGCCCAGCGGAGAGCAGCACGCGCCCCTCGCCGCCGAACTCTGCAGCGAGCGCGGGGTACTGGTGCGCATCCAACTCGTGCTTCAGCACCGGCTGTCCCTGGGACTCGTCCCACCGGTATACCTTCACGAGTCCATCACTAAAACATATATATAATGTCATGTATTTATATATATATGTTACCATGTATCTCCGAAAACCAAATCAAACCAGGATGGCTTGATTACCCCAATCCAGATGTTTACATAAAGCCATATGAAGTAAACGACTTCTGCTTGCGGTGCACCGCTATACTGCCACACACTCGTACACACACACGTACTAAAGTTAAATTGTAAGATTTTGTTCTATATTTCACCATTGCTGCAATATTAAATCAACATAAAAACTCTGCGTCGTTTGCTCTCGAACCGTTATTATGTTTAACTGATAGGCGCAGCCCATATAAAATTTCATAACAAGCCACCACCCCAGTATCTTGAATTACCCATATATAATATATGTACTCAACATCGACATACCGGGTTACCGAAAACTATGGTCAATTATTTAAACATACGCCCCGACAGAGCAAGCAAGTAAGAGTGAAACCAAACTTTTTTACGAACATTTAAAACAAACGTTAATTAAGTACTCACACAACCATATTATACTAATGGGCGACTTCAATGTGCAAGTCGGAGAAAAACAAAGTAAGGAGGAACATGTCATGGGTAACTTGGTCAAGGTAGAAGAAGTCCAAACGGTAAACTGCTAGTCGAATTACTATTAGAATATAATCTAACGCTTCTAAACAGTATGTATAGGAAAAACAAGAAGAATAAATGGACCTGGATTTCCCCTGACGGCAGATACAAAAATTAGATTAACTACATAACAACAAGTTATCCAGTTAAGCCTTTACGGACACATCAGTACTAACAAAGTTCAACTTCAATACAAACCATCGCATGGTACGAAGTTCCTTAAAATTAGAACCATCAAAAAGAAAATCTAGAAGATATATAGATACACATAAAACAGAACACTACAATAATGAAATTTTAAAAGAGATTGCCAAGTCCTTAATGGAAAAAACCGAAGAAGTATCATCAAAAAAAAGAAACACTGATGTCCTTACAAAATATGGAAAGTTAGAGAAACAACTAACTCTGGTTAAGACAGGGAATACGAGAGACAATAAATACAGACTAACTGATAGGTACTACAGTTAAACTTATAGAAAAAAGAAAAAATTTGCTTTCAAATCACCCTAAAATAAAAAATATCAAACTAGTTTCCGAATTAAGTAAAGAAATTAGAAAGAACATTAAAAAAGATAGGAAGACTAGGAGGACGCTTACACTAAAACGGCACATAGAAAGAACTGGAGGAGTAAAGAAAGCTTTAAAGGAACTAAGAGAAATAAAGAAAGAGTGGATACCAAAACTCAATAAAAAGGAGAGTACATCTGCAAACAGAAAAGGGATTAACGAAATTGCTACTAAATTCTACCAGGATCTGTACTCGAATCCAAACAAAATACAACCCAAGTACAAAGGAAAGCTTTAAAGTTAAGTGAGGAACCAGAACCGCCAATACTTCCTAGTGAAGTAAATAAAGCTATAAATAGTCAAAAGATGGAAAAAGCTCCGGGCCCAGATAAAATAACAAATCAACTTCTTAAAGGCACTCTCGAAGAACTACTACTACCCATACTTACATCAATATTTAACGAAATACTAAATACTGGTATAATACCTATACAATGGAAAACATCCCATATCATTCTTATTTTTAAGAAAGGATAAAAAGAAGACATAGGAAATTACAGACCGATTAGCTTGTTGTCAAACATCTATAAGGTATTCTCCAAAGTTATCCTTTAAAGAATAAGTAAAAAGCTCGACGAAAATCAACCACGAGAACAAGCAGGCTTCAGGAAAAAAAATTTCACCCTTAACCACATACACACTGTGAAACAAATAATAGAAAAATACAAGGAATATAACAAAACCCTATATATGGCATTTATCGACTATACTAAAGCTTTTGACAGTGTAAGCCACAAAGCCATATGGGAGAGCCTGGAACAACAAGGGATACCTACAAAATACATTGAAATCATCAAAAGCATCTATTCAAATAACGAAGCGAGGATAAAACTAGAAACCCTAGGAGAAAAATTTAAGATTAAGAGAGGTCTGAGACAGGGAGATCCCCTATCACCGAAATTGTTCACGGCAGTACTGGAAAATATCTTCCACAAGCTGGACAGGGAAGGCTTCGGCTTAAATATACATGGTGTGAAACTGAATCACTTAAGATTTGCGGATGACATAATTCTGTTTGAAGAAATCCCGACTCACCTCGAAGAAATGATAAAATCCCTAAATGAGGAAAGTACAAAAGTAGGTTTAACTATGAACAAGGACAAAACAAAATTGCTTACAAACTCTAAACCAATAGATATAAAAATTGACAGCCAACCAGTCGAATATGTGCAAGAATATTTTTACCTAGGACAGATCATTTCTCACGAAGACCAAACCACTAAAGAAATCAATAGAAGAGTAGCAAACGGTTGGAAGAAGTATTGGTCGTTGAAAAAAAATCCTGAAATCCAAAGAGCTAAGCATGTCAATAAAAAGGAAAGCCTTTCACACCTGCGTACTTCCGGTCATCACTTACGGATGCGAAACATGGTCACTCACTAAAAAACACAGAGAAAAGTTGAAACGAGACAAAACGAGAAGTAGTAAAATAGGAGAAAAAACTAAAGTAATTGATATACTTACTTGAATAGACCAACAAAAGTGGAGATGGGCCGGTCACATGATCCGAGATACACAAAATAAGTGGAGCACATTTGTCCCTGATTGGTACCCCAAGGATAGCAAACGCAATAGAGGACGTCAAAAAATGAGATAGGAGGATGACTTAAAACTCACGGCCGGACATCATTGGAGAAGAGTAGCGCGAGACAGAACCCAGTGGAAAATGTTAGTGGAGGCCTATGCCAAGAGGCACGCTGAATTACGGGATATATTATAATATAACTAATCAACACTTAACATGCTAAATTGTATCCTTGTAGTTCAGAATAAAAGTGCTTATTATTATTATTATTATTATGTATGATACCACATAATAAGCAGTTTTGCAAAGATGTATTACAGAAAATTCTATAATATTGCTAAATCAATAAAATAAACTATATACAGTGTTTCTCACCGTAGTTCAGCCGGAAACTTGAGAGCTGTGACGGTATCATTGTAACGTTATGTCGGTAGTAAGAAAACAAAATTGTTTTAGAACTGTCTATACCATTAGCCATGAGATCTCTGGAGCTTACAGCTTCACCGGGCTTGGGGATGAGCTTTTAAGACACTCAGACGTGAAAGCATGCTGACTACACCAGATACTAATCTGTTAATTTATTCACATTTTTAGTCTGTAAGGAGTTGATAAAATAATGTCTGTAAGAGTATGCCTTTGTCTCTGAGTGATACCTACGTAAAAAGTTGTGTGTCACGTTTTATAAGAATAATAATTTAAAATTCAGACGAGTCTAAATATCAAAATATAACACATGGCAATATGTTCAAGAGTACCAAAGTGACTAAACTTCAACTATACATATATTCATGTTCCTGCCTCATGGGAGAAAACGATGGTTTCGCAAGTGGGGGCACGAGCACGCTTGGTTTTGTAGAACGGTTGTTTTGTTTGGAAACACGCGTATGCTTTCTCTATTTTGTCGTCGGAGTCGGTAAAGATGTTACGCGGTAGGCGTTTTATTCAGGGGACGTCTGGAACTGGAGTTGTAAGTCGCAGCGGCTCTCACCAATGGGTTCGCGTGATTCGACGCGGTGTCCAAGTATGCTCTCGAGAGAAACTTAACGTATGATTCGATCGAACGAACGTACCAAGGGGCATCGATTAAATGAAGTAAGAATCTGGTATGGAGTATTTAGAACGTCTTAAAGTTATATTTAGATATATGTGCGAAAGCGGCGCAGCTTTATGTCAGGACCAGACGGACACAGTCATGCCTTGTATAACGTAAGCTTATATCTCGTAGACATTTTGCTTACCGCGCATAGCAATGGCTGCAAGCGGCCCAAGACCATGGCGGGCCTGTTCTGAACTATAAGGATGTGCCTTGAATTTGAGTCTACTGTTAAGGGTGTTACCCCGACATTTAGTCATGGTTGTCCACGGGATTTATTTTTATCGAAGAATTCGAAGGATTATGCTTTCCTAGGTATCCGTGTGGTGTTTGGATCAAAGAGAATCGTGTCACTTCTTGCGAGATGATGGATATGCGCCATTTACTAAACCATTCCCCGAAAATAGTTACGGCGCATTGGACGGTGGACCTAAGGTGGAATCTGTTCCTTTTAAGGTGTATATAAGTTTATCGTTAGCATATAGACCTAACTCGACCTTGGGAGGACGAAGTAGATGACTGCTGTACAGTTTGAAAAAGCAAGGCACCAAAATGGAGCCTTTAGGGACACCCGAGCGAATAGAGGGGTGTGGAGAGTTCATCTTCCACTCGGTAATGAAAGGTGCGATTGTTGAGATAGTTGCGGATTATATGAACTAACCTATCCGGGACTCCCAGTTGGTGTAACAAACCTTATCGAAGACCTTGGCTACGACGAAGAAAACCTACTTACGGAGAAGTTATGTGTAATATACTCCGTGAAGTTATCCCCTTGATGCGTACAAGAGTGCCGAGCACGGAAACCGAATTAATCAGCTGTATATAGATTTTTATCATCGATGACAGTTTTCATATGGTTCAGAGAGAGATTTTCCCTATTAATAATAAATTTAATAATAAATAATAATAAATATTTATTTGTTATGAAAGAACGAAAATACAAATGAAGCATGCCCTGATACCAAAACTAAGAGATCATTTCCTAACATTATTCTCTATTATTCTACTTATTTCTATACTATTTGACTATTTAATAATAAAAAAACTTATTATAAACTAACTACCTTAAGAGTGTACTAGAAGTGTGTGTGTAAATGCGTGGGTAAATATTAATAGGAAGATGATTGTAAGAATCCATTCTTTTACTTTCATTTTACATTTGTGTTTATTTAGATGAAAAATATATTTTTTTTTTTATATAATTGATTTTGTTATAAATTGTAGAACTAGAATGTTTTGGCAGAGAAAAAACGAACTTATATCTACGGCTGTTAAAATTATCATTATCAAAAATACATTCGGAATGCTTTCCTAACGTAAGCCTTAGCACAAACAACTGTCTCAGAGATAACACCTCACAATCAGAGTAAAGCTGTGCAGTAGAATATCGCCTAGGTTTTGACAGGATTACCTTCAAGACGGGCTATCTCTCTCTAATTTTAGAATGGCAGTCTTAGATGTACCACCCCAAGCCGGTATACAATATGTCAAAAGGGATTCGCATAAAGAAAAATACTCAGTCTTAAATGTGCAAATATCTGCAGAGTCCTTCAGTTTTTTAAAAAGATATATCATCCGAAGTCTGGTGTTTAGTTTGTCTATATGAGAGTACCAGTTTAAATGTTCGTCCAAATGAATCCCTAAGTATTTAATTTGATTTGTTCTGGTGAGCGATATACAATTACATATCAAGTTCGGTGTACAATTATGTCCTCTGATACTAATTGAGATTGTGTCATCAGCTGGACGGGAATGTAACCCTAAGCAAAATGCTATGTATTTGCTTTTTTCAGTATTAAGAGTAAGTGAATTAATCAATAAACACTCCATACTAATTCTTAACACTGTCTCTGCACGAGATTTAGCTTCATACCACGTCGAACCATACACTAAGGGTGCAGTATCATCGGCGTATGTGAAAACCTGACTTTGAGGTGAGGAAATATTGCAGAGATCATTAACATAAATTTGAAAGAGGTTTGGACCGAGGATAATACCTTGTGGAACGCCAACTGTGATTTGGGCCTCAGAACTCAAACATTTATTTATAACCACCCTCTGAGTGCGGTCTGAAAGGTAATCCTTAAAAATGTTTAACGTGTGACCACGAATTCCGATATTTTCCAATTTATTAAGTAGAGTGTCAATACGGACAGAATCAAAAGCTTTTGAAATGTCTAAAAATATTCCAATACACTTGTGGTTTTCATCAATTTAGCTGGCTACTAAATTAGTAAAGCTAACTACCCACATCTTCAGTTGGTTTAGCAGTTCTGAACCCATACTGATTGTCAGAGATAATTTTATTTCGCATGAGAAATTGTACTAGATTATTGTATAGAATTCTTTCTAATATTTTAGATAGAGATGATAATACAGCAATTGGCCTATAGTTATTTACATTATCTCGATCTCCACTGTTATAAATTGGGTGAACTATGGCATTTTTAAATACTATAGGAAATTTTCCTGTGGTTATAGATAAGTTACCAATATGGGCAATCAGTGGACTAAGAATTATAGATGCATACTTAAGGGCAAATATAGGAATAGAATCCCAACCAGTAACACAATTACTTCGAAGACTTCGGATAATACTTGCAACCTCACTTTTGTCTGTTTTAAGAATAACTAAGGAGTTTGTAGGCGTTAAGCATGGCGAGGATGGTGCTCGTGAAAAACTGAGTGATCGTGTTGAAGCATCTATCTTATCTGACATAAGTTTGCCTATGCTAACAAAAAACTGATTCATATTATCTATACTAGCCTGAATATTTTGGCTTAGAGTAAGCAGTTCAGTGGGTTGAGCAAGGATGCGTTTTGTGTTTATGATTGTTTTGATAACATTCCAGGTGGCTTTTGGATTATTGATAGCCTTAGTAAATTCATTTATTTCATATTCAGTTTTCAGGTTTTTAAAAAGAGTAGAACAGAAGTTACAATACCGTGTATAAGTGATTTTTGATATAATATATTATTATTTGGGCATTTTCTTGATTGTAAATGCAAATTATCACGATTTTTAATACATCAATACAAATAATACATATTATATCTAAAAGACCAATCGAGCGATGGCTATCGAGAAGCCATGCTTTCTTTCCGAGCCTGCGTACCGACCTATAACTATGGTCATTTTCCAGACGGCTAGGAAAGATCAGTGGGCGATGGTTTCATTGAAAATGTAGACCAAGAGGACTATGTGATGATGTGTGATGATTTATAGGCCTTGATGCCTCTGTCTGACGCCTTTTACAGCTTCACGGTGACTTGGACAGTTTATTGTTGAAAACAAATCGCTATATCCAAAGCACAAAATCCAAACAATACTCAGTACAAAAAGTTGAAAGTGCCATCTCTGAAAGACAATACACTTTATATTATAAAATTACATTCAACAGATGGCATTGGAGTGAAGTTATCGATTTTTAAGGATTGGGCGAAATTCGAGTAGGCAAGATGGGACGGTTAGAGACCCTTAACGAAGATGTCCCATCTGTGAACTCTGAACTCTGTTATACGGACTTTAACCGCTTTAAAGTCTCTAACATCACATTAGAAACCTATTTTACATCATTATGATGCTATAACAATGTTTCACCTCTAACCAAACGCTCGGGCATAGATGATTATGATGAAGCGCAGTGAAAGACTTGGCCGTACAAACTTTCGGTTGAGATATGGATATAATACGCCTGCGATACGCAAGGCATCCGTGTTTATGAGAGAAACTCTACAAGCCCACATCCCAACAGTCAAAGAATAGGAAGGGGAACAATTGTAGTCAAGCCAAAGTCAGTCCTGTCCACTTCCAGCTTCTTAGATCCAAACTATTTCGCCCGCATGACGAGGTTAGAATGTTTCAAAACACAATACCACATTAAAGAGTACAATATTACAAGTTCAAATGACCGCAATACGGAGATCTCTCGGCCTATGTCCCAAACTAAACGTATTCATCAAAATAAACAGAACTTTATCGTAATTATCGCACGGGCCATTCAAACCGCCATTGATATTTAGCAACAACAGATCGTATGTACATCGTATGTTTCTTTTTCATGTCACCATAGTTTCGAACAAACATGACATGACATAACATTGTTACGTAAGGTTAATAAAAACGGTGCAAGTGTGCCTCTCTCCCGGCGCCGGACAAACACTAAGCACTTCAGCACGTGTCGGTGGATCTGTTGTCGCGCTATCTAAGCAATATTATTATACTTGTTACGAATCATTTCAATGTTCCTATAATAATTGGAGATATGAAGAAAATTAAATTAATTATTTGAAATAATTTTTAGCTTACCAGAAAATACTGTTCTTATTTAAAGTAAAAAATTAAACTCAATTTAAATAAATATAATATAATTATTAAAATTTAAGCCGTTGCTCTACAGGGCTACCTGGATGCGGTGGCCAGCATATCCTCGTAACTCGCAACACAGTTGACAGCGCCCCCGTGAGCTTGCTCCTGGCTCCACAACAGCGTCAGCGTATCCGGCTCCGCTTGCGCCTCTGCTACCTCGGCGACCGTGTCATCTACCGGCCCGATGCCCTGCCGGAGCACAGCGCCAGGCTTACCACTTACTGGTTGATACGAGTAGCAAAACACAAGCTTCGCGCCACTCACCTCGAGGTCGCCGAGGCCAAAGTGCGCGAGCAATTCGCAGCCCACCTCCAGCTCTTCCTCCAAGGAGAATGCGCCCAGCGACCACGTACGCACCGTCCTATCGTTGGACCCTGCAGCAAGAAGCTCGATCAGTTGTGCCGACTCGCTCCCTGCTGAACCCGCGTATCCACCTCATACTCCTCACCCGTTATCATAAAGCGTAGGTTCGGCGCCAGAGCCACGCATGTCAAGTAGCGCAGGTGAGCGTGCAGCACGCACAGGCAGCCGCCACCTGCCAGCCACAGTCGCGCCGTGCGGTCGAGCGACGCCGACGCCAGTACCTCCCTCCCGTCAGCCCGCGTAGCCCACCGCACTGCCGTTACGGCAGCCGCGTGCCCCTCCAGCGGTGCGCCCCACTCCTGCAACGTGCGCCGCCCTCTCCCTTCCGGCTGCTCCACAACGCGCCACAACCGCACACGCCCATCTTGCCCGCCCGTGGCCGCCACGCCCGCCTCGCTCGCGTCCGCACATAGCGCACCTAGGTCGTGGGCCCCATCCACCCGCAGGAGCGGTGCCGGCCCTGCCGCCTCGCTTTCCGCACCGCATGCACACACTTCTGAACCAACAACGGACTTACTCTATCGACCGAACTCGCGCCGGTCGCACTTCGCCACCGAAACTCACCAGCGAGGTCGAACACTTTGAGTACGCCATCTGCACAGCCGGTGAGCAGCAGCGCCTCCCGGGCGGGCGTCGCCACCGCCCGAAGCGAATCCTCGTGTGGACGCATGTGAGCTATCAACTTGCCGGCTGCAGCACTCCACACGCACAGAGTGCCGTCGTCGTACCCGACTAGCAGCCGAGCGCTGCCGCCCGTCCAGCAGAGTGCGCGCACGGCGGTCGCTCCCGGCGCCAGCAGCCGGCGGCGTGAGCATAGCTCGCGGCCCCACACCCGAGCGACGCCATCCACTCCGCCCGAGGCCAGCAGCAACCCCGCACCCGCCCAGCGCACCACTGTAACTCCGTGCCGGTGCGCTGCCAGAGCCACTGCATGCTCGCACCACCCGGTGCCCCCCGCTGCAGCGCTCGCCCACCGCCAAAGCCGCAGCGCACGGTCCGCACCACCCGTCACCAGCCACGCAGCCGCAGTGTCCAGGCATGAGATCTCCCCGCGGTGCGGTCGCACCAGCTGTAGCAAGCGCGGCTCTGCGACCGCGTCCATCGCAATCGGCGCACGTACTGCAGTGGCGGCGGCCACCACGCAACTGCTCACACGAGTGTCGTGTCCTTGCTGATCGATTGTATTCGTCACCTCGGTGTCACGTCCTCGCTACCTCGCTAGGTATCGATCGTATAGCTGACAACTCATTAACTCGACATATTCTACTGAACGTCCGAACGAAGCGTTGAGCGAGGTCGATAGAGTGACGTTAGTTGTGTAGCGTGGGGAGCGACCTCCCGTACGATGTGTGCAATCCAAAAACCACCGCGCCGCCGCGCTGGCGCAACTTCACCCCAACATGTTTCATTTTAATTTCCCAAAAATGTCATTTATAATATTAAACCCTGTAAATTATAATAAAAATAAATATTGTTATCGATTACTCATGAGGTTTCATTTAAATATCCAAACCTTTAATAAACCTGATAATATTAGGTCCTTACATCTGAAATTGGCGTTTTGTTGAACTAGCCTCTTTGATCTCAAAAAGTTAGCGTTTGGTTAGAAATTCCAAATTCAAATTTATTTCAATTTTAGGCTTATATATTTGTGTTGCGAATTTAGTGATTCATTTGTTTGACATCGTTCTTTTTGCCATATTTCATTAAAAAAAATCTTTTCACTTTTTCCATATTGTTTATGACCGTTAACAATGTTGCTAACAGTTGTCGCTTATAAGCGAGTTAGATCACACAGTAATGACTATTTCGATTTTTTAGCAATAGATATCGCCAAAATGGAATTACATTACGCCATTCTTATGTCGGCCAAAATAATGTTACGTCTGGTAAATAAATTTTATTTTTTTATACTTGGTACTTGATCAAACATATCACTCGACAAATAAATACAAAGACTTTCAGACAGAAATCTAAGCTAACAATATTTAGGTCGTCCAATAGTTGGACACATATAAAACGCTATTTTTTTGAGTAACCTAATATTATCTATAACGCCACAGACTATAACGTTAACTATTGATGGTTGTACTAAGGTCTACTGTTGTATATGAAAATAAAATAACGTGATGTCGATTGCAAGTTGTATTGACGACTGATGAGAACAATGTAAGTTGTGTAGCTCGCGAGCGAAACTATAGATGATGTATATTAAACAATAGAAACACCATACCGCCCACCAAAAGGACGATAGGCCTTTTAAAACAACAATAGTTAGTTAAAACTAAATCTAATATCTAGTATTTTTAACTTAACTTGTTTACAATATGTAGGTATCTAAAGTAATTCATAATAATCAAAATGTAGGTAAATTAAAATTTACTAAGAAAGTAATTCAATCTTGGCTCCTCAACAAAAATTTTGTAACTAGAAATGCATATCTTAATATAAATTAATAATTTTAGTAGTGAAAATGCATATTACAAAAATGCGACAAATAAATACTTGGAAAAACTGTAACTTCAATATTTGACTAAATTTAAACATTTTGAACATTAAAAAAAAGTAAGTTAAAATCTAAATTTAGCATAAAGTATTCTAAAAGTTTATTTTGAGTGAATAGGTAGTTCACATAGTTTAGTTATTGTTCTTCTTGTCACTGTATCACCACTTTTAACACTATAGACTCGTGTCAAACCGTCTGATCCTGGGTGTTTGTCAAGAATTCGACCAAGCGACCATTTTCCGGGAGGCAAGTTATCGGTTTTGATCAATACCCCATCTCCGATCTCAAATTCTTTCTCTTTCTTT
Source organism: Saturnia japonica (assembly GCA_033032175.1). Taxonomy (NCBI): domain Eukaryota; kingdom Metazoa; phylum Arthropoda; class Insecta; order Lepidoptera; family Saturniidae; genus Saturnia; species Saturnia japonica. The sequence continues at coordinate 23,862 of CM065321.1, read as the reverse complement.
AACCATTTAGAACGCTGTTGGAGTCTCGAAAGATATTCATCTTGCCATCGTCGCCAAAAGTCTTTTAACATTTTTTTCGAATGTCGCCATCGAGACAAGCTGGATATTCTGATGCCTGTCATATCAGGTGACGGAACAACTATAGGGGCTACCCCAATTAAAAAATGTCCGGGTGTAAGTGGATCAGTGCCATCAATTGGACATAATGGACGTGAATTCAAACAGGCTTCAATCTGACATAGTACCGTAGTCATTTCTTCGTATGTCAAAAGAGTAGTGACTATTCGTTTGAGATGGTGTTTAATGGACTTGACGCCTGTCTCCCACAAGCCTCCAAATGAGGGGCTGTAGGCAGGTATGAAATGCCACTGAGTTTCATCTGTAGCCAATGTCTGAGCGATCTCACCGGAAAATTGTAGCTTTGCTTCATTCCAGGCATTTCGCAATTCTTTGTTGGCTCCAACAAAATTTCGTCCTTGGTCGCTCCACAGATGGCTGCATTTGCCTCTCCTGGCTACAAAACGTCTGAATGCACCAATAAAACTCTCTGAGGTAAGATCTCCGACCAACTCAATGTGTATGGCAGTTGTAGCCATATCGACAAAGATAGCGACGTACGCCTTTATAGTCTTGTTTCCACGACCTTTGCTCGTCAGTATTTGAAAAGGACCAGCAAAATCTACAGAGCTGTTCTAAAAGGGTCTTGCAGGAGTCACCCTTTGCTCAGGTAAGTTGCCCATCATTTGCGTTTTTGCTTCAGCCCTTAATTTCACACAAATGAGGCATCGATGAGCATATTTCTTCACCATGGACTTCACTCTTATAATCCAGTACCTTGATCGTAAGCAACTCATCATTAGTTGTATGCCTCCAAGTAAAGTTTTAGTATGGGCGTGTTAAAGCGTCAACTGAGCATAAAAATCCATTTTTTTACTTTTACGGCGATAGATGGCGCCGTCACGAATTTCACTCGCACTAACGAATTGTAAAGCAATTTAAGGTAATATGTAATCTTTTGATAATAAATTTCTCTCGGCCTAACTGTGTGTTTTCTTGACAACGTCATAAATACTCAGTGCAATCATAGGACCATTTTTGGAATAATATTAAGAATTGTACAGGGCGTCAGCGATGATTAATGGAACTAACGAGTTCTTGTTTCCAAGGATAATGAGGTGCTTTCTATCTTCAGGTAGATTTGCATGCTTGAGACGACCGCCCACCCTGAGGAGTCCTTTCTCATCAATATAGGGGGGGAGAAATCGCAACGGACTTGTACCTTTTACTTGTTTACCATCCTTCATTCTGTTAATTTCCTATTGAAATTTTTCTTCTTGTATCTTCCTAATACATATAATAGAGTCATCTTCCAACTCCTGTGTAGTTATATCATCATCAGTACTAGTGTTCCTTTTGAAATATAAGAATTTTCTGCAGTAAGTAATTAGTCTTGAGTAATTCTGTCAAATTACCGAAATTTTCAAATTCTACTGTGAAAGATTTTTGTACTTCCGTGTTCAGTTAAGTCTTTATCTTTGTTGATTTCAATTCTAAATCTGTGGGTATTACTTCTAATTTACTAAACTTTATTTTTGTTTCAGATAACCAATTTGGATCGTTCCACCACAAATCGGGTGTGCTGAACTCGGCCAGTAGCATTCCACGTGAAGCCAAATCAGCAGGATTCTGAGAAGATTCGACGTGATAGACTCGCTTATTGTTTAAATTTTCAGCGATTTCCACAACGCGATTAGCTACAAAGGGTTTCCATCTTCCAGGTTCTCCAGACATCCACGCGACTACAATTGACGAATCTGTTCAGGAAAACATGTTCGAAGTAGGTATGTTTACTGCTTGCCCAACTTGTTTCATCAGTCGTGAGAGAAGTAATAAACCAAGAAGTTCTAAACGTGGTAATGAGTCAGTTTTCAAGGGCGATACTCTGGTTCTTGCAGCGACTATGCTTGTTTCAATTTTATGAACTTCAGCTTTGATTCTCAGGTAAACTGCAGCCGAATAAGCACGCATCGATGCATCGCTAAATCCGTGGAGTTCAATCTCTGCCTTGTTTATATCTGTTGTGCCAAACCATCTAGGTATTTGTAAGTTGTTGACGTTGGTGAAATCAGCTCTGATCCGTAAGCATTCTTCTCGTAGTTCTTCGCTAACGTTTTCATCCCAAGATAATTTTTCAAGCCACAACCTTTGCATGAGTATTTTGGCTAACACGGTGCTTGGTGCTATCCAACCCAAAGGGTCAAATAGCTTTTGAATGTCAGATAAGATTCCTCGTTTGGTTACTTCTTTGTCAGGTGGTGTTGGTGGTAATTTAAGATTGTATTGGAAGCTGTCGTTGCTGAGATCCCAAACTATTCCCAATGCTTAAATTGTTCCATCTAGATTCATGTCTACATGCTCTTTGGTTGATCGTTTGTCTTGATCTATAAATTTCATAAAATCAACATTGTTAGAAGACCATTTAGTAAGTTCGAACCCTCCTTTTTGTAATATCTGTGTAACCTCTGTTGCTAATAGTATGGCAGATTTAGAACCATCTGCGCCATCCAGCCAGTCATCCATGTAGAAGTTGGTTTTGATACTCTGAACAGCCATCGGTTTGTTAACTCCTTCATCATTTGCTACTTGGTGAATGGTTCTGACTTCTAAGTACGGAGCAGGTGCAGTGCCAAATGCCACACGAAGAAGAGGATATTCGTTTAGTTCATCTATCTCATCTGCTCTCCAAATTATTCTCTGGTAATCTGAGTGTTCTTTGATTACCAATATTTTACGGTACATTTGTCGAATGTCAGCCATGAAACAGACACGTTTCATTCACCATCTGATCAGGAGATTTCTAAGGTCAAGGTGTAGTTGAGAACCAACGTGCAGTTCCATCATTTAGTGAAGTGTTGTTTTTGCCTTTACAAGACGCATCAAAAACTACACGTGTCCGCGAAGTTTCTTTGTAATTTCGAACAACAGCGTGGTGGGGTAAGTATACTAACCTTTTTGTTTCTCTTTCTTCTTTCTGTATTTCTTCCAGATGGCCCTGTTCCTTGTAATCATTAATAGCTTTTATGTATTCTTCTTTTACATCTGGTGCTCCTCGAAACTTCCTTTCTAAGGGCAGAAATCTTCTTGTAGCTATTTCTTTTGTATTTCCTTCTGGCGCTTGTGGACTGTATGTATATTAAAAGGTAAGTGTACAATGTATCTTCCTTCTTCATTTCTGATTGTTGTTTTTTCATAGATGTTTTCGCATATTATCTCTTCCTTTGATAGTTTTCTCTTATTGTCACGTTCCAGTTCCCAGATTGACTTCAATATCTCATCAACGTCGACTTGGCTATGCATCACGCGGTAAGTAGCTTCTGCTGGGTTTTCTAGGTTTTCTTTCAAGTCTCCGAAAATAATCCACCATAGATGGGTGTTTTGTGCACACGGTGTATCTGGTGGACCTTTAATCAAACCTTGTTGTAGAATTTTAGAATATTGCCGAACTCCTAAGAGTAAATCTACTGGACCTGCTTTAAGGTAGTTTTGATCAGCGAGATTCAGTCGTTTGCATCTTGTTTTGTAAGTTCTTTTGATATCACGTAGGGTTGTATAGGTAAACTAAAGTTTTGGTCCCATTGTGATCTGATTTGTAGCTGTACAGAGTGTTTAATCTTTGTTTTCATAGATGCTAATCCTGAAGAACTTCCCTTGACTGACTGTTGCTTTAGTTTTGGTATTTGAGTCGCCTTCTCGCTTAAAAAGGCAGCTTCGGAACCGGGATCTACTAGCGCACGAAGATGAGTGATATAACCTTGTTCACTTGTTGCCTCCACTATCACTGTCACTAGTAGTGCTTTGCTTTACCTATTTGTAAAATGTGACGCAATCATTTTGTTAACTTGCACTTCCATCTCGTCTACTACATGATGTGAAGCCAGTGGTTGTATTTGGAAAGTTCTTGTTGAATCCACTGGTTCTGTGTTTTTAGTCTCATGCAGAAGCGAATGATGGCGTCTCCCTTGAACTAGGCAGTTAAAATATAAATGTTTATTCTTCACGTACTCACTTCTCTCCTTAGGTTCCATCTTAATGAATTCCTTGCAATGACATAATGAATGACTTTCATTACACATGGTACATGTCTTTTGTTTAACAGGGGTAGCAACATGGAATGTACGTTTTTTGATTTGTCTCGTCTGTGAAACACTCGTTGTTACCAGTTCTAATGTTCTAAATATTGACTCCATGAATTTTCTGAACTGTTTTCACGTCGGTAATTCTTCATTTTCTTCTTTTGTGTTATCACTTACATATTGTTCCCATTGTTTATGTGACTCTGAATCCAATTTTTGTACAAGAAGGTGTATAATAATCAAATCCCATGAATTCGTTGATACTTTCAAGTTTTTTAAATTATTTAAACATTCTACTTTTGTGTCAATCAGAGATTTTATTTGTACAGCTGATTGAGTGTTTAATTTCTTCTGGTTGAACAATCTCTTCATTATGTTATTAATAATCAAACGTTTGTTACTATACCTAGTGCTTAGTATATCCCATGCCACCTTATAATTACTGGAAGTAGCCTGTATATGTTTCAGCAGAACCTCTGCTTCTCCAGTCGCACTAGTCTTCAAATAATGTTATTTCTGAACATCACTCAAAGCAGAATTTTCGTGTACGAGTGAAGTGAACAAATCTTTGAACGCAGGTCATCCTTCATAACTGCTTGTAAATGTAAGTAAATGAATCTTCGGCAAATGTACAACTCCACTATGGATGTTGGATCCAACGTAGGTAGCAACAGAATTGTGCGATTTATTTGTACAAGGTGTCCAGAAAGGGTATCGGGTATTTGTTTTCGCGCCATATTCGAAACGGGGCGTCTAAAGGGTGCGGGGAGGGGTTCGTGGCGTCCGCCATTTTGTGGAGTTTTAGTCACGATGGAACAGTACTCGGGGACGCATCGCGCATTTTGCGTACGAGCGTATTATCGTAATGGTGATTCAATAGTGACTGCTCAACGTCTCTATCGTGCGGAATATCGTACACGCCACGCGCCAAGTGACGATAGCATTAGGAAATGGATCAGGATGTTCGAGAATACAAGTGCGACAGTTAAAATTCAAAACTCTGGTCGTCCTCGTTCAGTTCGCGATGAAGAAACAATTGAAGAAGTTGAGGCGTCGGTTCGTCAAAATCCGTCTTTATCCAGCCGAAAGCGAAGCCAAGCGTTGATCATCAAAAAATCGTCTTTACATTCGATTTTAAAGAAAGACTTACATCTGAAAGCCTATAAAATTCAATTGGTTCAAGAATTGAAGGATACGGACTATGCTAATCGACTGAATTTTGCGAACGAAATGCTGCAGCGATTTAACAACTTTAACAACATACTGTTCAGTGACGAAGCAAATTTTCACCTGAATGGTCATGTTAATAAGCAGAATTGTCGGTACTGGGCAGTGGAGAATCCGAGACGAAAGCATGAACGACCCCTGCATAGCCCAAAGGTCGTTGTTTGGGCCGCTATGTCTGCTAAAGGCATAATTGGTCCTTATTTTCATGAAGATCAACGAGGCCGAACAATTAATGTGAATAGTGACCGTTATTGCGATATGTTGTGAAATTTTTTGGTCCCAGAGTTGCAGGAGTTTGCATGTTTCAACTCAAGAACGTGGTTCCAGTAAGATGGGGCCACTTGCCATACCTCAAATGACTCAATGGAAGTTGTTAACGAATTATTCCCTAATAAAGTCATTTCGCGAAGGGGTAACATCAACTGGCCTCCCAGAAGCCCCGACCTTAGCCCGCTTGACTATTTTGCATGGGGATACCTTAAAAGTAAGGTTTATCAAAACAATCCGACGAATCTAACCCAGTTAAAGCAAAACATCAGGTCAGAAATGGCAGCAATATCGATAGCTATGTGTCAACGTGTTATCGCCAATCTTCGTTTCCGTTTAGAAGAGTGCCAGCAACGTAACGGTCATCATTTGGATAACATCATCTTTTCCAAATAATTCTCCTATTCATATGCTAATAATAAACAATAAACTTTTATATTGCATACAAATAATTTTTGTTTCATTGAACTTACAAATACCCGATACCCTTTCTGGACACCTTGTACAAAGATCTACAAGTAAATCCTTTAGATCACCTCGTAACACGTTTTACAATTCCTCGTAGACATAAAATTCCTCTTTTGCAAAATATGTAATTGCAGCCTTTTGCATTTTGGGCGTTAATTTTACTAATTCATCGTGTGATTTTTTTTAAAGGTTTTCCAGTATTCATTTATAATGACAATTCGTGCCTCGATATATCCCTTTGTTAGACGTACCTTGGGTGTTTTCTTCAAATTAGATTGCGCTTTACGCAACATTTCTGCGTTGTCTTCCAAAGTACATTCTGTTGTTCTGTTGTAGTAGCCATTGTACTGGTAACTTATTAGGCATAATAAGTTAATCACACTGCTTGTAATTATTTATTTTGCTTCCACTTCACTAGTAATGTTCTACGCACTGAATTACTTTTAAATCGTAGATATAATATAAATAATATGACTGTCGGCCGTGCCGCTCGTTCAGTATTATTTCTTTTTCATTCGGTTCGTTTGGACCATATGGTGGTTGTACATTGGCTGCACTAAAATTATCGGGAATGGAATATTTCCACTGTTCCTGTCATATTAAAATCTTTTTAATTGAAAACTCCTTGGTTTTAAAATCGAATACAATTTATTTATTTAAAAAAAGATTCTCGGTCTTGTCACAAGATTTTGTCAAACTTGTTTAATCGTTGAGAAAATGGAAGTGACTCGAGAAAATTCAAGAGCGATGATTTATTAGTACTTTCGAAGTGGTTTAACACAAAAACAGTGTGTTGACTGGATGATTTCTTCATTTGGTGATGAAGCCCCATCCAAAACCACAATTTATCGCTGGTTTTGTTGGTGGTGATGTTCTCTGTGTGAGATCTCGTTGGAAAAAAAAGCTGTTCAGTAATGACCTTGCTTGCTAACGGTTCGAGCTGTCCGTTTGTTTAAAAAAACCTGCTTAATATTGTTAATTATTAATATTGTGTTTTTTTTTTTGCCATATAGCTCCGAAATTTATAAACCGATATAAATTATTATTTTTTTGTTGGAAAGGTGATATAATCAGGTGGGTCCCAATTATAATTTAATTGGCATTTAACCTTGGATTTTAAAGATATACCTGAAAACTCTTCAAAATCGAATGGGAAAGGTATAGTGATTGATATATTGGTTGGTTTATCATAATCCAAGACTAGGTATATCTAACTAATGACGTTCTGTACTAACTTGAACTACGAAGACACCAACGGAACTCTTTAACAACAAACAATACGAATGTGGAATGTTCCTCCTTTGCCTCCTTTTGCATGTTGTACCGTTTGTGTGTGTTCCGAGGAACTGTTCGGTATGGTACCAGCGGCTACTTTCCAGCTACGCACCGCTCGCCCTCGGCAGGGAGTTCATCCTCACACTTTGGAATCTATATGGTCGCAGAAAGTGCGGTTTTAGAGGAATATTTCTACACAAACGCTCCGTTTGTGGAATAAGCTTCCTAGTGCTGATGTTTTCTCATGGGACTACAATATGGAATTCTTTAAAGAGGGGTGAAGTAGCTTTTCACAGGGTCGGGTCGGTTGTATGTAAGCGTCTATAGGCTGTGATGACAGCTTACCATGAGGCGGATTGCATGCTTGTTTGTAACAACCTTGGTATAAAAAGGTAGATAGAGGTGCTCAGGGTTTTTTTTTTCTGAGATTTGCCTCTACTGGGGTCTTTTCCGACGGGTGGGAAAAAAAATCATAGCCAAATAACCTAGTGTTGTGTTCCTGCGTTCAGTAGGGGTTTCAGAGCTCCTTGGGGTAGAGGATACAAGGCCGGCCACACACTAGTGATACCTACACGCATCAATAGGCTACGGTATCCGCTTACCATTCGGCGGGCTGTATGCTTGTTTACCAACTTTGTTGTATAAAAAAGGCACCGGAACTCCGTACTAATAAAATGTAACCTTGCCGTATTTGGGTTTCATGGAATTGTCAAAAGATATACTCTACTTTATATCTGTCTATCGTCGTGTAGTCGATTTGTTAAGTTGTTGGCGTCCAAATCTGAGAACATTAAGCCTTCCAAGCTTTGATGCACCTGTAACTATTTTAGCCCGAGACAAATTGTTTCGTCATCAAATTTAACGTACACGGCTTCCGGTAGCTCCTCACCCTCCAGTTGACCTCATGGTAAAAACGACCATAGGTTTAGGTTTAGGTTTAGGTTAGGTTAGGTTAGGCCAAATCACGGGCATGGGGTACGATGTCAGAAACCTCCTCGTGGTGCACCCCGGGCAACGTCGACCACTTTGGTCGGTGGCTGATACCTGACGCGCTCCTCCTAGTATCCCTCTGTTTATCAGAGGGGACCGTGGAGGGGCGCCGGCTGGAGGGCCGTTAAAAGCTTCTGGGTGTGGCGTGTGAGCAGCGCACCCAGTACCGGGCTGGGGCCGAAGAGGGCTCAGTTTTGAGCCCCAAGGGCCCAGTTCCGGGTAGCGGCTGACGGGATCCGTTGTATCATACCGATCCCAGCAGGCGTACTGCGAATTTGACGGTTTTAGAGAGTTTAGAATGAGTGCAAAATTTAAGAATACATTACCCCAGGAGGGTACCAGCTCCATAGGAGCTGGAGAAGCCCTCCCCGAGCCTGGCTCGGGCTGCCCCGCGTCTTCTGGTGTGGGGGGGGGGCAGGATTCTGCGCAGTGATACCAAACACACGACCTCGGCTAGTAATAGGACAACCAATTTATCGAAACCCACGACGACTTTGGCTTCCCAACGGACTGTTTCACCTGTTGTGAACATAGAGCGAAGTAGCTCGATTGACCATTTTGCCATCAGGCACTGGGGTGACAGCTTCGGTGCCTCGATGGCGGTTTGTGGCTCGATAGAGTCCAAACGGACATTCACGCAGTGGTCGGATTCCGACACGGATCCAGAAGGTGTTGAGGTCGTCCCGAAAATTGCTACGGCAAATTGGGGCAGAGCCCGTGACCCGGCACGTGTTGTAGGGTTGACGCGAGTGGCGTCCGCTAGGGAGGCGAATGGAGTTATCTGACCGTGCCCTTGCTGGACTGGTCTGCACGGAGGAAGCGAGTGACAGGGCCGACGTGAGTGTACTCGACGGATTCGAGTTCCTCGATCCAGCGAGTCTGACGGCACTCGCCAAAGAAAATGTTGATGGGATACTTGTGGTGGCGAAAAAATCTCGCAACCTCAAAGGAAATTATGTCAAGACGTTGAAGGGGGCTGCCTGGATCCTCCAGCAGGTGACTGCCACCGACCTCACACGAACAATCACCCAGGAGACGCTTCTCCTTCGGTGGGAGACGAGAAAGCTTCGTGAGGAGGTGGATGTCCTTAGGGCGGAGTTTGCCGCGTTACGTGGCGGAGAGGGGGCTCCACTATAAGCACCTTTGACGCAAAAGCAGGTTGAGGCACCTGACATGCAGCAGGTCTTACCGCAAGTTGAATAATAATATTTTTATTACGAATGACATCAACAGTTGTCTCCATAGTTTTAATTATAAACTAGCTAAAAGTTAATACAACCTAGTGAATCTATACTTCAATCTGTGTCTAAATGTGTGTTCTTTCAATCTTATCCAGAATAGTCATATGTTCATAAGTACTTACCTAATAAACATAAAAAAAACGTTATAAATTTTAGTGACTGGTCGGTATGTGTTTGTGTCATACAATAGAAAGTTAATTCGGAACACATTTCAAATAATAGCAGACACTGTGATATGATTATAATCAAGGTTATTTTTCAGTCATCTAACGTATGTTTATGAAGGATAAAATTATTTATTTGTAAAAAAAAAAAATCCAATTACCTTTTTTTTACGATATATTGTTTCCACTGTTTTTCCTTTTTTAACAAAAGGAAATTAATAAATGAGTTGAAAAGGCACATAATCTCGTCCAGTTCAATCACCTGGGGGTGCTGTAATTTGGATGCTGATAATGATAATTATAGAAAATGTATGTAATGCGATAAGACTTATCACTTTGATTGTGTTTTCCCTTCTGATTCCCAAGAAAGACCTACAGCCATGTTGTCTAGTGATTGGAAGTGTCTGATGTGCATGAAAAAAAAAAGCAATAATGACAAAACCCCAATTTGAAGTGTACATACTTTCGATCATGTTACAGTCCGATCGAAGAAAGGTACCGCACACATCTCGGCATCTTCCAACCCATGCACTTCCAAATCATTCAATCATGATGTTATACGGGACTTAATCAAAGAAGTGCTTAAGGAAGAACTGGCTAATTTCGCAACGCAAATAAATCAGAATTTATCAAGCACTATCAACACTGAACTTCGATTGATCAAGGATGACATTAGGGATTTTAAGGAGTCTCTTTCATTTCTTAACTCACAAGATGAGGATTTGCTGAGCAAACATAAACTATTGTCGGAATCAACAAAGAACTTAGTTTCACAGAACTTAAAGATGCAAACTGTTATTCAAGACCTAAGTGGGCGCATAAACCAAATGGAACAACATGCCCGTGCCAGTAATATAGAGATACAATGTGTTCCGGAGTCAAAAAATGAGAATTAAATGTTAATAATTAAGCAGTTAAGTACAGTTATAAACTACCCCGTTGATTATGATAAGATCATGCACTGTACCAGAACTGTAAAACAAAACCGTTCTAGTCAACTTCCTCGTGCCATTGTAGTGCAATTTAATAGTCCTTTCGTTCGAGATAGCTTTCTCGCTGCTGTCATCAAGTATAATAAGTTTCATCCAGATGTAAACTCAATTCCTCTCATGTCAAAATAGCAGGAGACAAAAAACCGATATACATCATGGAGCACCTTTCGCCTGCCAACAAAGCTCTTCACGCTGCTACGAGACAATTGTCCAGAGACAAGAATTAAAAGTACGTGTGGGTCAGAAACAGCAGAATTTTTATGCGAAAAGATGACAATTCAGATTATATAGTCATTAAGGATATGAGTTGCTTGGAGAAGATTGTCTAAATTAGTTTTAGGTTACACGCAAGGATTTTGTTGATTTTTTAAATTTAAAATTCTCGTCTTTAAATATATATTATCAGAATACCCGCGGTCTTAGATCTAAAGCGCATACATTTTATCGAAATCTTGCATGTAATTATTTTGATATAGTTGTTTTAACAGAAACATGGCTAAATTCTAGTATACTTAGTTCTGAACTATTTGATAATAGATACGATGTATATCGTAGAGATAGAGCATTTGATCAGAGTAAAAAGACTGGAGGAGGTGTATTAATAGCAGTCACTAAAAAATTATCATCACAAAGACTAATATCATCGGAGAGCGTTTGTGAGGATTTGTGGGTTAGCATTGATCTTAAATCTAATAATTCTAAGAAAAAGTTGGCATTATGTGCTGTATATTTACCGCCCCCCGTGCAACGCTCATCCTTGGAGTGTTTTTTTGATAATTGTAATGATATTTTAGAAGTGTTTAAACAATCATATATATGTATTTTGGGTGATTTTAATTTAAGCTATATACAATGGAATAATATTAATAACATTTCGTCTACCCGTTTGCCCCTTCAGGGGCAATTATTATTAGATTTTTTGCATGTAAATAATTTAAAGCAAAACAATAGTATATATAATGACAAAAATAAAATACTTGACCTTGTTGTAGCCGATATACCTAACTGTAAAGTTAACAAAAGTGAATGTATTCTGATTTGTGTTGATCCATATCACCCACCAATTGATGTTTGTATTTCTAGTATAGCTGTAGTTAAACTTAAACCAAATTTAAAATTTCCAAGACCTAATTTTTACAGAGCAGATTATACATCAATTAAAATAGATTTGGCAAATAGAGATTGGTTAGATATATTTCGTAATTGTAGAGACGTAGATGATATGGTAGACTCATTTTATATTATTATTCAAGAGATTATAAATAAATATGTCCCTACACTAAAAGTAAAAAATCAGAATTTTCAAGTACTACTCAAGTACTCAGTAAGTGGTACTCAAGTAAATTAATTAAACGCCTTGAAGAAAGGTATGATGTTAGGCGTAGAGTTAAAAAATATAATAATCCAATGGATAAATTAACATTGAAATTATTGACAGATAGATGTGAAAAAATTGCTAAAGAATGTTATGTTATATATCGGAAGTATCGAAAATAAAATTAAAGTCAATTCTAAATATTTTTGGTCATATATAAAAAGTAAACGTATTACTACAGGTACTTATCCAACCGTCATGTCTGATGGTATTATAGCAGCAGCAGACGGTACTGGGATTTGTAATTTATTTGCTTCATTTTTCTCATCGGTATATGTTGTAAGTCCAACTTCACAAGTCATTGTAGAAAATTCTCACAACTACTTCGATTCATTAAGAATGGGGAGTGACAATCTACCTTGTCTACAGTTAACTTGCGAGTGTATAGAGAAGAAACTGAACGCTTTAGATGTATCAAAAAGTACTGGCTCAGATGGAATTCCACCATTTTTTATTTCTAACTATTCATCAGAACTGGCTGCACCTTTATTCATTATTTTAAATGAGTCTCTTAATTCAGGAGTATTTCCCGCAAAGTGGAAAACTGCAAAAGTAGTACCAATTTTTAAGTCCGATAACAGCTCTGAAGTTAGTAACTACAGGCCAATATCAGTTTTGTCCGCATTTAGTAAAACGTTTGAGGCTCTTGTGTGTCCCTACGTCCAGTCGTACTTTCAGAGATTTATTTCTACTCATCAACACGGATTTGTAAAAGCAAGGTCCACAAGTACCAATTTGGTTTTGTTTACTGAAACCATTGCTGAAGCTCTAGACTCTAATAAACAAGTGGATGTGATATACACTGATTTCAGCAAAGCTTTTGATAAGGTGTCTCATGCATTATTGCTCAATAAATTGAAATTATATGGGATCTCAGGACCTTTCCTAAGCTGGATAAGTTCTTATCTCACAGAACGTGATTTTTATGTTGTAGCAAATGGTTTTCAGTCTATAAAACGTAAAATAACTTCAGGTGTCCCACAGGGATCAAATCTTGGCCCAATATTATTTAATATATATATAAATGACGTTTCTTTTTCTTTTTATAACTCAAAGCCATTCCTGTTTGCAGATGATTTAAATTTTTTTTAAATTGTAGATTGTGTTGAAGATGTTTTTTTACTGCAGCAGGACCTCAATAGACTTATTGATTGGTGTAAAATTAATTTCATGAGTCTTAATTGTAAAAAATGCGTACATATGAAATACACAAGAAAAAATAATTTCATAACATTTACAGGTCACAATATGGAAGAGGTTGAAGTTATTAGAGATATGGGGATCACGTTTGATAGAAAGTTAACTTTTGTGCCTCATGTCTGTCAAATACTCAAAAAAGCGTTTAAGTTTATAATCAGAAGTGGTAAGGAATTCCGCAAGTACCAAACTAAAATATTACTTTACAATGATATTGTGCGCAGCATATTGGAATATTGTGGTGTAGTGTGGAGACCACACTATGCCATGCACTCTCTTAGGATTGAACGTATACAGAAAAAGTTTTTATACCACTTGATGTACTCCGTAGGTAAAGCAAATAAAAATAAATCATATATAGATAGAATGAAATAATTTAAAATTGTAGCACTCTCTAAACGTAGAGATATTTTGGATCTTATATTTTTATATAAACTCGTAAGAAACAAAATTGATTGTCCGGAAATCCTTCAAATGGTTAATTATAGAGTGCCTATTAGATATCCTCATCACATAATAACTCCTTTAGTTCCGCCTCTGCGTAGGACAGTGCTTGGAAGTAACTCGCCCATTCCTAGAATGTGTAAATTATACAACAGTGTGAGTTTAACAGCAGATATTCATGTGGACACTTTATCGAAATATCGAAAATGTATCTAACTGCTTATTATAAGTAATGTTTTAGACATCATTGGTTTTTTTTTTGGTTGGTTTGTTTTTATTATATGGTTTATGACATTGTAGCGACATCTCTCGCCACAACTGACGCATCAATGCATCGACACAACTACGTAGCGACACATAGCGACATCTATCGATTCACATAGGACGCATCCTACTATCCTACATTGCGCTATAGAAATGAACTCTATCGTTGAGTATATATACAACCCGACTACAACAGTCGGGGCAGCTGCCCGCTAGACATAGCACTCGTCTGGCCGGAGGATCCTCCTTTTCTATGGCGGATGAGGAACTTTACTCTCTGTTCCTCACACCTTCGCTAAAACATAATTAGCTAATATAATTTTGCATGCTGTGTTAGCCTATAATTAGTTAGTACTTTTAAGCATATTTTCATAAACTGTATGTTAATAAAAGAAATATTGTACAACTGTTGGCTAACCAAATAAAGAGAAAGAAAAAAAAAGCCTTAGTTGACGCTTTGGAGGGACACATGGTGAAGATAGAGCATTCCATCCAGGTCTCGATGGGGGAGGTCGTGGCCGCCCACATTGAGGCCCTGGATGACCGCCTCCTCCCCGCCAAGGTGGTGCGTCCACCATTAGCTGCGGACTCGAGGGTGAAAAGTATGAAGAAAGGGGCCCGGTAGGGCCAAATCAAAGAGTAAACCCACGCCTGTGACGACAGGGCAATCTCAGGAGTCTGTTCCTGGGATGGACTGTGACGTACTCCAGGCTTCAACTCCTGGTTTGGTCACCAATACTGAAGTGGCGTGGTCCAATGTCACCCGTCGCAAAAAAAAAAAGGAGAAAGAGGCAGAAGGCGACTGTGGTGCCATCTCCTGCCCCTGCGAAGGGTGAACCTCGGCGCTCTAAGTCCAAGCTCCCCTCTGGTCCACGCTCAGTTGCGGTGGTTATAACACTGCAGCCTGAGGCCGTAGCCCAGTGGGTGAGCTATAAGGCAGCCCTTCTTAGAGCAAGGAAAATGTCGACTTGTCGGAGATAGGCATCGACAGATTTGCGTTTCGAGAGACCACATCAGGAGCCAGGATCATTGAGATTCCTGGCTCTCAAGGCTCGGAACAAGCAGATAAATTAGCACAGTGTCTACAGGTGACGTTAGCGGACGTCGCCTTTATTAGAAGGCCGGTCAAAAGAGTTAACGTCTGCATCGTCGGCATGGACGACTCTGTGTCAAAAAAAGAGATCGTCGGCGCAACGGCGTTAAAGGGAGGTTGTGTGCCAGACCTAATAATAGTACATCGTGGAGTGTTAGTGAGTAGGAGTCTCACATAACCACTCGTCCCCCCGGGCGGAAGTGGTAGAGGAGTGGGCAGTCCAGTTTGGGCTGTACCTCCTGAACAGAGGATTTGTCCACACGTGCGTGCGGCAGAATGGAGGGTCCGTGGTGGACGTTTCATTTGCCACGCCGTCTGTCGTGTGCCGTGTGGATGATTGGAGGGTTCTGGAGGAGGTGAGAACCTTTTCTGATCACCTTTATATTCGGTTTGAGGTCTACACCTCCCCGGGGAGCTGGCACACCGCCCTCGTAGGGGGACGGCGTTCCCCCGATGGGTTCTTGGCCGCCTCGACCGGGAGATAGCGGAAGTGGCGGCCATTATTTAGAGCTGGTGGGGACCAGCTCAGGCGGATGAGGATATCGACGCGATCGCGGACCGTTTCCGGAGGTCGTCGAGCCCCGACTATTGGGACTCCACAGCGTGTGTCTGGAGCAGGGCCGGTTTCCGTCGAAGTGGAAAACCGGTCGTCTAGTCCTGCTCCAAAAGCCGGGGCGCCCGGCGGACTCGCCGTCCGCGTACCGCCCCATTGTGCTGCTCGACGAGGTGGGCAAACTCTTCGAGAGAGTGATTGCAAACCGCCTCGTCGGCCATTTAACGCACGTGGGGCCGGATTTGGCGGCGAACCAGTTCGGTTTCCGCAGAGGGCGCTCCACGATTGACGCGATAGCGCAAGTGAGGAGTCTGGCGGAGGAGGCCATTGCTCGGGGCGAGGTGGTGATAGCGGTGTCTTTAGACATCGCAAATGCCTTTAACACCTTGCCCTGGGCCACAATTAGAGAGGCGCTCCGGTTTCACGGAGTGCCGTCCTACCTCCGCCACATAGTCGGGGCGTACCTCTCCGAGAGGTATGTAGTCTTTCCGGATCGGAGTGAAATGTGTCGGCGAGACGTCGTATCCGGTGTTCCCCAGGGGTCAGTTTTGGGCCATCTTCTCTGGAACATCGGATACGACTGGGTGTTGCGCGGTGCGCTACTCCGTGGCCTCAGTGTCGTGTGTTATGCCGACGACACACTGGTCACGTCGAGAGCTAAGTCGCACCGCGAAGCCGCGATATTGGCAACCGCTTGGGTGGCACACGTCGTCGGTCGGATCCGGCGTCTGGGACAAAATGTGGCGCTGCAAAAATCTGAGGCTCTGTGTTTCCATGGACCTCGGAATGCGCCACCGAGAGGGTCCCAGATCATCGTGGGAGGCGTCCCAATCGGCATCCAGTCCAATATGAAATATCTTGGACTCGTTCTGGATAGCCGATGGGACTTTGTAGAGCACTTCAGGCAGCTGACCCCCCGTCTTATGGGCGCTGCGGCCGCGTTGGCGCGGCTGTTGCCAAACCTGGGGGGTCCAAATTCCGCTTGCCGAAGGCTCTACATGGGGATCGTGCGGTCCATGGCCCTTTACGGGGCCCCGGTGTGGGCTGAGAACCTGGCGGCCCGTAATATCGCCGCTCTGCGCAAACCGCAGAGAGCGATGGCCGTCAGAGCAGCCCGGGGATATCGCACGATCTCCTTCGAGGCGGCCTCCCTACTGGCCGGATCTCCGCCATGGGATCTGGAGGCGGAAGCCCTCGCGTCGCTCGCTCTACAGGTGGCGCGGGGAGGCGTTGGAGAGAGGAAGACGACCTGCGCCTCGTGCAGTCGAGGCGCGTAGGGCAGAGCTCCACCAGATCCTGGTCATGGCGGAGTGGGACCGACGACTGGAGCACCCCAGCGCCGGCGTGACAACCATCGAGGCCGTGAGGCCTCATTTGACGGCATGGATACGGAGGCGGCACGGCACCCTAACCTTCCGGATGACGCAGGTGCTCTCGGGACACGGATGTTTTGGGAGTTACCTGTGTCGCATAGGCCGAGAGCCAACAACTGGGTGCCATCATTGTGACTGCGCGGTCGATAACGCGCAGCATACACTGGCCGCCTGTCCCGCATGGTACTCGTCATGCCGCGACCTCATCGCGGCTATAGGGCCCGATCTCTCACTCCCGACCGTCGGTTCGTCCATGGTTGAGAGTGAGAGCGGGTGGAACTCCGTCGCCTCATTCTGCGAGGACGTCATGCTCGCAAAGGAGGCGGCGGAGAGGGTGGGGTGCGTGTCAGGAACCTCCTCGTGGTGCACCCCGGGCAACGTCGACCAGTCTGGTCGGCGGCTGATACCTGACAAACTCCTCCAGGTATCCCTCTGATTATCAGAGGGGACTGTGGAGGGGTATTGGCTGGAGGGCCATTAAAAGCTCCTGGGTGTGGCATGTGCGCGGCGCACCCAGTACCGCGCTGGGGCCTATGAGGGCTCAATTTGAGCCCCAAGGGCCCAGTTCCGGACAGCGGCTGGCGGGATCGGTAGCTTTTATACCGGTACCGGCAGGCGTACCGCAAACAGACGTTTAAGTAAATAGCGATCGATAAGGCAAAATTTAAGAATAAACTACCCCAGGAGGGTACCCGCAAGGGAGAATCCCTCCCCGAGCATAGCTCGGGCTGCCCCACGTTTTCTGGGGGAGGCAAAATTTTGCGCGACTCCGATAAAACTACGACTACGGCAAGAACACGGGAAACCGATTCCATCAAGAAAATGACGACTACGGACAAACGCACACTGGCTACTGATCAGCCTGTTGTTCGGATTCTCAGGGATCTCTCACTGGACCGTTTTTCGGTCAGACACTGGTCTGAGAGCCCCGATATTACAACGACGGAAGCTGTGTCTGAAAGGAAGCGGACACACGAAGATAAACCGGGTGTTACTGGTGAGGACGCTACGCCTAGTAAGGTAACAACGGCCCAGAGAGGAAGAGCACGTGACCGGGGTGGTTCAACTAGGTCAACGAGTGTTCCAGGGGGTGCGGTTGAGTCGCGTGATGAGAGTTCCTCTGTCCGCGGTAACACTCTGCAGAAGTTACCTGCAGAGCCGCCTCTAGACATTGAGGCTCTCGACCCGGAGAGCCTGAGGGCTCTGGCGACCAGTAAAGTTGACACTATCCTTGAGGTATGCAGAGTGTCTAGCAACCTCAAGGGTACGTGCATAAAGGTGCTCAAGGAGGCAGCTAGAACCCTCCAGGAGGTGATGGCAACTGCGCTTACGCGCACGGTGGCGGAAGAGACTTTACTCTTGCGGCGAGAAACGCGGAAACTTCGCGAAGAAGTGGTAGAGCTGAAGGCGGAGTTCGCTGCTCTACGTGGCAGGGCAGATGCTATACCTCCGCCAGCAGTGCCGGTACTGCGGCCGGAGTCTTCCAGTCAGGAAGAACAATCTTTGCCGCAGAACGTGCAAGACGTATTGGCGGATCACATGGTGCGCATGGAGCGGTCGCTTCGGCTCTCCTTGGGTGAGGCAATGTCCGCCCAGATTGAGGCGTTAGGAGACCGTCTCCTGCCCGCTAAGGTGGTCCGCCCACCTTTGAATGCAAACCGCAAGGCGACTCCCAGGCCCACAGTACCCAAGCCTGTAAGGGCTAAGACTGCAGGACCTAAGTTGGCAAGGACTCTCCCTGCGGTGACTACCGGTCCGAAGGGAGTACACTGCGAACCGCTCCCTGGATCCGCTCCTGCTCCTGCTCCTCCAGTGATGCCTGACGGGGAGTGGACAATTGTAGCTCGTCGCCGACGCCGAAACAAGAAGCCAACTAAGGCTCCGATGGTAGCGGCTTCCATCCCACCTGGAGGCAAGCCTAAGCCTAAACCAAGGGCGAAGCTCCCTTCGACACCGCGCTCGGCTGCGGTTGTTATTACGCTGCAGCCGGGAGCTGTGGCGGAGGGATTTAGCTATAAGGACGCTCTTTTAGAAGCGAGGGACCGAGTGAGTATGGCAGAGCTCGGTATAGAGGATTTCTCGTGGCGCCCCTCTGCCACTGGATCCAGGATTATAGAGATTCGGGGGGATCAAAGTTCGGAGCAGGCCGATAGGCTGGCGGAGCGCCTCCAGGAAGAGTTGTCGGGGTTGGCTGTGGTGGCTCGGCCCGTTAAAAGGGCCCATATCCGAGTCATAGGACTGGATGAATCCGTCTCGGTGGAGGAAGTCGTTGCGGCTGCAGCGACTAAGGGGAGTTGTGAGCCGGCTCTTATCAGGGCTGGCTCTATTAACACCTATGGCAGGGGCAGCGGCGCAGTCCATCTTGCGTTACCTGTAGCCGCTGCCAAGGTGGTGGTGGAGGCGGGTCGCCTCCTGGTCGGGTGGAGTGCGGCTCGTGTGCGCCTCCTGGAGGGTGGGCCCATGCGGTGTTACCGCTGCATGGAGGTAGGCCACACTTGTCCGCTCTGCCCATCAACGGCGGTCAATAGAGGAGCACTGTGCTTCCGATGCGGAGAGCCTGGCCACAAGGCGCAAGCGTGCACTGCTGAAAAGCTGCACTGCGCCTTGTGTGCCGACGCCGGAAGGCCAGCGGGGCACTACATGGGGGGCGCCCAATGTAGGCCCCCTGAAAAGAGAGGAAGGGCATCGCCTGCACCACCACCACCTCCGTAGGGGGGGTAGCGTAGACGTTGGGTGTTAGGAGGGAGTGTTTTTCGCCTCCTTCCGTCACCATTGCTGAACCAAGAGGAGACGGGTCGGGGAGCCCGTCTTCCCATTGCACTGGCTCAGCCGTCTGGGAGACAGTTGGGGTAGTACCAGACTGTCTCTCTTTAGCGCCGGGGCCCGACTGGGGCCAGTCGCCGGGGCGTCGCGGCAGATTGCATCCGCAGTGCCCGCGCGTCCCACTATGGCGGCCGATGGTACACCGTGGAGTTTTAGTGAGTAGGAGTCTCACATAACCACTCTTCCCCCCGGGCGGGTGTGTACCCATGACGGGTTTCTCCACGTTAAAAAAAAAAAAAAAAAAAAAAAAAAACAAAAAAAAAAAAAAGGCGTGATGAGGTACTTGTATCTCTGATCTGCAGGGGGTGGATCCACAGGCGCAATACAGCTCTTTCCTTTCGAAGAGAGCCTTAGCCTGCCACCTCAAGACCGTAGTGCGTGGTGACGAACCACATCCTTCTCGAGCTGACCCTGTCTCGCTGAACACTACGGATCTAGGCTGGAGAGCCGATAAACACTCCTGGGTGTGGCGTGTGAGCAGCGCACTCAGTACCGGGTTGGGGCCGATGAGGGCTCAATTTGAGTCCCAAGGGCCCAGTTCCGGAAAGCGGCTGGCGGAATTGGTGGGTTTCATACCGGTCCCGGCAGGCGTACTGCGAACTAGACGGAAAGTAAGTAACGAAGATGGATAGTGCAACTTTTAAAAAATCACTACCCCAGGAGGGTACCAGAAATGGAGAATCCCTCCCCGAGCCTAGCTCGGGCTACCCCACGTTTTCTGGGGGGGGCAAAATTTTGCGTGATTCCGATTTAACAACGACAACCTTGGCAAGAACATTGACTTTTGATTCTGCATGCGATTTGGATAAATATGGTACGGGAGCGGGTAGTGTCCCGAAGTCTGGTGTCGTAGAGCCAGAAAAGGAAGGTCATAACGGGACGGCTGTGCCCGTTGTAATCATTGAGAGGAGTGCATCGTTGGACCGCTTATCGGTCACTAGTGATTCCAGCGTGGGCACAATGGTATCGGTTATGTCTGATGACGATATTCCTAGCGGTACCTTTTGGCGAAGGAAAAGGAAGCCAGAAGACCCTGACCCTCCGCAACCGTCGGACCCGGCGTCGGTAGATGAGTCCTCTCCGGCCCTAAAGAAGGTCGCGGTCTTTAAAAGAGGCAGAGGTCGCCCTCCAACAACTGGGGAATACGTCGGGATGGTAAAGCTACAATCCGAGTACCTGCGCCTTAAAGAGGAGGGTATCCGACTCGCAGCCGAGGAGGACGTGGCAAGGATGGCTTCACGTGCGTGCCACAGTAGGGCTTCGAAAGAGATCGCCACCGCCCCGGAGGAGGAGCTCTCCTGCCAATTAACCGAGAGGGTGATGGGTGACGTTGAGGTGATCCTTAAAGTTGCCCAAAAATCACACAACTTGAAGGGCACGTTTACAAAAGCCCTCAAAGTTGCGGCTGCATCCATTAAGGACGCAGTCGTAAAATATAGTAGTCGGACCACCACTGAGGAGTTGGAGAGGGTCCAAGCTGCATACACGCGGGTAGAGGAGACAAACAGAAGACAGGCAGAAGAACTGGCAGAGCTCCGCAAAGAGCTCGCGGAGTTAAGAGCGGACTTCTTGAAGGTCCGCATGCCAGTGCCCGAACCCAGCGTCTCTTCCGTTGTCGCGCCACCCTCTTCACCTCCAAGAAGGTTTTCGAGGGAAGAGTTTCCTCCTTTGCCGCAGAGGCAACAAGGGCGTCCTCGGAGCGGCACTTCGGATATTGATGGGAAATTTAGGGAGATTCTCAATATAATGAGTGCGCGCTTCGAGGCGTTGGAGGATAGGCTCCTCCCAGAACAACGACTCCGCCCTCTTTTAGCGGCGGATAGAAAGGCTGCACAGCTCACGGCGAAACCGCTAGCTCCCGAAACTCGGCCTCCACGGCTGGCAGACTCCCGGCAAGCGACTGCGAAGAAGAGCAGCCAGAAGGTAGGGAAAGCAGTACCAAAGTCGGCTGCACCCGATTCTCATCCCCCCTCCTACAGCGAGAAGTTAGCTGCTCCCAAGTCCTCCGAGGGGGAATGGGTGTTAGTCGGTAAGGGGGGTAAAAAGGCGGCTATATCAAAGAAGGCCAAGCCCAAGGCAGCGCCTCCTAAGAAAAAGGGTAAGAAGACCCGTAAGATTCGTTCCCCGAAATCCACTGCAGTGGTGATCACGCTGCAGTCGGAGGCGGCAACGAGAGGTCTTACATATAAGGAGGTACTGGCGAAGACCTGGGAAAGCGTGGACCTAGGCAGCCTCGGAATTGAGGGCGTTAACTACAGGAGGGCGGTGACAGGAGCAGCCATACTGGAGTTACCCGGCGCCGACAGCAACGAAAAGGCTGATGCGCTGGCGGATAAAATTAGACTGTCCTTCCCAGCGGAGGATATTAGGGTGTCCAGGCCGGTAAGAAGCGCAAGCGTGCGCATCTCAGGGCTCGACGACTCGGTCACGGTTGAGAAACTTATCGCAGCTGTCGCCTCAACTGGGGAATGTCCACCTGGACAAGTGAAAAGTAGCGACCCGCGTCCTGGACCTGATGGGACAGGAACAGCCATAGTAACCTGTCCAGTGGCTACAGCGAAGAAGCTTGGCGACGGCCGACGGTTACTGGTGGGATGGGTGACGGCACGGGTGAAGATCTTGCAGCCTCGCCCACAACGGTGTTTCCGTTGCTTCCAGAGTGGCCACGTAGGGGTAAAATGTCCCTGCGAAGTTGACTACAGTCAGCTGTGTTATCGCTGTAGTCAGCCGGGCCACAAAGCTGGAGGTTGTACAGCGGATCCGCATTGTGCTGTATGCGCACGAGCGAATAAACCGACGGGACATCGGATGGGCAGCAGAGCTTGTGTTGAGCCGACACCCAAGACGAATAAAGGAAGAAGGGGTAAGAGGGGAAAAGCCCCGACACAGCCCCGGATCTCGTCGGCTATTCCTAAAGCGCCGACGACGGTCCAGACGGAGGAGATGGAACAAACCAGTTAATAATGGGCATCCGTCTCCTCCAAGGGAATCTGAACCATTGTACCAGTGCGCAGGACTTGTTAGTCCAAAGCATGGCACAGTGGTCAATCAGCGTCGCCGTGATAGCCGAGCCATACTTCGTGCCGCCCCGAGATAACTGGGCGGGAGATCGAGATGGCTCGGTTGCCATTATTTCCCGACCCGCCGCCGGTTCCCCGCCCTTCGCTAACATCAAGGAGGGCCAGGGATACGTGGCGGCGCGTCTCGGCGACATTGTGGTGGTGGGGGTGTACGCACCCCCTCGATGGAGTCTCGCCGACTTCGAGGCACTTTTGGTGGAGTTGGGCACTGTCGTCTCGGGCAGCCACCCTCACCATGTACTAGTCCTCGGGGACTTCAACGCCAAATCTACGGCTTGGGATTCCCCGTCCACGGACGCTAGGGGTGAGGTACTGGAAGAGTGGGCCGTAACATCAGGCCTACTCGTCCTTAACAGGGGCTCCATAAACACGTGCGTGCGACCGCAGGGCGAATCCAAAGTGGACCTATCGTTCGCAAGCCCTGCATTAGCACGCCGTGTTCGGGACTGGAGAGTCCTGGAGGGGGTAGAGACACTTTCGGACCATCTTTACATACAGTTCGAAGTGTCCGCCCAGACCTCGGGACAACCGGTCCCGAGAGGCCCTGAGGAGGACAGTCCACGTTGGGCTCTGGGACGCCTCGATCGCGAGGTGTTCCTCGAGGCCGCCATCGTGCAAGCCTGGGTGATGGATGGAACACCCGAGAGGCCTGCCGATGTCGAAGATGGGGCGGAGCGACTGCGAGCCGCCGTGTCGCAAATGTGTGACGCGGCGATGCCGAGAGTTGGGCATCGTCCAGCTAAGCGCCAGGTGTACTGGTGGAACGCTGAAATCGCGCAGCTGCGCGCACTTTGCGTAGCAGCGCGCCGCCAGTACACCAGGATAAAGCGCAGACGACGTCATTCGCAGGTCGCAAGCCCCGGAGAGGCGGAGCTGCATGAGGGTTACAGAGCAGCTAAGTTC